>CM060921.1:20217500-21467500 GCA_030737875.1 Allium sativum | reverse complement strand
TTAGCCCAATTAATTAGTTAACTTATATACAAATTTCTAATTTAAATTCAAACTTCAACTGATCATAAATTATTCATTTTAAGTCCATTTTATGCAAACCAAAAAGGGTACGTTTTTTACAAGTCCCTATTAAGTTTCAAAATATAAAAAAAAACCGTTGATAAAAAGAATATAAAATACATCCTTGTTTTTGAACTTCCGCTGAAAAAATACCAGATGTACCCTTACGCACTTTAAAGATTATCCAACAAAGATACGTCCGCATTAACTCAGTCAATCGTCCCTTTTATCATGCTGAAAACCCTAATCCCACAATTCTAGCCAAATCGTTCGATCAATCCAGTCGTCCACCCTCCTACGACCTTACATCGCCTTCGTTCCCCCCTGTAACAGCCGCCGCGCCTCCCACCAATGGCTCTACCGCCGTCGACAAACCCTTGTCTACCTCCTCCTTCCCCAAAAATAGTCGCCGCCGTGTACACAAAAAATTGCCATGAAGAATCAGATCCTAAAATTATGAAATATCGGAATATAGATCGATGTACACCATCGTTAAAAATTGCGCCGCCATGGAGAAATCTCTGAATTCAAATGTGAAGTGTTGATGGAAAGTTTGCAAATGTCAGCAAATATTTGCATATTTGTATGCAGATAATCAGAATTGTTGTCTACAAGTATGCAATTATTTGTTCAGAAATTTTTTAATTCTTGCATAAAAAAATAAATTTTGTAATAAAAGTTGCATGGTTATGTGCATTTATTACATGATTTTTTTTAATATTCGTACTGGTATTTTGATTTCAAACTATGGTCTGTTGTTTATTATTTGCAATAATGACTCGTTGGCTAGTATTTTATATGGTTTCAAGTTATTTTGGTTCTGTATAATAACCTGAAATGTTTACATCCTGGTGTGCAGTTATTTTAAATATTAGCATCATTGTATGAAATTATTTTGAAAATTTGCAAATTGGAATTGCAGAAGTTAAATACTAGCATACTTTTATGAAAATATTGTTATTACTTGCATACGAATATGCAGACAATACAAATAATAATTGCGTGCATATAACTAATGTACAACAAAATACATATTTCAATTGCATAATTTAAATACTAGCATAATTATATGAATTTATTCTTATTTATTGCATACGAATATGCAAACATTTCAAAAACTAATTGCGTGTATATAATTTTCAAACTTGCATACATTTAAGCATTTATGTGTAATAATTGCATACAGTACTGCATGAATTTGCCCAAGTAGTCGAGAAGAAACTGCATACATTTTGTACAACTGAGTTAAAGGAATGTTCAAAAATACTGCATACATTTATTCAAATATAACTAATATTTGCAAACATTTCAGCGTAAAAAAAAAGGCAATCAAAAACTAATGTACAACAAAATACTGAACTGATTTTATTATATCTGATAAATGTTTACAACAAATGGTGAAACTAAACACTAAAACAAAGTGTATTAAAAATAAAATAAAATAACAAAGCAGATCTTATGGTCTTTCGGAAGGAGATGGACGACCAGACATTCATTCCCAAGCTTCAATAACACTAATACACCTACATCCGTCGGATCACTGTTATACAAAGAAGAAAATCAACATTAATAAGCATAATGTGCAATAATCAAATTACATAAATAGCTGCAGATTAATATAAATACATGCGTACAATTCAGCAAAATAACAATAATATTTGCATATATATATATATGCAAGCATTAAAGATATATGCATATATTTTAAATATATGTTTTTCAGCACGTCTGTAAAAACTTGAATGCAAATATGCATATATTAACAATAGATGCATATTTGTATGCAACGTTTTAACAGAAATGCTGAAAACATGCATAAATTTATTCATCTAAGTACAACAGAATAACAAACATAGAGATTTTACAAATTATTCAGCAGTACATCCCTATGTTTACAGAACAAAATTTTAAATATCTGCATATTTAACTTTTTATTAGACAACAATAACTGCATATTTATATGCATGTATTAACAATAGATGAATATTTATATGCAACTTTTTAACAGAAATGCTGAAGATTAAAAATTAAAAATGCATATGTACAAATACACCTGTGAAACCTTTTCGTCAAACACGCATACAAATAGATATTCAAAAGATTTGCATATTTCAATGCATATGTTCAGAATATATGCACAATAACACACAATTTTCCTGAATAAAATGCAGGACACCAGTAAGCACGTATTCCACCAAATAGTTGCATAATGGTATGCTAAAATTCACAACAGTTGCATATTTTTATACACGAATTGCATATTTTTATACACGACCTGTAAAAATTGTGTAAGTATACGGTCCTACGGAATTTTCAAACAAATATTAAAAGTAAAAAATACCCGTAGAAAATAAAAAATAATAAAAATTATAAATTACCTTGAGGAATAAACATTCATTACAGAAATCAACGATGGATCGAATTAAATCACTGAAAGAATTCTGAGCGATTTAATTTTAGATCGACGGAAACCAAAAAACTTAGAACAATTTGCCGATCACCTGAAAGAAAGAAAAAATTAGAACGATTTCAAATTGAAATCCATATACAAAAAATCGATTTCAAAATGAAAAAATGTAAAAAGTATAAATCACCTGGAAGAAGAAACACCGTCATTTTTAACTGAAGGATGGATCAATTTAACTCTGTGAAGAAATTGACGAGAAACCCTAAAATTAGATCGCTAAAGAAATGGCGGCGCAGCCATTAACAATGAAAAAAATGACGATGAAAAAATTTGACTGCTGAAATGAAAAATATATCACGTTAATTAAGCCATAATTTGTGTAAATGGGCAATACATGAAAAGAAAAGGGCTTTTTAGGCACAAGGACAAAGTCAACAAAACTTTTATCTATAAGGACAAGAGGCTAAAATTTAAACTACAAGGACACTTTTTAGTGTAAAGGGAGGAATTCAGGGGCCCACTATCATTTTATACTTTACACTAAAGTTTGTCCTTGTGGTTAATTTTTTTGCTCCTTGTCCTTATGAATAAATTTCATGTTAATTTTGTCCTTCACACTATTTTCCTGAAAAGAAAATGCGGATATTCAAAAATAGGGATGAAATTTACATATAATTAAAGGGGAGGATGTGAGCCTAATTAAGATTAGTTTTAAGGATGTCACACTAATTTTCACAACCAAAAATCTATCCGAATCAGAAAATCTTGACAAACTCAATGACACAACACCCGTTGCCCAATTCCTGATTATTTCTCAACTTAATTTTAAATTAACAACTAGTTAATTAATTATTGTTTTGTTAAAATTTGGGTTGTTACAGGACTTGTTTTATAGCCATTCGAAGCTGAAATCAGTTTAGCATATTCTGATATGTGTATGTACTAAAAATTCTTTCTATTTATAAAGAGTTGTTTATATCATATGTTATTCAACATGTTTTGTGAGATTACGCTTCTTCTTTTCTTTGACAATCTGTTTTTCTGGTACTAAATCGTCCAATGTGATAATACCGTGGATGTATCAGTATCTACTTTTGAGGATCGAAGGGGGGTGGGGGTTCATTATAGTTTGCGAAAGGGGATGCATTCTTGTGAAACGAAAGAGACATTATGAAATGGCCATTTTAATTATCTCGTTATTAATTTTTTCTCCTTTGTACCTTTTTTAATTAATAATGTTAAACGAATTACATTACCAAATCATGGAATTCCAAAAAATGCAGTACTACATATTAGTAGTTCGAAAAATAACCCAGTTTGATATATATTATTTATAGGTCAGTCTTCAACTGCACTACTTGTATGCATCCATATAACAATTGGTCGCCACCATCAAAAATGGATCAGGGGTGACAACCTCTTAAGTGGGGGCGTGGGGACAACGCTCCCATTGACGACGTGTGAATTCCTAGGGCAGCGTCTCATGACATAATGTAAAACGTGGCTATATCTGACAAATATTATATATCGTTCGTGTTTAAGTTTGAAGTTTGAAATGAATTAAAATATTATCTTTATTAATAGTCGTAATAAATTTGGTCTCATGACATAATGCTGTAGAGAAGGAGTTTGTTCACACTAGTGTGAACAAAACACTACATGAAATTGATGGAAATCAGGGGTTCCATATGAAACCCACTAATTTTCATTAATTAAAAGTGGTGTTTTGTTCACACTAGTGTGAATAAACTAATATTCCTTGCTGTAACACTGGTAATCAGGTAAAAGATTAATTGCCATTAATTAGTGTTGACGGTCTGACTCGGTTTGACGTTGACTCATCAATACACGCTCCTTTTCTTGCACCATTCAAACGGGATGCCAATAACGTAACTGTGAACTGGACAAAATTCTCGGATGCATTCCACACATCATCAAACGCCATTGTTCGGCTTTTCTCCACCAAGGACCCACGTGCCCAATGATTTCTGCAAGAAGATAATCTTGTTATGAAATATAAACATCTGATTGGGGTTTTATATTAAAAAAATTGTCTTGAAATTTTGGATGCTCACCGAGCAAACGCTGAGTCCGATTTTGTTCGCGCTTTTTAGCAAGTGTGAACAATACACTCGGCTCCTATTGGAAAAATTCAGGAGGGTCCATGTGTGACCCACCTGATTCCTGCCACAGGAAATGTTTTGCTTACCTCCAATGATTATCCGCTCCAAATGTCGTTATTAGACTCTTGTAGATTTTGCAAAAAAAGCTTTAGCGAAAAAAATAATGAACTTTTTGTAAGAGAAACCGTCTTTGATTGGGTGGACTAGTTTCTGCTCCTGAGACTTCCTCTTCACATAAGAACAGAAGCAGCGAAGACCTTTCAGTCCCAGTGCCTTATCAACGAAAGCCAGGAAAAGGAGAATGGAAGCGGAGAGCAGTAAAAATGAAATCGTTGAAGAACACGAAGAAGACATTTTGAGTGGGGGACTAAGAAGAAGAGGGTCGAGATGGGTAGACGGAAGCGAGGTAGACTCTGAATCAACGACGCCATCGGGGACGTGGACCTCTTTGTCGGAAGCTGTGGGGCCACCTCTGAGGAGGAGGCTGACTAAGAGAGCAAAAAGAGTCGATTCTTTGGATGTTGAAGCCATGAATATTTCTGAATCACTCAAACATGACCACAAGGTTCTTTTATTTATGTCTGATTACTTCTATTAGCGTTTGTAGAAAGTTCACGCATCTTTGCAGTTTGAGCTTTGGAAAACCATTTGTCAGTTTTTGCCATTAGTATCAAAGCAAAGCCCAGCTATGCGATTCAGTGTGGGCATGTTGGAATTATGTATGCGTTTGATTCCTCTATATTGAATGCTGATAGTTAGGAAATTCTTGAGAAGAAATAAGCTACTGTAGGCTGTAGAGCTTAGAAGGTAGAAGCTAAAAGGTGTTTGAAGATATCAGTGAGAAGTATTGACTAGGTGATAACTAGGTGGATAGTGCTGTATCCATACCGCATTCGAAATTGTTTTCGGATATCAAATATTCATATCCGTGGACACGGATGGATATCAGATAACTATTTTATCCACTAACGATCAATAAATCAAGAAACATAATTGAAAATTTTCCAATTTATGTGTTTTTTCCAATCTCATTGATTATTGAAGTATTAAAAAATAAAGAAATACGATGATAATAAGTAGTTTTGACTTTTGAGCGGTTAATATGCATTTAGTGCTTATAGTAAGTGTAAACCTCTATCTTCTTAAAATAATAAATAAACATCTTTCATTGTGCTAAAATAAGCATAATTTGAATCCTAATCTTGAAAAAAAAAACCAAATGGATAGTTTTCGGATGCACATGTCTTCGTATTCATATCCGCATTCATTTTTTCGGATATCCGCTTTTTGGATATGGATGTTGAAGGATTTCAGATTTTCAGGTATCTATTTATAGCCCTAAGCGTATTAAATATGAAAATATGATGCACCTGGAACTTAACATTTCTCAGTTAAAATTTACATGCATCTCAGTACATTAGAATTTACAAAGGTTGGTGCACTAGTTTTTGTGCTTAGAAGGTAATAGTAATCCATCTTCCAAGCTTTGTATAAACATAATCAAATAAATTATTGGACTAGCAAAAATTTATCAAGTATCAACACAGCATGTACTAAAAATCTCGTAATACGATAAATGATTTTATTTACTTGAAATCCTATTCTTGTTTATTTAAAATTACAACTCCATTTAAGATCTGTTGAGCGCTTAGAAGTTTTGCCTTCTGAGCAGTAGAGTAAGCCAGCCATGATGTTTGTTCCAGAAGCTTGTTGTCATGGCTCATGTAAGACCTGCCTTTTTACGGGGTTAATATTAATGTTATGCACTTTAATAGTTAAACATTTCAGGGTGAAATGGTCAATCCTTTTATAGCGATTTCAACGGTGTTTCGTTGAAGTTTTATTGTTTGCTTACTGGTTACACTATGTTGATTTGCCAGTAATTGAAAAGTCCTATAGCCAATTTGAACTTAATGCAGTCACACTTTTTCTTGCATGGTTGCACTTGTATTTTATTTTCAACCATTTTAACATACGCCCGAGAGATATATGTTTATATGGAAGAAAACAAATAGTTATTCTCAGTGTTGTGTTTATTAATTAAATATAAAATTAACTTATCGCTAAGACTTCTAGGGTCTGTAGAATGCAGATATTTTACACTCTAAAAGAAGGTTCATATGGCAGATGCTAAAAATTCTTTGTCTATACATGTTCGTATTTTATGTTATGAAGAAAGAAAATTGCTAAGCTTAGATGTGAGTGCCTTGCAGTCGTGATGTAATTGGTGGGTTTTCCCTCATTCTTTTTAGGGTGAGAATGAAATAAAAATCTATGGGCTCCCAAATATCCATTCCCAATTAAAGGGCATTTCCTTGACCTGTGTTAATAGAAAGCCTCAATATCCATATGGCTTGTAAGTATGCAACTTTCATATCTCGTTTGATGTGTTTCTAGAGTAATAATTCAAAGCATTTTGTCACCGAAAGCCAATCACCAAAGCTTATAGCTAGCCTAGTAAGATATTTTTTTGGAGCTCTATTACAAGCTTAAGTATGTAAAATCTAAGGCTAGCTTGGTTTCTTAATAAGGCAATGTGCCGCACCATCTAAAATTTAGGGCTAGCTTGGTGTTTTAATAAGGCTAGCTAGCCGGTTTTTTTGTTTTTGTTTTTTTTTTTGTTTTTTTGTGTTTTTTTTGAGCTCTATCACAATCCCAATGAGATATTTTTTTGAGCCCCATCACGCGTCATATGTCGCACTGTGCGCCAAGATTCAAGGAAAATTTCACCTCTTTTTGCGACTTGCGACGTGCACCGTTAATAACCATGTTTAAGGGAACTTTATGGGCGGGATTGCCATCACGGTACACATATCAATGTGTGTTCATTAACTCTAGGCTTTGATATCAAGAACAAGCCATTGGAATGAATTTAGTTTTTGCGGGAAGTGCCAGAAGGCTATTCCATTTCTGATGGTGTATCCCTTCAAGGCCCTTGCATAACATGGAATTGTATACACTACTCCACCCTCCGCCTTTTGATGTTATAATCTGAGACTAGATTACACTAGGCACATATTTCATAACATGATAATTTCCTAGTTCCTATAGATGAATCCATTGTGTAGTCTCATATCCTTGGTTTTTATAAGGTCTATATCTTGATTGGTGCCAATGATGTACACACCCCTTCTTTTTTTGCAAATATTTTTTCAAAACAAGATAGAATTGTGTAGATACATTATAATAATGCAAGATCATGTATGCAAAAATGTTGAATCATTTCAAAATGCTTAACCTCTTCGAAAACACGAACCATCGTGAACCTTTGATATATATATATATATATATATATATATATATATATATATATATATATATATATTATATGTGTGTGTGTGTGTTTCAACCGTCGGCGTGAAATGTAATTCTCAAGGGGTAATACATTTCAAATGATTTAGAGTTTTAACATAGATGATCTTACCAGGTAATGGAACATATCTGCAAAATTTTACTTTGTTCCCTCTTTTTCTACACAAAAACAGGAAGGAAGCTTACCCTGCCCTCCTCCTCCTCCCCCCCCCCCCCCCCCAAAAAAAAGAAAAAAGAAAAAAACCACCCCAAAAAACACACACATTTTGAACACATTGTACACACAATTTAAATTTGAAAGAAATCTTGTAGATATGTTCTTACTTGCCTTGAAACCATCTTCATCAAATTTTGAATAATCCTCACACAGTACAACATATTCTAAGTTGACGATTATAAGTAATGTTTTAACGTTTGGTATTAACTTACATTTCGAACATGTTAAAACTTTTGAACTCATTTTGTTGTGGATATAGTGTTCATAGAGTAGATTGATTATTCACAAAATTTCATCTGATTTCGAATACCGTAACACCAAAAACCACAGGGATGCAGCAAAAAAGAATTTGACGGGCTCACACACACACAGAGGACACATGTGCATTGGCATATCTTGATTGGTGTAACTTGATGTACACTTCATATCCAAGGATAAGTACTCATTAGCAAATCTGTGCAAATGATACTGCCAATCCACATCACAGAGGGTATAGGCTCGAATCAGCATCTTGTCCTTTTGCGCAGATTTGACCACTTGTGCAATCTTTTTCACATGTGGCAGTTAAGATAAGGACAACTCACGCATATGTGATCACTGGTTGTACTTTAGATAAGAACAATGCATGCGTAAGTAAAGTAATCCACACCACTTTCTGGACAAAAAAGATGATATCACTTAGCTTTATTTGTTTATTGATGAATGCAAACTTGATTTGGCCAACATAGAGAATGATCTGTGACAAATAAGTAGGCTGATGGTTATGAAATTCTGGATCACTCAAAACATATCTGCACTCTTGCCTTAACAAATGGGCCTGACTAAACTCAAATGCGGATTCAACCATGAATGTTTGGTTGCCTTCTTTACTAATGAAGCAATGTGACTGAAGGGTCGTCTAGAGACAATCTGAGGATCTAGACGGTTGTACTATATAAATGATTAATAAATTTAATTATTTTATTTTAGCACTCAATTATTGTTCCAAATATTATATAGAACATGTGTTATACGGTGAACATATCAGAAGCTAGCAAATTGTTAATGAGGACTTATAACGGTATCCTTCTTTAACTTGTTTCATAAATTATTTTGACACAGTAAAAAGTGAATTTTTTTAAAAACCAAGTTTGCACTTGTAAACTCTTAGGCAGTATGCACAATTATACTGGACAATATGATATGATTATTTTCTATTTTGACAATTTTTATCTTCACAAGGTTCCCCTAAGTAAATATTTATGCTGCTTCATTAGTTTATTATTTTTGCATAACGAATTTAATAGAATGCAAAATATTCTGACCTTGATAAAAAAATGTAATGACTAGTAGTAGCAACATAGGGATTTATGAAAAGTGTCAACATGGCTATGTTTGTGCTCGGGGTGTTCGATAAACAAATGGTTCTCAATATCATGAGGTTTTTCCCTTTTCCTAAAAAGCACCCTTTTTATTTGCTTTTGGATAAAAGCACTTAAATTGTTCGTGATGAGGTTCCATGTTGGGTTGTAAAATTTTAAGAATTTCCCAAACATGTCTAAAACCAAACTTTTTGACCAATCCTAAATCATGTCTAAATCTTGGAAGGCTTCTTATAATAGCCAAGTATCATTAGTTAATTAGTAGATTTCAAATTTGCCCCCCCTGTAAGTTTGAGGCTCTATGCAACTTCCCACTTAGCTCGTCTTTGGAGTCTGCAGTGGGTAACTGAGACATAATAACTGAAAAGACGAACAATGAGATCGCTTCACCTGTTGCCTATAAATAGTAGATCCTGGGTCCGTAGGTTCTACAATGAGAACAATCTTATTGACCATTTTATGATGACAATCCAAAGCAACTGTAGAGCAACATTGGGATTTATAAAGTGTCAACATGGCTATGTTTGTGCTCGGGGTGTTCGATAAACAAATGGTACTCAATATCATGAGGTTTTCCCCTTTTTCTAAAAAGCACCTTTTTTATTTGCTTTTGGATAAAAGCACTTAAATTGTTTGGGATGAGGTTCCATGTTGGGTTGTAAACTTTTAAGAATTTCCCAAACATGTCTAAAACCAAGCTTTTTGACCAAGCCTAAATCCTGTCTAAATCTAGGAAGGCTTCTTATAATAGCCAAGTATCATTAGTTAATTAGTAGATTTCAAATTTGCGCCCCCTTGTAAGTTTGAGGCTCTATGCAAGTTCCCACTTAGCTCGTCTTTGGAGTCTGCAGTGGGTAACTGAGACATAATAACTGAAAAAGACGGACAATGAGATCGGTTCCCCTATTGCCTATAAATAGTAGATCCTAGGTCCATAGCTTCTACAGTGAGAACAATCTTATTGACCATTTTATGAAGACAATCCAAAGCAACTGTAGAGCAACCGCATACAAACCCTATCCAGTTACCTTGACCACTGTTTTAAAAAACCCGCCTCGATACTCACTTCAAGGCCCGTCTCGAGAAAATAAAAGATAAAACGCCTTGAGGCTTATTCCAAAAGGTTTTTTTACCTCTAAAGCTTACGCCTCAACAACTTAAGACATACAAAGCGCATAAGTGTACGCCTCACACGCCTCAAACAACCGAGGCATATGACTTAAAAACATTTTTATCTTTAGTTGCAGATATTGACACAGATAAAAGTCATTAAACTTTAATTATTTAATGGAAATAAAAAAGTCAAAATTTAAGAAAATAAAGTAGTGTTTGGTTTAAAAATTATTTTGTGTTTTCGGTTTTCAATTAATATATCAAAAATGAGAAAAGTGGAGTAATAAAGAAGTGGATTAAAGTAAGACAGAGGGGAATCGGATCACGGAGGGGATGGATGAGTGATGTAGGAATGAATTATGTCTCATGCTTATCTTATTTCTCAAAACATGAAAATGAAAAAAATATTGTTTTCTATTTTGTATATTAACTTTGTTTTCTAAATCGATCGTTTTCGACAATATATGTACATCGTGCGTATTTTTGTATAGACGAAAACTCAAAATTTAAAATGGTAAACCAAACACTACCTAAAATTTATCGTTTTTTACTTTTCAATTTCAATATCGACGTGATCAAGTAAGATTGTTTATGAAATAATGATCATGGGCAATGTAATGAATTTTCTCATTGTTATTTAAAGAATTCTTTTCAATAAACTTTATTAAATCTCGAAATAAATTTTGCAAATCGATATGAATTGATAGAACGTATCAAAATTAGAGTTTGATGTAATCTTCAAATAGTTTTAAGAAATCAAAATTTGAATCATACGAGTTTCGATTATTTATTTTAATCTATAATAAAAATATATACTTGGTAAAAGTTGGATCTTAAATTATTTGTTTTTCATTTTTTGCATTGGTTAATTTAAAGTGTCAGAATTTCTTTATTTGTTTTGCATTTTATTTTTACCCGAAAAGCTTACGCCTCAACGTTTCAAGACTTACGCCTCGCCTCGTAGACTTGAAAACGCCTCATGTACGCCGTTTGCGTTTTAAAACTTTGACCTTGACAAAAAATTTCACGGTGATTGTTGAACATTATTCTGCAGATCCTCAAAAAGCTTGCCTCTTGAGTTTGTAGTAGTGTCATATGTTACCATTTTCAATCCCCTTTCTTATCAGATGAGTTTAATGGGCGAAACCACTCATTTCTAGGTAACCAGATTTATCAACAGTTCTTGTCCACTGTTGCTGGGTTGAATGAAAAAATATTTTGGTGTACTGTGTTAGTCCATATTCGCTTAAGAGTTTTGATTTCTTTCTGAAGAAGGCTGCAACTGTGTTACCAACTTTGACACATCGATTCCAGTTTGCATGAGGATTCAGTCATATTGTGACGTCGGTCAGGGGAGCATTGGTCGAAGCTGGTTGCATCAATCTCAGTTCCTGTGAAGCTCAGCCCTTGTTACAAATCAACTCTAGAAGTGTGCGTACAAATTAGCTCTTTGGAGTACATAATACTCAATATGGACAATAGGTGTTATTGGCTCTTGCAGTACCACTAGATTTTCTTTGAGTTCAAATGGTTGCTTATCGGATCAATACATTGCACCGGACATTAAGAAGTGCAAAATAGGTTTCCAGTGACTTCAAGATGCTTAAAACTCAGACCTATAGTTGGTTATGGACAAAACCCACTTAGAAAAAAATATAAAAGAAAAAAGGAACAGAAAAAACATGATAATATTTTCTTTGATTAAGGCAAATTTGTTGATTGTAATCACCCTAATTAGGAATCTATATAATCTTCTATATTTTTGTTATTTCTAAATGTGGAATCCTCTAATTATTCAATCCTCTCATTTTTTTATAATTTGGTAACACGTAGTTCTATATATTTAACTGTTGCGCGGTCTAAACCGTCTCCTAAAGAGAAGGATAACACCAAAGTTTTTCAGTTACCCTTTTTATAGTTAATGCTAGACTTGAGCTTCACATCTTGTGTAATCCCTGTTTGTATCAATGCTTATATTACTTCTTAAGGTTGATGCAGAAGTAGTTAGCTTGCATCCCTCAAACATCTTCTATCACCTAAGTTACCACTCAGTGATTTGTTTGCGAATGACACCTCATGTTCCCATGTTGATGTTACTGGCTAGCTCTGTAAGTAGATGTGGAGGAATATGGGATGGATTTTTATGAAACAGTCTTGAAGCTCATGTTCATAAAGCATGCACTCTATTCCTAAATATTGAACGCAAAATTTGCATGATTGCGTCCTTCAAACATTGTCTATCACCTAGTACAAACCAAATCAAGTTATGAAATCCAAACTACATGTTAACCCCAATATCACAACCCATGTTCCGATGCTAGGTATCACTGTCAACATTGCAATCTCTGAACATTGCTTTTAAGAATAACAGATGCCTTACTGATGAACCAGCCTGGAAAGTTGAAACTCAATCTCACATCGAAGTCCCTAAATATAAACTGCTCAATTGTTCTGTCAGTCTCTGCCTCTTCCATTCTTCCTATATGTATATACTATATACATGTGTTTCAAAGGATGAATAAGGTAAAATAGTAATAATAATGATGGTATGGTTATCGATACCATTTGCACCTAAGGTCCTTCACACACACAGATGCTTGGTTTTCATCAGGGTCACACATGCACTTTTCAGATCATTGCTAAAAGCAGGCAACAATTCTAGAAAGTAGAAACCAGACTATGCCTAACATGCGCAGAAGTTGGGAACTTAAAAGTTCTGCCAGTATGTGCCTGTGGTCTTAAATTTATTTATATTTTACTTTGCAAGTACTGATGTCTGTGCAAAACACACAAAAATATACATATTCCTTGCATGTTGCTTTTTTTTACCCCTTCTTCCAATTATCAAGTTCAATAATTTATTACTTGAAGAAAGAGTGGTTTCACCGTCTGCAGGTATCTCGTATTTTGATCTTTCATTTCCGTATAAAAAAGTGGCTTAACTACTTCTTTTCTAAC
Source organism: Allium sativum (assembly GCA_030737875.1). Classification (NCBI taxonomy): domain Eukaryota; kingdom Viridiplantae; phylum Streptophyta; class Magnoliopsida; order Asparagales; family Amaryllidaceae; genus Allium; species Allium sativum. The sequence continues at coordinate 21,453,949 of CM060921.1, read as the reverse complement.
TCAACTCAGGACCTTTCTATTTGGCACACAGTTGCGATGGCTTTCCAAACTCTAGGTGTGGTTTATGGTGATATGGGCACAAGTCCTTTATATGTCTTCAGTGATGTATTCGACAAGGTTAAAATAAAGTCAGAAGCTGACATTTTGGGAGCTTTGTCTTTAATAATCTACACTATCGCACTCATTCCTTTTGCCAAATACGTGTTTATAGTTTTGAAAGCTAATGACAACGGTGAAGGTATGACATCACGATAACACATATGTTATGTATATCTTTTTGTATGTGCATTAATGTTACTTCACGATATCCAATAGAAGTTCACCTCACTCATTAATGTTATTTTATGGTATACAATTAAAAGTTTACCTTTCACTTTGGTTCCAAAGGAAGTGTACCATCGTGTGCTAGAATCATGGCATCTACCCTCAGATTTTTTTCTTCCTTTTCCTGAAACATTTTTCCATGTGTGTACATATAAGATACTGATTGATGTAAATGTGTTAAGATTCAACATACAAGTCGTCACTGAAAAGGAACTGGGTTAAGATTCAACATACAAGTGTACCATCGTGTGCTAGAATCATGACAGTATCACGATACTTGCTCCAACGGATTCTCCGTTTTATTGAATTTTGAACTCAAATACACTTTAATATAAACTCTAAAATGCATTGGAAAATGTATCAATGATATATGTGTAAAAAAATCAGTCAATATCTAAATCACCAAAAGTTTGCATTGGAATTGATACGAACATCTACAAATGAGTTTAAAGAGAAGAAAATGAAGAAATTAATCTGAATCCGAGGAAAACATATAAAACTGTAGAAAATCAACGCACAAAAATTTATAGTGATTCGACGTTAACAAGACTATGTCCACTCTGATGATTTTAGCTATATATTATTGAATTTAGTAATTATAGTGGTTCATATCGGCAAAAAACGAAGTAACAAAATAATCAAAATAACAAGGAGTAAAAAATTCTCGAAACTTTTCAAGATAGTCGGTATTTATAGGCAGAGACGAGTTTAGATCTACTGGAAAATCAGCGGAGAAGTTGGAGGTAGCAGGGCGATCAAGTCTAGAAGGTACACCCTAGATCACTCATGATTGAGCTATAGATTGGTACTGGTCCGGGCTGCCGGGATGGGTACTGATCCAGATCCATGCTCAATCATGCGAGGCGATCCAGATTGGTTTGGCCATCCGCTGTTGCATCTGCTTTAAAACTGTTATTTCTCTTCTATTTAGGGTCACCCACCGATCCAACGTTCTACGTGCTGATTTTGGTCTATAACTTGGCTATCTCTGGGTACAATCTGGATCGGTGCCAATTTAGATTCAAAGCACCTGTAAACTTGAATTTAGATCCTTCATCACGCTGTTCTTCTGAGCTCGCGTGACTACTGTTCCACGACTTTTTCTAGACTTAACGTATGATCCTTGCAATCATCATTTTGAGTCATCCATCTGATAATATCATAATAGGCAAACCATACTTGTCTGAATAATTTGGAGTAGCTAAATCAGGGCAACACCAAAACTTAAAACAATCCAAAATAAAATCGATTCTCAAGCACAAGTAATCAAATGGGTAATAATGAAAAATAAATCACACATGAGATTTATAGTAGTTCCATAACGTTTAATTTGTGTACATCTACTTTGAAGACAACTTTTTAATACCACAATGAAAAAAGTATTAAAGAGTGATTACAATGATCACAAAATTATCAACAGAATTTCTTGTGTGAAGGCTAGAATTAAGGAAAATTAAATTTATGAAACCCTTGATTTACTTGGGCAAACTATCAACCATCTTTCTTTTTGAGTTCTAAAGGTAACGTATATAGCGAGTATTTTTGCCGGATAGATGCCGAATTTGCTTCTTGAAGCCTTACATATCTTCCCAGACAAATCTGTCAACATACAACAAGTCAGATGTTTTGGACATGCAAATTTCTGCTTCGGATAGTCAGCTCTTATGTCAAAAATAACACCAACACCCAAAGTGTTTGATACTAAAACCACAATCACATATTAGATCACGTAATTGCTGGAAATAGAAAATGAACACCAAATTTATAGTGTTTCGACAAACTTCGGCCTGTGTCCACTTGAAGTAATCTTTTATTTATAATGTTTGATCACAAGTACAACTGTTTTTATTCAAAATGAAGAGAGTAGAACTTGAAGTTTGTCCAAAAATGACATAGTTTCCGCGTAATGTCTCGAGAAGAAGATCATATTTTCAAATGCCATAGGTGATCTGTTTATAGCTGTAGTTTAATGCAAATCGGTCTAAAAATCAGCGTATAAGTCGGGAAAGGTAAGGTGAACCAAGTCTAGAAAGTATGAAGCAGATCACTCAACTTTGAGTTTCAGATCGATCGAGATCCAAATTTACTCAAAACTGGATGAGTCAATTTGTGTACTTTCTTTACTATTCACTTTGGTTCGTCAATTCTCTATACGTCGATCCGGAGTTTGAAACTGATGCAGATTCGGGTCTTTATCAATCTGTGTTTGAGCTCCAAAGTCGAGCTGTCATCGACCCACCTTCCTCCGAACCACTTTGCATCGATTTACTTGTATCGAACCAAATCTTTCAAGCATTTACCGATACGTGTTGAGCATCTGCCAATCCGGATTTGTGTCAATTCAGATACTTGAGTTTTCAAAATACTTCGGGTCTTTGCCGACCCAAATTCCGCCCTGATGTGTTTTCACATTAAGCCGATTGCAGCGTTTCGTTCGCAGCTCCAAATCCTTGGTCATGCCTAGGTCCCAAGCCATCCGATCATCACTTTAGGCTATCTGCCACTATGATTAAGTAATCTGTTAAACCAAATCCGATATGTAACGACCTTCCAAAAAGTAGGTTTAAAATTTCCCTTTTAGAACATATATTGTTGTGGATGATGTGTTTTATGTTGCATTAATTTCAAAGTCCATAACCCATATGTTTTCAAGTTAGCCAATCCAAAATTCAATCCAATGCTAAGCCAAATCTACAATCTTTTGGAGTTGTTCAGAAGTCCTGCGGCCGCTTTGGGTCGATAACCAATTCTAAAGCGTTGTGCACGTTCTCATCGAATCATTCGTCAAATCTGGTAGTTAAAGTCCAAATCCAGATCCGCAGTCATCCCAGATTGTTTGTTAAGTTCAAGTTTATGATCTCTTCAAATCATTAAGTAGTTTCATAACCAAATCCAAGTCCGCACCAGTGGCGAGCTGGTATCCAAATCCATGGACAGGAATTTTTTAGCCTCTTCGAGTTCTTACCAAGTGTAATCCACGCTCGACGATCATAGCCTCTTCGGGTTCTTAGCCAGTGTAAACCACACTTGACATCCTGCAGCCTCGTTCGGGCTCTTGCTGAACATAAACCATATTAGACGATCCCGATCGAACGGATTTGACCGTTGCCAAGCTTAAACCATGCTTAACGACCCTAGGTAAGTTGCCCTGTTTTCGGGACGACAAACTCATTGTCATGCGTAAACCATACATGACGACCTAGCATCTCCGAGCTTTTGTCGAGCATGAACCATACTTAATGATGCTGATCGAGCGACTTTATATCTGGAACGACCCGACCCTTACTAAGCATAAACCGTACTTGACGACCATAGGTAAATGGCTCCGTTTTTTGGATGACAAACCCCTTGTCGTGCATAAACCATGCACTAGACCTAGGTATGCGACCTCGTTTCCGGGACGACAAACCCGTTACCGAGCATAAACCAACTCCGTTTCCAGGATGACAAAACTCTAACCAAGCATAAGTCATACTTGACGACCGATTAGTTTTTAAAGTAAAAATCCAATCGGCAATTCCATGCTTAACAAACATAATCCCTATTTAACAAGCAATTTTTATTAAAGTACTAAAGCGAAGTTTTATTACATTGAAAAACTAGCGGTACATCATTATCTCAGAGCCTGACTAGGGTTCTTTTCGGTTCTCATGCAAGTATAATTGGCTTAGGCATCTTATTGCGAAATCATTTTTACATTGAAAAGAAAATAAAGGGTCCAACAGTTCATCCTCGTCTCAGAGCATGCCTAGGGTCTCTTTGGTCCCCATACATGTGTAAGCGACTTAATCATTTTATTACCCAATGTGAGGTATCAGTTAATGATAATTCATCCTCACCAGCTCGGCCCGGTCCAATCCCGCACAATCGATGGTTGCTCATGTTCCGTCACTACTACTCTATTCCAAACATATTGTGCCAACTGTCCTTTCTTGATTTGTTCTTCTGTAATGCCCCTTAAGTGCTTGCATTCGTTTGCGTTGTGCCCGTCAATTTCATAAAACAAACAGTGGTTTTCAGATGTTCGCTCACGTTTGATGGGTTTCTTCCTAGTCGGCCTTCGGAATAGAAGATGCTTCCTTGTATTCAAATAATTTTGTTTCGAAGTTATGTTCAAATCCGAATAAAAGAACTTCGGTTTTCTCCTCTGCCTCTCCGATCTGCCATAGTTATCCTCAGTCATTCTCTTTTTTTTTTCTTTCCCTTTGTTTGATTCGAGAGGTCCTCCACCCTTAACTACATTTACTTTCAGAGCCTTTCATGATGTGCCATTGCGTCTTCCTGTCACAAGAATCGATCGGCTTCATGGTAAAACTCTTCAAGACCCCTGGGGATCAGATCTCGTTCCAAGGATACTTTGAATTGTGAATTGTTCAGAACACCAAACAGTGACATCGATGGATCTGACCGATCCACCGATGTCACTGCTGCATTAAATTGAGATTAGAATACCCGCAAAGTCTCGTATGTTCCCTGCTTGATCATTGTGAGTCATTATATTCGTGGATTGCGTGATGTGGGCCCTAAACTGCTTCATGAATCGTTCTACCAGCTCCGTCCAAGTTCCATCGATCCATTTTCAAATTGTCTGAACTGCAAATCTGCTTTGTCTAATAAGAAAAGTGAGAAACACTTAGCTATAACCTGCTCAGATGCCCCCAGCATTTCAATGTCCCGTATATCTTCTCAGATGCCCTCCAGTACTTCTATATGCCTCATGTACTTCGTCATATGAACCACATGATCCATTTTCCATTGTAAGCTTTCAGCGCTGGAGGTTTGAAGTTCAATGGATTCCTTGTTCTCCTGATATTTGTAGTGAAAGCCTTTACAAAGAAAACATTTTATCCTGGACCAATTTTGTCAACAAAAAAGTCATACATCTGACTCTGTAATCCAGATGTCTGACCTTGGACATGCAAATTTCAATTGCAGATGGTCAGTTGTATGATCTTGTCAGACGTCTAGCCAAACTTTCGGATTTCTGAACCAATGTTTAGACATCTTGTGGAATGGGTGTGCCGTCTGGAACCCAGTCCGACGTTTGGAAACTTCAACTAGACATCTGGATGTCTATGAAACGTTACTGTGAATCATCCAGCTTCAACACGCGATACCTCAAGCTTTCGGGCTTCAATTCACGAACCGTTTTTGTCCAAACTAACCTATTTCTGACCTCTTTATTTTTACATACAATATACCCTAAATTCATCACTCTGAAGTTTAACAGCATTTTAACTATTTGCTTGATTATTCTGGTTTTTCATCTTGGTTGCAGGAGGGACTTTTGCATTGTATTCCTTGATATGCAGATATGCAAAAGTTAGCCGGCTTCCAAATCAGCAGCGAGCTGATGAGGATATCTCGAGCTTCCGGCTAAAATTGCCGACTCCTGAATTAGAGAGAGCTTTAAAAATAAAAGAACACTTGGAGCAAAAGTCCTCTTCTAAAACCCTTCTCTTGCTTTTGGTTCTCATGGGTACTTCTATGATCATAGGTGATGGTATTCTTACTCCATCCATGTCAGGTATCTTGATGTTCAAAATAATAATTTCTGTTATAGTCCTTTTTTTCTTCTTTCAGATGATCATTTATTACTATACCATCTTGCAGTTATGTCAGCAGTGAGCGGTCTTCAGGGGAAAGTTCATGGATTTGATACAAGTTTGTTACTCTAGCTATTAATCTCCGATTATTCAGTTATACATTTGAATCCATACTTTTTTATGGTTGATTTGTTTGCAGATGCTGTGGTCATAGTTTCCATCATAATTCTTGTTGCGTTATTTAGTATACAGAGATTTGGGACAGGCAAAGTCGGCTTCTTGTTTTCTCCTGTTCTTGCAGTATGGTTTTTCAGTTTGGGGTCAATCGGAGTATACAACTTAATTAAATACGACATTTCAGTCTTAAGAGCATTCAATCCAATTTACATATATTTATTCTTCAAAAGGAACAGTAGCAGGGCATGGTCTGCTCTTGGTGGTTGTGTTTTGTGCATCACGGGTTAGTTCTATGTATACCTTGTTTTCATTTCAATTTACCTTTGCGAAGTGCACACACTCACACACATAACTTGTCGCAACCTCGTTGTTGCTTGTTCATGTTATAGAGCTGTCTTTATTGGTAAGTTGGTGTAACAACGAATGCTTTGCAATGTTTATGACTGGCTATTAACTCATTAGATTACATTTTCAAATATCTGGCAACAAATTACATTGCGCTATGCTGTTTCGCAAATGCACAAACTGACAAAAGCCTCAGTAAAATACTAGTTTTGAGAAATTTATCGAGAAAATGGTTTTCAGTATCTTCTAATTAATGTTTCGTAGTTTATGCATCATTAGCGTTCTCTTAAATCCTGAGATGCTCTCTTTAACATGTGTTTTAAAGGACAGATAATGAAAATTTAGCAGTTCATATAAAGATAGCATAAATCATCCCCCCCCCCCCCCCCCCAAATTAGGTAGTATACTACTATCAACATACCACATGCCAAGTTGTAGTTGTAATGGAAAATCAAATGTTGTATACTCGACCCTATTTTATTTTATGTTCCATTTCAATACCACAGGAGCTGAAGCCATGTTTGCTGATCTTGGGCATTTCACTGTGAAATCTATACAGGTTATTTTTGAAAATACCATCTTTCTCCTTGTTCGGTTTTTTAACAGTATGCTTTTCATGTAAGTTCACCAACTAACAACCATTTGGTCTGATGAAATGTTTTGTAGATTGCATTCACTTTTGTTGTATTTCCATGCCTTCTTTTGGCTTATTTTGGTCAAGCTGCATTTTTGATGCAAAATCAAGCCTCAGTTGATAGAGTGTTTTATGATTCAGTTCCTGGTAGGTTTACTCTTATTATTATTATTATTTACCATGCAGTAACCTGGTCGTTTATGCAAAATAAACATTTTTTGGAATGTTTTCCCAGTTGAACTAAAAGTAGGATGTAGACAGCCGTGGCTGATAATGTATCAAATGGAGCTCGATTGGTTGAGTTTGGACTTAGTTCAACATTGATTAAAATTTGGAGGGTGAGGTGTATAAACAATAAGAGTTGATATGCATGTAACAATGATGATTCCTACTACTATAACCAGTATGTTAGGCATGTCTTTTGGACGTATATAATAAATCTGAAGCTAATTCATTTTATATGTTATAATGGTCATATACATAGATATGCTTGACATAGATGAATATGTGAGCTGTGAAATTCTATGAACCAACATGCACAAAGCTTGAGGGTATGCTTTTGGCATCAATTTGGTTTTTGTATAAATTTCAAATGACATAATTATGTCATGCAAATTTATAATTTATACTTTTTCATAGGAATAATTGTAAAGTTTGAAATGGAAGCGTGAACAAAATTTACCCAACTTTTTAAAATTCTATATTTTGTGGTTATATTAGATATGTTAACAGGTGATTTAATAATTATTTAGTAACCTCCATTTTCATTGGAATGGAATTCGGAATATTCATGAATACAAACGCATTTGACTACGCATTAATTAGCGTCTTACAAAATATTATTACATGCGAAATAAAAATATATAAATCAAAGACATATAATTGATAATACATCATCCTGCTCCAAATTAAAGCATGGACCCCAGTGCTACTTTCCATTTTCAGAAATATGTATGTCGTAGACTTTTAAGTTGTAATTGATAATACACCAAATTAAAGTGTGGTTCCTTATTCACTACTTTCCATTTTCAGCTTTCACTTCGCTAATCTTTCCTTTAAATTTCCCTCCCCCCATATTTTTTCATTAACATATTTCTATTTTTACGCACATGGAGAATTCATCTAACCTTTTAAAGTTTTACATTTTGTGGTTAAATTAGTTAGACACATCAACAGTGATTCAATAACTATAATACTATATGGTACCCTCTATCATAGTATAATTTTGAGTATCCAAGAATAACATGCATTTGTCTACACATTAATTAGCATGTTACAGAATTTTATTAAAATACATGCAAATTGAATATATATAAATCAAAGACCTACAATCGATGATACATCATTCTACTCAGAATTAAAGCGTGGTCCCTGATTTACCTCTTTCCTTTTTCAGCTTTCTCTTTGCTAATCTTTCCTTTAAAATCTCCCTCTTTTGCATTTGTCTACACATTAATTAGCATGTTATGAAATTTTATTAAAATACGCACGACTTAAACATTATAGATCAAAGAATTTCAATTGATAATACATCATTCTACTTGGAATAAAAGCATGATCCCTGATTTACCTCTTTCCATTTTCAGTTTTCTCTTCACTGATCTTTCCTTTAAAATCTCCCTCCTTTTACACATTTCCATTGAAATATTTCTATTTTTACACACATGGAGTTCAGTGCAATGTAGATGGGTAAATCCCCTGTAAAAAGTAGCTAAAAAACGTCAAAATAAGCAATGAAAGTTAAAGAAATCTTTTCTAAATGAAAAATATTCGCAGCAAAATTACTATAGATGGAAAACGTTCTCAGAAAAATTGCTCTAAATGGAAAATGTTCTCTATAGCAATTTTATAAAACTACCAAATCATATCTATCTACATGGTATAAATAAAAAGTAACTGAAATCAGTCGCATTTGAATATTGTTCAAAATTTTGTCATTTGAATCAATTCAAGCATCATCTCAAGCAAACAAAGATGCAAATATTTGTCCAGAAAGAAGCACGCACACACACACTCAAACATATATATATATATATATATATATATATATATATATATATATATATATATATATATATATATATATATATATATATCCGTTTGTGTGTGTGTGGAAACTTGGATGATGAATTGAGCCGAATATGAGTGTCTTTTCTTTTCCTTGTACGATTGGAGTCAAATATGAGCATTTTTCTTTTCTTTATATAATGAATGCTTTTATACCACATGTGACTAAAACAGTATGGCATGAAATAGCCTAACTATGGTAGATTTAATCGGTAACAGTTCACTTTATTCGAAGTTTTTAAAGTAATATCTTTAGTTGGCAACTGCCTAAATTTAGCTTTCCAATTATAGATCTTAGTTTCTATATGGAAGATAAGCTTGTTGTTCTAAGGATACTTGAATAACATAGAAGTTCATGTTATCAATTCCCACAATGGAATTAGTTTCTTTTCCAAATTGGTTATGAGCTTTCTATATATTATTCGTTATTGGCTTTTTCCAAATTAGTTTCTTTTCATGAGTAATGCGCGTTCATAGTTGTTCCAATTACAGACATTCAGTGAGTTCCTATGTCCTCAAATTTTATTTGATATGTTCACATGTTTGGATGAAGTCATGTTCTAGTATGTTATCTTCTTCTGACCTTGGATCACCATTTTACTCGTATACATACAGCTTATGTTAACTTATTTATATCCCATATATTTAATATATAGTGTCTGTGCATGTCTCTGTGTGTGTATGTGTGTGTATACACATACATACATAAGCACAATTGATCAAATAGTGCCAAAATCAAGAAATTAATATGTCAATTTTGCTTAACATCGTCATAGTCAAAGCAAGAAATAAAAACACACTTTCTAAAATGTCATTTATAGTGCAAAAGATTCATTACAATTTTATCAAAATTTAATTGTGTCAACATGTAAAATGATGAAGCAATGAAAGATTATCCACCAATTTATCACTTAGAGATGAAATAATGAAGATTGTATTGCCGTTGCTATCTTCTCAAGAAATGCAAAAGTTCATGTTGGAAACGAAGCCTTAATAAATAAGCATTCAAGATGAAATTGATCGATACTGAAATCAAAACTCAAAAAGATGTTATTGAGCCAAAAACAAATAATTATAAAGTTTGCTACTAAGGCAGGAAATATATTTGGTTTAAATTGCCTTTTACGTTCCTCCTTAATATTCCTCATTGCTGAAATACAACATTGTAAGCCCTAGTACTTGGAAAAAAAGAACACAGTTTTAGATGCCTTTTAGCTATAGATTATTAATTAATTATTGAAAAAAAATGAAGTTTTAAATCTTTATACTTCCACACATGAATATTTATAAGCTTGAAATGAAAGCATGATCAACTGTTGTCAGAATTGTTTTAAATTTCAAATTTTATGGTTAAATTAGATACATTAACAGGTGATGCCAATAATCACATATACGTAATAGGCTTCAAAGAGCATATGATCCATAAATTAACCTTACACATGTTTCAGTTTCTAGGAAATGAATGGCAACTTTACTTTAGGTAATCACTGATCAAAGTATTCATAGTTGGTTGAAATTATTTCATGAAAATGTTATTTTTGAGTTAAATTCAAATCCTTGAATTTGTGACGAGTGTGTATACCAGAATGGAAAATGGAATAGTGGAGTTGATATCGTGCAACTTTTTGATATATATCATCATTTTTATTCCTAGTTTGTAGCTGGAAAAAGAACATCCGTTCCTAGTTTGGAAGAACATTGGCAGTTTAAAAACTAATCATTGTAGTCTAATTTTATTAAAAAAATTAGGTCACTTTATTACCTTTTCTTATGTTAAAAGAAATAGGATACGAAATAAAATTATTAGAATATTGATGAAGCCTTAAAAAAGGTTAGCATTCAGTCGATTTTATTGCGAATGATTTGGTAAGTGACAGTGGTCCATTCATGATGTACCTCTCTAAAACATGATGTATGCTCTATATTCTATAGGCAAAATGTAAAGAAATCGCTTAGTCAACGATCTGAGCTGACCTTTTTTGCAAATTAAAGTAAGTTGAGCTTTGTAAAAAATTAACCAACTATTTTGTCATAAAATTAATCGAAATGCATATAAATCAAAGCTAATATCATGACATGTGAGAAGTCCATTAGTCGATTTATAGGTGAAAACATAGAGAAGTTTATGTAGTAAGGTCTTGCATTAACACAGTACCCTTCATGCGAATCAACTTTCCTATTTAAACATGAGGTCTCAATTCAAGTAATATTACTTATTGGCAACATTTTTTATTTTTTTTACATCTGTCTTCTTGTATATGAAAGTCAAATATAGTATAAATTACGTAGGTTTAAATCATAGTAAATTTGTTTATTAACTTTTCTACTATAGTATTTAATTGAATAAAAAAGCACCTTCCGTATACATTGTCAGCCCCCAGTGTGTTGCGTTGCAGTGCTCTTATGTTTGGAAGTAGGTATGTCTTATTGGGAAAGCAATTAACAACTTTAAACCTGAAATTAATGATGGAGAAACGAATCACGTGTTTATATACATGGCTAAATTTGAAATATGTAAAGAATCAAAGATGCCAGGTAGATAACATAATCGACTTGGGTATTTGGTTAAATAAGATTTACAAAAAAATCACTATAAAAATACGTGAACACGATAACGAGAAACATAGTAATCTACATAAACCTGAAATTAATGATGGAGAAACGAATCACGTGTTTATATACATGGCTAAATTTGAAATATGTAAAGAATCAAAGATGCCAGGTAGATAACATAATCGACTTGGGTATTTGGTTAAATAAGATTTACAAAAAAATCACTATAAAAATACGTGAACACGATAACGAGAAACATAGTAATCTACATAAAAGATTCTTTTAGTTTCTAAGTAACTAATAAATTGAATCATACTATGCACATGCATTTATGGCTTTTTATTATGCTACAAATGGAGCACAAAACTCTTTATCTTTGAAGCTATTTCTCAATCAGTTAGCAACTTTCTTTTTCTGCAAATTAAAGCGAGTGCATCGTTGTGTGCGAATTTAACCAAACATTTATTCACAAAACCTTCTTTACGGATTCTACCCCTAAGTTATCAGTTTCACGGATTTATTCTTTACGGTTTCAATAAAAATATATGAACATGGTTCGTTAATGCCAACAAGTTTAAACTTTGGGGATTGAACTCATGATCTTTAATCTCATAGTCTGAACTGAAATGCGAACAAACTGAGCCCTATTTGGCTATTTTAGCATCCTAAAAATTCCCATTAACTTCCACCAATCATTGACGGATGAGAGAACGAAAATAAAATAAAATCATATAACATGCAAAAGAGAAAATTTTGTTTTTATTCAAATTCCACCATTGATTTGATGAATCCAATGACGATGGTTAAGAGGTACGTAGGGTGCTAAAAATATGGATGCTATTGAACCTTGCTTACATACATACAAGTACATGCATGCATATTCATACGTTTTTGTGTATATGTATATGCACGCGTGTGCGTGTGGTGTGCGCGTGCACATGCTTGCATGTGGGTGCATATACATCCCTACCTACATATGTGTGCATGTGTATAAATGAGAAAGGTTCAGTGACAACACTGTTTTGGAGCACCCCCAACATATCTTAAGCTGCAGTATTCCAAATGCAACAAAATGTTGTTGATTTCAATCTATATATATAGAGGATCACCTCCACAAAACATGGTACTATTTTGATATTTCTAGCCTTTTCGAGCTCATAAGTCAATTATTCATCGACAAACATTCATTTTAACCGTTGAACTGAAACATCAAATATATTATGCTACATATATTGAAATGAGCCCAAATTTTATAGGGATGATTCTCTGCATGTGAAATGAACATTTACAAAATTTTATAGCATCTGGAATATTGTAGCTAATTATAATAATAACAACATGCTAAGTTACTGAATTAAGCCACTTTAAATGAGTTTGTTTCATTATTGATTCCTTTGATTTGATTTTGCAACTTGTGAATGCAGAAAATTTGATTTTATTTGCAACTTGTGGATGCAGAAATTTTGTTTTGGCCTATGCTTGTGGTAGCGACACTTGCAGCCATGATTGCGAGTCAGGCCATGATTTCTGCTACTTTTTCTTGCATTAAGCAATCCATGGCCCTTGGTTGCTTCCCTAGAATGAAAATCATTCACACATCTGTTAGATTTATGGGTCAGATTTACATCCCTGTAGTCAACTGGTTTCTAATGTTCATGTGCATTGCTGTTGTTGCGACTTTTAGGAGCACCACTGATATAGCTAATGCATATGGTGAGTAAATTGGTTTTCCTTTCCTATATTCAGCCTTTAAGAAATATTTATTGTTATCCTGCTCTTTTATCTTATTTACGATGTTTAGTTTATGATGCTCGCTACATGTCATGGTTGACAGCGAAAATATTGGGAGAACCTAGTAGCATGTCTGTATAAGAAAGAATTCAAAATAAAGTGGAACATTTGTAGTGCCTCATAGCTGATAGTAGGATTTTGGAGGCCCTTTAATTGGTTAACATGTCTTATATATTACCTTGCTTCAACTACTTTTAAGCATTATCACCGACAGATCAACCTGAGGAAGGAGTAAAATATCACTTTTACATGTGTCTAATTTGCAGTTAAAGAAAGTTGTCCTATCATTGTTATTTTCCACTGATTTTAAAGCAAATAATTTTTCATTTTTGTTTTGTTTAAGGCATGCGAGTATGCTGTTTTTAGCGTTTAATGCGAAGAATAAGTTGAACACAGAAATTACTTCAGTGTGATGATTAAGTTTGAAATTGTCCATGAAATTACGCTTTTGTGTCTTTTTTATAAAAGAAATCAACTTTATTTTGTCTAACATGCATATTAATTTGCTTCAAGTTTTACATGATTAAAAGCTTGAGAGATGACCGTTCTGAAAAATGAGTTTTAAGAAATTTCAATTCGAATGGATTTTGACCTTTTTGAGAAACAGTAAACTACTTCCATACCCTAGTCAGTTTGTCTAATAAGTTACAGTTGTACATATGGATATCAATCTACTCGGCAGATACCCTATGGAGTGTGGAGTAAATATGATGAATATGATGAAGTAAATGCTGGGAATACCACTCACCAGTGATGTGCTTATTCTATCACTATTCAAGCACATTTTTCATATTACTATTCTGTCTGATCATATATAGGAATTGCTGAAGTTGGTGTGATGATAGTGAGCACTGCATTGGTAACACTAGTGATGCTTCTTATATGGCAAACCAACCTCTTCCTGGCTATATGTTTCCCTGCCATATTCGGTACAATAGAACTCATCTACCTCTCTGCCGTCTTAACAAAACTATTCGAAGGCGGCTGGCTACCACTTGCATTTGCCATGGGTTTTCTCTGCATAATGTACACATGGAACTACGGCAGTGTACTTAAATACCAAAGCGAGATGCGTGAAAAGATCTCAATGGATTTCATTGCCGACCTGGGTTCCACATTAGGTACTGTGAGGGTACCTGGAATCGGGTTAGTGTACAATGAACTAGCACAAGGAATCCCTTCCATTTTCGGCCAATTCCTTCTCACTCTTCCGGCAATTCATTCCACCATTATTTTTGTATGCATCAAGTATGTTCCAGTTCCCATTGTTCCTCAAAGTGAAAGATTCATATTTAGAAGGGTTTGTCAGAAAGATTTCCACATGTTCCGCTGCATTGCAAGGTACGGATACAAAGACGTGATCAAAGAGGAGCATCCATCTTTCGAGCAGCTTTTGGTTGACAGTTTGGAGAAATTCTTGAGAAAAGAAGCAAGGGATCTCGCGCTGGAAATAAATCCAGAAGAAATTGATTTTGACAATGATGAAAATCACAATGATGCAAGTAGAGTGGATGAATTGAATGTTCCATTGCTTTCGGGTTCAAAACTGGATAGTGATAGCAGAGAAGAAATGCTTCCAAGCAGCGTGATGGCTTTGGATGAAGACCCGAGCGTCGAGTATGAGCTTGCTGCCCTCAGAGAAGCGGTGGATTCGGGGTGCACTTACCTTTTGTCTCATGGTGATGTTAGGGCGAAGAAGGATTCTTGGTTTATGAAGAAGCTGGTTATCAATTATTTTTATGCGTTTTTGAGGAAGAACTGCAGGGCGGGTTCTGGAAATATGAATGTGCCGCATCAGAACATTATACGTGTTGGGATGACCTATTTTGTTTGATGCATTACTGCGCTTTAAATAACCATTTAGTTTCTTTAGATGTTATATTTGAAGAACTATGTTCGTATCATTATTATTACTTGTTACTCATCACATTTATGATGTTTCCAACATTGTCAAAGCAATTAATTGTTTTTATTATGTAGGATCTACATAATTGTGTTATACTCCTATTAGGGATGGCAAAAAAATCTGTACATGCGGTTATCTGCGGGTAAAATCCGTCATGGATATGAAACGGATAGTTAAATGGATATCCATGAGTAAAATAAACGGGTATTTTTAATATCCGTTAGTTAATTAATGGGGCGGGTACGGATAGTAAGATATCCATGTCTGCGGGTACCCGTGCCCGTATTGAATGTGATTTATTATAAATAGTCAATACAAAAAATATTGTTGTTAGTTGTTCGGTATTTGTGTGCATGCTTTTACTCAACAATTTATAACTGACTGTTGATATTTTGATGGATACTTCTGTTGTTGTCTCTTCTTTTTCAGATGTTGGTTTAAATATGTATTGATATTTTGAGGTTAGCATTTAAGAATTGGTCTAATTTGTTTTTTTTTACCAAATGTACTTTTGAATAATTTCAATAAATGACAAAAAATAAATTGAATAAATATAATGGATACCCACGAATACCTGCCATTACCCGCAACCTGTTTAAAACCCGTTTAATGGATACCCGTGCGGGTACGGGGTGGGCACGGGGCAAAAAATCACCCAACGAGGCGGGTGATGGGGTGGTACTACCCGCGCCCGCCCCGCCCCATTGCCATCCCTAACTCCTATGTGATAGCTGCATTCTTTTTTTTAGGTTCCATCATTTTATTTTTATGGTTCTTGATGGTTAGTCATTCGTTTTAATTCAAACTTGTTGCTTTATTATAATATTTTAGTTATATGAGTTTGAAATTTGATTAAATACAATAATTCAAATCCTACAAATTTGTGAAGATATTTTTGTTTATTCAAATTTATGGAAGTTATAGATTAGTTGATATTTTCTGAATTATTATATTCAGTTCGTAACGTTATCGAAAATTGAAGATAGATAACCATTTTCTACAATTTGTAGTCTATCAATTATAATTTTTCGATGAAATTTCTGATATGTAATAGTTTCATGAATTTATTTTGTAAGAATTGTGTAACCATAATTTAAAAATTTTAAATTATGGTTGCACAATTATTAAAATCAGTTGTAAAAAAAAAAAAAAAAAAAAAAAACACTTTTAAATTAATTTGGAATGGCAAGTAAGAGTTGTAATTATGAATATTTATTTCATGTTAGGATCATTTAGTTTAAAGGACACATTCTAGGAAAGCGTTGGATCAATGTACCACTAACTTTAATAATTAGATTAAGGAAGAATACCAAATTACATTATGTTAACCTCGAATTCACTTTAATTTCTCATCTTCATTAAATTAATTAAAAAATAATATAAAAAATTACCTTTTAAATGTTAAGAAAAAATTGTTTTCAAAAATATATTAGTGGATTAATATTACCGTACATATAGAGCTAAATGAATATAGTTTTATAACTTAAAATTAGTTTTATATTATATCATCTAGAACATACAGTTGAATCATTTGAAAGCTAGTCTTACTTTGCATTCGAAAATGCTATGTGAAAATAATGATGCTACTCGCATTTAGCCTTTCGTCCTTTTCTTGCTTACTTTCTTTTCCACATTCACAAGACATAAAACATTGAGCGGTGCTATCATCAGTCGTGCAAGAAGCGACTGATGTAATACTTGCTTACGGATTGGCCAAATAGATTATAGGGGGGCCCACTTTAATTAAATTTAAAAATAAATAAATATGACTAACCAATCAGCTGAGCGAGTATTGCGCGAGTATAAGGTGCAGCGACTGACGCTAGCAATTCACTAAAACATTTCCTAATTAGTTTTTATTAATTTTTAATCTTATATTATTAAGGAAAACATTTTGATAATAATTTTTGGTTATTTGTGGAATGTCAGTGTGTGTTCTTAATTTAGAGTATTTGGATATTATTCAATTAAAACATGAAAGTTTAACTTGATGTGGATAATAAAAGCTGGTTGTCCTTTGAGATAAAAAGGAAATAGTTTAGTTGAAATAAACATCCACTTATTGATAATTAAAGCCATTCAACTTTTTCAAAAAATAAAATTCTTTAACAAACTAATTTACATTAAATTTATTTTTAAAAATATTATAAAAAAAAAATCTAAAAATGTATACAGTAGCTTTTTGAAGCCATTTGCTAAGTTATGCGGTCAACGATCATTTGAAATTGACAGTATGTCGCGTATACAACAACATCAAGATACAGTTCATCATCATTTACCATTATCGGCTCACAAAACTCAAATCTACTCAAATCAGTCCATATCCATTGTGAGTCGCTGCCATCCATCAATTTCTTCATTAGTTGCAGTCCCCAACTGCCTGTGCCTTCAACTCATCAAAAGTCAATTTTTTTTCTTTTCCTAAATTAGTTGATTTGAATTATGATAAAATTAGTGCAACTTATGTGTATTTTTGTTGATAATGGCTCATTGGTTAGTTATAACTACGTATATTGGTTGATTAAGAAACGTTAATTAGGGTTATTAGCGTTTAAATCGGGCAACTAATGTATAACTAAGGCTAATTTGGGTTGATTAGTGTATGTTTGTATTAGTTTACCATAATTTATTGTTAATTAGTGTATGAGTTATCCAAAATGTTGAAAACATAGTTTATTTACATAGCCTTTTTATTGGTGTATATACCCTTAGTACACACATACACACACACACACACACACACACACACACACACACATATATATATATATGTGTGTGTGTGTGTGTGTGTGTGTGTGTGTGTGTGTATAATATTGTACACGGTGTATGTGGTAATGCATATAAACAAATTAGTGTATAAATTTAATTTTTTATTATCGTGTAATCAAGTGAAATAAGTTTTAGCTAAATATGTTAAAAACATTTTTTTTTATAGTTTTCAACCGTTAAGAAATTTAAATAAGAATTAATGTATAATAATGTATTTTTCAGACTCCTTATAGAGTTTAGCCTCTTTGATAAGTATTGCATATGATCGTTATATCCATATTCGCTTTTGTTAAAAAAAGGGACATCAATTTCCATGTGATACAATGTTTAGCGGATTTGTCCCTACATGTACAAGTCACAAGCGCAATGAAGTAACTACATTTTATAAATCATTTCATCTTAAACAGTTTAGAAAATCTCGACCGCACTTTCTTTTTGTTCTCCATGTACATGAATTTGTGTATGAGCAGAAAGTGTTGCCATAATTTTCTTGAATCATTTAAAATGAAATTATTTATGAAATATAATAATTATTGTGTTTGTATAGGAAGTAGGATGACCAATCATGTTCGAAATAGAAAACAAAGTACTAAAAATATAACATTATATTCAAAATTTATCAAAATTGAAAATGTGCTGGATTTATCTAAAATGCAGAAAAGAATAATATATTATATAATGAAATATTAAAATGTATAAATAATTTGAAAATTAAAATTCAGTCTATAAAATGTTCAGTATACCTTTTTGAATCTCTATCTTATTCTTTTAAAAAGGAAAAATGATCAATTATTTTGTTAACCGTAGGAGTCAGATGCATTAAAGAAAGAGAATGAGAGACTCAATAAATGAACATTTTTATATTGTTATACACTTATGATCAATTATTTTATTTACCGGAGAAGCTAGATGTATAAAAAAAGGGTTGGGAGATTCAATAAATGAATATTTTATTGAATTTTATTTAATTAATAATGGAAACGACGAAGAAATCCATTGTCTTTGTAGTAATTATAACATATTGTCCTTGTGGTAATTAAAAACATTTGAAGCATCTGATATCAGATACGATGAAACTTCATTGATGTTAAAATGGTTTCGTGTTGAATTATTGTGTGTGGGATCTCCCTAGAGAACATGTAGCTAATGTTGTAGATTCAGAGGAGGAGGTAGTCGGTAATGACATTGTTATGACGAATCTCATTGAAGATATGGTTGAAGATGTAGTACGGTCAACATTCCCTCTGGTTGAAGTTGATGACGTAAATGTCATAGAAGAGCCAAAGATTGAAGGGGAAAAAGCTATGATTTATTGGATGTCATAAGAAACCCCTTTGGATGGCTGTAAAAGCGCCACCCAATTATCAGTAACTGCAATATAAATTGTGATGAAATCAAAATACAACTTCACGAAAGTCTGATTTACAATTGATTTACAAGCTGTAGAATGACATATATCACCCAATAATTTAATGTGCAAAATTCATTATAAAGTGAATATTTTAAGTTTTCTTTTGGCTTGTCATAACAAAAAAATATATATGTTTAAATGGTTGAATGTTATTTTAGAAAGAGGGTATCAATCTTACGAAGTGTAGAATATTTAATGAGGAAAGATACAAACAGAGAAAAAAGAAGGGAAAGGAAGTTTCATATGTGCA
Organism: Allium sativum; assembly: GCA_030737875.1. Classification (NCBI taxonomy): domain Eukaryota; kingdom Viridiplantae; phylum Streptophyta; class Magnoliopsida; order Asparagales; family Amaryllidaceae; genus Allium; species Allium sativum. The sequence goes on along the minus strand of CM060921.1, from coordinate 21,434,176 downwards.
TATGCATTACTTACCATCACCTCTGAGCTTCCAATATTATATGCATCTACTGTAGCAGCGTGCCAGCGCCTGATATGAGATGACATAGTATGAGAACATAAGAGAAGGTACATTAACACATCCAACTGATGGAGATGTGTAAAAGAATTTTGATATGATTTATCCCACTTTTGCAGTGGAGAGTTGTAATGTTAATCTTGGATTATGTACAGATAAGTTTCACCATTCCCTTAATTTGATTCTAAATATTTATCTTGGCTCATTATCGTTATATCATATAATTTACCTTTTTGGACGTGTTTCAAAACTCCAGTTATATTTCTTACTATTATCATCCTCGGTTTTTATGATCCAGCACCAAAAATCGATATTTATTGTTAATTGTTGATTGAGGAGATGAAAATACTATGGAATGAAGGAACACAAACATAACAAAATTTTGGAGAATTTTTTTCTTATGTTCGCTCCTTTTTTTTTATAGACTGTAGGTGATTTTCTTGCTTATGCAACGCTTTCAGGTTGGAGTACCGTAACATCCCTAATTTTGCGATAATATTATTAAAATATGTATTTAGATAAATAAAATAAACAATGCGACTTGATGAGGACAATGGGGTTTGATTTGAAAATAAACTATGCATAATTTAACAACTAAGTAAGATAAATAAGAGCTGGAAATAAGGATGAGGATACGAAGAGGGTAAAATTGGAGAAAATTTTATTTTCTATCCTTAATCTTTGATACTACCTGTCATTCCTTTTACATTCTAAAAAACAAAACAGAGAGGTCAGCAAAAACTAGGAAGAATAAGATGAAAAGCTAGAAGATTCGGGAATCTAAGCTAAAGGAAATCAAACTATCATCAAACCTCTTTTTCTTTCATCCAAATCAAGGTGAATAGTAACCCCATCATCAAGAAGCTAATCACCAGGGATTCTCAGACTCATGGAAGTTGGATAAATATGAATAGGGTTTCCCTATTAGCATAACACATCTAATTTCTCTTCTCATGCGTGTATTTAAACTACAGTGGTTCTCCATAGCCAAACGCAAAAAGGTTCGCTTCAGGCCAGCTCTGGATCTTGCTGCTTTCAAGTCTCGAGCCTCATCTGCACCTAAACCATCAGCTGAACCAGATATGGCGATGGGCTCCTCGCTGGTTGGGTTCTCGGCGGTCAATGATAGGGATGTGACTGAAGTGTGTGGGGATATGCAGTTAAAGCCCCACTAAAGCCCCGCAATATCCCCGCTATAGCCCATATCGCTCCTCAACTGCTACATTATTTCAGTTTAGCGCTGATGAACAGTAGATCCGCTTCTAGCCCTGCTACTTTCCGCTAAATCAATGCTTTTTAGCGTCCGTTTTAGCAATATTAATATATAGACCTTGATTTGACTAGTTCTCTTTTTAAAAAATTCAATAAAGTTAGCCAAATGGCTAAATTAAAGACATAAGTGTCTAATATATGGTAATAACCAATTACACTCACCAAGTTCAGCATGCATGACTATGATATTCCGTGATTTTGTTATATAAAATTAATTAGTATTAGTTTCTTCTACACATATAATGTGAGAAAGACGATTAATCAATTTTCATATATTTAGTTCTACATCTAGTGAACCTTTTTGCGCCTCCACTGTATCCCCGCTTCATGTCCACTACACCTTTTTGCACCTCCGCCACTATAGAACCACTAAGCGCTTTAACTGCACAGGTGTGGGGCTGGCGGTGCTAGGGGTATTGCAATTGGATATAGGTCTTCTGGCAAGTGTGTGGCTCGCTCTGGCTCGCTGGTCTCTGATGGAGGTTGTATGAATGGTATTTGTGATTCATTGTCACCTGGTGCTTCGTTTCCAGTGCCTTCACAGTCTTTGGCTTCTGTAGCCAGCGACCTCGATTGGAAAGAGGCTCTGATGGTTTTTAGCAGTAGGTTTAAGGAGCGTAAATCAACTACACTCACCTTTATTCCTCCTCGTAGCAACCGCACATCTGTTAGTGATGTTATGTTGGACAAATCTGTGTCTACATGGGGTAATTCTCTTGTTATATACGTTATAGGGGTAAAGCCATATTTTGTTCATTCGAAGGCGTTCATTAGTCATGTTTGGAAATCCATTGGTGGTTTTAAAGTATTTTCTAGGAAACATGGTTTTTTCTTTGTTAAGTTCGCTTGAGAGGATGATTTCGAGCGTGTGTTGCTTGGTGGACCGTATCCCTTGATTCATGCTTGTTTTTTTTGCAGAAATGCAAACCAAAGATTTTCCTCACCAAAGAGCTTCTTTCATCCCTTCCGATTTGGGTGCGTTTGATCTTGAGATTGAGTACTGGGACAATGAAATCATTAGTGCCATTTCTAGTGTGATTGACACTCCAATTGAGATGAATAGTGTTACGTCTAACGCCTCACGTTTGGGGTTCGCTTGGGTCTTGGTTAAAATGCAAGCCTCTTCCAATTTCCCAAATATTTGGTGGTTTAACATCCTAGTGGATTTACACACGTTGTGCCTGTTTTTTATGAGTGTTTGTTGCCTAGATTTGGTACTTGCAACATGTTTGGCCACGCTTCTTCCTCACATGTCGCTGAGTCAATTCATAAAACGCTGAATGTCTTGAGTTCTGGTGGCAGGGTGGGCTCTTTCACCAGTTCTTCTGTGCCAGTTGCGTCCATTGCTAAGCCTCCCACTTAATTTCCGGTCGTGCATGGTGCACTTGTTGATTCTGTTAAGACTGCAAATGCTCTTCTAGTGCTCCTGGTTCTATTGCGCTTATTGCTTCCAGTTCTTTGGATTATGGTCATACTTCCTTACCTCGTTCAGAGCTTTTGTTTGATGTTGGTACTGATATTGGCTTGGCTAGCGCCGATGGACCTTTGTCTTCTTATGCACATGTTATAGAGGTTGGCTCCATTCGATTGCTTGCTAACTAGCCTGAGGTTTTAATATCGGGTGCATTTGCCTTAATTCATTCTACTTTCGTTTCTTTTGAACCTCTAGCTACTGAAAATGCTACTTTGAACTTATGCTTGGTTGACCTTTTCTATGCTGCCGCTCCGATTTTCGCTCATACTTGAGTCGTTTTTCTCATGCGCTCGATACACAGTCCTAGGCTTTAGTGCATGTTCCTAATGCACATGACTGTACTTTTGGTACCAATACATTTGTTAGCTCTGACTTTAGGGCTACTACGCTTGCACTTTCATCCTCCTTGGCACGTGTTGAAGTTTTTTTCCTTTGACTCTGCTTCGCTTCAGGATGTTGCTGGTCCAAAAAATTCTATCTCGTGTGTAGTTGTTGATTGTCTTGCCTCTTCTAATGCTTCTTATGCAACTGCTCTTCCTTCCATTGTTGATTTTTCCGTTACTCAATCTGAATCAATCGTTATTCCTAATGATCTATTACTTGAAGGGGCTTCCAACTCATCTAGGGTTTCGGCTCCTCTCAATATTATTGATTCGCTGACTTCAGCTGGCTCCTCACGCGTATCTTTCGATGATTTCTTCTATAGTGAGGATATTATTACTAGAACCAATCTTGCTTTGGATAGCAAGTATCGTTCATTAGGAATTACGGAGCTGATATGCATCACTCGCGGGATCTTGACTTGCAATCTATCTTTCATATTCTTAATTCTGAATCTAGAGCTTTTGAACTGTTTATGGTGACAAGCTCTCATCGTTGCCGTAGCCATGGTTATTCAATGCATCACAGCACCTATGATTGGTACCAGATCCGTCTGGCTTATATAGGCTTCCTTTCGTGGGTGAAGCTTGTTGTCGAGGAGCCAGTATATGTGGCCATACCATTTTATATTTTTTCTGTTGTTTTTCTCCTTGTTCTTTCTTGTTTCTTTTTTACCTTAATCCAAAAAGCTCCTTTTGTAAGGTAATGTTATTGCTCTTTTCTTTAAAAAATAGCAACTCCATCTCGTTTTTGCCAAGTTTAGTTTGGGTTTAGTGTTAGATAAGAAACAGTATGATATTTATGTCATGCTTTTTTTTTTGGGTAAGGCCAACCAGTTTTTATAGTGGTCCGTAACGCTTTTTAATATAACAAATAATAAATACAAATAAGTACAGAGTTACATAGATTGTCTAACTACTACATTCTAATTTTAGAGTGGATGGTCCACTACAACTATATTAGTTTCTAGTGCATGCGCTTGACTATATATCTAGACTACTACTAGCGTCAAACTCCACATGGAGCACCCATTACATCAATTACACGATAAATCAGGCAACGAAACATGCCTGACAAATTGAATGACTCCACATAGGTGTGAAATTACATAGTACATAATAAGCACTTACATACGCCACACTGGTGTTAAAAGCAATAACATAGTTAATAGTAGCACCAAGACAGAACAACTTCACTCGACATGACTACATGCAATATCGACATCTTAAATAAGCAAACAGCAACACCATCCCATATACACATTACAACACTTGACATAATACAAAATGACACAGAGGAATCACCTTCATTACACTCAACATGGCTCAACACCCTCTTGCAAACAGAAAGAAAACTCGACACACCCAAATCTAGCGAGAACAACAACCAAAACCAAGAAAAACAAAACCAACCACACCAAAACACCACCAAAAACACAGAAGCACTAAGAAAAAACCCACAACTAGGGCTGTTAATGGATACTTTCGGATACATATAGCGCTATATCTGTATCCGTATCCGCGAATACAGATGGATATCGAATAATTATCCTATCCGCCAACAATTGATAAACCAAGAAATATAAATGAAAACTTTTAGTTAAACTTAAATGGTTTTCAATTTCATTTATCACAAAAGTGTTAAATATATATATATATATATATATATATATATATATATATATATGAGAAATTAGATAGATTTGAATAACTAACATGCATTGAGTGCGTATAATACAAACCTTCGACTTAGTAAAGCAACAAATAAATCTCATTGACATGGATACGAATGCAATCCGTGAAGGCCTTGTCGGATGGTCACGGCGGTGGAACCATTTGGGACGGTAGTCCTTTCTCGCTTAAGGCGACATGGAATTCGGCGAGGACTCCAGGTCCATGTCTCCATCTTTTCTCTTTCGTTTGGAATGTCCAAATACCTCTTAATGTCTCTCTGTTTATGTAGAAAATCTTGCATGACGGGCTATCAATAGATGAGAGCCTACAGAGAATCGACATTCCTATCGTCTCCCGCTAGCTATAGGTTTGGATGCTCGGAATCCTCCTTTCATTTATTCGTCTCTGGGTCTTGTGCCAGGTATGCGTGGTATTACTTCAGGAACCTAACGGGCTGCCGAATTAGTGCCACCTCGCTTGAAGATTTCCTGAGATTCTGGTGGATAGGAATCTCAAGTAAATCTTTCTGCTCGATCCTGCTTCGTTTAATTCCTTGTCTTATCTGCTGGCATATCTAGTGTGCACGGAACAAGGCATTATTTGACGAAGTGGCAATGGATCCTCATACCATTATCCAGAGAGTAAGGAACGATGTTTTCCTTGCATTTCGAGGTAGGCCTTTCAGGGGTATGATTGGCTTAAGGTCTAGAAGGTTGGTTGTTACCTTTGATGTTTCCTAGGTATCGGCTACTCCTAGGGCATGTATTGGTTGATTATTGCTTATATGTTTTTATGCTGCTCCTTTCACTTTCTCACACCGTCCCCCCCATTGATCTTATGTCGTTTTCTAGTTCTGCAGGTCCTGGATGATAGGTTTGGGAACTTGGCTATCTGGAGCAGGTTGGTGCTTTCGATGCTTTATCCCAGCTGGATTCTTGGAAGTAGGTAGAGCTGGAGTTGCAGGTTGAGCTGATTGATTGGTACTTTTCTCTGATTCTCTAGCTACCTTATGAGGAGCAGGATCTTTCGGAGTTAGTGGACCGATGGTTTGAACTTTCCTGCCTTTATCGGTCGTCTTCCTTGGAGGGCACGTCCTTTTCTTTTGTTACTTCCTCATCTACTAAGGCTTCGTATGCTTTGACTACGACATTGGCTTCTTTTTGGGTGTTGACCATCTTTTGTTTTTTTATTGTTCTCTTTTGTTTGTGTGTGTGCACGGTTTCTGCTTCAACAAACTGTTTTTTGTGAGCCTTTGGAAAATGCCTAGATTCTCTCTTTTGTTATATTATATTATTATTATTTAAAAAAAAAATTCATTAATTGTACAAAAATACATATAATTTTAAGTATAATGTAAGAAAAAATTAAACAGATAATTTTTGGATAAAGTTATCTATGTATCCGTATCTGCATCCGTTTCTTCGGATATCAGATATTTATCTGCTTTTCGAATACGATGCAGATAGATTTCGAATTTTTCGAGTACCCATTGAAAGTCTTATTCAAGTCAAAAACTCTTAGTGCACTACACCCGCCCAATAGCTCAACAAACATTGACAATCAAACCAACTAATACCAAACTCAAGACACCAAATAGCCAACACACCAAAAATCAACAAAGAGCGATACTCAATAACATGTCGAAAAAAAATGATTCGATCAACAACCATAGAATTCCGCCTTTCATTGAGCAACAACGCAAATACTCAAACCAAAGCAATAAGGGGTGCGATGAGCATGTGGGCCGCAATATGACACCAGCGCCTTTCAGAGGTTGGGCAGGAGTTAGTCCTAGAGGAACACCGCGAGAGGAATTTGAGATTCGATTGGGATCGTAAAAGGAGAGACATGGTCTTAGGAAGAAATAACAAGGCTGGGACCGCTGGGTATAGTGGGAAATCCATTTTTATTAGAGAGCTGGGTTAGCGTTTCGAGAGAGGACTACCATGACGGGGAAAGCCGATTCAAGGATAGGATGAGCGATGAGATGACAGTGCAGAGGGGGAGACTGGGGGCGAAAAGGTATGGACGACTATGCTTGTTTGTTGTATGATGATATATATGCTTGTTGATGATTTGAATCCGTTATTATGGAATTCTGTTGTCAGTTTAAGTTAGAAAACCTGCCATATGAAACCTAAATGACTTGAAATTCTAATATGATGTTAAATTCATTATTTTGGAAATAGATTTTGAGTCTCACAATTTTCTAAAATAATGTGAATATTTGTTGAGTTTCCTAATTTAAGAAATGTATATATTTCGGGTTTTAATTATATTAAATAATAAATTAAAGAATTTGGACTTGATTCTCATAAATTTTGTTTGAAATAGAAAAAGGGATTAATTTTGACTTTTGAGAATATCTCCCATATTCTTATGAACTGCAATGCATTTTCTAAGCTAAAAAGCTTAAGTAAATTATTAATTTATTAACATAAATTAACGGATTTGCAAATATTTTAAGTTTAAATTTTAACACAAATCCAAAAACTATTTGATTAATAAATTAGTTATCCAATTAGAGTCTGACAAATAAGTGGAGTTGGTGGAAAACAGTTACTTTAAATGGTGAAAATACATTTTAAAGTTAATTACAACAATTCCACTCCTGAAATAGGGGTGTCACCTCGCCTTTCGCCTCTACTCATATCGTCCCTCGAAGACGCGCATGATATCAGTAAGTGTTAGCTCAAGCTATCACTTTGGAATTATGTGGGAAGGAAATATGTCAACAAACTTGAATTGACACAATATGCAACTTTATTATATAATCCATCGCCTTATTTTTGGTATCAATACACGATCGTGTCATATTTTATATAACCCAACTCTATCAGTTCATTTAGTGGTGTCGACATATGTCGTTCCCCTATGCCTTGTATATTAATATGAATAGCTGCCACTCTTATGTAGGTGCTGTCACCTAAGTTTTAACTTTTAATAATGGTTTTAAAAGGCATATCGCCTTCTATGGTTGTTTTTAGGTTTTAAGCGGTACCATCCATTTCTTGTCGCCTAAATGTTGATAAGAGTACCTTTTGATTTTAAATAGGCGTCAACGCCATATAGGTGCAGAGCATATCGCCTCGAGTCCTGAAATCATAAATCCCTAAGTTTTTATCACTTAGCTTATTGAATAAAGGGTGAAACATCTCTATTAACACAACTATGTCGCCTATTACTCTGTACTTAGTTTTAGAAGGATTTTGACTATATTGTCTTGAGTTTTGAAGTATGCTATAATAATTCAGAATTTTGGCAATAATTAACTTAGTTATAATCCAAAATGGAATTTTTGCATTGACTATGAAACTAAGACTATTGCGTTCGTGATGGAATTATGGTCAACTTTCATGTTTGGAACTTCACAAACGGAGTCTATATTAAAATGTTACGAATGAAACACGAAAACAGATGGAAAATAAATAAAACGAAATACATACATAAAGAGTAATAAATACCCCGGTCCCCACCACTGCCAGGTCGACCCAAGCGGTCAACTAGCCGACCGATCGGGAACTCGATCGTTGGATTGACCCCTAGTTGATTTTGATAGTGGTGGCTAAGGTTTTCTATTATATATAAATTATATATTAATGGATAGATTTGTATGAAATTAAATCTAATGGTTTAGGGTCATTTCTACATTTATAAATAAAGGGCTAGACCCCACTCTTTTCTCATATTTTCTGGAGGTAGCTGCGAAGCTTTGTCATTCCTAATTCTCCAACCTCTTCTAAAATTCAAAATATAAACCTATAACAAACCTAATTAATAGGAATTTAAGAGATTGGGTTCAGATTTATGAGAAAGGATTGGTTCTTCGAATAGGTAATTCTTTTTGTTTAAATTTCCTTCTTCTTTTCCGATTTCTCCTTTAAATCTATAAATCTAAATAGGTATATGTATATTCCCTTTGTATACAAATTATATATCTGTGAAATTTGGAAATTGTAAGCCTCAAAGTTGTGTTCAAATTCAGATTCGGATAGCTTTCAAGTGAGTGGGAAATATATTCATTGTTTATAATTTCTTATATAATTCGTTTGTGTTAAATCTAGATTATATGCCTAGAATTTATCAGATCTTTGTTAGTGTCAAATCTAAAATAATATCTACGTAGTTTAGATACGAATTTGTAGGCCTTTCAGTTTAATATTATCACATTGCCTATAATTTATCTAGGATTGCTTATGGTTATAGTAAACACCCTAAACCTGGAAATCCATCCCAAAATATTGTTAGAGAAGTAGTGTTGTTATTCCAGATTTATAGGATTTAGGTATAAATATAGGATTTATTTAGTATTGATTTTAGAATCATAAACCTGTTTGTGTTTAATATCCTTTGGGGTTTTTACTTGGTTGTTGTAAATAATTTTTTTTTTTGCTATTGCTACAAGAAAAAGTATAATAGACATTGCAGTTTTAACATCGGTCGCAAATTCAGCCGATATCTAAATGTTTTTTAACATCGTCAATATTTAAAGCGATGTTGTTGGTTTCTCAGACATTTATTTATTTAAGGACTGATATCTTATATACACTTTAGACAAAAGAAAAATCAGGCCACTCAAATCTTTTCCCCCTTATCAATTTGTTTCCCTCCCTTAACCAAATTATTTCCCCCTAGCGCCTTAGTCAAAATTTTCAACAAATAAAAATTAAAACTAAACACAAAATTTTCACTTTTCCCCCACCCAATTTTTTCACTTTTCCCCCGATCAATCTCTCGAACCCTAATTTTTGAAGCTGCTCTCTCCACTCACACTGAAATCCCTAATTTGTAAAGCTGCTTTGTGAAGCTTGAAGCTCTGTTTAAAGCTGAAATCGATTAGTTGAAAGCCCTAATTTGTGAAGCTCGAAGCTAAAATCTTGGTTTGTAAGTTGTAAGCTTCTCAAATCTATGGTCGTATAGAATTTTCTATTCGTATTGCTTTTGGTTTGTAAGTGGTTAAGCTTGGTTTGATATTTCTAATTTACATATGTTCTAAGTGCGTAAGCCTGAATTTGGTATTTCTGATTTGTAAGTGGTTGAAATGGATTAATCATGGATTAAAGAAGATAGAGATTCTGTACAATATGAAATTGGTGTTGAAAACTTCTTGATATTTGCGGAAGGAAATGCTAAAAATCCTAAGAAAATTCCCTGTCCATGCGGACGTTGTGTTAATTTTAAAAAAATTCCGGTTAAAACAATTAGAGGTCATCTATATGAAAATGGGTTTAGTTTAGGGTATGTTGAGTGGATTTGGCATGGATAAGAGTCTTCTAGGGGTACCACATCATCTGTTTGTAGTACGAGCCTTGCTACAAAGCAGACCCCTACCTCGGAAACATTTGATAATTGTGAAACATCCTACAATGATGGGGATTACGATAAAGAATCATTTGAGTTCAAGAGGTTTGTAGATGATGCCGAACAACCTCTATTTGAGTGAAGCGAGTGCACTAAGTTAGAGTCAATGTTAAAATTGGATAACTGTAAAGCTAGGTTTGGTATTAGCAACACCGCATTCACTGATTTTCTCACTTCTATTGGTTTTTCCTAACTAAAGATCATGTGTTGCCTGGTACTACATATAAAGCGAAGAAAACCCTATCTAATTTAGGACTTGAGTATATAAAATTCCATGCATGTCCGAATGATTGCATATTATACCAAGGTATAAATCTTGAGGCCTCTGAGTGTCCTAAGTGTCATATATCTTGCTGGAAGGTTGGAAAAGATGGTAAAACTAGGATTAATATACCAGCAAAAGTTATGTGGTATCTTCCCATAATTCCCAGATTTAAACGATTGTTTAAGTCTGAATGCACCACTAAACTAATGACCTGGCATGCGAACAACCAAATTGAAGATGGCCACATGCTTCATCCAGAAGATTCTCCTTCTTGAAGAAATATGATGCTAACGGCCTAAGTAATAGGTACAGCTGTTGGCCGGTCGTGTTAATAATTTTTAATCTACCGCTATGGTTGTGCATGAAGAGGAAGTTTATGATGCTAACGGTATTAGTTTCTAGACCGCATGAACTAGATAATAATATTGACCTATATCTTCAACCAAAGGTTGATGATCTGAAGAAGTTGTGGGAGGAAGGTGAACCAAATGTATATGACGCGTTTAATTAGGAATATTTCAATTTAAGAGCAGCTTTAATACGGACGATAAATGATTTCCCCGCCTACATAAATTTGTCCGGTTGTGTCAATCAAGGTTATAAGTGTTGTCCAATATGTGGTGACGATATTGTAGCTAAGTATTTAAGTCGTAGTAGGAAAATTTGTTACCAAGGTCATTGTCGGTATTTGGATCAAATCATCCGTATAGGAGGCAAAGGGGTAGCCTTCAATGGAGAACAAGAGTTCGGTATTTGGATCAAATCATCCGTATAGCCAGTTTTCACATATGTCGTGATGTGAAAAGTTTTTCTTCATATGAGAAGAGTGTTGGCATGATAAAGACGACCAATGGAGTGGAGCTACCAATTTGTGGAGTCGGAGCTGTTAGGTTTCGGATGCATGATGGAGTGGTGAGAGAAGTGGCCGGTGTGAGGCACATACCCACTTGTTCGCATAACCTCATATCTCTCGATTAGTTAGATCGCCGCGGTTGCACTTATGAGACTCGAGGTGGAGTTTTGAGAGTGAAGAAGGGTGGTCGTGTGATGATGCGATTAGTTTTGGAGGAAGGAAACCTATATAGTTTGATCGGTTCGGTGGTCAATAATGAAAGGCGGGTGACGGTTGAAGAACCTAGTCCACAGCAAGGTGGAGAGGTTAATATGGTCACCGCTGATGGTCCTATGGTGGAGGATCATGGTATCGACAAGGGTCTAGATATTGATGATGCTCGAGGGATCCCGGAGATGAAGAGATCATGTCAAGTGGAAGACGGATGTCGAGTTGTGAAATCCACAAAGATGAGACGGAGGTCTTTGTGGTATTACAAACGCTTTTGAAGATCGCTAGTGGCATGGTGCACGGATAAGGGAGGTGCATCATTAGTGGGCGATGGTGGAGGTTTGTAATGGTGTTAATTGAGAAAGAAAGGTTGAAAGTGAGAGTTAAGGGGCTATTGTTTGAGTGGAGGAGATGTGATTTGGTATCAAGGTGGAGTGTTGAAATCGGTGATACGCAAATCACAATTTTGGGCAACAAATAATCTTACATATTTTGTGGAGAGATTTTTTGTTAGATTTGATGAAGAGATTTGGTGCTAGATTTTATGGAGAGATATTGGTTGCTATATTTGTGGACATTTATTGCAAAGATATTTGGTACTTATATATGAAGATATTTGGGGGCCAAGTTTTCTTGGGCATGAAGCCAAGTTTTTTCTTGGGCATGAAGCAATTCTCACTATAAAAAGGGCTAGCTAATCTCTTCATTAGGTGTGGAAAATTTATCATTATTTTTCATTGTCTTTCTCTTCAAATTTTTTTGCCATTAGATATTCTCTACTTATTTCTCAATAAGGTTATTTTTTCAAGTTGCAATTGTTTGTAACGATAGTTAAGATCATTTGTAAACAATTTTTATTAGTGAATCAATAAAGAGGGTGGTTGGGTGGAATATCGTGTGCTCATATTTCCGATATTATTTGTGTTGTTTTTTCCAATCAAATTCATCTTCAAGTGATTGGGTGATAAAGATCCAATTTTTCTTGGTATTTTGTCAAGCTTCCGCTGCGCACAAAATCATAACACACAATATATCTCTGTTGGTTGTGTAATGTGGCAGATCCGGTGTTACTCCAATTTTATCTCGATTTTGGGTTAGTTAAATAATTATCTTGTTTAATTATTATTATAATTCTGTAAAACAATTGACAGAAAAATGAGATTTTGGATTCTGTAAAATAATTATCATGTTCAATTACTATATACACCATCATTTTCTAATTTATTGAAAAATTGATAGAATTGTAGCAGGGAGAAGGTGAAGACTTTATTTTAAACTGGTACGAAATAATTTCTCCGTTGCATTTGATTTTCGATGAAGCTCCTGCGTGTTCATGCTTCAATATTGGCGCCATCATTATCTGTTGGGTACTGCTTATTTGCCGAGTTCACAGGCTTTTTGAGCCAGAACCTTTTTGTACAGTTTTATTTTGTTGCAAAGGAAAGTATGGTTATTGTAAATTTATTAGTGTTAATGGAACTGTTTGCAATGTCTGCAATTCATTTTGGTGTTGTAAAGTTTTGGGTATGGTGTATTATTACTATACCCGTCCGTTATTTGGCTGTTGCAGGTTTTTTCCTAAGTTTGTAGGCTTTCAGGCTAGAAGCTTTTGTATGCTTTTATTATGATGCTACAGAGGAAAGTATAGCCACTGTCCCAAAAATAATAATAATAATAATAAATTCAAACTAAAATATGTCAGATGTGAATTTCCCTTTCTTTGACCTCAATTGGGCCGAAACATTTAGAACTAAAGGTAGGAAAAGATAATCAATTGCCCTTGGTTCGACAAAATGCAATAACATCTTTTGGAAAAAAAAGCTAAGTTTTCCTTATAAGTAATATATAATGAATACGTAAAAGGGATGATACAGTATATCAACCAAACTTAGGATTTCAACTAGTGCCACTTTCCTAAGGCTATCCATAAAGACATAGGATATTATGAATAAGATTTGAGTCTATATAGAGTTTTCGCAAAATGTATAATCATGTAATAATACATGGTTTCCTTTTTAGCTGCTATTTTTTAATCATGCTACCTGCCTCCTTATCTCAACTACATATCTTGCTAGATCTTACTACCTCATAAACACTTTCTTTTACTACATACCCATATTTTAGTCCTATTCATCATTGTATTACACAGTGCATTAGAATTAAACATCAATTGTGCATACCAAATTACTATTTATGCTTGCTAACACAGGACGAAGTTACAATGTACGAAAATGGAAGCCCATCAACACTACGAAACTCAAGTAGAAGGGGTTCACGGCATGGAATAACAATCACGTATTTAACTCTCCCTACTTTAATATCCAAAATATGTTTTACTGTATTACAAAAAATAATTATTCTCACTTGCCCTATTGCTTCTACACATTTACATTTGTAATTGTATTAATAACACAAATTAACGTTTCAACCTTTATAAACTATCTCAGGAGTACCAAGATGAAGTGGAACAAGTGGACAACAATGATACAAACCAAGCAAAGAAACAAAAGAAAGATAAGAAGAATGTTTGATGGTCTTGTCAACTCACTGTCCGCACTTCCACTTTAAATAGGGCTCGCAATTAGAAACGAGAACCGAGAAACCGAACCGATCCGACCTGAAAAGACCCGGACTCGAACCGAACCCGACGGGTCTTGGGTCGGGTCTAGGTGATGAAAAATATAATAAAGACCCGACAAAAATCCGACCCGATTTGACCCGACCTGAAAGACCTGACCAAAAAGCATTGAAATATATGTATTTTTAGTGTTGTTACCCAACAAAACCCGACGAGCCGAAGCTCGGGTCGGGTCCGGGTCTATCGGGTTGGGTCTAATTGCCACCCGTAACTTTAAACAATTTCTTCCCTACATGTGCCTCTTCATTTCCAACGTCAATAATTTCTATGCATCTGTTGTTTTTGTTCTTTTCTTTTACGTATGCGGTGTATTTTCGTAAATGTGTTTGAAACTCCTCTTTCTCCCATCGTATGGTACCCTTTTCCTATTTGTACTTGTAGCCGCTTTTCAATTTTACAACCCTCTGCGTGTGGACAATAAATCTGCTTGAGTTGTCATTTATTACTCCTGAGTTCCTTTTACTATGTTTCACAATATTTGTTTTCCGTGCTATTTATATGCCACTGTTAATGCACATTAGTGGTCCTACAAACGTAAAAGAAATTAATGTTTATTTCATTCCATATTGTCAATAGCATGTTCTTTACAAATGTTGTTGGCATCAGTTTGTGTATGGAAGACCAACTTTGAATAAATTATTTTTGTTGAACTAAATTTGAAGTCCATCTTTTGTTGGAATCACTATGTCACCTGTTGATTGAATAATAAGCATTATTGTTGCTCCAAGCATATTTGTCTCATTTGTGCACTTCTGTAGTTCATCTTTATCATTCCCATTTTTCAAACTTCTCAAGCAATATACCAAACAACTTAATGTTTCCATACTGGCCTATAACAAACACAAATAGATAAACACTTATGTCCACCACATGCTTATTAAACATATCAATACCAACAGTGTCACATAATTACCCGTGTGCGAAGCACGGATTCCAACCTAGTAACAACAAATAGAATCAACCATAAACATCCAAACATCAATCATATGAGTTATTTTGGATCAAACATGTCCAAATCTATGGTTTATCCCCTTAATCATGATTTAAGCATTCAATTAGCAAAACATATCCAAATTTATATCAGAGCCCTAAAATTATGTTTAAGAATTTCTACATATTTTTCCAGAATTTTAACATGCATAATTTCACTAATTGACACTAATCACCCCTAATTAGCCGTAATTAGTGAAAAACAATGCAAATCACTCACCTTAGCCACAAATAAAACTTTAGATCTGAAACTCTACTGTTTTGGGGGCGTTTTCATATGCAACACAGCAGCTCCAACTCCGATTTGGTGTTGATTTGCCTTGATTTGATGTAGATCTTCTTAATTAGTGATTAGTAGGTGATTTGGGATGATTTTAGAAGGTGGAGGCCATTGTTAGGGTTAGAGAAATGTTTTAGGTGGCTGAGAAAATGAAATAGAATCATTTCCTAACTGATTTCAGCCTCCCCATAACCCTAATCCTGAAATGGGTTATGGGCCTAGCTGCTAATCACCCTAATTAGGCCCGGTTAAGTTGTTTTTCGCCTTCTAAACCTTGTTTTAGCTATATCTCACGAACAGTAAGTCCTTTTGGCTAATGTGACCACTCTACGGAAAGGTAAACCATCATCCAAATCTAATAAAAGTAGTTTCAGGTCAAAACTCCTTCCCAATCAAAAATTATGGGCAAAATAAGATTCGCCAGGGGCAAAATGGTCATTTAAAATCGGCAGAAATCGTGAACATGGGAAATGATCCTAGTAGTCGTCTCCCAAAGTTACACCACCATATGACTTACTATAAGGAAGAAATAAATATTCTACGATCCTTCGGTATGTAGATTGCGGGTCGTTACACTCTCCCCCCTTAAGAAATTTCACCCCCAAAATTCCTTAACCAAAAACATACAAAGGTGTCCCGCATGCCTATCAGTCATTCACAAAAAATCAAGCATACGCAACAAACACAACAAGTCTACCCTAGCATGCGGTTTACTAATAAGGGAAGAAACTATCACTATTAAAATCTTACCAGGCAAAGAGATCTGGATACGACTTCCTTATGCCCTCCTCTGATTCCCAAGTACAGTCACTCTCATTCTCTCCCCACTGAACCTTGACCAGTTTCACCACCGTCCTTCGAAGTTGCTTCATATCGCTCTCGACAATACATATCGGCTTGCAGTTCCCAACCGCCTCAGGTTCTACTTCGATGTCATCCAACTAATCCGGTGAAATAGTCATATCGGGGTCGTGCACGAACTTCCTTAACTGGGAGGAAACATGAAACACGCTATGAACTCCCGCCTTTTTGTCTGGCAACTCAACTTTATATGCCAAATTCCCAACTTGCTCGAGAACGGGGAATGTACCAACAAACCTTGGTGCTAACTTGCCTCTCCTACCAAATCGAATCACGCTCTTTAACGAAGAAATCTTGACAAACACCAAGTCGCCAGTGGAGAATTTTAGATCTCTTCTCCTCTTATTAACATAACTCTTCTGCCTATCATGAGCAGCCTTCATTCGTTGTTGGATAACTTTGATCTTGTCTGAAGTTTCTCGTATCACATCTGGCCCGAGCACAAATTTCTTACCGGTTTCTAACCGACATGATGGTGAGTTGCACGGTCTTCCGTACAAGGCTTCAAATGGAGCCATACCAATACTGGACTGATAACTATTATTATATGTGAATTCCACTAGATGCAAATGGTCATCTCATGATCCACCAAAATCCAGTATACAAGCTCTCAAGAGATCCTCTAATATATGATTCACCCTCTTTGTCTGACCGTTGGTTTGAGGAAGATATGTGGTACTGAGATGTAATTCTGATCCTAAAGCCTCTTGTAAGCTCTTCCAAAATCCACTAGTGAACAACGGATCTCGGTCACTTACAATGCCTTTGCGTACTCCATGAAATCTCACTACCCACTTCATATACAGTTCTGCTAACTTAACTGCTGTTCTATTTGGCTTGGCGGTTATAAACCTTACACTCTTGGCCAATCGGTCCACAATCACCCAAATGCTATCATGGCCCGATCTAGTCCTTGGTAAACCAGCAATGAAATCCATTGAGACTTGTTCCCATTTCCATTCTAGAATTTCTAATGGTTGCAACAAACCACTAGATTTCTTTTGCTCAGCTTTAACTAGATGGCAGTTCATGCATTTGGATATAAACTTCCCGTCGTCTCTTTTCATCCCTTCCCAGTAGTAAGTCTACTTCATGTCTCAGTACATTTTGTTACCACCGGGATGTATAGTCAGTTTTGAGTGATGACATTCTCTAAGCACTTCATCTCTCGATCCATTAACATTGTTAGATAGGTAGTGTTGTTATTCCAGATTTGTAGGATTAGGATGTAAATATAGGATTAGTGCAATATTGATTTTATTACTATAAATCTACTTGTGTTTAACATTGTTTGGGAATTTTACTTGCTGTTGTAAATTGGTATTTCTATTTTATATAAAATGACATTATTTGAAATCTACAAGGAATATAAACAAACCAAGCAAGAAGAGACGTGCAAATTCACGTATTTATTTATTCTAAATATACATTAACCTATTTCCTTGTGATTTGAAATATGCTAATTTTCTTCTTTTGAATAGTTTGGGTAAAATTTACAGTAATTACAGTAAATAACCTTTTTATGAGATTTTCAATCTTAAACAAGATTAAACACAAAAAAGATTGTTCCAATCATTAGTTTCGACTGGAATGTAAAAGAATAATAATGATAATAAAATATAATCATTAATTATGTTAACATTACCTAAAAAACATAAAAATATAATCACCATAATCTCATCCGTCCAAACCTACATAAATTGCGCTAATATATTATTAAATTGAATGTATGTTTGTGTTTGAATTTGAATGGCTTCCATTTTATAGGAATAAATATAAGGAGATGATTTCTAGAATAAATGGAAATAGATATTTGTGACCATTACAGTTATAAATGTGGAATTGATTGCTAAATTTAAAGATCATGAATAAGATAATAAAGATTGTAACCACGTAAACTTTTTGGGGAATGAATTGAATAGGGAATAAATGCCAAATTGGTTACAATTTAAATTGTGATTAGGAATAGGAGTTGTAACTCCAACTAGGTAAATAAATAAATAATAAACTTATATATATGTATACACATATATATTTAAATAAGAATTAAATGGAATTAAATCAATATAGTGATGGTTAGGAGTTACAACTATTAGAATTAAATTCTAATGGGACCTATATAAATGACATTTAAAAAGGTTTTCTTTTTCCTTTGGAAATATAACTGTTAGGGTCATTAATGGCATGAAAATGTTATAATAATAAATGGAATAAAGGGGGATTTAATGGGAATTAATGGCCATAGTAAATACTAAGTCCAATAAGAAGTAAATAATTAAATGTCCTAGGAAAGGAAGTTATAGATAATTATCCGAAGCTTATTCTATTTTAAATCTAGTGCTAATATCTTTAATTAGAATTAAGGATTGGACTTTGTGGGTTAATGATACGAGTCCAGCTACCCTATTCAATAGAAGTCTGCATTTTCCACTAGTCGGATATATTTACAACTGAAGTGAGATATCATTAATCATAGGAACCCGTGATGATAGTTAATTGTGTAATGATAATTTATTCCAGAAAGGGATGAATTTATAGCGTAGCCTACTTTGGTATTAGAGCTATTAAGTAGTGGGATCCGCCTTTTGGGTATTAAGTGGTTGGAATCACCCTTCCCCACAAGGGTAGAGTCATAAGGTCCGGTTTTATGGGTATTAAGTGATTGCATAGCTCTCCTCCCCATAAACAAGAAGTGTTAAATGGATAATTGGGTGCGATATCAGTAATCTCCGCGTTGATCCGCTAACTCTAAGTAGTAAATGACTGGGGTTGGAGTCCGCCTTGGGATAAGGTATGGATTCACCCTTATGTTATATTATGAGTGAGGTCATAAGTGGCTATATAGAATAACCCACCTTCTTTATAGGATATCAAGTAGTTAAAGAGCCAATCTCTTTGTTTTGGTAATTGTTTAAGTGGTGGTTTAAAGGCTTCATACTTATGCATAAAGTCCTATCTCAGTATATTGCATTGGCATTATCTTTGGAAAGTATTACCTTAAGTATGGTAGTTGGTCGTTGAACATAAAAACTTTACATGGTTTGGTTAGAATTACTAGCCTTGTTAGACATATGATTTTGGGTGAAACCAAACAGGATACATTCGTGCATTGCGGACATTGTTATACATTTTCTACTCACTAGGACTTGTTCTGACCCCTCCTAATAACAACTCTCAGGTTTATCTCAGAGAAGCTAGGTCTCTGCAAGTGTTTCAACTTTGGTTTTCAAGTCTTGTTCTCTCATGCTCGGTATTGATACAACGATTTTCTTCTAAGGTAGTTACCTAAATCGGTACTTGTTATCCTACCTTGTTTCCACTATAATTTAGCTTTATTATACTCAGATTATGCTCATGCTCTTTATTTGCAGAACCAGATTTATTCTCTCTCCTCTTAGATGAGTTTGAGTTTTGATTTTTACCGAAAATCGAGCCAAAAAAGTGTGGGGTGTTACATATGTTGACTTCTAAATGTTATTGCTTGAAACGGTCCAATTTCTAAATATAATAAATCGACACTAATATATCCTGATATTCACGTGTTGTAGAACTAATGTCGGAGAGCCCGATAGTTTAGGGTAAAAAAATAAAGTATAGATAGAAAATAGAATGAATAGAATCTCACGTTGTATTAAACTTCAATAACTTACATCAGGAAATACAAGCAAGTAGTATGATACATACTAATCCAGCGAGAACGGTTATACACCCCATATGATATCTAGGCTTCACAGAGGAAATAAGGCACACAGATTTAAGGGAAAAACAACTCCAGGTCGGCCATGGAACTAATGTGAGAAACTTGAATTCATAATTTTGGATATAAAGGGTATCCCATAAGACTACGACTATACATAAGCATGGCACAGTTATTTACCTTATGGTAACCAAAACTTCGAATTGTCATATATTTCTAATGACTTATGGGATAAAACCCATTAAATAAATTATAGAAATATGCGAAATTGTTACATTGATTTACTTTTGGACCCTTACCCTTAGGGCTCTACAATAGAATACACGGCTCTTAGGAAGAATGGATTTCCATATGATGGTAACGTAAATGACAACCTTCCATACAATACACCTTTAGAGGATCTACTAGGACTCCTCGCCCTCCGTACCAGGTAAGAACAACCCAATTACACAGACCTGAAGGTGATGCACTGTTCCGAATATGACATAACTTCGGTCGTAACTGGTCTATCTGATACTTCTCTTAGCATACACTACGTGCTCGACGTATAATGAGTAATCTAGAATGGTGATGATCATATCTTAATGGGAGCGACCACATAGCCGAATGATGGGCCATGTTTCTGCCATTAACAGGTGATATGGCTAAAGGCCATGATTACTTTATATCAAGCACATTCTTCACTTTGAATGCCATGATACCACATCTAATACATGCTACTGATTTCCACTAATGTACAACCTCTGAGCTTGTACATTTCAAAGAATGGTATATATACTACAGAAGAGCTACTTCCCACACCAACAAATAGATGTACATTTGTGGAGATCAATATATGCATATCAAAAATGCAAAGTTAGACATTTGTCTATACAATTTATTATCCGACCTTTTGGCCCAGCTTCCAAAAACAGTATAGGCCCACTTGGCTTGGACCATCGCATGGTCAAATGACTTAGAAGTGTCGTTTAAACACCCAGGATTCAAGTACATATGGGGTCGTAGAAGAATGGGATCCCGACTCATTGAAATCTCTCTTAAATGGCTAAGTGTTCGAGGATTGGGATAAACCATCCGTTGGGATCGTCTGTATCCCCAAACCCAAGATTACTCAACAAATCTACCTAATACTCCCAGGATTGACATTCTCCATTTCTTATCCCGGGATCGACATTCACCATTTCATATCCCTAAAAGTGCAACTCCAGGCCCCCATCAAGAATTCATCCAAGTGCTTAGGGATCGATATTAACAATTTTTGTATCCCTACAATGTTCTCCAAATCAACATTCCACCGCACACTTCCTATATTGGTATTTCTCAAGGGAACTCCCAAGATACAAAGTTGGGTTTAGGAGTAGGATTCAGGGCTTCAAGAAGAGAAGAAAAATGGATAAGTCCTCAGGGACTGATACCGATCGGCATGTGCCCACGTTTGCTCCTCTCACCTATAAATAACCCATTTAGAAAAAAGTTCAGGGTTGGTTTTTATGTTCTCTTGGCTCCTTAGGAAGAAGATATTGCATTCTGGACTTTTTAACTCACTTCAACACTTTGGGAAGAAGAATTTCACCTCCATCCTTGGACACTTGAACTTTTGGGCTGCCTTGGAATTTCGGGAAGAAGAAGAGAAGCTGCTTCTTGGATTTTTCTAGAATTGGTTTCTACCATTTCCATTGTAGTTACTTGGAACTATTGTTCCCACCATTGTAAACTTCACAAAGAAATGAGTAAAAGTGCAAAACCTTGAAAGTGGACGTAAGTTCTCAAGAATTGAACCACCATAAAGTCTGTGTGATTTACTTTCTTACATTAAAATCCTTATTGAATGTTTAGCTTCACTGTCTTGGAACTCTTTGTGTGTTATGCCAATTTTTGCACATCAACATTCTGATGCTTTCATTGAGAGGGTAAAGACTTCATCTTTCCTACCATTCTTCCACCAAGACTTGGAGTGCTACTAACTACTAAGTACTCCTTAGACTTACCTACCAATTATACTAAAAATGGTGAAGAAAGGAAAATTTGCTATGGTTTGACCTTATACTGTTGACCAAGAAATTTCTCTCCAACATCAACCTTCTGAAGCTCCAACCACCTTGGATAAAGTTACTTCCTCTAGTCCTTAATCCCCGGTTACTCAAGATCAATTCTTTGAAGTAACTAAGAATTTGGAGGAAACCCAAAGACTGCTTAATGACCAGACTAGGAAGAATATTGACTTGATGGAAATTCTCTGAGAAAATACACATAGAGATATTTCGCGCCTTAAAGCAATAGAAATAAGCAACCCGCTCTCTACATTTCGAAAAGTACTTCTTACAACACCCATTATAGCAACCATAACCAAAGGCGAAGGATTAACAATAATGGTGCTACAATCACCATCAGAGAGGGAGCCCATTATTATGATCGCTCCCGGTTGGGCCTTAGTAATGCTCCAGGGACTAGCATACAACCTACTATCAGGTAGCCTCCGCCTTCCACTGCTTAGAACGTGGCGCCTACACTCAGAACTACTACTCAGATCCAAGTTGCTTTTAGCCCGCCTCTATAGGGCATAAGGACTGAAATTGATGATACTCAGCTAGATGAAGATGTTCATCCTAGGAGGCATCCTAGGTCTCGAACCCCAGAGTTGGGTCACGACCGATGGAAACTAGTAGAGATCCAATCTTTGATTCTCACCGCATGGTCCGTAGGATCATGAGGTATTTGTAGGGGCACGTCACCGACGAATGGGAATCCAATTCGAGATGTAACCAATTTACCGAGGATCTCCTTAATGCCGAATGACCATGGAAATTCAACATGCCACAACTCGTGGTTTACTTAGGGAAGACTGACCCTCGTAACCGTATAAACCAATATGAATGACATATGGACTCCAACCGCACCACAAACGCGGTAAAGTGTAAAAAAATTCCCACCTTCCTCGAAGGCTTGGCTCTGCTATGGTTCCCTCAACTTCCATTGAGAACCATATCGACTTTTGATCAGCTCGTCACGGAGTTGATTAAATAATTCAAATGCACATTAGAAGGCCTAAAGATATCCCGAAAATCTCAGATATCTACCCGGACTCTAGGAAAACCCATAAGAGCTACCCGAAAGGTTCAACAACGCCTTAGAGGAAGTAGAACATCTAGTGCCTCGAACTGTCCTTATTCAATTTTCTAAGGGAATATTGCCACATTTTGAATTTGGGACCTGGATGATAGAAAACAACCTAAGTCTTTAGAGGTTTTCTACGAGAAAGCAAATCAGTTCCTATGTCAGAAAGAAGCATGCGGAAACGGGGATGCTCAAAACAACCATCCTAATAACCCATACCAGACCGCTGCATAATATAGTGTCATGGTTAAATAAATCAGAGAAAGCTCCAATAAGGGTAAAGGGGTCACTTAATTCAAGCCCAAACCAAATAACGGCAAGCCTGGGAGTCGCAATCCATAGAAGTTTTTATTTGTACATAAAAATACAAGTCGAATTCAGTTCAAGACATTCTAGAGTGTAGTTTTATAATTCAGTTTATTATTTTCCATTTTTCTATCATTGATTTCCCTCTTCATTTTCACTTGGTTTTATATGTTTTTCTCCTTCTTATTTTACATTTCTGGAACCATAAGTAATTGCTATTTTGAAGTTGATGATCAATAATAGAACCTTATTTTAAAATGTATTAAAATACCATTTAACTTGATACATGTCTTCTTTACTTCGAAATTTAGTATATTCTGTAAACCATTTGAAATCTGAAATTTAATATGTGAATTATTATTTTCTAACTTGAACATTTTCAAATGGAGAACAAAGAAACAAAGGAGGTAGATAATCGTGTAAGTTATTGACCAAATATTCCACTTTATCACTTGTTAATTATGATTTGTGATTGCAAGTTTATTCATAATTATACATGGTTCGATACTTAGCTTTGAAAAACTTGTGCATCCATTATATGTTTAATATGTGTTGGTGTATATATATATTTGGATTTGCTCAGTTCGTTCTTATGTCAGCTAATTCTTACACATGCACACTCGCTGATCAATATTTTTTACTGTATATATTGAAGCATGCTCCATCTGTGTTCAGTGGGTGTTACTATACTAGTCATAATTTTTTATGAATATGTGTATATTAAGATGTAATAATCCTAAATATCTAGTAAGTTATCCCTGAGTCAATCTGTAAGTAAATGGTAATAAAATAAGGAAATCAAAGCATGATATCTAAGTAGGCTAAAAGCGATCCATATGCAAAATTATCGAAATAGTTCCAAAACATTACAAAGTACAAAAACTAGACTTGATTGCGCTATTATTAGAGGACTCAAGACAAAGCTTGGTCTTTTTGTTTTTTATATATCAGTTAATGGTACGCATATACATATTTACAAGCATATATTTATATATGTAGGTAGTTTACATTAATTTGGGTACTACCCTGCTTTCTTGATTTTGAAATATAATTAGCTTATGGATCTTCATGTGTAATGGTAGGACCAGTGTTTTCATGACCCTACCCAATCACAATCCGACCTCGAATAACCCTGAATCATGGATCACTACAGTCCGAAGCTCAATCAAATCTCAATTGTCCATGAACCTCGACCGGATCTTAAAACCAGTTGTTCAACCATCAGTTTTAAACGGTTGAACCACGCTTCCTTTATTTTTCTTTTATTTTCTCACCATGCAATTCTCTTTCATTCTCGTTATTTGTATTAGTTAAAAGAAAATAAATAAATCTATATTACAAAAATCATTATCTTCCTAAAGTTTAACAACACATTCAACCACTTCAAGTTTCACTGCTGCTGGTTTCTCTAATATCACTGTAAAATTCATTAAGTTTATCATCATTAAACTTCTATCACTGTGCATTGCTCTGCTGTATACACTGTAGTTTTGCGCTACAATAGTACATAAATTCAGCTGTAGAAATTTGAGGTCATCTATAATTCATATATGTAGCATTTTTATTTTAATATTACTGCATATAAGTTGTTGATAAATGCATAAATTCTAAAAAAAGAAAATCATGGTTCTTATGGTTCAACCGATTGAATTTAGACAATACAAAATTGAATTTATATAAAAATAATAATACATGTTTTACTAAATTAGCAAATAAGACAATACAAAATTTACGATTAATCTTTTCATTACTTTATCATAGGTTTTAAAGTTGGAAAAATGGTCAATTACTTTATTGATCGGAGCTGGATGTATCAAAGAAGGGAAACCAGTGTGCAATAAGTGAACTTTATCAAAACGAGGTACAAGTGTTCATCGAATTTGCTTTAAGTAATATAGGAAACAATAAAAAAATTCGTTGTCCATGTTGTAGGTGCAAAATGTTGAACTATTTAATACCGAATATGTTTAAGATTCATTTGCGCCAATACACACTATTACAAAAGTGGCATATTCGACACTAGTTTTATGTGACCGTAGATCGAAAAAGCGTTGTCGTAAGTCATTTTTTCAAATTGGCAACACTAGAGGGGCGTGACATCCGCGGTCGTTGCCTTCGCCCTCTAAGGAAACGCTTTTGCCTATCTACTGCCACCAAAAGAAAGTATCGCATTATAACCCTATTGCAACAGTACTTGCAAGTAATGTAACAAAACACAGTGTTGCCTTAATCATAAGTTAGAGCCTGGTTTCCAGGTTCTGGTAGTGAGAGCCACGTCAGCTTCCATGTAAGATGCCAATGTCATACGCCACGTCAGCTCTCCACATTAGCTGCTCACGTATCACATGCCACGTCAGCCTGGGGCCCACATGCCATGTGGGCTTAATAATATTTTATTTAATGCAACACCACTATATTATGCAATGCAACACCACTATCTTGAAATGCAACGTCATAAAAAAGCAGATGCAACATAACAAAAAAAATCCAACGCTTTAATTAAATTTTTTGCAATACCAATTTTGTAGTTAGAAGGAACTAATCCAAAACATTCATTATCACATCCAAACCATCCAAAATATTCTACGTACCATATCAATTCTTCAAATATACCACAAATTTCAACACATACAATCAAGTACATAATCAAAAGAAAAGTTCAAATATTGTACATATCACAAGTGCCAACACATACCAACCAAAATATTCACCTAGCTTGTTTCATACATAGTCATAAGAGATAAGTCGCCTTTCTTTTGGCTATTCACTCTAAATAGAAGCTCCTCTAGGGAATCCACTGCTCTTTCTATACAAAACAAACACATTAATCAGCTAACACAATGCATAACATCAGTAGAAAACAAAATCAAGAGTTAATAATAAGATATGAACTGCACCCACCTTCTAAGGGATGCAATGATATGTAAACTAAAATCTCATTGATTTATATGTAAACAAACACATTGGTCAGTTATTATCATTGCTTTATCTATGAACTAAAAACAAAGATCGACGGTAACTAGGAATATATATCAGAGTTTGAGTTTAGACAGAGATAAACAGCAACACTATAAGAGTTTTGAGTTCAGTTAGTGGGCATGATGATGCTTATGCAATTAGAAGAATCTCACATTCACGTTCATTATTGGGATTACTTGATGTGTATTCCCACGTACTTCAATCAGTTTTGGAAAGCACAAAAAACAGCTTAAGAGACTGAGGTTAGTCAAAGAAGATGTTAATCCTTATTCAGAACTCAGGTTGTCTTAATTGGATATTGATGTCGCAAAAGGAATTGCACTGCAATCTATTGAGAAGCAAGACCGCAACCTTCCTATTATAGGCAGTACAAAGCCAGTTGGTTTGTGTATGAATGTAAAAGAAGCCAACGACAGTAGAGAGTAGATTTTAGATCAAGCCAAGATATATGGAATGCCAAATCTGTCAGAGTTAAAACGTCATTTCTCCAAAACCAACCCCAATGTCTGTTCTCGATCAATTGTTAATGAGGATACAATTTTTCTACTTATAACATATTTTGTTGCTCCACAGATGTAAAGCCATAGAAATAAATATGTATTGAAGAGTGTGTTGACACTAAATCTATAAAACACACCAATTGGTTGATGTGAACTGTAGTTTCTTAGTATATATCCAGGATTTTAGTTGAACATTTCCCGATGTAGGACTTATATTTTCATCACTCCCCCTTCACGTGTGGCGTATTTGAGCCATCTACGTGATCATGCTATTTTGGATGGAGTGGCGCACGTATGGCGGTTAAGCACATACGTATTAGTTGAACTAGTTTAATTAGTTGACCTGGACTCTGATACCACTGTTGGCATTTTATAGTTTAGAGAGCTACATAGTTTGTTCACAAAACCAATTGGTTGATGTGAACTGTAGTTTCTTAGTATATATCCAGGATTTTAGTTGAACATTTCCCGATGTGGGACTTATATTTTCATCAAAAGTGATATTAATATGATATTCTAACGTATAAAAGACTGAATATACGCTGTGACTATTCTTTTTTATGGTTCTACATAATCTAAATCTATAAAACCTCATAATTATGGTTTTTAATCATGTTGTGGTATTGCATTCGAACATTCTGTCATTTACTTTACATGATACAACTACACCAAACTACACCAAGATGTGAACTTGACACATCCATAACTCTTTGCTTTTGCTTAAGTCCACACCTAATAGCTAATGCAATGTCACCAATTAAGGGTATTAATCCTGAAGGGAGTTAGGAGATCAAACATCAAACAGAAGGACTGTATGTTAACGCCTTCATGATGGCAAAAGGTACAAAGGGAACAACTAAAATACTTAGAAATGAACAAAAATAGTTAGCAGAAAAGTAGAAGACGAGTAAGGCTAGAAAGTTCCTTTTGTTATACTTAACAAAAGCTTACCAATCATTATAAGATCTATAGGAGTCGCATGAATTGCATCAGCAATAATTTTCCAGTTCTCTGTCAACTTTCATTTAAAGACCGACTCTTTTGCACTCCACCAATTGCCTATTATGCACAATATATATGGTCATTTCATTGTTATATGTTTTTATCTTAAAGCATTCACAACTGCATTAACCTTCATAAAAAATACGCATTATCAACTGGGAAAACACATCACTGTTACTTCTATTTTATTTCCGGGAAAAAGCAAACCAACGCATGACACTATACCTGTTCAATTTACTTATCAAATCTTCATTAAATAAAACTGCCTTTGAGTCAAAATTCCCACATTAGCAGCATCAACAACTTCTTCATAAGGATTATAATAGTCTGGCAATCGGTGCATGCAACAAAATGAGTTCAGAGTTCAAATCTTTGTTACAATATAAGAAAAAACTGACACAAAATGCACTTCCTATGTCACATATGACTAGTGTTCAAAACTAAGGCTTATGCATGGAACGGTACATGTTTGAAGCTTGAAGTTTAATACTGCTTTGCAGTATGCACATCAGTCATAATGATTACTATTGCCAAATTATTAATTCCAACTACTATAGTATTCATGTACTCGAAGAAAAAATATATTCTTTTTCCTGAATTTGCAGTCCTCTTTCATCGTGTATAATACATCAAACCATTAGTCTCCGTATTTCCATTTTATATGGTATCAGTTAATCTATCATTAAGCTTACGGTTTAAGATATGGTATTTATAAATAAGGACTTTTTACAATCTTTAGCCTGTTTTAATAGTTTATTACATGATTAGCCATGTTTCAGAAATAATTACAAATATAGACCTGTTTTGTCAGGGGCGGGATATAGGTGTCTTTTGAAAACTCGCCTTCGTGCACATTTTCAAAACTCGCCTGTGTATTTGGGGTAATCTCAAAATTTTATATATACTCACCATTCTTCTCATAATTCTGATTCATACTCAACCACAGCTTCACAGCTCCGAATATTTTCAAAATGTCTTCTCAAACAATGGTTGAGCAAGAGGTTAACTCGTATCCAGTTTGCTGCCACTGTGGATATATGGCTGAAGTTGTCGTCTGTGATGATGGCGAAAACATTGGTCGTCGAAGTCTTCTTTGTTCCAATTATCCTCACGGATGCAAATTTTCAGAATGGATTGACGAACCGCTTTGTCCCAGGGGCATAGCATATGCGAATGAGCTGGAGCAAGAAATTAGACGTCTCAAAAAACTCCTAGAGGACTTGCAATTTAAATCTAACCACTAGTTTTTCTATTATTCGTCATCGTTGTAGGTTTATGAAGATTAGTTTGAATTATTGTATTATCCGTTGTCATTGTATGTTTCTGAAGTTTAGTTTGAATTATTGTATTATCCGTTGTCGTTGTATGTTTCTGAAGTTTAGTTTGAATTATTGTATTATCCGTTGTCGTTGTATGTTTCTGAAGTTTAGTTTGAATTATTGTATTATCCGTTGTTGTTGTATGTTTCTGAAGTTTAGTTTGAATAATTATTTGTGTGTTTGTAGGAGTTGGAAGATCAGTACGAAGTACTGGATGTTTCTGTTTTTCTAATGAATTATTTTATGCTTATGAAGTTTGAATTAAAGCTTTGTATGTTTGCTAGTAATTTGTACAGTGTACATTATGACATAAATAAGAATTGACAACTCGCTGCAAGAAATTAAAGCTGGGTCAGTCTGTTTCTATACAGTACGATCTGCCGCAAATCAGGTGATTTGACTAGGCATGGGCATAGGACAATTGATTCTGTAAAGCTGGGTTAGTCTGTTTCTGTACAGTACGATCTTTCAATTCTGACGCATAGCTTGTTTTTTGTGATCAGGACGAGCATAGGACAATTGATTCTGATTCTGCTTTATTTTGAAATGGGTGACATGATTAAAGCTCTGTCAATTCCGACTTGACAATGACCGCACACTGAGTTGAATAAAGTTGATTTGATGGTGACGTTGCTTAGCTGGTTTCCCTATTTCATAGCTCTTCAGCACATTATTTCTCAAACACTTCAATCTTGTCTTCAAATAAGTTCAAGAAAAATAAACACAGTCAACAATGGCGCCTCCTTTTATTACTGCACTTATCTACTACGACGGTGAGTTGGTCGTGGATGGGCACCAAAATGGAAGATATGTGGGAGGATTATGCAAACCAGGTAGAGTTGCACACTTGGTGCTTTGAAAGACACAGTTTTCTAAGCAACCAGAATTAACCCTCTCGGATATGTTATCGAGTTGTCGGTCAACTGGCCTACTGAATCGGGGTTGAGAGCCGTAGCACTTTCAGACGATGAAGATGTACAAGTAATGTTTTCCACTGTGAAGAAATCGTTTGATTTGTTTGTTGGAAAAACAGCAAAAGAAATTGTGGAAGAAATAATCACACCTCCTATAGTGAGTAGCGGTTTCGGTTATTTCACAGAAATGTTGTAAACTCATGATCCATCAGTCAACTTTAGTTCTCCTTTATACACCAATCCGTATTGTCCACCAAATGTGGCCGAGCAGCAGCAACAACAACAATAACAACAAGAAGAACAACAGACTGATCAGTCAGAATTGTTAGATATGAGCCAAAGGTAGTTAATCCACAACAAGTTAGTTTTATAACTACCCATTGAAATGTAAGATCTAACTGAAATGCATTTATTAACAGATTGACTGTAGAAGCCGAAGCAGAATGAGATGCAGGTCCTTCACAATAGGCCGAACATATTGACAGCATGGCGGTTTCCACGACAATAGTTGATGATACATGCTGGACCGGAGTCAACAATGAACCACTGAACTATGACTATAATACAAACACAGTAGATCCCGAAGAAGATGGTGATGAGGTTCAAATGGAAGTACCCATGGGCGATGATCTCTGTACGACGCAAATGATGGTCACTTCTGCGTTTCTTGTAATCCAAAATCATGGCTTTTGTGAAGGCCAATTTGGATATCTCAGCTGGGACGGTGCAAGTGCTTGTCGACGAGCAACTCTTCATCAAAATCAGTTACATGAAAGCTTGGCGAACGTTGAACAAAGCTTTGGAAAAAAATATACGGTGACTGGGCCGAATCGTATTCGTATTTGCCTCAGTATTTTGAGGAAATAAAAAGACGCAATCCAGGTTCAGTAGGACATGTAGTACACGATGAGTATGGGGTATTTCAGCGTGCTTTTTGGGCATTTGGTCCTTCCATTGCAGGTTATGTACACTGCCGTCCAGTGCTCTCTATTGATGGGACACATTTGTATGGTAAGTACAAAGGAATACTGCCTGTTGCTATCGCTGTAGATGAGGACGACTGCCTTTACCCATTAGCTTATGGGGTGGCCGAGTCCGAATCGTATGATAGTTGGGCATGGTACTTTTCATGCACGCGTGAGTTTATTTATAGCGTACAAAATCGACACATTATATCTGATAGAATGAAAGGGATTCCAAGCGCTTTGCAGGATAAATGGCGACAACCGCACAAACACAGGTTCTGTGCAAGGCATCTTAAAGCAAATTTTCAAGCTGCAGGTCATCGAGACAAGCGACTTATAGGCTTGTTTTACGCTGCTAAATGTGCTTCAGAAGTGGTTGAATACAATAAACTTAGAGAAGAGATCAGGACAACTAAGCCGGAGGCGCATGACTGGATTGAGCGAAGCCTAGGGAATTGCGAAGAAAACTGGGCTCTTTGCAAAGACGACGGCGACCGCTTCCATATTATGACGACCAACGCATCTGAAAGTTTTAATGTCGTACTAAAAGGCGCCTGATCCTTGCCTATAAAGGCGTTGGTTGCAAGAACGTTCTTTCGATCAGTTGAGTATTTCTATAAGAGACGGGAAAAAGGGGCGGGTCTGAATTCGAAACTTACTCCAAAATGGGAAGCTAAAATTGAAGGTCGTGCTATTGACGCACGGCGTTGTAGGCTGGTTTGATTTGGTTGATATAAATGGCAAGTGATTAACAGTTACGACAATGAATATGATGTTGTGATCGATGGTTCTGATGTCACATGTACATGCAGAATCCCACTTCTGCAGAAGATACCATGTGCTCATGTGATGGCGGGTTGTTCAGCACAGGATTTTGGTGGTAATCTGGCACATCACGATTTCGCTTCTGAATGGTACTCCGTCCAAATTTATAGAGCTACATACGACCCAGAGTTTAATCCTATACGCGATAAGAAATACTGGGACCCGTACAACGGTCCACTAATACACGCTCCGCGTATCCGAAGACTAGCTGGACGACCCAAATCATCGAGGTTCAAAAATGTTATGGACGAGCATCAAACACCCAAAACAAACAGGTGCAGCAAATGTGGATTGTTGGGCCATAACAGAAAGCGTTGTACTTCAGTAGCTTAAAATGGAGATGTATGTTTGTTGATGCGATGTCAGTGTGTTGCATTTCGTGTATCTGTATTTCTTATGTTTCGAACTTATCTGTCCTTAACCGGACAATGTATCTCTCTTGTATTTGAATATTAGAATTTGGTGTTTGTTTTACGTTGTTTGGTTAGGCTATATATACTATTTAAATGTCGGTAGTTCGAAGTTTAACGTTTACACCTTCATTCGAATATATAGGAATCTTTATACGTTGGTTTTCATTGAGACACAAAATGTTCGAATCTATAGAACTATATTTCAGTAATGAAACAGAAAAATGGGAATTTTATATTACAAATATCGAGTTATGTCCAAATCATATTTCAAGGATGTCACCATGTCCAAATGTGATAGTGCCTAAGTATATATAATTCTATAGTATATAATTGTTAGAATACACGGGCGAGTTTTCAGAACGCGCCTTTGTGCGTGTTTTCAAAACTCGCCTTCGTTTGTTCAAAATAGGTCTATATTTGTAATTACTTTTAAAACATGGCTAATCAAGTTATAAAGTTTTAAAACAGGTCTAACATGGTAAAAACTCCTATAAATAAACAAGTGCATTTCGAAAAGTGATAAATATGCATATTTGAAATGTGGCCACAAATTTCAAGACAATATGCACACACTTTTTTGCAACTACTATAATTCGTTCAAAAGCATAAATTACAGTCAAATCATTACAATAAAAAAAATGAACATGCTAATGTTAGTAGATAGTCGTACACAATATTACCCCATATAGATTTGCAAGAACTGGATCATTTTGCGCCAACAATCACCATCCGATATAATTTATCATGCCATTAATGGAACATTAATCATGACAGTAAAATTTCTCTAATTGTAACTAATCATCCAAAAAACATGATAACAAGTATGTGACACATGACTGTATAATATAACATGACCATCACTAAGGAAGTAAATAGTGCATTAAATAAAAAATTGAACCATATAAAAAATTAAAAATATAAAAACTAAATTACAAAAGCATTTAAAAATAACATGTTCATAGTTTGGAATTAAAATTATCACATGCATATGAAGCTCACGTAATCTCTATTTTTTGAACCTGTAAATACCATTGTATAAAATAAAAGTATGAGCAACAAGAATCTCTAAGAATAAGCTAGAGGTATGAGTATACATATCTGTAGTAACATTAACAACTAAAATCAATAAGTTCACAAAAATAAGAAGATGCTTCAGGCATGACCAAAAAAAGCCTTTTAATGCTTTTTAGACTAAGGCTCTAGGTATCGGTCCAAGGGCTTTTTCATTGCATGAGGCCTGGGTGGACATTCAGGATGTGGCTCAATGTATTTAAGATCCAATATGAGTATCTGTACTCCTCTTGTGCTCAATTGGAGTAATTGCAGGAATTCATGGTGATTGGGGTGAGTGCAGAAATAAATCAATTGTAGTTTTCTCTTAATGAATAAAAGATGAATTAAACCGATAAGCCACAACCACCAGTTTTCAACCCGCCTCTTCTACCTCTTTCGTATTCCTTATTTGATAGTCCTACCCTTCCAAATCCCTTTCTCCCTTTCCTTCTACCTAAACTTAACACAACACTACTTAACATGTTGATTTTCCAGCTCCCAAAGAAACCAATATATAAAAGCGTGAACTCAAATAAAATGCAACAAAAACTCAATCGAGCATTTTTTGCAAACCACATAGACTTAAATTGAAAAACGTCACTTTATTAGAGAGAGACAATCATCAGATCTCCACCTTTGACAAAATAAATATATAAAATTTAACCTAGTTTATAAAATTTACACGACTATGACAAAGGCAAGGATTAGAGCTGGCAATTAGAACCGGGAATCGAAAATCCGAACCGACCTGACCCAAAAAGACCCGAACCCAATGGGTATCCGATGGGGTCTAGATGATGAAAAATACCATCAAGGCCTGATCAAACCTGACCCGCATAGACCTAACCTGAAAGATCCAATCAAAAAACATTGAGATATATGTATTTTTAGTGTTATTATTAAATCGGATTCGAACCGACACGACCCGAACTTCAACCCGACTCGACCCGAACCGAAGCTCAGCTTCGGTCGGGTCCAGATTTTTAAAATGTATAGTTTAGACCCAACAAAACCCAACCCGCCTAGAACCGAGACCTGCCGGGTCGGGTCCGGGTCCATCGGGTCGGGTCTAATTGCCACCCTTAGCAAGGATGAAGACAAATGGAACTAATACTTTGTTGGTGACCTGCGATGGATACGGTGACGAAGATAACGACAAACCTTTGTTGAAAGTAAGGCTTTGTTTGTTTAAAATGTAAAATCTGAATTCTGATTGCTGAATTCTAAAGTCTGGTTGCTGAAATCTGATTGCTGAATTCTGAATAATCACTTAATTGTTTGTTTAATTAAGCATTCAGAACAAATTAACAAATTCAGCATTCAGAACAAGAAATAAGAAGGAAAAAAGTTTTGAATGATTATATCTGAATGCTTAATTTATTCAGAACATTAACAAAAAAACAAACAACATACAAAGTTCTGATTAATTAATCAGAAGTCACATTCAGAACAAACTCAGAAAAACAAACGCATTCTAAACATGAGCGAATGCATCGTTGAATCAGACAAGGTTGATTCTTTTGTATTGATTTGGATTCGTAAATGAGGGAGATTTTAGGTAACAACATCGAAAGGGGTTTCGCAGAATGGAGGGAAAAGAAAAATATTGGCACTTTAATTTCTACACTGCACTCAACCTTGCATTAACCTAATCAATTGTCAAATTACGCATTCCTATGACAACATAATAAAAAACTTTGTATTGGTATGCTAAGAAAATAAGCTTTTCTTGTAGTGTTCGTGAGTGTTAATCGGCATGGTGATATGAGAAAGCCCTGGACAATTTGGGTGATGGGAATGGAAGCTGACGTGAATTTAGGTGCTGACGTGAATTTAGGTTTACAATTTGGTCAATAAGAAAAAGGGGAAAGCTAAGAGAAGACACTAGAGAAGATGAATGATGAGATTATTTTTAGATGTATTTCGTGAGGGGGAAATGCTGCGCCAAAATTTCACATAGCGGAAGAAAGCAATGAGGTGGTTGTCCTTGATTAGATGATAGGATAATGTTTAGATAGGAAACATGGATTGATTTGAACCATTGGATTAATCATGCATCTATGGTTGTGGCTTTATTTATGATGATGACATGGATCGCTGAGCTGGATTATATATGTGTAAAGCTACACTTTTAACTGGTGTTGCACGTCAAAACACTAGAATTCCCTCTACAACAGTGCATTCACATATAAGGCAACAACATATGAATATTGTTACAGAAGATCAAAGAAAGCATAGCTTTTGTAATACTTTTTTTGCAACACACACACATTAGTGTCGAATATGCCTACTTTTGTAGTAATGACGGTTTCGGACCAAATTGTTTTTTTGTGGGATCTCATGGAGAAATTGTAGCCCTAATAATGCAGAACAGTTGATGGAGGTCATTAGTGATGAAGTTAGTGCGAATCTCATAGAAAATATGGTCGAAGATGTTGCATGATTAATGTTCCATACCGTTGAATTTGATAATGACGATGTTAACGTCAAAGAGGAACCAAATGTTGAAGAAAAAAAATATGATTTAGTGGATCATGCTAAAAAAACCTTTGGAATGGATGTAAAAGTGGCACACAATTATCAGTAAATGCATAATACATTGCAATGAAATCAAAATACAACCTTACGGAAGCTGGATTTATAGTTGTTGTTCAAGCTACTAAATGCCATATGTCATCCGATAATTTAATGTGCGAAAATTATTATGAAGTGAATAAACTTATGTCATCTTTTGGTTTGCTATATCAAAAAATAGATATATGTTTAAATCGTTGCATGTTGTATTGGAAAGAAGAAATCAATCTTAGAAATTGCAAAATATGTAATCAAGAAAGATACAAACCAAGGAAAAAGAATGTAAAAGAATTTCCGTACAAGTGTATGCATTATTTACCTATCACCCTTAGACTTCAACTGTTATATGCATCATCTGTAACAGCGCGTCGTATGAGATGGCACAGTGTGAGAACACGTCAAGAAGGTTCGTTGACACACCCATCTGATGGAGAAGCGGGGAAATATTTTGACAATAAATATCCCGATTTCGCAGTGGAGAGCCGCAATGTTAGACTAGATTTATGTACAGATGGCTCCTCACCGTTTTCTCAGTTTGGTTCTAAATATTCATCTTGGCCTATAATAATCACACCTTATGTAACACCCCATAATTTAATAAACTATAATCGTATAATAAGTATAATAAAATGAATATTACTTAATTAAATATTCCGAATTAGGTGAAAAAGAATTTATCATTATGTTCGTTACAAAATTTTGGTTTAGATAGACTCTTAAATTTTTAAAATTGGATTTAATATGAAAAAGTTATGAGCTTAAGAAGACTTCATGAAAATATAGACAAATTATATATATTTAGTTTAAAAGTACATAAACAAAGTTCTGGAGTAATGGTCATGGGCGAACCAGGTTGACTGGCTCAACCCATGGGTCGACACGGGTCAAGGTGGGTCGACCCACCCTGATGCTGAGATAGATTCCTATGCTATTTTTTGGATGGAATTCTTAACCAAGTTCGTTCGCTGACTCAATATTACCGTACAGTTGGATTGGAAAACCTAAATCTAACGGTAAAGGATTATCCTAGGTAATCTATATAAAGGCTGGCAGCCTCATTGTTCTCCACACACAAATCTATTCTTCCTCCAAACCATTTTCTGAAAATAATATATACATGGAGATACCGAGGTGCTGCCCAAGCATAAATTAGAAAGGATAATTCTGATTAATCTACAACAACAAAATATAAAAGTGGACTTTCTTATATAATAGCATATACATACAAAAGAAATATTTTCTTCTTCAATCCAATCACTATGAGTTTCATGTCATTTTTAGTTCTGTTATTTTAAAAGATTTTAGATAGTAAATTGTTGGATCTAAAATAATCAGTGTGTATAAGTTATTCCTTGTATGTTGTTCTTTTACTGTTAAATCAACTATTTCAGATTACTGTTATTATATGTCATGTATACTTCAATCCTCCTTATCCCTATTCTGTCTTTTATTTATTTACAGTCTTTCATATACCTTTTTATTCAGTTTGAGATCTGTTTTCTCCCTTTTTCCTTTTTATTTACGCTGAGCCTAGGCCACTGAAAGACTAGACCATTACCGTTGAGGTGCATATAAATGCTATAAATTGGAAAAACTAATTAATGACATTAAAATGGAGAAAATTGGGCATATTGTAAATTTGGAACCTTTGGCTGTAAATTTGGGTTAATTACATTAAAGGAAGAATATGCGACATGTTAATCTGATAGATTCTTAATTTAAGATTAGTATAACATGTAAAAAAGTATGAGTAACAGATGTAAAAATTAAGTAAAATGAATTACTGTAATCTATATATACATCTGGAAGGTGCTTGTTTGGGCAAGGGGTTTTACACAAATAACATTTAGGATAAATGTCATTTATAACCAGGGTTATTAATGAACTTAAACCTGCTAAGTTAAACCTTTAATAAGCCAAGAGTTCTTGGGTTTAGTTGTTTGTATCAAGTTTTGGGACTCTTAAATCCTACTTACTTAGAGCATAAGCCTACGGGTGGCTTGTGTCAAGTTGTGTGGAACCCATATAAGTCAGCATCCCTGTTGGTATCTTGTGAGGGGCCTCGCACTAGGTTGGGGCCAGGGAACACTTTATTGATCTGGATTGTAAGAGATTCAAGGTGGAAGGTGGGCATGGATGCGTTCCCACGGAGTCATGAGCATACATGGGTCTGATTAAGGGAAACTAAGATGTTGTAACTTCTACGATAGGTTTGTGTCTTATGAGTTGTTGGGTTAGGGATTGATACATCTTACTGCCGGGGCTGGCACATGATATTCATGTAATTAGGAGCAGATCGCATAGGTAGTAATTAGGGTAACACCTAATCCTGTTAATACTAGTAATTGGTGCAGTAACTTGATTCTTATGATATGAATGAGAAGTTTAATTTACCTTTACCTTGATTTGATATCTCGTTGACCTCGTACTTATATATTTTACTATACTTTCTCATCAGTATTATTTACCTGTCTTGACATCTCTTATCATATGCTTATGCTAAAAATCACTGGAACTCGCCAGACTTTATGTCTGACCTATTTTGTTTCCTTTCTCTTTCTTCCTTTTCCCTCCCTTAGGTTCTTGGAGAGGGAGTGGACAGTAGTTGAGCTCGTGATCTTATCTTGCTTGGATTTCTTTTGATCCATATTCCTCATTGATTATTATTCTATTTTTTATAGCTTCTGAGGAAGGATATAACTTTGCATTTTTGTACTCTAATGTTTGGAATTATAAGACATATGGTTTTATTTGAGGTTTTTGGTATTTGAAATAATATGATGTAGTAATTGGTTTGAAATGATGTTTTCTTTATTAATAAAAGTTAAGTTTTCCGCTGCATTTTATATCTATCTTGTGAATTTTAGTTATTGTTTGCCTATTGCGCTTCATGAAACTTAATGCATTCTCATATGAGCGAAATTAATGGACTTGGGGTGTCACATTTGGTATCAGAACCTAAGGTTAAAAGATCAGGAAAAAGTTTTTGGAAAGTGTTTTCAAAATGAAGGATTTCAAATTAAAACCAATTTTTGAAAAACATATCCCCTCAAGTCATTTACATTATTCCTTCTCTTTCTGAATTCTTGTTTCATCCCTTTTTAGTATGTCTGGGGCTCCTAATTTTCCCTAGGGCATTCTCATTCCTACATGGTTTTGTAGAGTCATAGAAACTGCAACACCTGTTGGAGTGTAAGAAAATGTCTCTCCCCCAGCTGCAGCCGCAGTAGCTCCACCACCACCTCCTCCTCCTGTAGTCAACTTTTCGAAGCTTTGTAAGGACATCTGCATAAGGGGTGGCAAGCCCTTTCATGGTACTGAGAGTTTTGTAGAGGCGCGTAATTGGCTTAGAAAAACGGAGAATGTATTCAACTTATTCGAGCTCGATGATAGAAGGAAAAT
Organism: Allium sativum; assembly: GCA_030737875.1. Lineage (NCBI taxonomy): Eukaryota > Viridiplantae > Streptophyta > Magnoliopsida > Asparagales > Amaryllidaceae > Allium > Allium sativum. The sequence goes on along the minus strand of CM060921.1, from coordinate 21,394,798 downwards.
CCAGTTGGCTACTTGGAAACTGAAGGATGAAGCATCGTACCATGTGAAATAGCTCAAACCAGATAAGAGGTAGCTACTTGGGATGACTTTAAGGCCATATTTGAGGCAAAATTCTTATCGTAAGAAGAGGAAGGAATGCAAGTGGAGATATTTCTGAATTTGAAGCAACGAAGCATGACTATAAAGGAATATGTCAACAGTTTCAATCAACTAGCAAGATTTGGATTAGAGTTAGTTAACAGTCCTCACAAAAAGGCCTTGAGGTTCGCAAAGGGATTGAACCAACCGTTCCAAGACTTAGCACTGACACATGTACTGATGGGAGAAACCTTCGAGAGGCTCGTTGACATGGCCTTGATGCACGAGGATGGCAAAGAAGGGAAGAAAGAGGTTAAGACGGAGAAATAGAAACCTAAGGCTGAGAAAAAGAAATGGTGACCCAAGAAGAGCATAGCTAAGAAAGGAGGAAAACCGGACAAAGCTCAGATTAAGACAAAAGTGAAATGCCATAGGTGTGGTGATTTAGGAAACTTTGTGAAACATTGTAGAAAGACGAAGAATGCTTACATTGTTTGTGGTCAAGTTGGACATTTTAAGGGATAGTGACCTAGCAAGCAAGGATAGAAGGTTGGATCGTCCTGAGGAGAAGTTAACGCTCTAGAGACTAGTTGACCGGATCGTGGTAGGAAAGTCGGTATGGAAGGTTTGATTTCTCTTTTAGACTATCCTATTATAACTCTCTTTAATTCCGGTGCTTTTATTCATTTATATCCAACTCTGTGGTTGTTAGCCTACTTTGTGAACTAGGCTACACAAAGAGCAAACAGCGAAAAAGCCACCAATCGGTTCGGATCGGAGGAAATTAGCGCAGGAAGTGAGTAGAGATCAAGGACGCAGAAATCGTATCGGTTCGTATCGGTGATACGTCAGCAACATTAGAGGATAGCGAGTGGCCTCATCAGTTCGGATCGGAGAAATACGTCAGCAACATCAGAAAATAACGAGTGGCTTTATCAGATCGGAATAGAGGATTACAATAGCAACATTAGAAAGCAGGAGACTTCATCGGGTCAGATCGGAGGCAGCCGATCCGAACCCCTTTATCTGAGCTTGTGACCATTGTTGCACACACTTCCTGAAGACCCGGACCAAGCATGACCATTTTTCCCACAATCTCCTGCCAAATCAATGCGCTGTCACAATCTGGAAGCCTCCGAACCCGACTCTCATGGGATGGGTGCCACGCAATTCCGAACCGGAGCCACTTCGAAGAGATTTTTCACCTATAAATACACCATCTAGAGGCATTTGAAAGGATCTTTTGGCAAATTCTCAGTTCTAACTTCCTCCACAGCCGAATTTCATAGCTACATTCAGATCAAAATCGTCTCTTAAAGTCTATTTTTGAGAGATTTGAGTGAGTTTATGCATTGTAATTGTGAAGTTGAGTGTGAATCATTGCTGTATTTGTATTCAAATCATCAATTAAAAGAAAACAAAGTGGACGTAGGCTCGTTAACGCCGAACCACTATAAATCGCATGTTCTTTGTTGCTTTTTGATTCTATTTCATTGAAATCATAATTAATTTGGGTGTTAGAACCAATTTTTGGTCTAACATTATGGTGTTTTCACTGAGAAAACCTTTCAAATTCTCAGCCTTTTTGGGATTATCATTCTACTATTTGGACCTTCAAGTTCAAAGAAGTTAATCCCTTCTCTCTGACATCTTTCAGTACTCATTGACTAACCGTTGAAGAATCAAGTGTTATGGCTAAGACCAAAGGAAAAGAAGTGCAAGGCGCTATGGGAAATGATTCCAGTGAAGATCAGAAAGCTATCGTGTTAACAAGGTCACGCGCTCAAAGCTCTGGAGCAGATCACTCCAACCAGAAGGATCCGAACCGGATCGGAGGTGCCGATTCGAACTGATTGGAATGCACCGATCCGATCTGATCTGATGAGGTCGGGGGCATACAATCTCTCCATCCGAACCGCCCCAACCAGGCTGCTGTGAACCGATCCGATCCGAACCAGAATGAAGCTGGAACTTCTACTCGAGCTCCCTCCAACGCTCCGATTCCAGCCACGATGACTAATATCCAGCCCAATCCATCTGCACCCATTACTCATGGAGACTTTTCACGTTTTCTTGACATGATTTAAAGCACCAAAGAAGCATTGGAAGCCCAAAGACGTGACAACCTTCGCATGCAGGAAAACATGATCACTATGGGTAGAGAACTACAGGAGCTCCGGAGGCAGAAGTCTCCTTCTCCAACACGCCGTCTTACTATAGATGATTCGTCTTCTTCGGAGGAGGAACGCCCTCGCGAGAGGAGGCCGCTTGAACGACCTCAGAACCTTGATCAATTGACTTTTGGATTTTTGGGATCCCGAAAAGACGCTGCTCGTGCATTGGGCTCTGATGACCCGAGCCTACAACAGCCTATGTTGCTACCCATGCGTAGATCCCACGTCTTACCCAGAGATCCTAATATTACCAACCCCACGCAGCAACTGCTTCTCCAATCTCTACCTCCTGAGGTCGACCGGGAATACAGAGAGCAACGTAGAGTAGCTACCGCCAGAAACAGGAGATTATCCCCTGATCAGGAACCCAGGGGTAATCCAAACATCAGATCAAGAGAGCCTTTGCAGACATTAACAAATGCCGATGTATGGGCAATGGTGCGCAAGATCATGTCCGAAAGCCGGCACTATACTAATGAAGACTGGGGCATTGAACGAAGTCATACCCCCTTCACAGATGACATACTGAATTTCCAGTTCCCCTGGCGATTCAACTTGCCTCAGATGGATCGATATTCAGGAAGAACAGGCCTAGAGCAGCATCTGATGAGATATGCATGGTTCATGAATGCGGCAGCAGCTCCAAACGCCGTAAAATGCAAAGCCTTTCCAATCTATCTTGAAGATGTAGCGTTGATATGGTTCACCCGACTCCCTCCTCGGTCGGTATCAAATTTCACAGAATTGAGTGAGCGCTTCATGAATCAGTTTCGACTCCATGCCCAAAAGTCCAAGACCGTCATAGAATTGTCACGAATTAAACAAGCCCCAAGAGAATCTTTGAAGTCATATCTGGATCGCTTCAACCTGGCCGTCACCGAAATTAGTGATCCCAGTGAGCCCACTATCCTAATGGCCTTGATAGAAGGGGTAGATCCTGACACAGAGTTCGGGGATTACTTAGCTGGAAAACCACCTCCTACTAGAGAATTGTTCTATGAAAAGGCTAACGTTCGATTAAGGCGAGAAGAAGCTAAGGCAAATCGAAAGAGAAAGTCCGAAAGGGCCTCGAAGGAGGGTGTCCAGAGTAACATTGCTGTGAAACAATCTGGTGACAGTTCAGGGAAGGTGGAAGTAAATGTTGGCAACCAGAGTGGTGGTAATAGCAACAGAAATGGGAATGACAATAAAAGGAACAGAAACCAAGGGAATAGCTCTAATAAAAGACCCAGATTCCAGACTTTTGAAAATTACACGCCGTTAAATGATACGTTGGAGAACATTTATTTAGGTACATACAACATATTGCAGTACAAAAAACTGCCACCCAGAGATTCTACAGAGAAAGAGATTGAAACAGGAAAGTTTTGCTTGTTTCATGGTACACACGGTCATTCCACCAATGAGTGCCGTCATTTGAGGGATATCGTTGAAAAATTGTTGCGATAAGGGAAGCTGGATGAGTACAAGGCCGCCCCAAGGGACAGGGGGCAAGGGGGGCAGCCTCGAATCAAGACCATCCTGCTTCAAAACCCACAGCTCAGCAAAAAGGTAAGAGGATCGTCATTAACTCTATTATAGGCGGACCTCACCTAGTTGGTCGTAGTTTTAAAGCAATGGATCGGTACGTCAATGCCGCCAAGCATTTTGAAGTAGGAGAATGCAGTAGCCTTGAAGATGCCACTCCAATAAAACAGCAAAAAACGATGTCAGATGATGTCATATTCTGCAGAGATGATTTTGGAGTTCAATCTCCAACTGACGATACATTAGTGATTACCACGACAGTTGGCCCTGCCTTAGTCCATAAAGTGTTAGTAGACAACGAAAGCTCGGTTAATATCCTCTTCAAGAAAGCTTTCGAAAAAATGAGGCTCGAAGCAAAAGACTTAAAGCCATGTCAAGGATGGATACGTGGCTTTAACAGAGTATCTACAGCTCCGATGGGTTTTGTGGAATTACCCGTCACTCTAGGGCAGGGAGATCGCCAGAGAGTAAGGATCCTGCCGTTTGTAGTTTTGAATTTGGAATCACCTTACAATGCCTTCCTAGGCCGACTGGCCCTTGCCGAATTTAGGGCATGTATTGCGCCTTGGTGCTTGCTGGTTAAATTCCTGACTGACTCAGGAGTTGGGACGATGAGGGGCGACCAAGCTACGGGACGAGCTTGTTACGTGGCAGAGTTAAAGATGTTAATGAAGGGGTTGAACATAGATGCTAAAGATGATTCCGCCCCTCCAAAGGAAGCTTTAGCATAGCAACTAAGGGGTCCTTCCCCAAGAGAGTCGCCCTCAGACGTGCTCGAGGATATAGATCCCAGAGAGGATAGAGAACCCGGGGACAAGAAGGCAACTCCCAACGAAATAACAGTTGATACACCTATTGATGAAGCGAATCCAACAAAAGTACTAAAGATCGGCTCGCAACTGGATCCAGTTAGAGTGAGGGAATTGACTGATTTTTTAAAGGCAAATCTGGACGTGTTTGCCTGGATTCAGGCTGACATGTGTGGAATTTCACCTACCATTATGAGCCACTCTTTGTGTATTAATCCAAAGCACCCACCAGTCAAGCAGAAGAGACGGATGTTGGGCCCAGAGCGGTCAGCAGCTTTGAAAGAAGAAGTAGAGAAGTTAAAAGGTAACGGATTCATTAAAGATTCGAAATATCCCGACTGGATATCGAATCCTGTCCTGGTCAAAAAGTCAAACGGGAAGTGGAGAACGTGCATCAACTTTTCTGATTTAAACAAGGCTTGCCCAGAGGATAGCTTTCCTCTTCCCAGAATTGATCAACCAGTAGATTCAACGGTCGGGCACGAACTTTTATCCTTTATGGACGCTTATTCCGGGTACAACCAAATTCCCATCCACATACCAGATCAAGAGCATACAAGCTTTATCGCAGACTTGGGGTTGTATTGTTACGTCGTAATGCCGTTTGGATTAAAAATGCGGGAGCCACGTACCAGCGCCTAGTCAACCGCATGTTTTACAATCAAATCGGGAAAACCATGGAAGTTTACGTGGATGATATGCTCGTGAAATCCAAGAAATCTCCCGATCATACGAAGGACTTAGCAGAAATGTTCGGCATACTACGAAGTTATGGGATGAAGTTGAATCCCTTGAAGTATTCTTTTGGCGTAGCATCGGGCAAGTTCCTTGGCTTTATCGTGAGCTCCAGAGGAATTGAAATCAATCCAGACCAAATAGCAGTAATCCGTAATATAGAGGAGCCGCGAAAGATTAGAGATGTTCAGAGCTTAGCTGGGAAGGTTGCAACACTGGGCAGGTTCATCTCCAAAGCGACTGACAAGTGTGTACCTTTCTTTGATCTCATAAAGCGTGAAAAGCGAAATTTTGAATGGACTCCCGACTATTCGGAGGCGTTCCGGAATCCACTAGACTTCTTAGAAAAGCCTCCAATATTATCAAAGCCTATGGAACATGAGGATTTGTTCGTCTACTTGGCAGTATCATCTCATGCCGTCAGCGCAACATTGGTACGTGAAGAGGATAAAGTCGAGAAACATGTGTATTACATAAGCAAAAAGCTGGCTGCCGCGGAACGTAACTATCCGAAGATAGAGAAGCTTGCTTATAGCCTCCTAATTGCTTCTAGCAAGCTTCGCCACTATTTTCAGGCACACCCGATAATTGTATATACCGATCAACCTTTAAGACAAGTGCTGCAGAAACCCGAAGCATTGGGGCAATTACTTAAATGGAATATCGAGCTGAGTCAGTTTGATTTGAACTTTCAGTCGCGAAGATCAATAAGAGGGTAGGCCTTGGCTGACTTTATAGCAGAATTTACAATTCCTGAAGAGGAAATGGTGGGTGACAAGGTAGTTTTTTTGGATCGAGAATTAGAGCTTAGTCCGTGGAAATTATATACGGACGGAGCTAGGAATGATAGAAAGTCCGGCACCGGAGTTGTTTTGATGACTCCTGAAGGACGATCTATCTACTATGCATTACAGTTAGAGTTTGCTGCTACTAATAACGATTCCGAGTATGAAGCCCTGATTGTCGAACTGAAACTCGCCAAAGATTTGGGAGTGAAGACACTAGATATATATTGCGATTCCAAGATAGTTGTATGTCAAGTTCGGGAAGAATTTGCTGCTAAAGGACCTCGACTCATCACTTATCTCAAGAAGGTAAAGGAGTTGTTGGAAGATTTGGAGCATTATAGCATAAAACACATTCCAAGAGAGGAAAATCAGAAAGCAGATCGACTGGCGAAGCTTGCAAGTTCTGATAATCTTAAAGAAACTGAAATGGTTCCGATAGAGGTGTTGGAATCACCGAGTTTCGACCTAATGGAAGTAGAGCTAGCCTTGGAAGTTGAACCAGAAAGAGAATCCTGGATGACATCAATTAAGAATTTTCTCAAAAATGGAACCCTCCCGTTGAAAAAGAGCGAGAGACGAGCTGTAAGACGTAAGGCCACAAGATATGTTTTACAGGATGACGTCCTTTGTCGTCAAGGGTTTACAATGCCCCTGCTACGGTGTATCGCACACGACGACATCAAACATGTACTGCAAGAGGTGCATGAAGGTGAGTGTGGAGATCACATTGGGGGCCAAACCCTAGCAAAGAAAGTATTACGGTACGGATATTTCTAGCTTACCGTGAACAAAGACGCGGCTACTTATTCACGACGCTGCGATATATGTCAAAGATATACCAAAGTTCCCAGAGCGCCTCCGACTCAGCTCAAGTCAATGGTAAGTCCGTGGTCGTTTGCCATGTGGGGAATTGACATTATTGGAGTGCTACCTATTGCCAGAGGAGGAGCTAAGTACACGATCGTTGCCGTGGACTACTTCACAAAATGGGTGGAAGCTGAACCTCTAACAACCATCACGGCAAGGATGATCAGTTTTGTGGTCAGAAATATTATTTGTCGATTTGGGATTCCAAGACCACCATAACCGATAATGGGACACAATTTGACAGCATTGAGTTTAAAAACCTCTGCCAGAAATATAAGATTGATAAACAATACACTGCAGTAGCTCATCTGCAGTCAAATGGACAGGTCGAAGCCGTAAACAAAGTCATTAAATAAATTCTAAAGAAGCGGCCGAAGCAAGCCAAAGCCAGATGGGTAGATGAGTTGCCATTAGCTTTATGGGACTACAGGACGACCTTTAAGACGGCTACCGGCCATACTCCCTATTCACTTTCCTTTGGGTCTGAAGCGGTGATTCCGGTAGAATTGGAAGTCCCTTCTCATCAAGTTGCGTACTATGACCCGGTGACGAATAAAGCGCTCCTCCTAGAATCTCTTGATATGATTGAAGAAAAAAGAGATGAAGCCGACTTGTGTGCCTCAAGGCATCGACATCAAGTAGCACGTTATTATGACTGGAAGGTTCGCCTCAAAACCTTTGAACCAGGAGACCTAGTACTGAAGCGAGTCTTCCCGCCTTCAACCCAATTGGATCCAAAATGGGAAGGACCATACACCATCCAACGGAAGCTTGATACAGGAGCGTTCAAGCTAACAACCGTGGACGATGAGGAGATTCCCAGAGCCTGGAACGCTCAGCACCTACGACGATATCTGGGCTAAATATGAAATGTCATTTCTTTTGTTTTCATAAGCTATGTAAAAAGGCATGACTTGCCTTAAAAAGTATGTTTATGTGAACAAAAGATTATAAAGTGGATGTAGGCTACGACTTAGCCGAACCACTATAAAAATATCGTGTGTCATTTACTTTCCTGCATTATTAATATCTTCAACAATTATTCTATTATGATTGTGAAACACGAAATGTTAAATTAAAATTTGGAAAGTTGGAGACGACCTATATGCAGGAACAAACAAAACGACTGTTTGTACGATAAGACATAGAATAATGGGAAGACGACATTCTTAACTCTAACTCTCAAGAATCGAGAGAGAGTATAAAGGACAAGAAGACGATGTCCTCTGAGGTGTGAAGGTGCACCCAGATGAGAGACCGCCTCAACGAAAACTCTAACCTGGATATGAGACAGGAGAGTATAAAGATGCCAGAAAGAACAGGCATCAATGACGAAAGGAATTTGGCCCCATTAGAGAATCGGGGACATTTGGATTCTTTAATTTAATTTAATCTTGAATAGTTCCTGCCCAGTTATCCGAGATTGACTGGGGGCATACATGTGCACACATATTCCTCCCAACCATAACCTTATTATATAACTTTAACATGACTTTCTTTTGTATTTTCACTTAAGTGCTGAACTAACGACTATCAGGCATTGTAGGAAATAAACTATTTTTATTTACAAACGTGTGAGTTTGTACAAGGAAAATAAGCAAAAAAGAAGATGCGAGGGCTGACTCGCTGCAACAATTGCGAACCAATTAAATGCCAAAATAAAACGAAGCACTTCATCATTTGGGCTTTGGATCGAACTTGGATTTTTTGGCAGCTTTCTGAGCAGCCTTAGCTACCTTTTCAGCTTCGGTCATAACGCGTTTCAACTTTTTCTTCCCTGTAGCCGAAATGCTAGAATCAATTGATTTTTTCCTAGGAGTCGGAACGCTGGAATCAAGAGAAAACTTTTTAGCAAGCTCTTCTGTAATAGATCTAGTTCAAAGCTTAATGACTAACCTTGATCCAGGATCCATCATTGCAAGAGGCTTAAGGCTTTCGGGGTCCAGGTCTTCAACTTTTAGCTGCATACGTTTATCTTGTTCGGCTTTCATTTCAGCCAAAGTGATGTCATCAGCGCTTTTTGAATCCCCGACTATAGCCATATCAGGGTCTTCCTCATGTCCCTCGCTTCCGCCATTGTCCTTCAAGGCGTCTATCATCTCGTCATCGTGAGGAGCATCAGCCTTGGACAATTCAGCTCCCCCTCCTAACTCCGCTGAGGCAGCCTTATCCTTTTTTCCCTGAGCCTTTTCCATGGATTTTTCTCTGGTGGTGGTTCCCTGAGGCACGTCTGTCTCCTCGGTCGGTTCAACACCTACAGAATGAGAAGCAACAGTTATCAACTTAGGAGAAAATAAAGGATTCTTCATCGATTGCCCGATTACGTGATGAAAAGTGGAGACAGCTTTGACGAATTGGGGTGAAAAGTTAGAGATACCTTCCGATGATTTCTCAGCTGGAGTGACTGCTGTCTCTGACGCCGTCTCGGGTATGGGGGATAAAAGAGATGCCGGAGGGATCCCCGGGTTTTCGGGGTCATATCCCTCAACTTTAGAAGTTTCAGCTGCAGTAGAAGAAGAAGCAGCCTCGGAGATATACTTTTGTTTGGCCATCCGCTTCTCCTCCTCCATAGCAGCAGCGATGAGGCGACGCCCCTCGACCAGGCGTGTCGGCTCATCATCTCTTATATATTTTTCCATGAGCTTGTCTTCGTCGATGGAATCTACCTTGAGTTCCTCTTTCTCGCATTCAATAATTTGGCTTCATACGTGAACCAAGGTAGTCAGATAATCTTCAATCCAAGAGATGTTTCGACGACGAATTATATGTGCGAAGAATTCGATCAGTAATTCGCCGAAACCATGCACTTCCTCCTGGGCATCTGACAGCTGCTTGCGGGCCTCTTCGGCGGACTTAATAACACTTTCCACATTACCCTCCGCTAGGGTAGCCCTATTCTCAGCCTCCATCAACTTGGAACCCAAGTCAGCGTTTCTCTTCTCCAATTCAGCATTCTTTCTTGCTAACTCGACTTTTTCTTGCTCAAGAGCATTGTACGCAAGTTGCATTTTGGCTTTATCCGACTTAGCATCTTCTGCTAGCTTTTTCAACTCTAAGCGCTCTTGGCTATGGGATTCTAGAAAGTCATGATAATGCTTCTGTAACTCTACAAATTGTTGTTTAAAATTGGTAGTGTCTCATTGAGCGATTACAAGTTGGGCCTGTGTGTCCTCGAGGTCCTTCTCCAAATTTTTCAAGGCCTTTGCATCGGCACCTGCAGTCTTTTTAATTGATTCAATATCTGTAATTAAAGTTCGAATGATTCTGGAGATGTTACGCGAATACTTGAACATCTCCGAATATTGTTTTTTGACTACGTTAATTTTTGCTTTGGCCTCGTCTGCCCACCTCGAGGAAATAGGCTCGAGAACAGGTAAGAAAGTCAGATTTTCAAAATAGTGGTCGGGGAACTGCTTCTCCAGATATGCCCACTTAACTTTAGCTTCAACATCCAATGATGGAGGTGCGCAGTATGTTAGCTCAGTATTCTTATGTTTAGTGGGCACGATGGCCGCCTCACCCTTCCTAGGCTGCTTATCAGAAACCTTATGCTTGCCTCGTGAGTCGGTATCTTTCGGCGGGATCCTTTCGCTACTGCGTTTGTCTTGAGGTGAAGTTTGGTATTTTGGCTACGATGTGTCTTCTCCTCGACGACCCTGGTAGCTTTTGTACCGTTCTGGATCCGACCGAACGGGGGAGCGAGAGCGCGAGGTCCGCGACTGATAAGAATCATGAGGCCTTCTATCCTCTCTACCTCGGCTTTCGCGGCGATCATGCTCGACATCGGAAGGGGGTCTAGTCATGCTACGACGTATTTTTCTGACGTCATAGTAAGGGCAAGACATGGTACCTACGCAACAATGTAAGTGGAATTCAGAATCAGTATTCTCATGAGAAGTAAGTGTTGTGAAGTGTGGTGCTATTGTGTTAAGTGCATCCTAAGTGGTGTTCCCCCTGACAAACCCGAGCCCGAAGCCAAGCCAGAGTGAGTGGGCCCTTTGGCCTTAACAAGAGTAGTCTCCTCTGAAGAAGTAAAAACTAAAGGATTTGTGCCAAAATCTTCGGAAGTATAGATAGTTTCAGGTAGGGGGAGATCTCTTAAGCCCTGAAATGTAGGATCATCGGTAGTAGGGGCATCTCCTTGGGAAGTGTCTGTTGGCAGTTCTTTAGAAGATTGTGATTTCTCAGGAGAAATAGCATCCCCAGGGACGATGTACCCTTCTCGGTGATTTTCGGCTATGTTGGCCAACTCATCGTCTTGAGTTGAAGATGGAGAAGGTGAAGTCTGAAGAGGTATTCTTGGACTTTTCGAGCCCTCGTCCGTTTCAGGAATTATGTCCACTGGGGGGATGTATACATATGGACCCGACCCATGACCTATGCTGTGGGTAATGGACAATAGCCCGTGATGGTGGAGGTAATCATCCTTAAGGACTTCATCGATATTAAGAAATTTTTGATCACCATTGAGAAGCTGATGCTTCCGATCAAAGTACACTTGACCCGATATTTGTTTTGGATTATCAACTGCAAACAAAAAGAAAACGGATCAATGTGTTGGCGTGAATATTCAGAGTTGAGATCTAGAAAACCAATGCTTTACTTGATTTTGTCCATCTCCTGGCACATCCCGGCTGTTGCCTGATATAAAACCATTCTAGCTTGGAATCGCCGGCCTTGCTGCTGAATGGTGTTGAAATAATTTTTCTTTTTGGGACTGATTCGAAGTAAGAGAAGGAAGGAGTTTCTCGAGTCCAATGCTTGAAATTATAAAAAAAGTGAACGTCGTCGAAGGTGAGCTCTGTACCTAAAATCTCTCGGTATGCTATATATAAGGTATATAAGTAAGCATCGGAGTTAGGATGTAGCTGCATGGGGGCAATCCACATCTGTCTTAGAAAGTTGACAACAAAAGGCGGAAATGGTGGAATAGCCCTGACCATGCACATCAGTCGCGTAATTGCCATAAATCCTTCTAGGGAATTGTGAGGACGGTCAGTTTTCGATGGCACCAGGGTATCCCTTTTTAGTATCCCGTGCTTTAAACATATGCGGACAAGTCTATCATCGTCGATCATTGATTCAATAGAGTCTACGGGTGACTCCAAGATAATGGCAGACTCAAATTCGTCAGGAGCTCGGTTATCTCCAATCCCTCCTTCCTCCTTATAGCCCAGAGAAACCTCGCTATCGGAAGGCGTTTCGTTGCTATGCGCTCCTACTTCATAATCTGGGCCCTCGTCGTCCCATTCAGGGCCTGAAGGAGAAGATATGTCATCGATAGTAACTTTCTTGGAAGTTCCCACAATTTCCATCTTCTTTGCTAACCTAGACGAACGTCCCTTGGCCATGAGAACTAGATTATTGAAGAAACAATAGCAAGAATTAGAGTAAAGTTGTCTGTGTCCCCCGCGTGTGTATGTAAACTAAAGTGTGTGCTACATGTAAAAAAAATGCAGAGCAAATACATGAAAGCGTGATATGAAGATTCAAAGAAGTAATAATGTGTCAGAATAGTTCTTGATGTTTGTTATGTTCGAAAGGCGCTATCCTAACTGGTTGAAGGTTATGCCAAGTATTGATTAAGATAGTTGGAAAAATTCTTGCACATTAAGTTAGGTTGTTTCGGTTCGGTTCGGATATCAGTATTGGGATCGGATCGGAGGGCAAAGTGATGTTTCGATCTGAAGCAGATATTCACACCCAGTAAGAAGAACCGGATTGGTTCGGATTAATTTAAACAATAATGCCTCTTCTCCTCCTAGTCTTTTACTCCGATCCGACCCAGTCAAGTAGGCTTTGTTTTCCCTTCCTTTTTGGTTTCCTTTACTCCGACCCGATCCGACCTAGTAAACATCTTGTCTGATTCTTTCTTTTGCTCTGACCCGATCCGATCTTGCAAACATCTTCCCTTTTTTTCATTCCAACGTTTCTTCACCTGAACCGATCCCAGTTCCTTTCCTCTTCTTCATCTTCCCCATTTTCTATCTCAGTTAACCCATACCGAACCCAACTCCATTTCGCAAAACCCAATTAAGTCCAGGCACTTACGTGCTCAAATGTTCTGTAGAACCTAAATTCTTCCTCTCAATGCCTCGAGGTGGTGACAAGAGCCACCAACGACGATGGCGAAGAGAGAGAGGGCGGCGGCGTTGGAATTAAACGCGCACCAGGTTCAAATTGTCTAGTTTTACCACAAATTTAAATTGAAAACGATTACAGCCAAGTGATTCGAGATATTAAACCTACCTAATTGTTTAATTTAAGGAAGAACGCGAGAATTTCGGGGTTTTTGGAGTTTTTGGGTTTCAATGAAGAATCGGTTTATGCGGAGTGATAAAAGAAGAATAGGAAGAAGAAGATGGGAGGGATACTTATATGAAATTAAGGTGACCACTCGTATCCCTGTTCGGACCGGAAGTCAGGCCCACTCATGTATTATGGCCTGTTAGTCCATGGTGAAGCGTCGCTGGAGGGCCCATCTGAGTGTGCTGCTAGAGGAAGTCCATTCGGATCGGAATCCGAACCGAAAGGGACCACATAAACTGATTCAACACGCAGGGGGAATTTGAGGAAAAGCAAAGGAAAAGCTCACCTGAAAGAATCGCTGGACATTAAAAGAAGCTCTCAAAATTGTTTGAAGATGAAGAAAGTGATTCATATGGTTTGTGAGAATATATAAGTAGCAAAAGCCACGACATTATGAAGCGACACTACAAGTAAATGGAAGTGATCATTCAATGGTTCTAATTCAAAGGAAGTTTCATAAAATGGTTCGAAGCACACTTTATCTCAGATAAGAGTGTACTTCGAGGGGGCAAAATGTTAGCCTACTTTGTGAACTAGGCTACACAAAGAGCAAACAGCGAAAAAGCCACCAATCGGTTTGGATCGGAGGAAAGTAGCGCAGGAAGTGAGCAGAGATCAAAGACGCAGAAATCGTATCGGTTTGGATCGGTGATACGCCAGCAACATTAGAGGATAGCGAGTGGCCTCATCGGTTTGGATCGGAGAAATACGTCAGCAACATCAGAAAATAACGAGTGGCATTATCGGATCGGAACAGAGAATTACAACAGCAACATTAGAAAGCAGGAGGTTTCATCGGGTCGGATCAGAGGCAACCGATCCGAACCCCTTTATCTGAGCTTGTGACCGTTGTTGCACACACTTCCTGAAGACCCGGACCAAGCATGACCATTTCTCCCACGATCTCCTACCAGATCAATGCGCTGTCACCATCTGGAAGCCTCTGAACCCGACTCTTATGGGATGGGTGCCACGCAATTCCGAACCGGAGCCACTTTGAAGAGATTTTTCACCTATAAATACACCATCTAGAGGCATTTGAAAGGATCTTTTGGCAAATTCTCAGTTCTAACTTCCTCCGTAGCCGAATTTCATAGCTACAATCTAATCAAAATCGTCTCTTAAAGTCTATTTTTGAGAGATTTGAGTGAGTTTATGCATTGTAATTGTGAAGTTGAGTGAGAATCATTGTTGTATTTGTATTCAAATCATCAATTAAAAGAAAATAAAGTGAACGTAGGATCGTTAACGCCGAACCACTATAAATCGCGTGTTCTTTGTTGCTTTTTGATTCTATTTTATTGAAATCATAATTAATTTGGGTGTTAGAACCAATTTTTGGTCTAACAGTGGTAGAAAATCTGCACCTATACACTAGTATTGTTTCTGATCCTGTTATAGCCTCAAACCCCATAGTAGGAATGACTCATTTATCTATGATATGTAGGGGTTTGAGGATTTCCATTATGGGCATCGAATTTGAATGCGACGCATATATTCTTGGCTTTATGGGTTATAGATTAATTCTAGGAATGGATTAGCTAGCCATGTATGGTGCCATTCTTGATTGTGAGAGGAGAGCTGTTAGACTTCTTACTTTCCAAGTTAGAACTGTCAAAAAATTTTGTGACCCTTGGGGGTCAGTTATGCTCAGTTTCCTATATTCTCTTTATACTTTCCTTGACGGTCTTCGATCAGTATCCATAGTTAGTAGATTTCCAGATGTGTTCAATGAGGTTAGAGGACTACCTTCCAAACGAGAGATAGATTTCCGGATTTAATAGGTGGAGAATGCAAAACATGTCGCTTCGCCAGTGCACCACATGGCTCCTAAGGGGAGGAGGGATCTCCGCAAACAAGTAGGCGAGTTATTGGAAAAAGGATTCATTAGGCGGAGCATTTCTAAGTGGGGGGCTCCAGTCGTCTTTGCAACTAAGGAAGACGACACTCTCCATCTATGTGTGGACTATAGAGAATTGAATAAACTCACCAAGAAGAATAGACACCCACTTACGAGGATTGATGACTTGTTTGACCAGCTAGTAGGCGCTTCGGTTTTCTCATAGTTGAATATAGCCACAAGATTTCATCAGCTTAGGGTAGCAGATTATAGTATTAACAAGACGGCTTTCAGAACTCCGGACAGTTTCCTTGAGTGGTTGTTTATGCCTTCTGGCCTGCCCAATGCACCCACATACTTTTTGGACTTAATGAGTCGAGTGTTTAAGGAGTATCTGAACAAGTTCGTGGGGGTGTTCGTGGATGACAGTTTGATCTTCTCAAGGAGTGTAGAATAACATGCCCAACACTTTGAGGAGGTTCTCAGTACACTTAGAGCACATCAAATTAAAGCTAAATTTTCTAAGTCTCATTTCTGGAGGAAGGAAGTAAGGTTCCTAGGATATGTAGTCTCCAGGGATGTGATAGCGGTGGACCATGCTAAAGTTGTAGCAGTTCAAGAATAAAAGGCCCCTAAGAATGCGATGGAGGTAAGAAGCTTTCTTGGATTGGGGGTTATTATATGAACTTTATTAAAGACTTTGCGTTGATCTCGGTTTCGCTCACCCATCTGACGAAGAAAAACTTGGCTTTTGCTTGGAACATTGATTATGAGGATGTGTTTCATACATTGAAGAGGGCTCTGACAACAGCCCTTGTCCTGACTATTTCCAGAGGTAGCAATGTACTTACATTCTTCACAGATGCTTATGGCACGGGATTTGGCACTATGTAGGATAGTGTACTATGGAAGTAGGCAACTAAGAGTTCATGAGAAGGGCTACCCCACCCATGACTTGGAGTTAGCACACTTAATTCTTAGCGACACTATCTACTTGGAGAGCGATTTGAGCTATATACAGATTATAAGTCGCTTAAATAATTGTTCTCATAAAAGGATCTCTACTTGAGGAAGCAACGTTAGATGGAGTTCCTAATGTCCTACGATTCTGAGATAACTTATACCCCAGGCAAGGGTAATGTAGTTGCGGACGCACTGAGTAGGCAAAGGATGACCTTGAGTCCTTTATTCGTAGAGAGGCAAAGCTTGGAGTTTATCCTGACCATTGATTTTAACCTATCTACGAATTTCACATTTGGTTTGTTGGCATCATTGGAGGTGCGGTCTACTCTTATGGAGCGTATTGGATCTATGTAGCGAGAGGATCAGCAGTTTGTAGACATCTTGGATAGACTTGGTAGAAGAGAAGCCTCTAGTCACCTAACTATATATTTTGTGTATGAGAAATGGTGGCTAAGACGAGATGGGAGATTGTGTGTTCCTCGTGTTGGAGATTTGCTAAGAGCAGTGCTTGAGGAAGCTCATCACTCTCGGATGACTATCCATCCGGGCAGTGACAAGATGTACCGAGACATGAAGTGTGTTTTCCATTGGACTTGCATGAAGAAAGATGTAGCAGAATTCATGGCCCAATTTTTGACTTGGCAACAAGTCAAGGCTGAACAGAGGAAACCTAGTGGATTGCTTCAGCCCTTGGATACCACAAATTGGAAATGGGAGAGCGCCTCTTTGGAATTCATTGATGGACTTCCCGATCAGGGAAGGGAAGCACAAGCATTTGCGTGACAGTGGATAGACTTACTAATAGCACTCATTTTATTCCAGTCAAGAGCAAGAGGACGGAGGCTTGGCTAGCTTCGGTGTACCTTAGAGAGATCGTCCGATTACATGGGGTACCTTCAAGTATAGTAAGTGACTGTGACCCCATATTTACTAGTGAGTTTTGGGGGATCTTGCAAGAAGCTCTAGGAACACAGTTAAGACTTAGCAAAGCATATCACCCTAAGACCGATGGACAAACTAAGAGGGTTGATAGAGTTCTTGAGGATCTACTAAGACTGTATATACTATTTTTGAAGGGACTTGGGAGGTGCACTTCCCATTGATTGAGTTCGCCTACAACAATAGTCATCAGTCGACCATTGGGATGGAATCCTTCGACGCATTATATGGATGACCTTGCAGATCGCCGATGTGTTGGTGGGAGTCTACTGACAGACTACTAGGGTCAGTTATGGTGAGAGAGACTTTGAAAAAGATAGATATCATTCGAAGAAGGATGAAAGCTGCACAAGATAGACAAACGTTAATTTCCAATAAGAGAAGGACCGACTTGGAATTTAAAGTAGGAGATATTGTCTTCATCAAAGTATCGCCTTTAAGGAATGTAGTTTGATTTGGCTCGATAGGGAAATTGACACCAAGGTTCGTAGGACCATTTCCCATAGTAGAGAGGATAAGCAAAGTGGCCTATAGGGTTAGGTTACCAGAGAGGCTGGTAGGGTTCACGACGTATTCCATGTTTCCCATTTGATAAAATGTCTTCATGATTCAGCGGAAGTAGTGGAGCCAAGTACTCTTGAAGATGTTGAAGTCGTGAAAAAGGCATCGGTTCGAAGATATCCTATTCGTATTCTTGAGACAGAAATTAGGAGGCTACGCAACAAAGAGATAAAGTTAGTAAAGGTGCAATGGGGAGATGATGAAACCAGAGGACAAGATTCGCGCTACTTACCCTTTTCACTTTGAAAGTACGTTTTTAATTTCCTTTTCTCTTTGAAAGTACATTTTTAATTTCCTTTTCTAACTTGTGAATTTGAATCTTTTTCATCTCCATCATTTGAATCATCAGTCCTTAGGGTAGAAACCTATGTTTGGAAACATGTGTTTGGGACATGTTATGTTCGATGATTGCAAGCGGATGCAAGTAGTTGCTAGTGGATGCCCGTGGATGCATATACACACACATTAGACACAATATCGACTCAAGCACTTACATATTGCATATGGATGAGTGTGCATTTTATTTTATTTTATTTTTCAATAGATGAAAAAATAGTTGAATCATCGTATGGATGTTGCATTTTGGTGAATGGTTGTGCACACATATAGAACTTATGTGTATTACTAGGATTATTTGCATACATGTTGGATACATGGCATAGACATACATTACATTAAGAAGGTCAACTAAATCAGTTGACCGCCTGATTTTCGCATTAGCCTAGGGACATATACACAACATTTTTGCATATGTCCATATCAAGCATTAGAAATTTTAGGGACAATGGATGTCTGTGGATGATGGTTGAGTAGACGGGTGTAGGCTTAAATAATAACATTCTTCTTAACTTAGAGATTTCGGGGACGAAATCCTTTAAGAAGGGGGGAATGTAATACCCCATAATTTAATACTCTATAATCGTATAATAAGGATATTAAAATGAATATTACTTAGTTAAATATTCAGAATTAGGTAAAGCAGATTGGTAAAATAGATTTTAACTTTGTGCCCGTTACGAAATTTTGGTTTGGATAGACTCTTAAAATTTTAAAATCGGAGTTAATATGAAGAAGTTACGAACTCAAGAAGACTTCACAAAAATATAGACGAATTATATATATTTAATTTAAAAATATATAAAGAAAGTTCTGGAGTAACGGTCATATGGCAACCCGGTTGATAAGGTCAATCCATGGGTCGACACAGAGGTCGACCCATGGGTCGACACGTGTCAAGGTGGGTCGACCCACCTGGATGCTGAGATGGATTTTTGAGCTTGTTTTTGGACTGAATTCTTAACCAAGTTCATTCGCTGACTCAACATTGCGTGTACGGCTGAATTGGAGAACCTAAACCTAATGGTAAACGATTATCGTAGGTAATCTATATAAAGGATGGCAGCCTCATTAATCTCCACACAAAAGTCTATTCTTCCTCCTACTTCCTCCAAACCTTTTTCTGAAAATAATATATACATGGAGATACTGAGGTGCTGCCCAAGCATAAATTAGCAAGGATAATTCTGATTACTCTATAACAGCAAAATATAAAAGTGGACTTTCTTCTACAATAGCATATACAAACAAAAGAATTATTTTCTTCTTCAACCCAATCACTGTGAGTTTCATGTCGTTTTTAGATCTATTATTTTAAAAGGTTGTAGACAATAAATTGTTGGATCTGAAATAAGCAGTGCTTATAAGTTATTCCTTGTATGTTGTTCTTATATTCTTAAATCAGCTATTTCAAATTACTATTATTATATGTGCATGTATACTTCTATCCTCCTTATCCTATTCTATCTTTTATTTATTTACAGTCTTTTATATGCCTTTTTATTCAGTCTTAGATTTGTTTTCTCCCTTTTTCCTTTTTACTTACGCTGAGCCTAGGCCATTAAAATCCTAGACCATTACCGTTGAGTTGCGTACAAATGATATAAATTGGAATAACTGATTAATGACATTAAAATGGAGAAAATTGGGCATATTATAATTTTGGAACCTTTGGCTATAAATTTGGGTTAATTACATTAAAGGAAGAATATGTGATATATTAATCTGATAGATTAGACTTAATTTAAGATTAAGAATAATATGTAAGGAAGTATGAGTAACAAATGTAAAAATCAAGTAAAATTAATTACCGTAATCTATATATGCATATGGGAAGGTGCTTGTTTTGGGAAGGGGTTGTACACAAATAACATTTAGGATAAATGTCATTACAACCAGGCTTATTAATGAACTTAAACCTGCTAAGTTAAACCTTTTAATAAGCTAAGAGGTCCCGGTTTTAGTTGTTTGTATCAGGTTTTGAGACTCTTAAATCCTACTTACTTGGGGGCATAAGCCTAGGGGGTGGCTTGTGTTAAGTTGTGTGGAACCCATATCAGTTAGTATCCCTATTGGTATCTTAGGAGGGCCTCACACTAGGTAGGGGCCGTGGCATGCTTTACTGATCTGGATCGTAAGAGGTTCAGGGTGGAAGTTGGGTATCGCAAGTTACGGTGGAGTCATAGCGTGCATGGGTCCGATTAGAGGAAACTAAGACATTGTAACACCTACGAATAGGCATGTGTCTTATAAGCTGCTAGGTTAGGGACTGATACACCCTACTATCGTAGCTAGCGCAGGATATTCGGGTAATAGGGAGTCAATCGCATGGGTAGTAATTAGTGTAACACCTAATCCTGTTAATACTAGTAATTGGTGCAGTAACTTGATTCTTTGGATATGAATGGGAATTTAATTTACCTTTACCTTGCTTTGATATCTCGTTTACCTCGTACTTATATATTTTACTGTACTTTCTCATCAGTACTATTTACCTGTCATGATATCTCTTATCATATGCTTATGCTAAAAATCACTGGGCCTCGCCAGACTTTATGTCTGGCCTATTTTGTTTCCTTTCTCTCTCTTCCTTTTCCCTCCCTCAGGTTCTTAGAGAGGGATTGGACAGTAGCTGAGCTTGTGATCTTATCTCGCTTGAATTTCTTCTGATCCACGTTCCTCATTGATTATTATTCTATTTTGTTATGTCTTTTTAGAAGGGATATAGCTTTGCATTTTTGTACTCTGATGCTTGGAATTATAAGACAGATGGTTTTATTTGAGGTTTTTGGTATTTGAAACAATATGATGTAGTAACTGGTTTGAAACGATGTCTTCTTTATTAATAAAAGTTAAGTTTTCCGCTGCATATTTATATCTATCTTGTGAATTTTAGTTATTGTTTACCTATTGCGCTTCACGAAACTTAATGCATTCTCATATGAGTGACATTAACAGACGTGGGGTGTCACACCTTACAATCTACCCCGTGGATGTGTATGAAAACTCCATATATGTTTCTTAGAATTGTCGTCTATGCCTTGACGATCTGACATAGAGAATTAATGTTTACTTACAACCGTCAATCGAAGAGTTGAAAAAATTATGGTATGAAGGAGTTGAAACATACGACGTATCAAAAAGATTTTTTTCGAATGCTCTCTTATTTTTTATGGACTATTACGCAATGCTTTAGGGTTGGAGTATGGCCGATCGGTTTGGCTATCCTTATTGCATGAAAGAAACATAAGCATTTTCGTTACCACATGGAAAGAAAATTTCATGGTTTAATTGTCATCGATGTTTTCTTCATATTAATCATCCTTTTAGAAAAGACAAACAAAACTTCACGGCTAATAGACATGAGACTCTATGACCAGTAACGGTTTGGTCAAACAAGGACATATATGAACTTTTAAAAGATTAGCCAAAGATACACGAAACCGGAAAACAAACTGAAATTCAAGGTAAATTGAAGGTTCATAACTGGTGCAAACATAATATATTATGGGAATTTCCTTATTGGAAAAATCTCTTAATCCATCATAATATTGATGTGATGCATAACGAGAAAAACGTATTGGATAATGTGTTTAATATGGTTTTGAATGTGAAGGAAAAGAATAAGGACGACCTGAATCTATACGTGATATAGAGAAAATATGCAATCGTCCTTAGCTTCGTATGAGGCCCAATGACAGTAAGCAACCCAAAGCATACTACGAACCAGACAACAACCAAGTTAAAGTACTATTAAAATGGGTGGAAGGATTATGATTTCTTGATGGAATTTCCTCTAATCTTTGTAGATGTGTCGACTATAAAAGCGGAAGGCTGAGTGGAATGAAAATCCATAATTGTCATGTAATGATGGAAATTTTATTGCCCGTCACTTTCAAAGAATTGTTACCCATAAAAGTTTGGAAAGTAATAACAGAACTTAGTTTATTTTACAAGGAGATTTGTTTAACTACGTTAAAAGTTGACTATCTACTTAAACTTGAAGAAAAAATCCCTATACTGCTCTGCAAATTGGAGAAAATAATTCCTCCAGGTTATGATTACAGCAAATGCGCACACATCATATACGCAACATGACACATGTGTAGCATGTATTACTTTTGTTAAAAGTTCATCATATCATAATTATTATGAATTATATATGTATCAATGTGAAAGGTATATTATGTCTAGCTCTAGCTCTCATCGACGTGGCTCTTTCCAACAGGCCCATGAGTAGTAGCGAGCCACTAGCTCATCCAGTTATTTACTTGAAGCCTAAGGCTGACCATACGTAAGTATCAAAATTAGCAGCATAGAAATTTAATTTTTTGTACATGATATATCTGTAATTGACTAAATTCCTAGTTTATATTTAATGCAAGAGGTTTGAGTTGGAGCCATCTCAAACAGTGTTGAATATTTCTAAGGATGCGTACATGGCTAGAACAAGCGATTTCTGGACCAAGTGGAGCAGGATCCCCAACATCGTGAGAGAGAGACCATCTGGCAAGATTTTCTAGTAAGTTTATACCGCTTTATGAAATGATGAAATACAAATAAATAATTAGTAATATTTTCTCATTGTACAGAGCGTAGTAGATTTGCAGGAGACCAACATCAGCCTAGTTTAGTGACACTAGAACTCAAAGGTCGGTAAGAATTACAAGGAAAAAAATGAATGAGATTAAAAAATTGGGGAAGAAATCACAGTGGATGAGTGATGAAGTATTTAATAAGATGGTTGAGTGGTGAGACACAGATGAGTTCATGGTAAATTCATAACGAATCTCATTTATTTTTTTGCCGATTATTAAATAATTAGTCAATGTACATTTGTAGGCGGAGTCAGCAAGGAACTCTACAAACAGAAGCAGGAATTCAGTAACTCATTGTTGAGGAGCCAAGTCTTTCCAGCATCACCGTGAAGACTTTGTTTATTTATCAATTATTACATTTATATATTGATCAGTTTAGTAATTAACTATGTGGAATTGAATTATCAAAATTATCAATTGCATGAACAAGCTCATGGACATGTTATGTCCTACATGGACGTATTTGCTCACACCAACACATCCAAGCAAGTAAACGAGGCTGGCAACGTCACATATCAATGGGGTGATCAGGATAGGGTGACAGTTGCATTTGTATGCGTATTTTAAGTTCTATTACTCACAACGGTAAGTTTATTAATTACTAACTAATGTAAAATAAAAACAACATTCTATTATTTTTCAGTTGAAATTGTTTTTTGCATTATAGGCAAGGTTTCAGGAGGCACAGGCTCATGCGCTTGAGGGGTCTGGTCGTGATGAGTTGACACCGGAGGAGGAAGACAACATATTTGATGTTGTTACGGATCCGCCGCAGCGGAGCAGGCGTTATGGCTTCAGTAACCTAATGGTAATTAATCCATTTACATACATACAACAAATTATCATTAAAATATATAGTGTTATAATATTTTATATGGTAACATAACCTTTTTGCTATTCATTCTATTTGCAGGCACGACAAACTAAGAAGGCCTAAGGCAAAGAAGAAATTAAGGAGCTTAGAACCATGATTGAGCAACTGTATGAGTAGAATCGTCTGCAGGCTATGCAGATGGAGTAGCTAAATCGGAAGATTGCGGAGTATGTGCATAATCATGATACTTTTCCTTCATCGTCCGGTGCTTCGGAAACGAAGATGACGCTTGAGTATGTGTTTTTTATGTGTGTCATTGCACGATGTACATATTGACTTGGAGATGGTAAGGATTTTGATTTGATGTTGTATATATTGGTACAGAGTGGTTGAGGATGATACTTTGGATATATTTTGATGGTTTGTATTTGGTTTTTAGACATGCAACGTTAATGTGTTGGTTTTTGAGATTTTTGGATGGCATGTTTTGTTTATATTGATGTATATTTGATTTATATTAGTGTCTTATGTAACAC
Organism: Allium sativum; assembly: GCA_030737875.1. NCBI lineage: Eukaryota > Viridiplantae > Streptophyta > Magnoliopsida > Asparagales > Amaryllidaceae > Allium > Allium sativum. The sequence continues at coordinate 21,370,924 of CM060921.1, read as the reverse complement.
CCCGAAATTTTAATAACATTAAAGAGGACAAATTAAAGAATAATTAATTTAATATTCAGAACCAGGGGAAACGGATTATGTCATTGCGTCCGTCTCAAAATTTTGGTCAAAATAGACATTTAGTTTGTGTAAAACGGACACCGTATGAAGAAGTTATGAAGGTTTGAAGTTTGTATACATGCAAGAGAATTATATATATGTAATTAAATCAGAAAATAGTTCAAAAATAGAATTTTCGATGGCGGTAAAGTTCCCTCCCTAGGGGTGTCAACCCCTGGGTCGACCCCTCAAGGGGGGTGTCGACCCCCTACGCAGATCTAGGTAGATTAGGGTATGGGGTTCAGCTCTAAATATGGCTCCATTTCTCTTGTTTTCTACATTGAAAAATAATGGAGGACTAGATGCTGTCACTACCCAGACTGAACCAAACCATTTTCTTCTTCTACAATAAACTTTATCCAGTTATTCAAGTGTAGATCTGTGATTCAACATCTGCTATTCTTCTTCTATCTTTTAGATCCAAACATTGTGAGTTTAAGTTACTTTAGATTTAAATAATTAAAAAGTAAAACATGATATGACTGTAATTTGGATCTATGCCTGTGACTGCTTGAATCATATCTGATCTGTTATAACTTGTGAACCTGTGATATTCTGACATAATTATGACTTGAATCTTAACCTTTGTCATATCAGATCTACCTTGGATTACAAATCTAATTCACTATTTAGATCACCTTGTACCTATCATGTTTGTGATTAAATTGGATTTGTTATTAGTTGGACATCTAAATTATTGTTTAGATCTTATCTTGCCTATTATGACATCTCTATTATGTTAGAATCAGTTCTACTATCTCATGTTCACCAGATCTGTTCATATATGCCCATCTTATCAATATGTCACTATGTGTTTATGTCAATCTTGTTAGTATAATCATTTCTATCATCTTCCCTTCACCCTTTCCCTTTTATTTTATATAGCTTGGCTACTTTTGAGCCTAGGCATGTCGCTGAAATATACAGACATGTTAAACGGGGAACGAAGGAAAAAACATTGAAATTGGGCATAACTTGTAAATGGGGAATTTGGCATAACTTGAATAATGTTTATGAATATGAATTTGGGCATATAGTTTATTATGAACATAACCTGGGGAGAGGGGCATGAGAACCTATAATGACATAGGTAAAATTGGCTAATAATGAAATGCCTAGGATTACAGTAATTAGAAACTGTAATTGTGCCTAGACACGAGGTTAGATTACACTTGTGGTGGAAGTCTACCCGGAACCGCCTGGCATATCCAGCGACCACAAGTGGTGAATCTAATGTGAGGGGTCTAGGTGCAGAAATACGAGACATGCTAAGACACGAGGTTAAGCCCAACTTGTGGAAGAAGTCTGCCCGAAACCGACCGGCATATCCAGCATCCACAAGCGGTAGGCTTAACGTGAGGGGTTTAGTACATTATAACCATAAATGGACATGGTAATGAATTGGAATACTTAACCTAGTTGAATCCATAGGGATTGTATGAACATGAACCTGATTAGGGGTTAAGTAAACTTGTTTGAAACAATGGGTGAGTTAAGTAAATCTGGGTTGGGTGGGTAATATTGGTATATAGGCCCACAAACTTAACCTATTAAGGTTATGTAATTAAAGACACCATTAGGTAAGAATAACCTATGGAAATGATAGGGGTTATGTAATTAAAGATGTCGTTAGGTAAGTATAACCTGCGGAAATCCTATAGGGGATACAAGACAAGGGGGATAGCCTGTATCATCTTGTGTGGGGGACTCATTTCAGTCAGTAACCCGTGGAACGGTATCGAACAAGTACTCTACCTTAGGTCGAAGTTGGGACACACTTACTGGGCTGATTGTAAGAGATCCAAACGTGGATGACGGTGTGGGCGGCGCAAACCGACCGGGGCCATATGCGTTCATGGTCCGGGCAGATGGGGATAAGATTACCGTGACACCAGTAGATATGGTTGTACACATCAACGAAGGTTTGCCACTTTAGGAAGTGATACCTCCTACTGTGGGGCGGACACAGGGTATCTACGGAGTAGGGAGCCGGTCGATTAGGGTAGTAATTAGGATACATTTAGACGTATCCCTAAGTCTACCATCTTGTAGTTGTTGGGATCAACTCATTTTGGTTGTAGTATCGGTGCAGAGAATCAGAGTAATCATTAGAGAAGCATATACACTCTATTATGTTTACCTGGTCAAGCCTGCCTTTTGTGATGTTATCTCTCTTATTCACTTTTTTTTCGAGGCAAAAGGTAGTGAGGTTCGAAAGAGCCTCACGCCATACTTAAATAATCAACATGAGTACAAAGTAGCGACATTAAAGTTACAGACCAAAAAGATAAAGCTAGCATGAATCAACATATACAACCATTATAACCACGCAGGGGCCAAAATACAAGATATATCCATGCAAACATAAAACAAAAAGATAAAAGCAACTACAACATCCATCAGCTTTGAGCTCTATCGCCCAATCAATCTTTAAGCAGATCGAAGAAATTCCAACTGTCAATGCCTGTCCATTTGTAACAAAAAATTAATATTTGAAATAGAATTGCATTATTAGTTTTGGCAATACTTTTAAAACATCTATTATGTCTCTCATGCCATCGCACACAGCAAAACAAAAAATTAATGTATGCCAAATCTTTAGAGCAATATGAATCACAAAAAGCAAGCTGATCACAAATAGAATATCTCCACCTCAAATCTATGTTTAGCTAAACCAAACATTTACTCCAGATATAAAAGGCAACGTCGCAGTCATAAAAAAGATGCAGATAATTTTCCAGTAGTTCACCACAAAACCAACAATTCTCCATGATGTTCAGATTCTTTCTTCTCAACATATTTAATGTGTTAAGTTTTCCATGCATCAAAGTCCACATGTGAACCTTCAATTTAGGAGGAAGTTTCGAAAAACTCCACATATTCTAAAAACACAACAAGTTTCTGCCAGAAAAGTTGAGAAGCTTATAACAATTATTCACTGAAAACCTCTGCTTTTCTCCCCAAAATACAGAGTCAATTTCTTCAATAATCGCCACTGAATCCAGTAAACAAAACAAAGCAGAAAGTTGTGTTACAACTCTTCCTTCATTGATACGGTTGAAACTCAAAGTCTACTTAAATCCAAGTAACGAAGAATCATAAACATCAGCAACTCTAGCACATTTATCACTCGAAATCTTGAACAAATCAGCAAACTCTGATGACAGAGAAACTGGTAGCAGCCATTTATCATACCAAAAAAGCACCATCTGCCATTGTTGACCTTAAGATTAACATTGAATCTAAAGACATGAATAGTACTAAGAACCCCTTTCCAAAAAGCTGATGGATGTCCAACATTTACATATAAGGAGAAAATACCATTATAGTAAGTGTTTGACACCCATTCACACCACAAAGCATTTTTGTGAGACAAAATACTCCATAACCATCTGCATAACAAAGCACAATTCATCTCCTTCAAATTCAGAACACCCAGACCACCTTGATACTTTGATTTACAAACTTGATTCCAAGATACCAAACAAACAGCAACACTTGCATTACTTTTTCCAGACCAGAGAAAACTTCTTATAATACTACCAATTTTATTAATAACCCACTCTGGGAATCTGTACAAGGATATCCAATACAAAGGGACAGCCGAAAGCACTGAATTAACCAAAATCAACCTTCCATCTTTTGAAAGAGAATTACCCTTCCATTTAGATAGCCTCAAATCAACTTTGTTAATCAAAGAATACCAATCATCTTTCAGCAATTTACCTGGCCAAATGCACAGACCCAAGTAATGTATAGGGAAAGAGCCAACCTTACAATTTAACATGTCAACAATGCTACAGCTCGCTTCTTCATCTACCCCAAAACCATCCGGCATTGGAGCCTTATCATTAGGTATTTCATTTAAGGCATTCAAGATTTCTTCCTCTGAAAAATTTGTATCAAGATTCGATAAATCTAAATTAACTAGATACAAAAGGTTCCAATTCACATTGACTCTGGAACCACTGTAAGACCCAAAGATCAACTTAAAATAATCAGTGAACACTTTGTTTAAGTCTTCCTGCTTGCTCACTTCAACTCCATCATGAATAATGCTACAAATCATGTTGGACCTCCTCTTTCATTAGTAATATGATGAAAGTATCCAGTATTCTTATCTCCTTCTTTGACCAATTGCTCTCTTGATCTCTGTTTCCAGTAAATCTCGTCTTGATCAATAAGTTTCAACAACTATTTTTCTTTATATTTAAGCAAACGTCCCTCAACAACAGTTAACAATCTTTGTTCAGCAATGATATTTAAATTCAGAATCTCATTCTCTAAAGCCTCTTTTCTCTTTCTAAGCGAACCAAAGACTTCCTTATTCTATTTCTTGAGAAAACTTCTCAGCAACTTAAGTTTTCGACTAATAGAGCTAGCAGCTTCTCCAAGATTAGAGAACTTAGCCCACATTAAAGATAGCAATTCATCAAAGACTTCTTCAACATACCACATCTTCTCAAACCTGAAAATAGATTTCCTCAAAATTCCATCACCCGAATAAAAAATAATAGGACAGTGATTAGAAATAATGGAAGCATGGCCACGTTGAGGTGAAAGTGGATGAATGTCTTTAAAAACTGGATTAATGAAAAATCTGTCTAATTTAACCAAAGTTGGTCCTTCTCTTCCATTACTCCATGTAAACTTTCTATTAGAAAGAGGTAGATCAATCAAATTGCAGTTTCTAACAAAAACACCAAAATCATCCATGTCCTCACCATAGTCCTCCATTCTTTTATTCCTCTCAAAAGGGAACCTTGTAACATTAAAGTCACCAACAACCAGCCAAGGACCTTGAATTGAAACATCAAAGGACAAATATTCTTCCCATAGCAATTTTCTCTCATATCTGGTATGTGGACTATATACATTTGTGAAGTAGTAAACCACCCCTGAGCTTTTAAAAAACAATGCAATACTCAAGCAATGAATTCCTTTGCATTCTTGTTTCAACTACCACTTGTTGCAGTTCCAACCAATCAACAAAACCGCCTCCCAAAGAACAGAAAGAAAAATTATCATAGCAAGTAATCTTAGTTCTTTAAAAAACATAATGTCAGGGTTTAAAGATGCAAGGAAATTTTTTAACCCTAAGGCATTTTCTGGTTTTGCCCAAACCCCTTACATTCCAAGAGACTATAATCATTTTAATGAATTGAGACTCTTTAATTCCTTCATTTTAAAGTCTGCAACATCAGATTCAACATTGTTAAACACAAAACCAGAACTAACAGCTAAAGCATGCAACTGATTATTTGATAAACTATTTAGAAAAGCTGGTACAAAAGCACTACCTTCAAGAGGGTGCCTTATATCCAAGCTTCTACTAGCACTGCACCACAGAAAAAGTCACACCAGAAGAGCCCATCAGTTCCTTGCCCTTTCTGGACTTCGTCTGGGAACCAGCAACCACAGCACGACCCGCCTCAGAAGCATGCACATCAAGATCTGATTGAACCTCCACTGGATAAGTTTCAACAACTCCCTGGACAATAGCATTATCAAAAACCACTTCAGTAGCATCCATATTATCCTCCTCCACATCATAAAGCACTGCCACATCATCCTCAAAATGATTATCCTCCTCTTTTATGTTAGAAAGAGTAACAAAGGGATTTGAGGAAGACGCCCACCATCCAAAATACCTAAGCCTCCAGACTTCTTCAAAACCCTCTTTGGTTTCTGGATGTTTAGAACACTGTCTCTATCTTTCCTGAATACCCGATTCTTGAAGTCAACTGATTCAAAAGAACCATAAGGATCACCCATGAATTTACAAACCTCCACTTCATGATATGACCTTTTGGCGAAAATCCTTATGAAAGAAGGAATCTGAATCAGAGATGGAATAGCAAATTCTACATACAAATAAGAAAAATCAGCAACATCCCAGGCATTGTCTTGCAAGCTTACATGTAACGACCTTCCTTCAACGCATCGAGGATCGTAGAATATTTATTTCATTATCATATTAAGTTGAATGGTCGTGTAACTTTGGGGAATGACTATTGGGGTCATTTCCCATGTTCACAATTTTTGCCGATTTTTAGATGACCATTTTGCACCTGGCGAATCTTGTTTAGCCTATAACTTTTGATCGGTTAGGAGTTTTGACCTAAGACCACTTCCATTAGATTTGGATGATGGTTTATCTTTCTGTAGAGTGGTCACACTTGTCAAACGGACTTACCGTTTGGGAGATACGGCTGAATTAATGTTCAGAAGGTGAAAAACATCTTAATTGGGCTTAATCGGGTGATTAGCAGCTAGGCTCATTGGGGGATTTTAGGATTAGAGCTATATGAGGGTTGATTCGGGTTAGAGAAACCTTTTATTTGTCATTTTCCAGTTGCCACTTACCTCTCTTCAACCATAACAATGGCATCCACTTTCTAAATTCATCCCAAATCACCGTTTAATCGCGTATTAGCTTAATTTACACCAAACCAAGGAATTCTAGTGGCAAATCAGAGTTGGGGCTGCTGCTAAGCATTGGAATTCGACCTATAACAGTAGCAAAGTTCAGATCTAAGATTAATTTGTGGCCAAGGTGAGTGATTTGCATTGTTATCTACTAATTACGGTTAATTAGGGGGTAACTAGTGTTAATTAGCGAATTTATACATTATTAAATTCTGGAAAATGTTTAGAAATTCTTAAATGTTGATTTAGGCCTCTGTTAAAAATTGGGGTTAATTTGGTTAAGTTTTGCTAATCCTAAGGTTAGTTATGCTTAAACATGACTATGGGGAAAACAAGGGTTTTTGGGTATGTTTGATCCATTTTACATGTTATAATTATTGTTTTGGTGTTTATGGTCGATTATACATGTTGCTATGACTATTTGGAATGTTTTGTGATTGTCTAGAACTATTATATTGGTCAAAAACGCCGTCATATGGCGAAAATAGCTTGCTGGAAGAGTTGTAGGAATCATGCAGTATTCCGTTCGTTACATGTCCTCTTCCACGATCCAAATCCGTTCGTGACATAGGGTCCATGAACCGGACCAAGTGATCACCACGAACCGTGGTGGAAAGAGGTATCACGAACCGGACCAAGGTGTGGGACTCAACCAAAAAACTTGAACCAGATCACGAGCCGGACATCATCACGAGCCACGAACCATGGTGGGGTCTCACGAGCCAGATGAACCACAAACCAGGAGAGAGATAACCACGACCTAGACCAAAGTGAGGCGTCACGAGCTGATGCCAGGAGGAGGACCACGAGCCAACCATGTATCACAAACTGAAGTCACTTCATGGACCAACGAGCCACCTGGATGACCACGAACCGGGTCCATATATGGCCCACGAGCCAACCATAGATCACGAGTCTGGAGCACTATAACGAACCAATGTGGAGGAGTAGGAATCGAATGAAGAGTCTCGAATGGAAATGAAGACCAAAACCCAAGATGCAAAGGTAGTCCAAATGGGAAGTTTATACTCAGGATCTAGTTGGGAGCTAACGAGTTAACTTCATAGTTGGGCTTTGCTGCGGGACGTGTGCTAAAGGGCTATCGACGTCCATAACTTTGATTCACCACCAAGACGGATGTTAGGCTACAGATCAGTGCAGTGGGGTAGTTATTACTCCATGGGGCAAAGTGATCATAGCAGGGCTATGAGCCAGTGCAGTGGAGTTGTCATGACTCCATGTGGAAGAGCGGATATAACAAAGTGTTAGTGGTTACGGATCAGTGCAGTGGAGCCGTCATGACTCCATGGGGCAGAGTGATCGTAACAAAGAATTGGATGATCAAAGTGGTGGATATCGTATGCTTTACGCACTGAGTGAGAGATGTGAGGATAATTGCTATGTTTAATGTTTTGCTATCACCATGACATGCATACCCCCTCCCCTATATCTTTACACCATATGTTAGTGTCACTTTAGAGTGTTGTACATCTTTTTGCACTGATTCTTTGGTTGCATGTCCAGGTTCAGGTATGGTTTAGTATACCTGTTATTGTTCTGTTTTGCTGCTTATCGCTCATACCAGATTTTCATCTGACCCAGAGTTTTATGTCTCTTCTTATCACTCTGGGTGCTCTTAAACGGGCAGACTAGAGACTGGTCAGGTGATTATGCACGAGTAGCTATACCGGAGACGAGCAGGAGGCTTCAACGTATGATATATATATATATATAATCTCCCTATGTTGTTGTTGGTCGCTACTTTGGACATTAGTAGTGTTCCTCTTTCTTTTTGCTTGAGAGACAGTATTTCAAAGTTGTAATAATGTTGGTTTGGATGATAAGCTGTATTTTTGATTTCCGCTGCTATGATGGTTTAGTTTTCAGCTTATGCACTGCCTCGCCTGTTTTATGTCAATGTTATGTTATTATTATATTTTATCCCATGCACTGTGAGACATTTTATAGGTTCCTTGCTAGTTCAAATTCCTTTCTTTTCCTTTCTTTGGTGACCGTCCCGTGCTAATCAGGCATTGGCACAACGCTCTTTCATTGGAAATGTCGGCTGGTGTGGGGCAGGCCGTCACACTTAGTTTCAGAGCTCTAGGTTGCGTAGTTAACCTAGGGAATGACACCAGGGAGAGATAGTACGTATATGAGAGCGTGTATTTGTTATATTTTGGGTTTTCAAAAGGTATATATATACTATTAGTATATCTGAGGATGGAGTCGCACTGCACTGGCACCACTGAAGAGATGGTTAATCGTTTTCTCATTACAGATTGAACGATGAGCTGATATACGAGGGGTACTGGTTCAGGGGCCAATAATAGGAATGCTCCTTATATGAGGACGATGTTCACAGACTTCATGAGAGAGATGCTTAGGGATGTTCAGAGGGCAACTCCTATTGCTGCAAATGGTGGTGGTGCAGCGATGCAGCGGTGCAGGCGCCTAGGGCCGATTTCGCCAAGCTCTGTAAAGACTACACTAGTCTTGGTGGGAAGCCGTTCCATGGAACGGAGTCGGCTACAGAAGTTCAGGATTGGCTGGATAGTTGTGAGCGCATCTTCGAAGATCTGGGAATCGAAGACGCGATGAAGAGGAAGCTAGCATCCCGTCAGCTGCAAGGACGGGCTATGAATTAGTGGAATGCTATTAAGGCAGCTACCCCTGAGGATCAAGTTACTTGGGATCAGTTCAAAGCCCAATTCAGTGATAAGTTTATCCCAGCTGCTCAGAAATCATAATTGCTTAGGAAGTTCTTGGAGCTTAAACAGAATGGTAGGGCAATCTCGGAGTATATTGCTGAGTTCGATACTTTATCGAAGTATGGATTATCCCTCATTGACACTCCCAAGAAGAAGAATGAGAAGTTCATAATGGGCTTAGATCAGTACTTGGGGGAAAGGCTTACAAACCATATTGATGAGACTTTTGAATCAATTGTTGGGAAAGCACTGAGATCAAAGAGCCTTTATCCTAATCCCAAGACTGAAGTCGTTGTTGCATCTGCAGAGGGGCCAAATCCGCAGGCAAGCGGTGGAGGCAAGAATAATTCTCAGAATAAAAGGAAGCAGAGTAAGACCAAGGATGGCCAGAAGAAAAGTAAGAAAGATGTTGAGTGCTTTAGCTGTGGCAAGAAAGGCCACTATGCTAGAGAATGTCGAGCAAAGCCAGCAGACAGGAAGTGCTTCAACTGCAACCAAGTGGGAGATTACAAGGACAAATGTCCACAACCCCTTAAAAAGAAGCAGATTGTGAAAGCATATGCTCTTAATGTTATTCTTTCTTCGTTGAATTCCCCAACTGCGGAGGAGAAAGGAAAGAATGTCGTCATCCAAGGTATGCTTTATGTTTATGATGTTCTTGTTCGATACTGTTTGATACTGGGGCTTCCCGTTCCTTCATATCTAGTGACCTGGTAGATAGGTCGGGATTGGAACCCGAGATAGTCGATAAGCCTTTAGCGGAGATGAACCCGATTGGTGGTTCGACTAGCCTTTGTATGATTTGTCGTAATGTGATCTTATCTAGTCATGGATGTATGTTTGCTTGTGATTGCTTTGTTTTAGGCTTTACTAGGTTTGGTATTATTTTGGGAGTCGATTGGCTCCAAAGATACAGAGTGGTGGCAGACTGTGAGGGATTTTCAGTGACTATTAGGGCAAATGATGGCCGGAGGGTAGTGTTTGGTGGCCTACCTAGTGATGAGGTGACGACTAGTTTTCTAAATTCCCTCGACATCCCGCATGACAAGTTAGAAGGAATTCCCGTTGTTGTCCAGTATCTGGATATCTTCGAGGAAGTGACCGGGCTTCTACCACACTGGGAGATTGAGTTTCATATTGATTTAGTGAAAGATGCCAGACCTATAGTGATGCCAGTTCGTTGTATGGCACCAAGGGAACAGAGAGAGCTCGGGGTGCAAGTAAGCGATCTTTTGAAGAAGGGATTTATCAGAAGGAGTGTCTCCGAGTGGGGAGCACCGGTTGTATTTGCAACCAAGGCAGATGGTTCCCTTCGTTTATGTGTGGACTATCGCGAGTTGAATAAGGTGACTAGGAATAATAAGTATCCTCTTCCACGGATAGATGATTTGTTTGATCAACTGGAGGGAGCAAGGGTGTTCTCCCAATTGGACCTCGCGATAGGATTTCACTAGCTTCGAGTAGCAATCGAGAGTATTCCTAAAATGGCATTTCTGACGTCGTCTGGATTCTATGAGTGGTTGGTCATGCCATTCGGGTTGACTAATGCACCAGCATATGTTGTGGATATTATGAATCGGGTATTCAGGGATCAATTGAATAAGTTTGTTCTTGTGTTTGTAGATGATATCTTGGTTTACTCGAGGACAGAGGAAGAACACAAGGAACATTTGAGGTTAGTGATGGAGGTGTTGAGAAAACACCAATTGAAAGCGAAATTTTCTAAGTGTCACTTCTGGAGGAGGGAAGTGAGATTCTTGGACCATGTTGTTTTAGAGAATGGTATTGCTGTGGATCCTGCGAAGTGGCTATAGTACAAGATTGGTCTACGCCCAAGAATGCAACAGACGTAAGAAGTTTCTTGGGATTAGCTGGATATTATCGTAAGTTTATCCAAGACTTCTCTAAGATAGCGGCACCATTAACTCAGTTAACCAAGAAGAATCAAGCTTTCGTTTGGGACAGAAGGTGTGAAAATGCATTCAACAGCCTAAAGAAAAAGTTGACGTGTGCACCAGTGTTAGTCATTCCTATCGGGAATGAAGAGATGATAGTATACACAGATGCATGTAGTACCGAACTAGGTGTTGTATTGATGCAAGGAGGTAGATTTGTAGCCTACGCTAGTCGATAGCTTAAACCGCATGAGAAAAGATATCCTACCTATGATTTGGAATTGGCAGCGATCGTATTCGCGTTGAAGATGTGGAGACATTATCTCTTGGGAGAAAGATTTGAGTTGTTTACCGATCATAAATCGTTAAAGTATATCTTCTCTCAGAAGGATCTAAATCTCCGACAGCAAAGATGGTTAGAATTCCTGACTTCCTATAATTTCGATATCGCATATACACCAGGAAAGGGCAATGCGGTAGCTGATGCATTGACTAGAAGACATGCCAGTTTAGGGGCTATGTTTCTTGAATGGAAGCAACTAGAGTATATCGCAGGGTACGATTTCAGAACAAAGTGCGAATTGGATCCGGAAATGTTAGCAAGTTTGACGATCAGACCCACTTTGATTAAGCGGATTGGTTCCAGTCAGAGGGACGATCCAAACATACTAGAAATCATCTCCAAATTAGAAATAGGTATCGACAGTAAGGAGATGAACAAGTATAGGCTTGATCGAGAAGGATGGCTTCGAAAGGATGGTAGACTAGTTGTACCCAATGTCAATGGATTGAGAGATGAAGTGCTTAGAGAATGTCATCACTCAAAACTGACTATACATCCCGATGGTAATAAAATGTATCGAGACATGAGCAGACCTACTACCGGGAAGGGATGGGAAGTTTAAATCCAAATGCATGAACTGCCAGCTTGTTAAAGCTGAGCAAAAGAAACCTAGTGGTTTGTTGCAACCATTGGAAATTTCAAAATGGAAATGGGAACAAGTCTCAATGGTTTTCATTGATGGGTTACCAAGGAATAGATCGGGCCATGATAGCATTTGGGTAATTGTGGACCGATTGACCAAGAGTGCAAGGTTTAAACTCGTCAAGTTGAATAGAACAGCAGCTAAATTAGCAGAACTGTATATGAAGTGGGTAGTGAGACTTCATGGAGTACCCAAAGGCATTGTGAGCGACCGAGATCCATTGTTTACTAATGGGTTTCGAAAGAGCTTATAAGAGGCTTTAGGGTCAGAATTACATCTCAGTACCGCATATCATCCTCAAACCGATGGTCAGACAGAAAGCGTGAATCGTGTATTAGAAGACCTCTTGAGTGCTTATATACTGGATTTTGGCGGATCATGGGATGACCATTTATATCTAGTGGAGTTCGCATATATTAATAGTTACCAATCCAGTATTGGTATGGCTCCATTTGAAGCTTTGTATGGAAGACCATGCAACTCACCATCATGTTGGTTAGAGACCAGTGAGAAATTTGTGCTTGGGCCAGTTGTGATAAGAGAAACCTCAGATGAGATCAAGGTTATCCAACAGCAAATGAAGGCTGCTCAAGATAGGTAGAAGAGTTATGATGATAAGAGGAGAAGAGATCTAAAATTCTCCATTGGCGACTTGGTGTTTGTCAAGGTTTCTCCGTTAAAGAGCGTGATTTGATTTGGTAGGAGAGGCAAGTTAACACCAAGATTTGTTGGTCCATTCCCAGTTCTGGAGCAAGTTGGGAATTTGGCATATAAAGTTGAGTTGCCAGACAAGATGGTGGGAGTTCATAATGTGTTTCATGTTTCCCAGTTAAGGAAGTTCACGCACGACCCCGATATGACTATTTCACCGGATCAGTTGGATGACATCGAAGTTGAACCCGAGGCGGTTGGGAACCGCAAGCCGATTCGTATTGTAGAGAGCGATATGAAGCAACTTCGAAGGAAGACGGTGAAATTGGTCAAGGTTCAGTGGGGGCAAGAATGAGAGTGACTGTACTTAGGAAACAGAGAAGAGCATAAGGGAATCGCATCCAGAACTCTTTGCCTGGTAAGATTTTAATAGTGATAGTTTCTTCCCTTGTTAGTAAACCGCATGCTAGGGTAGGCTTGTTGTGTAGTTTGATTGTTTGTGAATGGCTGTAGGTAGGCGGAACACCTTTGTATGTTTTTAGTTAAGGAATTTCGGGGGCGAAATTTCTTAAAGGGGGAGAGTGTAACGACCCGCCTTCTACGCATTAGAGGATCATAGAATATTTATTTCATTATCATATGAAGTCGTATGGTTGAGTAACTTTGGGGAACGACTATTGGAGTCATTTCCCATGTTCACAATTTTTGCCGATTTTTAAATGACCATTTTTCCCCTAGCGAATCTTGTTTCGCCTATAACTTTTGATTGGTAAGGAGTTTTGACTTGAAACTACTTCCATTAAATCCGGATGATGGTTTACCTTTCTGTAAAGTGGTCACACTTGTCAAAAGGACTTACTGTTTGGGAGATATGGCTGAATTAAGGTTTAGAAGGTGAAAAACAGCTCAATTGGGCTTAACCGGGTGATTAGCAGCTAGGCCCATTGGGGGATTTCAGGATTAGAGCTATATGAGGGCTGAATAGGGCTAGAAAAACCTTTTCTTTGTCATTTTCCAACCGCCAGTTACCTCTCTTCAAACCTAACAATGGCCTCCATTTTTTAATTCATCCCAAACCACCATTTAATCGCGTATTCGCTTAATCTACACCAAATCAAGGAAGTCTAGAGGAAAATCAGAGTTGGGGCTGCTGCTAAGAATTGGAATTCGACCTATAACAGTAGAAAAGTTCAGATCTAAGATTAATTTGTGGCCAAGGTGAGTGATTTGCATTGTTTTCCACTAATTACGGTTAATTATGGGTAATTAGTGTTAATTAGCGAATTTATACATTATTAAATTCTGGAAAATGTTTAGAAATTCTTAAATGTTGATTTAGGTCTCTGTTAGAAATTTGGGTTAATTTGGTTAAGTTTTGCTAATCCTAAGGTTAGTTATGCTTAAACGTGATTGTGGGGAAAACAGGGGTTTTTGGGTATGTTTGATCCATTTCACATGCTATAATTGTTGTTTTGGTGTTTATGGTCAATTATACATGTTGCTATGACTGTTTGGAATGTTTTGTGATTGTCTAGAACTATTAGATTGGTCAAAAATGTCGTCGTATAGCATAAATAGTTTGCTAGAAGAGTTGCAGAATCATGCAGTATTCCGTTCGTGACACACGATCCTAATTCGTTCGTGATGTAGGGTCCACGAACTGGACCAAGTGCTCACCATGAACCGTGGTGGAAGGAGGTATCACGAACCGGACCAAGGTGTGGGACTCAACCAAAAAACTTGAACCAGATCACGAGCCGGACATCATCAAGAGCCACAAACCATGGTGGGGTCTCACGAGCCAGACGAACCACGAATTGGGAGAGAGATAACCACGAGATGGACCAAAGTGAGGCGTCATGAGATGATGCCAGGAGGAGGACCACAAGCCAACAATGTATCATGAACCAAAGTCACTTCATGGACCAACGAGCCACCTGGATGACCATGAACCGGATCCACATATGGTCCATGAGCCGACCATAGATCGCGAGTCCGAAGCACTATAACGAACAATGTGGAGGAGCAGGAATCGAATGAAGAGCCACGAACGGAAATGAAGACCAAAACTCGAGATGCAAAGGTAGTCCAAATGGGAAGTTTATACTCCGGATCTAGTTGGGATCCAATGAGTTAACTTCATAATTGGGCTTTGCTGCGAGACGTGTGCTAAGGGGTTATCGACGTCCATAATTTTGATTCACCACCAAGACGGATGTTAGGCTACGAATCAGTGCAGTGGGGTAGTTATTACTCCATAGGGAAAAGTGATTGTAGCAGGGCTATGAGCCAGTGCAGTGGAGTTGTTATGACCCCATGGGGCAGAGTGGACACAGCAAAGTATTAGTGGTTACGGATCAGTGCAGTGGAGCCATCATGACTTCATGGGCCAGAGTGATCGTAACAAAGAATTGGGTGATCAAAGTGGTGGATATCGTATGCTTTACGCACTGAGTGAGAGATGTAAGGATGATTGCTATGTTTGATGTTTTGCTATCACCATGACATGCATACCCCCTCCCCCGTGTCTTTACACCATATGTTAGTGTCACCTTAGAGTATTGTACATCTTGTTGCGCTGACTTTTTGGTTGCAGTTCCAGGTTCAGGTATGGTTTAACATACCTATTATTGTTCTGTTTTGCTGCTTATCGCTCATACCAGATTTTTTTTGACCCATAGTTTTATATCTCTTCTTATTACTTTGGGTGCTCTTAAACGGGCAGACTGGAGACAGGTCAGGTGATTATGCACGAGTAGCTGTACTGAAGACGAGCAGAGGCTTCCACATATGATATATATATATATATATATATATATAAAATCTCCCTGTGTTGTTGCTGGTCAATACTTTGGGCATTAGTAGTTTTCCTCTTTCATTTTGCTTGAGAGATAGTATTTCAAAGTTGTAATAATGTTGGTTTGGATGATAAGTTGTATTTTGGATTTCTGCTGCTATAACAGTTTAGTTTTCAGCTTATGCACTGTCTCGCCTGTTTTATGTCAAAGTTATGTTATTATTATATTTTATCCCACGCACTGTGAGACATTCTACAGGTTCCTTGCTAGTTCAAATTCCTTTCTCTTCCTTTCTTTGGCGACCGTCCCGTGCTAGTCAGGCTTTGGCACAGGGCACTTTCATTGCAAATGTTGGCTGGTGCTTGGCGGACCGTCACAGTACAACCCTACCCACTTTCGATAGGATGATTTTCACCATCTTAAGATTTCTGAAGACAATGGGAAGATTCTTTAAAGCAATCCACAAAGAAACCTCTCCCTTCGGTTTTGCAGAGCCATAACCGAGACTCCATGGGCAAATGTTAAGCGTTCCTCTATCAAAAGAAATTGAATAGAAATCACCCAAGAATTAATCTAGGAAACTTTACCATAAAAACATTCCCAAATCTCTTCACCTTCCACTCCAAGGCGTAAATATAATAGAGTTCCTTCAAAGCTTGTTTAATGTGATTAATCGAGAACTCACCAGAAAAACCGAAATAGTTGACCAAGAAATAAAACGCCGAACGCCTTCATTTGAAAGAAGCTCTGAAAGATCAATTTCATTACCACAAACCATGATTCTTTGTGTTTTCTCTGTTTTTGAAAAACAAGAGCACTGATAACCTTTATGCTCAGTCTTTTTACAGTTGAAACAAACGATTGGATTTCTAAACTCCTTAATCCAATGGCCTGAATCTCCACACCGAAAACATTTTTTCGCAATTTAATATCACTCATATTTTCAGAATATAAAGGGACTTTGTGCACAGGTGTCGAAGAAATCGGTTTCTCGATCTTTGGAGTCAGGTTTTTAATTTATATTTCCTTAAAAGAAGGCATGTTAGAATTTTCCTGAGGCTTTAAAGACGCACGTGTAAAATTCAAATCAGATTGTATGAAATTTGAAGCGAATCTGACCAAAACCTTGACGCCATTAAAGAATGCAGCGGAAGAAGAAGAAGCGGACGCCATTTTTACAGTCTTATGCTAATATTATTCCTCGTATGTTTCTCCTCTTATCCACTTTATATGCATGTCATGATACTTTTACTTATTTATTTGCTAAAAGTAACTGGCCTCGTCAGACTTTATGTATGACCCTTTTTTTGTTTCCTCTTCTTTCTTCCGTCCCCCTCCCCATAAGGTTCTCAAGGTGGGAATACTCAAGCTTGACCAGGATTCTGCTATCACTTGCTAGAGCTGCTTGGATGTATTGCTCAGGCTCCTAACTTTTCTACTATGGCTATGTTTTTATTTGGGGATTTTGCTTCTTTTATTTTGTACTCTGATGTTTTATGTAAAGATAGAAGTTTTTATGATGTACTGGTTTTTATGTAATTCAGACATATGATGTTTTGAACCACGATGCTTTATGATTAATAAAGTTTGTTTTTATTCCGCTGCTATTTTATGTCTATCATGTAATGTTCCTGTTTCTATTTACCTATAACGCTTCACGAAACTTAGTGCATTCACTTAATGAGTGACATTAACGGACATATGGTGTCACAGTTTACGTTGTGTGTATACGTGTTATATATGTGTGGAATTGATCAGAAATGGAATAGAAATGGTTTGGAAATGCAATGGTTGGAAGGTAATAGGCTTGACTTAGTTTTTTCCAATGGCTTATAGGTCATTCGTTTGAAACGGTTTCAAACGGCTTATAGGTCATTCGTTTGAAACGGTTTCGGCCACAGATCGTTTGAAGCTGTTGGAACAACCATTGGAAATGGTCCATTGGGTCCGTTGGAAATCGTTAGACGTCGTTAACTCTATTCTAATGGCTTCAAATAGCCACCAACAGATCTGAGCCATTGGAATAGATATATTCTCTTGTAGTGTATATACTACCTAAAACATGTACATAAAGTACCAATTCAAAAGAAAAAACACGTTGATTTCTCATAGTACAACAACTGATAGGAGGAAACGTTTATATATTTTAAAAAAAACCTATAAACAGTTTTCTAAAAATGGTTTATACATATAAATGGTTTTCAAAAAACCCTATTCTGGCATAAACGATAAACTAAGTTCCTATTTTGTTGTAAACGGTTTTCATTTTATCGTTTATAAACACACACTCAGAAAAATGAATGTTGCAAATCACCGTTCCTCTTCTTTACCATGCTTAAATTGACGTTGATGCAGTGCAATGGATGATAAGAAGTATAGAGATTCCCCCATTTTGCACCCAATTTGTGTTGTTGGAGATGCTCTTAAAGAGGCTTCCTTGTGCATGCTGTTCCTTGGGGGTACTTTCTTAATTTCCCAGGTTACTGGGGTACTTTTTGAGGGTAATCATGCTTGATGTATTTTCTATCTATTCTATGCTATTAAAATCGTTCATGTATCTCCCTTCACCGCTTGGTTTACGAAGAATAACGGTTTTGTTTGTAATGCCACTTTAGTGTAGTTTAGGAGGAAACTGTAACTCATCTAAAAGGGTATACCTCTTACTTCTTCGGTGGGTTTCAATTCAGATGACTTGTTAACATTCACATTTGTTAGTTTTCTTGATTGTATACTAATTTTGTTTTTCTCATTTTCTAGATGGTTAATTTCTTCTTCTACCATTACTAATGTCTGCAAAATGATATTCACAAGCTCAGTTGTTAGAATACATAGACTAAATGAATATGTGTGTATACCATGCACATATTATCTTCACAATGATCGTAAATAAGATACAATATTTAAACCATCTTTTAAAGTATAACTTTTTTGACGTCCCCAAAACCCCGTACTGACGGTGACAAGGGTAATCTTTGGAATATAACACAAACAGAAAATAGCAGATCAGAATTAAATAAATACACCAGATAATACACAAATAATACACTGGATAAAGATAATCATCAGAGTTACACAGTATACAGGATCATACTCAGTACAAATACAGTTCAGCTATACATAAATGTCTACATCGGAAAAAAACATAATATGTACAATAGGAGCTGAACAGCATAAAAAGAGATAAGTGATAGAATCCATCTTCAGCTCCGGCTATCGAGAAAGAGCCTGCTAAAACCTGAACACAAGGCTGCCCATGTAGAAAAATGGGCACCCGAGTTTGCAAGTGAAACAAACTACGAGTCAGTCATGGGACTGGTATGAGAAATCTACTTAACACATTTTAAATTATGGCTAATCACAGGACCACGCGACTTTCGCGGAACGGGTTTAATTCTTTTAAACATCGCAATGCTTTTTATAAAAATGAAGCCAATATAAGACTCAAGACCCATCACACAATGCAACGCAAACCAGGGGATAGACCTTATATCGACCAAGATATGCTTGATACGAATAAATCAAAAACATTTGATATTACTACTAGCGTTTATATGTTTCAAAAACAATTTCAAATCATAAGTATCAATCATAGACGACATGAGCGTCCCATGCCACTATGTCGCCAAATATAGGGTTACAATCAAAATCGCATTGTGTTGTATTTGGAAATTGGATTTCCGTCATGAACCAAGGAAAAAGATAGTCCTTACCGACTTCGAGACGCTCTAGCCCGTGTCTCAGTATCAGAACGCATAGACCCTTGGAGCGACAGGGCCGGTCCACCGATGTAGATTAAAATGCTTGAACACTGCGTTTCCCGCCCTTTGGGGCGTCAATGAGCCAACGAATGGCTCCAACGGCTTCACATAGTCACTGATATATCCGAGGCGCCTCGCAACAGCAACAACCACACAGGTGAAAATAATATAAATGTCAGCCAGTTTAAGCACTGACACCATTTCTAGCTAGAAGGAAACTCATACCCTCCCTAAGGTCCTCTCCGGTTTCTGGTTCATACCGGGGGTGTGAGGCTTGCGAATTCACGTTATACACAAAGCTACGCCACACAGGCCGTGCTTTGATCATCAACCACAAGAATTTGCTTTTCAACAGAAGCCTTGATCACTGCATCTGAGCATGCCACACAGGCGATTCACACCATGCAACTGATGGCTATCAATCACACAGAATGAGTTCCAATGTGAGACACACAGTCCATCTACAAGTCCGTTCTGGGTCTGAACGAAACCGGAGGCACTATATACCTCGCATACCCATCGATCTCCACGTACGTCTAGACGATCACCACTCATTATCCATATTTCGGGATGCCTCCCAATCATGACATCAGTTATCATCCAACCGAGGTGAAGATCTCCGGTCTTCAACCACCGTCTTCATCTTCGACTTCTTATCGTCGATTCAGTTATTCAGAATCGGATAAACCCGGTCTTTCTGAGCAACTCGCGTATATAATAAACAAGTGCTACACAAACACAACATACGCCTCCTTCCAATTCATCAGTCACTAACCGTAAATCAGTAAGAGAACGATTTCCCATATATTAACCCCGAAGGCCGAAACCAACATCAGATCAAAACCCAGGAAACCATTCGACTTAAGCTAACCTTCGGTTAGTTTCTAAATTTCACATTCCATATCGTTTATAATGTTTTATAATGATTTATCTTTATTTATTTAAAAATAGCCAATTTATTCAAACGATGCTTCAGGCCATAACGTGGTCGTGGCACTGTTTTTATTCAGATTTGATTTACACATATCTGAAAATCTAACCGTTGGATCTTCACAAATTTTATATCACTAGAAAGATCTTTTCAAAACGAATCCAACGGTTCTAGTTTTGGGAAAATCCGACGGTCGGATCTCCCAGTACACTCACTTGAAGTTTCGATTTCAAAATACGAACTTCAGCGTCGTTATTCGATTTAATTTAATTATATATATATAATCAATTATGGCACTGTTTTTCTTCAGATTTGAATTAAACATTTCAGACAATCCAACCGTTTGATCTTCACAAAGTGGGTGTTATTGGAAAGAAATTTCCAAGGAGAACCCAACGGTTTCGGATTCGGGAAAATCCGATGGTCGGATCTCCCGCACTAATCATTTGAAATCACGGTTTCAAAACACGAACTGCAGCTTCGTTATTCGATATACTTTAATTATATTTATATATATATAAATATAATCGATTCTTCGATTTCAAAACCATATTCGTTTCATACATTTGATAAACATGATATTTTTATCCAACAGATATTTATTTCGACACTTCAATATTTTTAACAATTCATGTATATAATAAAAATGTGATTTTTATTGCAAAACAATTTATTTCAAAACACGACTATTTTATATAGTTCATATAGATGATAAAAATACGATTTTTATTATAAAATAATTTATTTCAAAACACGACTATTTTATATAGTTTATAGATGATAAAAATATGATTTTTATTATAAAACAATTTATTTCGAACACGAATACCATTCAACACATGAATTTCTATTCAACGAATGAATTTCTATTCAACACATGAATGTTTTCTATAGTTCGTATATATAAAATAAAATTGTGATTTTTATTGTTAAAACAATTTATTTAAAACACGAATAACATTCAACACATGAACTTCTATTCAACGAATGAATTTCTATTCAACACATGAATGTTTTCCATAGTTCGTATATATAACAAAAATGTGATTTTTATTGTCAAAACAATTTATTTAAAACACGAATAACATTCAACACATGAATTTCTATTCAACGAATGAATTTCTATTCAACGAATGAATTTCTATTCAACACATGAATGTTATTCAAAATTTCGGCAGCATAACGGCAGGGTAGTTAAAACCGGGGCCATCCGTAGTACGGTTCCTCGCTCTACCTTAAAGCCTCGCAGCTTTTGACAATGGGGATTTCATGCATCTAGTTCGAACGCAGGTGGAATGTTTATATTTTTCTTTTCCACAAACTAGTCCTATGTGGTTTCAACCAAATAATTCTCAACCACAAATGGGTATTTTTCAACCAAAATCAATCAGATTCAACCACAAACAATTCCAATCAACCATTCGCTATCAACCAATTTTCACACCAATCACAACCAATAAATATCGTCCATGGTTGGTAGACGAGAGGCGTACATATATATATATATATATATATATAAGTATATCACTTCTATTTCAACACACATATAATTTTTACAACGCATATATAACTTATACATCGAACGTACAACTTATACAACGCTTATACATGAGGTGTACAACGCTTATATAACTCATACATCGACTATATAATTTATACATCATCGTTTTCCATATCATTTATAATTCAGAAATCTCACATTGGGTTCCACTCCACCAAAAATAGCAGAAGGCTCAGAAAAATATTCGGTCTCTTCTAGAATGTAGAAGACGTCCGCACCAGTCCACTGTCTCTTGTTTCACTGAATTTCGTCAACAAATGAAAAAGATATGATTTTTACAGTGAAATCAAAAACTGTAGCGCTTTAAAGTGCTATAATATAGTTTAATTAAAATCAGCCATGTACCTTCGAAGTGGTTCAAAACTAGGGCCCGGTTTTTCTTCCAATCCGTTGCGTTATAGGAGGATCGGGTTATATGGTGTCGAAGAGGGAGGAGAGGCGCAGGCGGCAGTGGTGGTCACGACCAGTTCGACGATCGGAATCAGGCGGGGCGGCGGCTCAAAGTTGGAGACTTCCTGGCGTCAATTCTCCCTATATCCTTGATGAAAAAATACAAACTATATATGGTCTTGAAGCTCGTCTCGAGCTCTTCAAAATCTTCAACTGGAGGAGGGACTGATTCTTCGTGGTTTGGTCGGAAAGTGGATAGGAAAGATTGAAGGGCTTATCGTCGTGCGTCGATGGTATATCGGGGAGAGAGATAAAGCATTGGCCAATGGTATTTTTTTATATTTATAAATTTTAAAAATCCGAAAATACCCCTTGTCACACACGAACACCAATCCAAACCCAATGACTGTCGTTCCTAGCAAAATACCCCCATTCTGAACATAATGGGATATGTTTCGTAGGCCCATTCGATTGTTTCAGTCAGTTTTCCTTCAAATTAAAATATAAAACATTCAATATTTAATTTGAACGTACATTTCAACTTGTTGGGCCACATACTGATTCCAAAAATTCCCAAAAAATAAGTTTCGTCGAATTCTGAGACCGTTTGAAAAATGGCCGTTTTCTGGTCGATCCAATTCAATAGAAATCGACCAAACACATTTTCCTTTTCCACGCTCACATACCAGCTTCAAAAGTTATGAAATTTGAAACCTAGCAATAATTTGATATCCCGGATCCAACAAAAGTGGTTTCATCGAATTTTGAGGTCGTTTGCAAAATGGCCATTTTCACGGGCTATATAAACTCTATAGCGACCTTTATGAAAATTCATTTAGCCATAACTTTTGCTTCCAGCTATGAAACTTTGATTTTTCAGATTCGTTAGAAAGATATTCACTAACAGATTTAAATATTTTTGGTTTCACTCAAATCCGTTTTGTTTTGCACCCGGTACAGTCAGTCAAAGTTTGAATTCAAATTTTGAAACTACCGCGCCATTTCAGGCCTTGTTTATAATTAGAATTAATTGTATTTATTTTCAAACGTCGATTCAAACTTACTTTTCGCCGCTATTATTTAAAATATTTATTTAAAATATTTTAAATCCACTAAAATAGCCAAATTAAAATTTTCAAACTGGTTCAGATTTTCCGGGTTGTTACAATCTCCCCCACTTAAAACTTTTCGTCCCCGAAAAGGAACAAAGTCGAAAGTGGTTTGATTAATCAACTCTACTTTCAATCTGGCTTCCATTCTCTAACTTTTCAATTTCTAAGAATTTTCAAATTCTTCAAAATTTGGCTAACACCTTAAATTTTCGAAAAATTTCGCCATAACCTCCTTTGTACGGGGAGGGGTTCGGAAATTTATTGGACCGTATTAGGTACCCAATAAATCCTAATAAGCATGCATATATCTATAGTGATATATTCCGATGTCCACAGGGGAGTGTGTATAGATCATAACTCCAGAGAATAAATTCTCGTCACCCTATAAATGGTTTTTGTGCCTTAATGACCAGAGAGACGTGTTTATTGTCGTCACCAGACCTGTGTGGGTTTTTTTATTAATCTGGAAAATTACCATTACATTTTATATGGTCCATATTAGTCATCAGTTCAACCTGTAATATATAGTCATCGCCATACAAGCCTCTCGCTCGTATGGTAAATCTTCAACCTCGTCACACAAACTTCAAATGCTTATGTCGTATATGATGAAGTATGCATATCTTCAAGAAGTATGCTATGTAATGTAGTTCAAAATTAATTGTTACTATCCTATGGCGACGTTTATTATTACACACAGAACAACCAGCACTCCGCATCCAATGGCATTCACAGGAGTTGATATAATAATAAAATTGCGCATCCAACTCATTAAGGTTTACCTATTTGTCGGGCACGCAAATGAATTCTTTACTCAACAGCTAATCCATTTACCTGTTGAAACATATATAATACACATGTATATATTTCTATTTATTTCTAACTTAGTTCAATGTGTGATTTAATCGAATAAATTCTACCATTCATTCTCTTATTGATTAAATTAACTATCGTTCTAATAATTTAATTAATCAAATCTACTATCACACAACACAAACAACAATCACTTTTATTTTTAACTTTTCATAAATATATTTGTTATATATTCCAAAAATTATATTTCTAAAACCAGACTATATATATAATCTCAAATACGTTATTAATAAACATATAACTCTCAACTCGTTCTGGGGCACTTCTGACCCCATCTCTAACGAGTTATTCCGATTCTGCTATACTCATACTAGGACATTATTGATCCTATCTATAATGAGTTATTCATCCCATAACACTACTGGTTCTATCTCTGATGAGTTCGTTAATGTGTTATATACCAGAACTAAGCTTAACCAAAGCTCTGATACCACCTGTGACGTCCCCAAAACCCCGTACTGACGGTGACAAGGGTAATCTTTGGAATATTACACATAAACAGAAAATAGCAGATCAGAATTAAATAAATACACCAGATAATGCACAAATAATACACCGGATAAAAATAATCATCAGAGTTACACAGTATACAGGATCATACTTAGTACAAATACAGTTCAGCTATACATAAATGTCTACATCGGAAAACAAACATAATATGTACAATAGGAGCTGAACAGCATAAAAAGAGATAAATGATTGAATCCATCTTCAGCTCCAGCTATCCAGAAAGAGCCTGCTAAAACTTGAACACAAGGCTTCCCGTGTAGAAAAAGGGGCACCCGCGTTTGCAAGTGAAACAAACTACGAGTCAGTCATGGGACTGGTATGAGAAATCTACTTAACACATTTTAAAATATGGCTAATCACAGGACTACGCCACTTTCGTGGAACAGGTTTACTCCATTGGATTGCCAGTGCTTAAAACAAGTAATTCTTTTAAACATCGCAGTGCTTTTTATAAAAATGAAGCCGATATAAGACTCAAGTCCCATCACACAATGCAACGCAAACCGGAGGATAGAGTTTTACCTTATATCGACCAAGATATGCTTGATACGAATAAAACAAAAGCATTTGATATTACTACTAGTGTTTATATGTTCCAAAAACAATTTCAAATCATAATATTAATCATAGACGACATGAGCGTCCCATGCCACTATGTCGCCAAATATAGGGTTACAATCAAAACCGCATGGTGTCGTATTTGGAAATTGGATTTACATCAGGAACCAAGGCAAAAGATAGTCCTTACCGACTTCGAGACGCTCTAGCCTGTGTCTCAGGATCAGAATGCATCGACCCTTGGAGCGACAGGGTCGGTCCACCAATGTGGATTAAAATGCCTGAACACTGCGTTTCCCCGCCCTTTGGGGCGTTAATGAGCCAAGGAATGGCTCCATCGGCTTCACATAGGCACCGATATATCTGAGGCGCCTCGCAACAGCAACAACCACACAGGTGAAAATAATATAAATGTCAGCCAGTTTAATCACTGACACCACCTCTAGCTAGAAGGAAACGCATGCCCTCCCTGAGGTCCTCTCCTGTTTCTGGTTCATACCGGGGTGTGAGGCTCGCGAATTCACGTTATACACAAAGCTACGCCACACGGGTCGTGCTTTGTCATCAACCACAAGACTTTGCTTTTCAACAGAAGCCCTGATCACTGCATCTGAGCATGCCACACAGGCGATTCACACCATACAACTGATGGCTATCAATCACACAGAATGAATTCCAATGTCGTACACAAAGTCCATCTATAAGTCTGTTCTGGGTCTGAACGAAACTTGGAGGCACTATATACCTCGCATACCCATCAATCTCTACATATGTCTGGACGATTACCACTCATTATCCATATTGCAGGATGTCTCCCAATCAGGACATAAGTTATCATCCAACCGAGGTGAAGATCTCCGGTCTTCAACCACCGTCTTCATCTTCGACTTCTTATCGTCGATTCAGTTATTCAGAATGGGATAAACCCGGTCTTTCTGAGCAACTCGCGTATATAATAAACAAGTGCTACACAAACACAACATACGCCTCATTCCAATTCATTAGTCACTAACCGTAAATCAATAAGAGAACGATTTCCCAAATATTAACCCCGAAGGCCGAAACCAACATCAGATCAAAACCCAGGAAACCATTCGACTTAGCTAACCGTCAGTTAGTTTCTAAATTTCACATTCCATATCTTTTATAATATTTTATAACGATTTATCTTTATTTATTTAAAAATAGCCAATTTATTCAAATGACACTTCAGGCCATAACGCGACCGTGGCGTTGTTTTTCTTCAGATTTGATATACACATATCTGAAAATCTAACCGTTGGATCTTCATAAATTTTATATCATTAGAAAGATCTTTTCAAAACGAACCCAACGGTTCCAGTTTTGAGAAAATCCGATGGTCGGATCTCCCGGTACACTCGTTTAAAATTTCGATTTCAAAAAACGAACTGCAGCGTCGTTATTCGATTTAATTTAATTATATATATAATCGATTCTGGCGCTGTTTTTCTTTAGATTTGAATTAAACATTCTAGACAATCCAACCGTTGGATCTTCACAAATTGGGTGTCGTTGGAAAGAAATTTCCAAGGCAAACCCAACGGTTTCGGTTTCGGGAAAATCCGATGGTCGAATCTCCCGCACTAATTGTTTGAAATCACGGTTACAAAACATGAACGGCAGCTTCGTTATTCGATATATTTTAATTATATTTATTTATATATATATATATATAAAAATATAATCGATTCTTCGATTTCAAAACCATATTCTTTTCATACATTTGATAAAAATGATATTTTTGTCCAACAGACATTTATTTTGACACTTCACTATTTTTAACAATTCATGTATATAATAAAAATGTGATTTTTATTGCAAAACAATTTATTTCAAAACACTAATGTTTTATATAGTTCATATAGATGATAAAAATATGATTTTTATTATAAAATAATTTATTTCAAAACATGACTATTTTATATAGTTTATATAAATGATAAAAATATGATTTTTATTATAAAACAATTTATTTCGAACACGAATACCATTCATCACATGAATTTCTATTCAATGAATGAATTTCTATTCAACTCATGAATGTTTTCTATAGTTCGTATATATAAAATAAAATTGTGATTTTTATTGTTAAAACAATTTATTTAAAACACGAATAACATTCAACACATGAATTTCTATTCAACGAATGAATTTCTATTCAAGACATGAATGTTTTCCATAGTTCATATATATAATAAAAAAGTGATTTTTATTGTTAAAACAATTTATTTAAAACACGAATAACATTCAACACATGAATTTCTATTCAACGAATGAATTTCTATTCAACACATGAATGTTATTCAAAATTTCGGCAGCATAACGGCATGGTAGTTAAAACCGGGGCCGTCCCTAGTACGGCTCCTCGCTCTACCTTAAAGCCTTGTAGCTTTTGATAATGGGGATTTCATGCATCTAGTTCGCACGCAGGCGGCATGTTTATATTTTTCTTTTCCACAAACTAATCCTATGTGGTTTCAACCAAATAATTCTCAACCACAAACGGGTATTTTTCAACCACAATCGATCAATTTCAACTACAAACAAGTCCAATCAACCGTACGCTATCAACCAATTTTCACACCAATCACAACCAATAAATATCGTCCATGGTTTGTGGACGAGGGGCGTATATATATATATATATATATATATATATATATATATATCACTTCTATTTCAATACATATATAATTTTTACAACGCATATATAACTTATACATCGAACGTACAACTTATACAACGCTTATACATGAGGTGTGCAACGCTTATATAACTCATGCATCGACTATATAATTTATATATCGTCATTTTCCATATCGTTTATAATTCAGAAATCTCACATTGGGTCCCACTCCACCAAAAATAGCAGAAGGCTCAAAAAAATATCCAGTCTCTTTTAGAATGTAGAAGACGTCCGCACGAGTCCACTGTCTCTTGATTTCACTGAATTTCATCAACAAACTAAAAAGATATGATTTTTACAGTGAAATCAAAAACCGTAGCGCTTTAAAGTGCTATAATATAGTTTAATTAAAATCAGCCATGTACCTTCGAAGTGGTTCAAAACTAGGGCCCGGTTTTTCTTTCAATCCGTTGCGCTATAGGAGGATCGGGTTATATGCTGTCGAAGAGGGAGGAGAGGCGCAGCCGGCAGTGGTGGTCACGGCCAGTTCGACGATCGGAATCAGGCGGGGCGGCGACTCGAAGTCGGAGACTTCCTGGCGTCGATTCTCCCTGTATCCTCGACGAAAAAATACAAACTATATATGGATTTGAAGCTCGTCTAGAGCTCTTCAAAATCTTCAACTGGAGAAGGGACTGATTCTTCATGGTTTGGTTGGAAAGTGGACATGAAAGATTGAAGGGTTTATCGCGGTGCGTCGATGGTATATCGGGGAGAGAGAAAAACCATTGGCCAATGATATTTTTTTATATATTTATAAATTTTAAAAATCTGAAAATACCCCTTGTCACACACGAACACCAATCCAAACCCAACGACTGTCGTCCCCAGCAAAATACCCCCATTCCGAACACAATGAAATATGTTTCGTAGGCCCATTCGACTGTTTCAGTCAGTTTTCCTTCAAATTAAAATATAAAACATTCAATATTTAATTTGAACGTACACTTCAATTTGCTGGGGCCACACATTGATTCTAAAAATTCCCGAAAAATAAATCTAGCTAAGTTTTGACGATACGGTCCCAGCAAAACTAGTTTCGTCGAATTCTAAGACCGTTTGAAAAATGGCCTTTTCTGGTCGATCCAATTTAATAGAAATCGACCAAACACATTTTCCTTTGCCGCGCTCACGTACTAGCTTCAAAAGTTATGAAATTTGAAACCTAGCAATAATTTGACATCCCAGATCCGACAAAAGTCGAATTCTGAGGTCGTTTGCAAAATGGCCATTTTCACGGGCTATATAAACTCTATAGCGATCTTTCTGAAAATTCATTTAGCTATAACTTTTGCTTCCAGCTATGAAACTTTGATTTTTCAGATTCGTTAGAAAGATATTCACTAACAGATTTAAATATTTTTGGTTTCACTCAAATCCGTTTTGTTTTGCACCCGGTACAGTCAGTCAAATTTTGAATTCAAATTTTGAAACTACCGCGCCATTTCAGGCCTTGTTTATAATTAGAATTAATTATATTTATTTTCAAACGTCGATTCAAACTTACTTTTCGCCGTTATTATTTAAAATATTTATTTTAAATATTTTAAATCCACTAAAATAGCCAAATTAAAATTTTCAAACTGGTTCAGATTTTCCGGGTTGTTACAACTTTGTTATACGTCTAGTATACCAAAATAGAGAATAACCAATTATAAACTCATAGGATAAGTTTATAACTATGATTTCCACTACTCTGCAATTCAATATTAGCTAACGATAGCAATAAGTATGTTGTAACCAATTCACAACAACAACATTATACTATTTTAAGAATTAGCACAATGTAAAAAATGGAAAGATTATAAAATAAAGTGTATAAATATACATATAAAATATAAATCTAACTGGATAGTGTCTGAGGCTTGTCGTAACAATTTCCTTCAGAAATTTATTTCAAAATTCTCCCAAGATACAATAGACGTATTCTGCACGTGATTGTAATGAGTATGTCACTTTGTGATTCTATATAAGAGCAATAGAGAAGAAGGAATGAAGATTTAGATTGAAATGAGTGAGGAAAGTGATCAGTTTTACTCCTTATTTATAGTTTATCTACATCCCTTTGAACGTCGCGTCTATAACTCTCTGAACAGTCATGTTCGTACCTTTTCGTCATTGTCATTCGCTCGCATCCGTTGCACCTTGTATTGCCGCACCATTCAGTTCAGCAGCGGCCTGCCAAAAGATGCATTCATTTACAAAACTGCACTTATTCTCTTAATGGGTTGCACACGTTCGCTAAAAACTGCCCATTTGTTGTGTGTTTCCAGAAGTCACATCCCTTCAGGTCCGCATCCGCACATTTCTGAATAGTCTGCACCCGTTCAGTCAAACGGTCGCGTCTCTATCCGAATTCAAGGCCCGACCCAGTCACTTTCCAAAGCCCAAAACTATCAAAAAATGGCCTAGCAAAAATAATTTCATATTAGACCCGAATCCGGCACGGTTCGGTCAGACGAACAGATGACGATGCTGGCGCGCGTATATATGGTAGTGAAGCATGACTTCCCTCCTCACAACAAAGCAAACATTTGGGTTCCCCAAGGCCCTAACCTCCTCATGAGGAACTTACTTATGTCCTTTGATATAATTTTTTTTGATGTGGGACAATGGACAAATTATATTTCGTTCAATACTAGGAATTCCAATAATCACCCATATGAATGATAATATACTTTTCCCCAACACAAAGCAAAATATCACAGAGTACATATGGAATAATGATTTATCGTTGATAAGTAGATATTTCACTTTAAACTTTCCGTAGTTAAAACTTACCAGATCTACTTGGCCAATCGGTGAAATATTTCATCTTGAATCGTCGGCCTTTACTGTATATCCAGACAAAAAAATTTACGAAGCATTGATTCCCTTATCATCCAATCTCTTAACTGTGTTCATTTTGGACATGAACACTACTTGGTTTTTAAAGTGTTATAGAGAATAAAAGCCTTGAATATTCTCATAGAGCCGACCCATCTTACACTAACATAGGTGATCGCAACCATTAAGAGTATTATATATACCCTACTTGTTATATTCAAGATATGGTCATCATTAGAAAACGTAGTTTTATCCTTGTCATACTTCTGTAGGCATGAATTTATATTGTGTACCATAGAAATGGAGTAGGACCACAATGCATTACGTCTTGAGTTATTCATAACTGGTTTGCCTATTGATCCTAGTCTGTGGGATCTCTTGTCACTAGGATAGGTTTCCGTATAAGATAACTCTTGTTGGCTTAGGTTTTTAAACACATTTCACTTGATGCACAGTTAATTTTCTCTCTTGATAAACCTTTTGCTAGGTTACCATTTGTTCTTACATAATCTATGGAAATAGTTCCATTTGAGAGTAATTGCCTAACTATGTTATGGCATCTACGAATATGTCATGGCTTTCCATTACACACAAAGTTTTTCTCTCTACTTAGCGTTGCTTGGTTACTTAGCATTGCTTGGTTATCGCAGTGTATACATATGGTCAGTACAGGTTTAGGCCAAAATGGAATATCTTCTAAAAAATTATGAAGCCATTCTGCTTCTTCGCCTGCTTCTTTTAAAGTGATTAACTCTGATTCCATAGTGGATCGAGTATGCATATCTACTTAGTATATTTCCATGACACTATTGCTCCTGCTAAGGTAAATACATAACCACTAGTTTATTATATTTTTGCTGAATCAACAATCCAGTTTGCATCACTATATCCTTCTAAGACTGCAGGATATTTCTCATAATGTAAGGAATATTTTGTGGTATTTTTCAAATATCCAAGCACTCTCATTAGTGCTTTCCAGTGTTCTTCTCCTCGATTGCTTGTATACCTACTCAATAGATTTGCTGCATAAGTTATACCTGGTCTTGTGCAATTAATGATATACATTAAACATCCTATTACATGAGAATATTCCAGTTGCATTACACTCTCCTTAGTGTTTCTATGCGATACTTCTGATGGATTAAAAGGTGTTTGTACTCCTTTAATTCCAAAATTTCGAAATCTTTCAATTAGTTTATCTACATAGTGCGACTAAGATAATTCAATTCCATTAAGTGTTCTTATTATTTAATTTGCAAAATAACATCTGCAACAGCAAAATCTTTTATATCGAAATTGTTTGTAACACCCCACATCCGTTAAGGTCACTCACAAAGGGAATGCCTTAACTTCGGTGGAGAGTTATAGGTAAAAGATGCAGATAAATTACAAGACAAATAATTAAAACAGCGGAAAATAAAACTTTACTTTATTGATAAAATAGTTTGTACAACAATTATTTTCCAATACCAAAATATTTGTCTTACAAAATAAAGAAGCATAAAATGATATTTATATTCCCCAATGTAGCATGAGCCAGCCATAGCAACGGAAAAGAGAATCCAAGCAAAACTCCGACTAATCTTTAGCTTGGAAAGAAAACTGGGCTAAGTAATAATATTCCCTCCCTGCGAACCTGGGGGGGGGGACAGAAGAAAAGAAAGCGAAAGAAAACAAAGTCAGACATAAAGTCTAGTAAGTTCAGTAACTTTCAGCATGTGAACAGGTAAAAAGCAACATGGCATGAATTAATTGTATATAAGACTACATCATGATTACGGGAATCATAAGGTTAGCACAAGATATGATAAGGTAAGATAATCTGGATGCACTTCATTACTTTTTCTGCTTCGCCACTACCTTGTTATTCTAATTTCTATATCCCTGCACCACCTAACTAGTAATCTGTATAAACTGATAAAAACAGATATGTGATCCCAATTCCCATAATTTTCGTTGTTTCAAGTGTACATCTATCATTTATTACCTAGGTCTAACCTAGGGTTTTATATCGAGTGCATTCTAGACCCAACCAGGGTTTTCGCTACCCAGGGTTACTGGGGTTTATGCTACCTATTGAACGTTTCTCGGATTTTAGGGTTTACGTGACCTAGGTCCAACTAGGGATTATGCTACCTAACGAACGAAGCCCCTAATCTAGGACACACTAACCAGAGTGGTATATGTTCCTAGACTTTCCTTACGTATGTGTCGTGGATCGTTATCGCTTGTCTAGATGCACATGTCCTCTGTATGTGCGACCCGAGTCTCGTGGCAGGGCAATTCAGGAAACACGGAACTCGGTCGGGAGCTTCCAGATATCTGCCGATGAAGATGCTAAGGTCTATTTTTCCAGTGGCTATGGTCCTACCTGACCCCTCCCCCAACTAATGAAAGGCACACCTTGAAAAATGAGAACTATACGCAGGCCCCCCTATGCCCCACTAACCTATGGCCATCCGCAACCATAACTAGATAGCAAGTATATGGTCTGTTGGAGTTCTCCGCCTTTCCGCTTCACGTATCCCGATTGACTCAAGATGGTAGGTAGACGACGAGTTGCTATCACAGGGCTACTGATCTCGCCGAATCACGCTGGTCCATCTTAGTCTTTAGGTTGCCTTATATTGCAATCAAGGTATACCCTTGGTTCTTTTAACGCAGACCTTAACCTCTGTGAGCCCAGGCGGATCATCTGCAGCCTCATAGAGGGATACCAAGAGTACCCTCACGTCTCCTCGAAGCCGCGTGCTTCGTACCCCAGTTCGTTGGAGCCTTCTTTAAGATTAGATGGACGTTCGCTCCTTCTCGTATTCAACTAAGGTTTACTACTTAGTTCCCATAACTAAGGTTTACTACTTAGTTCTCTGAATCGTCGTTTTCTTAACTAAGGTTTACAACTTAGTCCTCTTAACTAAGGTTTACTACTTAGTTCTCTTTCTCGTCTTGTTGGATTCGTTAAGTGTCATTATTCAATTCAAGTTATCTTAACCCATTCATTTGTCATGATAAACTGGTCAAGTGTTATCAGTAGTTCATGTTGACTTAGCCCTACCGCAGATCAAGTTATATTGGTTAAGTATTTCTTATTACTTAACCCACCCCTTTATCTTGTATTGGTTAAGTGTTCCCTCAGTTAACTTAACCTAACATCTGTTTAATTCACATGTTCTAATGGTTAAGTATTGTCCCTTCATGTTTTAACTTAACCTTGTTCATTTGTCACCCTATGATGGCTAAGTGTTCTAAGTTTACTTAACTCCACCTTTTAGTTAACATGTTAAATTGGCTAAGTGTATTTTACTTAACCCCACCTTCTAGTCTAGTTAACATGTTATAATGGTTATTTAACCCCTACAAGTCTTGTTAACATGTTAAGTTGGTTAAGTGTTCCTATGGACTTAACCTTCCCATTCTAGCTTAACCGTTTCTTAGCTCTAAATTATTCTTTAAAGCACCAACCACTCACATTAGACAGATATCGTTGCGATTATTGGATGTCCTGGTTGGTTCCGGGCAGATTTACACCGCAACTTAGTCTAACCTCGGGTCCTTTTTGGGCTCAATGCTCTAACCACCCACATTAGATAGGTATTGTAACAGTTGCTGTATTTGCCGGGTGGTTCCGGGCAGTCTTATACCGTAACTCAATCTAACCTCGGGTTAAGCATATTCGTCTTTCCCTGAATTTACATATTTATTCTTTTTACTAACGACACTCTTAAACAAATTTGGCCTATATCATATTTATTAGTCATGCCCACTAACATAGCTATATTCTAGGCCCAAATCTTAATCAATTAACCCAACTTGCAGTTTTATGCCAATTTAGATCAGTTCATGTCAAAACTAGATTTAATATTCTAGTTTACAGTTTATGCCCAAAACTTGGCTAACATACTAATTACATATATTGCGACCAATTAACAATTTACCATCATACGCCCAAGTTCAATATGCATGTAATATTTACTATTATAACCAATTTAGATTTATATCAACATATTTATTATGCCAAATTATAAATTAGGCTACGCCCAAATTTCCCCCACCGTAGTCGTACGTATAACTTGATTTCACAAGTTCCTAAGTACTTATGAAATGAAACTAACAAAAAAAGGAATAGGGGAAAAGCATGAAAATTTGACATAAAAGAATAGGCATGCGAAAGAGAACCAAATACAAAGATAATGGTCCCAATGGGTTTGATGTACATAACAGTGAATAGGAATAAACTAGACAAGCTACATCATAAATATAAGATCAACATAATTTAGGGAATAGGCATAGGTGATTTGGTCCAACATAATGCCAGTTCGATGTACAACATGATTTGTAACTATAGTGTTATGGGCATATGCAACTAATCATACTAGTCAAAGGCAATTAACCACAATAGTCCTAGGCAATTAACCATAAAATAGTCCTAGGCCATTAACCACAATAGTCATTGTCATGGTTTCATAATTATGAATCATGGGCGATTAAACACAATAGTCATAGATAATTAACCAATATAGTCCTATAATCATAGGCAGTAATCTCATAGTCATGAGTCATAGGTGATTAGCCGCAATTGTCCTTGTCATAGTCATAGGCAACAGTTTTATGTTCACGGTCATAGGCATAGGCATAGTCTCATCGGTAATTAATCTCAGTAGTTCTTAATCAGATCCAAAGGCATATACAAGCACAAATTCAAATGAGAGGATCAGGCATATTCTTATATCCATTCAATTACATGCCATAAAAAGATATAGACGTTCAAATCTAAAAAGTAACTAACTTACAACAAACGACGAACTTGAATTCTGGATTCTGAGTTCTGGAATTGAGATGCTTTCCTTTGGGTAGATAAACGTTGCATTGATTTATAGTTTTGAATCTCCTATTTGCAACTCCTAGTCGTAGTCTTCAAGAAATAGTCATCGTATTTTATTTTTAATTATTAATTTTAATTATTCCAGAGGAATCATAAGGAGAGAATGAAATGGTGTAAAGAGAATGAGCCTGTTTATATAGGGTTAGCGGACGAATCTAGACTGAAAACATGACCAGATACATCAGAATGAACCCAGGCTCAGAACTGGGTTCTAGCACCAGGTCAACCCCAAGTCGACACTATGTTCTACCTGGTCCCTGGGAGGTCGACGCTATGGTCGACCCCCAGGTCGACCTGGTCCTGGGCGGGAAATTTCCCGCCCATCCTGTTCTGGGTTTTGAATTCGAATTCGAATTCGAATTTCGAGCTGTTTTTCTGTTCTGAAAATCCTTGAAACTTTCGGAGGGTCATAACTTCTTCATACGGACTCCGTTTCTTGAAAACTCGGACTCGTTTCTAAGAAGAATTTCGAGACGAACGCAATGGCGCAACCCGTTTCCCTTTGTTCTTATTTTAAAATTTATTTATACCATAATTTGTGAAACTTAATGTTACAGAATTACGGGGTGTTACATTGTTGATTTGCATTTTCTTTACGGTCTCTATAACTTTAATGTTAGGACCAAGTATTATCATATCGTCTCCAAATAAACAAACCATCATGTATGGTTGTCCAAATTGTTTATAATAAACACATTTATCACATTTATTTATATGCAAACCATTTTTCATCATGATACTACAAAATTTTGTATGCCATTATTTTGGAGCTGGTTTTAGTCTGTAACAACCCGGAAAATCTGAACCAGTTAATTTTTTTTAAATTGGCTATTTTAGTGAATTTTAAATATTTAAAATAAATATTTTAAATAATAATGACGAAATGTATGTTTGAAACGATGTTGAAAATGAATATAATTAATTTGAATTATAAACAAGGCCTGAAATGGCGCGGCAGTTTCGAAAATTGAATTCAAACTTTGACTAACTGTACCGGGTGCAAAATAAAACGGATTTTTAGTGAAACCAAAAATATTTAAATCTGTTAGTGAATATCTTTTTAATGAATCTGAAAAATCGAAGTTTCATAGCGGGAGTCAAAAGTTATGGCCAAATGAATTTTCAGAAAGGTCACTATAGAATTTATATAGCTCATGAAAATAGACATTTTGCAAACGACCTCGGAATTCGATGAAACCACTTCTGTTGGATCCGAGATGTGAAGTTATAGCTAGGTTTCAAATTTCAAAATCTTTGAAGCTAGTATGTGAGCGTGGCAAAGAAAAACGTGTTTTGGTAATTTACAGTTAAATTGGATCGACCAGAAAATGGCCATTTTTCAAACAGTCTCAGAATTCGACGAAACTAGCTTTGTTGGGATCGCATCGTTAAAACATAGCTAGATTTATTTTTCGGGAATTTTTAGAATCAGTATGTGGCCCCGGCAAATTGAAATGTACGTTCAAATCAAATATTGAATGTTTTATATTTTAATTTGAAGAAAAACTGACTGAAACAGTCGAGTTGGCCTACAAAACATATTCCACTATGTCCGGGATGAGGGTAATTAGCTAGGAACGACAGTCGTTGGGTTTGAATTGGAGTTTGTATGGGATGGGGGGTATTTTTGGATTTTTGAAATTAATAAATATAAAAAAATATAGGCCAATAGAATTCTTTCTTCCCCACTTCGCTTTGACCAGTCAAACCCGCTCCTCCTCACTGTCGAACGGCGGATATTGTTCAAATCTTCCCCCTTGATTTCTCCTTCGTTTCTCAGTGAAATCGAGCCTCCTATTCAAATCCATGTGAAGAGCATCGTTTATCGTTGAGCGTGGAGGCCGAATCACCTTCGAGAAGGCGCCGCCTTTGTACAGCCGCCGCGACCAGATTCCGCCACCAAAGTGGACCCCACCACCTGCGCCGCGAAGCCCTCTCCTACCTCTTCCACGCTGTGCCGCCCGATCGTCACCTCATGCTACGAATAACGAGAAATCTTCAAAACTAGTTTGGAAGAAAACAGAAAGGTATACGGCTATTTTTAATCTAACTATATTATAGTACTTTAAAGCGCTACGGTTTTTGATTTCACTGTAAAAATCATATCTTTTTCGTTTGTTGACGAAATCCAGTGAAACAAGAGACAGTGGACTCGTGTGGACGTCTTCTACATTCTAGAAGAGACCGCATATTTTTCTGAGCCTTCTGCTATTTTTGGTGGAGTGGAACCCAATGTGAGATTTCTAATTTATAAACGATATGGAAAACAACGATGTATAAATTATATAGTCGATGTATGAGTTATATAAGCATTGTACACCACATGTATAAGCGTTGTATAAGTTGTATGTTCGATATATAAGTTATATATGCGTTGTGAAAAATATACATATATGCGATGAAATGACATTGAAATGAAATGAAGTGAATTGAAATATACTTATATATACATATATATACGCCCCTCGTCCACAAACCATGGACGATATTTATTGGTTGTGATTGGTGTGAAAATTTGTTGATAGCGAATGGTTGATTAGAATTGTTTGTGGTTGAAATTGATTGATTGTGGTTGAAAAATACCCATTTATGGTTGAGAATTATTTGGTTGAAACCACATAGGATTAGTTGTGGAAAAGAAATAAAAATAAACATGCCGCCTACGTGCGAACTAGATGCATGAATCCCCATTGTCAAAAACCGCGAGGTTTTAAGGTAGAGCGAGGAGCCGTACTAGGGACATTCTGGGTTTTAACTACCCTGCCGTTATGCTGCCGAAATTTTCTAAAATATTCATGTGTTAGAATAATTTTCATTTGTTGAAATTATTTTCATATGTTGAAACTGCATTCATGTGTTGAATAGAAATTCATTCGTTGAATAGGAATTCATGTGTTGAATGGTATTCGTGTTTTGAAATAAATTGTTTTATAATAAAAATCATATTTTTATCATCTATATGAACTATATAAAATAGTCGTGTTTTGAAATAAATTGTTTTATAATAAAAATCATATTTTTATCATCTATATGAACTATATAAAATAGTCGTGTTTTGAAATAAATTGTTTTATAATAAAAATCATATTTTTATCATCTATATGAACTATATAATATAGTCGTGTTTTGAAATAAATTGTTTTATAATAAAATTCATATTTTTATCATCTATATGAACTATATAAAATAGTCGTGTTTTGAAATAAATTGTTTTACAATAAAAATCACATTTTTATTAAATACATGTATTGTTAAAAATAGTGAAGTGTAGAAATAACTGTCTATAGGATAAAAATATCATTTTTATCGAATGTGTGAAATGAAAATGGTTTTGAAATCTAAGAATAAATTATATTTATATATATATATAATTAAAATAAATCGAATAACGAAGCTGTAGTTTGTGTTTTGAAACCGTGATTTCAAACGATTAGTGCGGGAGATCCGACCATCGGATTTTCCCGAAACCACAACCGTTGGGTTCGCTTTGGAAATATCTTTCCAACGACACCAACTTTGTAAAGATCCAACGGCTGGATTGTCTGGAATGTTTAATTCAAATTTGAAGAAAAACAGCGCCAGAATCAATTATATTTATATATGTATAATTAAATTAAATCGAATAACGACGCTGCAGTTCGTATTTTGAAATCGTAACTTCAAACGATTAGTGCGGGAGATCCGACCGTCGGATTTTCCCAAAACTGAAACCGTTGGATTCGTTTTGAAAAGATCTTTCTAATGATATAAATTTTGTGAAGATCCAACAGTTAGATTTTCAGATATGTGTAAATCAAATCAGGAGAAAAACAGCGCCACGACCGCGTTATTGCCTGAAGCGTCGTTTGAATGCATTGGCTATTTTTAAATAAATAAAAATAGCGATAAATCATGATAAAATATTATAAACGATATGGAATGGAAATAAACTGAATTTGCTCGGTTTATGTGATATTTGATGGTTGAATGTGTTTGGTGTGAAAATTACATTAAAGAACAGAATTGGTGATGTCGAATAATTTAACCATTGAAATGAATTGATTTGAAATTCTAGATATACGTGAATTATTTGAAAAGGCCGAGTTAATTCTCATTTCAAATAATTGATCGGCGAGTGAAAGTCGAAGACATGAAGACGGTGCAAGACCGATGATCTTCACGTCGAATGG
The DNA here is from genome assembly GCA_030737875.1 of Allium sativum. NCBI lineage: Eukaryota > Viridiplantae > Streptophyta > Magnoliopsida > Asparagales > Amaryllidaceae > Allium > Allium sativum. Next base: position 21,331,078 of record CM060921.1, on the reverse strand, counting down.
AGGGGTGCTACTGATGCTCATGATAGGAGTAGCTACCTTGACGGGGTTGAAGTAGTAGCCACCCGGACGTACTTGTTGATTGTACGGATATGCGAGGCATTGAGTGCCTCCGGTTTCATTCAGACCCAGAACGAACGTGTAAATGGACAGTGTGTCTGACATTGGATTTTGTTCTGTGCTTATTGATCTCTATTAAATGTATATCTGTTTGGCAATGGAGAATTTATTCTCTTGCTTAACGCCCTTCTCTGAGGCGTACGAGCTCAGAGGTTATATATCGATGGAAACCAGTTGCATTGAGTGAATTGCCTGTGTGGCATGCCTAAGTGGCAGATGATCAAGGCTTCTGTTGAAAAGCAAAGTCTTGTAGTTGATGATCAAAGCACAACCTGTGTGGCATAGCTTTGTGTATAGCGTTGTTTCGCGAGCCTCACACCCCGGTATGAGCCAGAAACGGGAGACGGACATCAGGGAGGACATGCGTTTCCTTCTAGCTAGGAGTGATGCATTGGGTTTTGCACACTCGAGTATTTTACTTATGTGGATGATGGAAAGCGAGGCCTCGGTTGCTTCGGTCTCTTTGGAGCCGATGGTGTGGTCGGATATGACCGATGACGCCCCATAGGGCGGGGAAACGCAGTGTTCAGGAATTTTAATCCACATCGGTGGACCGACCCTGACGATCCAAGGACCCACCTGAGTCTGGGTCCTGAGATATGAGCTAGAGCGTCTCGAATCGGTAAGGACTATCTTTTGCCTTGGTTCAAGACGGAAATCCAATTTCCAAATACGATACCGTGCGGTTTTGATTGTATACCTATATATGGCGACATAGTGGTATGGGGCATTAATGTTGTATATGATTGATACTTATGATTTGAATTTGTTTTTGAAACTTATAAACACTAGTAGTAATATCAAATGCTTTTATTTTATTCGTATCAAGCATATTTTGGCCATTATAAGGTAAAACTCTATCCTCCAGTTTGTGTTGCATTGTGTGATGGGAACTGAGTCTTATAATGGCTTCATTTTTATAAAAAGCATTGCGATGTTTAAAAGAATTATTTGTTTTAAAGCACTGGCAATCCAATGGAGTAAACCCGTTTCGCGAAAGTGGCGTGGTCCTGTGATTAGCCATATTTGAAAATGTGTTTAGTAGATTTCTCATACCAATCCCATGACTGACTCGTAGTTTGTTCCACTTGCAAACTCGGGTGATCCTTTTTCTACACGGGCAGCCTTGTATTCAGGTTTTAGCAGGCTCTTTCTGGATAGCTGGAGCTGAAGATGGATTTTATCATTTATCTCTTTTTATGCTGTTCAGCTCCTGTTGTACATATTATGTTTTCTTTTCCGCAGTAGACATTTATGTATAGCTGAACTGTATTTTGTACTAAGTATGATCTTGTATACTGTGTAACTCTGATGATTATGTTTAACCAGTGTATTCTACTGTACATTATATGGTGTATTTAATTATTTCTGTTCTGTTGTTATCTATTTATGTGTTATATTCCAAAGATTACTCTTGCACCGTCTCATCGGGATTTGGGGTCGTCACATAGTCCATATAATTATTTTACTAATTTACAGACTTTGTTTTCATATCCTTTGGAAATGAAGCCTTCGGGTTGCTCCATGTAGATCTCCTCATCGAGATCTCCATTTAAAAATGTTGTCTTTACATCCATTTGACGAATTTCTAAGTTATAGATGGATGCAATTGCTATCAACATTCTTATAGAGGTTATTCGTGTTACCGTCGAATATGTATCAAAGAAGCCTACACCTTTTTAATGATACCCATTGTCTACTAATCTGTCTTTATACTTATCGATAAAGCCATCTAGTTTCATTTTCTTCTTGAAAATCCATTTGCAGCCAATTGGTTTTATTCTAGGTGGAATATCAACAATTTCCCAAAATTTATTAGTTAGAATTGAATCAATCACACTTTGGACTGCTTCTTTCCAACATGCAGATTCAGAAGATGCCATTGCTTCCTTGTACGTTTGAGGTGTTATGTAACGACAGTTGGAACAAAGTCCCTGAGACGACCCGATTTCCCGTTCTCACGGAAACAAGGTTATCTTTGGAATATAACACAGAAACATATAATAGCAGAACAGAATTAAATAAATACACCAGAATGAACAACAAAATATACTGGATAAAAGTAATCATCAGAGTTACACAGTATACAGGATCTTACTTAGTACAAATACAGTTCAGCTATACATAAATGTCTACAGCGGAAATAAACAAAATATGTACAATAGGAACTGAACAGCATAAAAAGAAATAAATGATAGAATCCATCTTCAGCTCCAGCTATCCAGAAAAGAACCAGCTAAACCTGAATACAAGGCTGCCCGTGTAGAAAAAGGGGCACCCGAGTTTGAAAGTGAAACAAACTACGAGTCAGTCATGGGACTGGTATGAGAAATCCACTCAACACATATATAATTGGCTAATCACAGGACCACGCCACTTTCGTGGAACGGGTTTACTCCATTGGATTGCCAGTGCTTTAAAACAAATCTTTCTTTTAAACATCGCTATGCTTTTTATAAAAATGAAGCCGTTATAAGACTCAGTTCCCATCACACAATGCAACGCAAACCGGAGGATAGAGTTTTTACCTTATAACGGCCAAGATATGCTTGATACGAATAAAACAAAGGCATTTAATATTATTGCTAGTGTTTATATGTTTTGAAATCAATTTCAAATCATAACTATCAATCATAGACGGCATTAATGCCCCATACCACTATGTCGCCATATATAGGTATACAATCACAACCGCACGATCACGTATTTGGAAATTGGATTTCCGTCATGAACCAAGGCAAAAGATAGTCCTTACCGAATTCGAGACTGCCTAGCCCGAGTCTCAGGATCAGAACGCATCGATCCTTGGATCGTCAGGGCCGGTCCACACGGAGTGGATTAAAAATGCCTGAGCACTACGTTTCGCCGCCCTTTGGGGCGTAAGCGAGCCAACAAGTGACTCCATCGGACCCGGATCGTCCGATCTAACCGAGGCACCTCGCAACAGCAACAACCACATAAGTCAAACTCGTCAGGGCGTGTAAAACCACTGACGCCACTTTTAGCTAGGAGGAAACGCATGCCCTCCCTGATGTCCTCTCCCGTTTTAGGTTCATACCGGGGTGTGAGGCTCGCGAATTCACGTTATACACAAAGCTACGCCACACAGGCGGTGCTTTGATCATCACCACAAGACTTTGCTTTTCAACAGAAGCCCTGATCACTGCATCTTAGCATGCCACACAGAATAAATCCTATGTCAGACACACAGTCCATTTACAAGTCCGTTCTGGGTCGGAACGAAACCGGAGGCACTAAATACCTCGCAAACCCTTCGATCAACACGTACGTCTGAACGATCACCACTCATTATCCATATTTCGGGATGCCTCCCAATCAGGACCTCGGTTACCATCCAAACGAGGTGAAGATCTCCGGTCTTCGACCATCGTCTTTATCTTCGACTTTCAATCGTCGGTCAATTATTTGAAATGAGAATTAACTCGGCCTTTTCAAATAATTCACGTATATTTAGAATTTCAAATCGATTTATTTCAATGGTTAAATTATTCGACAACACTGGTTTTGTCCTTTAATGTAATTTTCACACCAAACACATTCAACCATCAAATATCACATAAATCAAGCAAATTCAGTTTATTTCCATTCCATATCGCTTATGATATTTTATAACTATTTATCGCTATTTTTATTTATTTTTAAAATAGCCATTTTATTCAAAACGACGCTTCGGGCCATAAGGCGGCCGTGGCGCTGTTTTTCTTCAGATTTGATTTACACATATCTGAAAATCTAACCGTTGGATCCCCACAAAATTTACATCATTAGAAAGGTCTTTTCAAAACGAATCCAACGGTTCCAGTTTCGGGAAAATCCGACGGTCGGATCTCCCGGTACAATCGTTTGAAATTTCGATTTCAAAATACGAACTGCAGCGTCGTTATTCGATTAAATATAATTCTATTTATATTTATATATAAATAAAATCGATTCTGGCGCTGTTTTTCTTCAAATTTGAATTAAACATTCCAGACAATCCAACCGTTGGATTTTTACAAGGTTGGTGCCGTTGGAAAGATTATTCCAAGGCGAACCCGACGGTTGAGATTTCGGGAAAATCCAATGGTCGGATTTCCCGTACTAGTCGTTTGAAATCACGGTTTCGAAATACGAACTGCACGGCTTCGTTTCGTTTTAATTTTATTTATATTTATATAGTTATATAAATATAGTTCATTCAATGATTTCTATATCGTTTTCACTTCAAAAAAATTTCTAACACCAAAAATTTTGGAAAAATTTCGCCATAACCTCCCCTGCACCTTGAGCATCGGGAAATCGCAAATAGCGTTCCCGGTCCTTCTAATCTCAAAAAGAAAAAGAAAAAGCCAAGCGGCTAGCCAACAGGCTCAAAATCATCACCCAAACAAATCAGTAAATGTGTACCTATTTGTCGGGCACAAAATTTTATTCCTCTTCTCTAGCCCCTTTGCTATAACCTGTTCAATGAATATTGCATGTACATATATATACAGTTCATATCATTTTTCATTTTCTACTCAACTTCATATTTGATTTCTATTTGGTTTAAAAACTCCATTCATTCTAATGTTCCATAAATAGGTGCAAATCATTTCATTAGCTAATTAATGAATATTTCAACTCATATATGTTTATTTTGAACAAGTGGCTATTTTTAACATTTCACATTTCAACGATTTATGCATACAATAAAAATGTGATTTTTATTGTAAAACGATTCATTTCAAAACACTATTTTTCTATATAGTTCATATAGTCGATAAAAGGTGATTTTTATTATCAAACAATTTATTTCAAAATATGAATACCATTCAACACATGAATTTCTAAACAACGAATGAATATCAATTCAACACATGAATGTTTTCTATAGTTTTTATATATAGATAAAAATGTGATTTTTATTATCGAACAATTTATTTCAAAATATGAATACCATTCAACACATGAATTTCTAAACAACGAATGAATATCAATTCAACACATGAATGTTTTCTATACAATGAATAAATATAGTTTAAGCATATGAAAATAATTCAAACACACAAATATTATTCAAAATTTCGGCAGCATAACGGCAGGGTAGTTACACCGGCACCGTCCCTAGTACGGCTCCTCGCTCTACCTTAAAACCTCGCGGTTTTTGACAATGGGAATCATGCATCTAGTTCGCACGCAGGCGGCATGTATATATTTATTTCATTTCCACAAACTAATCCTATGTGGTTTCAACCAAATATTTCACAACCACAAATGGGTATTTTTCAACCACATACAACCAATATCAATCACAAACAATCCCAACAACCATTCAATTTTCACAACAATTTCAACCAATAAATATCGTCCATGGTTTGTGGACGAGGGGCGTATATATATATATATATATTTATATATAGCAATTCACTTTTACTTCACACATATATATATAATTTTTAAATCAGAAATCTCACCAATAGCTATCCAACTGCACGACACTTTCTTTATAGAAATCTTCGCCTTTTGTCGCTTTCGCCCGTATTCTCTACATATGCAAAAATAGAATTTTTACTATGCTATTCAATATATAAAAATCGAATTTTGACTTCGCTATTCAATATATAAAAATATGATTTTTACTTTTGCTTTCAACATATAAAAATATGATTTTTACTTTTGCTTTCAACATATAAAAAATATGATTTTCTCTTCGACTTTCAACATATAAAAATATTTTTTTTCTATTTTTAAAGAAACCAGTTTTAACTCTTAAAAATTCCAGTTTTTATCTTTTTATAAAAATGCAGTTTTTGAATCTTTTAAAATTCAGTTTTTAACTGTATAAAAATGCAGTTTTTATTATTTATTTTTTTATAGATCAGTTTTTAACTTTTTAAAACAAAACAGTTTTTAATACTTATTTTATAAAATCAAATCAGTTTTAAATATAAAATCAAAACAGTTTAAATATAAAATCAAAACAGTTTAAATATAAAATCAAAACAGTTTAAATATAAAATCAAAACAGTTTTTACTGAATAAATAAAAATAAAAAAAATAAAAAAGGGAAATGCTCACCGAAGCTGCGGAAAAAGGGGGGGGAAGAAGATGTCGTCGGCGCTCGCTTCGAGGTGGCAGCTTCGATCTGGAGGCGTCGAGACGAGGGGGGGCGGCGGGTCGATTGTTGTCTCGAGGGGGGCTGGCGAATTGAAGGAGGAGGAGGGCGGTGGCTTCCAGGGGGCTCGCGATGGTGCTCGTCGGCGTCAGGTCTCGAGGTGGCGACTGCTTCGCGAGGGGGAGGGCTGGATCGGCGCTAGGGTTTTTCTTCTTTTTTTTTTTTAATTTATGTTTTAACTGAATCGGGGGGGGCCAGAAAGGAGATAAGGAGGGAAAAATAGATATTTTTTTTTATTTAATTATTAAATTTAGCAAAAAGTTGACTTTTACATATGACCTCGAAACGAGGCCCACCGCCTGTCGTCCATAGCGTTTTACCCCCATTCCGAACACAATGGGATATGTATCGCAAGCTGGTTTGATCATTACAATCGGTTTCCTTTTGAATTTACATTTAAATCACTATATTGAATTTTAAACGCACATTTCAAATAACCGGGGTCACATACTAACTAGAAAAAATCTAGAAAAATATTTTCTAGCTTCGTATCAACGATACGGTCCTAACAAAACTAGTTTCGTCGAATTCTGAGACCGTTTGCAAAATGGCCATTTTCCAGTCGATTAAAATCAACGGAAACTGGTCAAACGCGTTTTCTTTTGCCACGCTCACATATTGATTCGAAAAATTATGAAATTTGAAACCTAACAATAACTTGACCCTGCGGATCCAACAAAAGTGGTTTCGTCGAAATCCGAGGTCATTTGCAAAATGTCCATTTTTAAGGGCCTGAATTCCATAGCGACTATTCAGAATTTTCAACTGGACATATCTTTTGATTCCCGCTATCAAATTTCGATTGGTCGGATTCGTTAGAAAGATATTACCAATTAGATTCCATTATTTTTGGTTTCACTAAAATCTGGATTGTTTTACACCCGGTATATTCAATTGAAGTTTGAAATCGAATTATCGAACTACCGCGCCATTTTCAATTCTATATATAATTATAATTAATTATATTCGTTTTCAAATGTCGATTTCAACTCAGTTTTCATCGCCATTATTTAAAATATTTATTTTAAATATTTAAAATCCATTATTTTAGCCAATTTAAAATTTTTAAATTGGTTCAGATTTTCTGGGTCGTTACAATCTCCCCCACTTAAAACTTTTCGTCCCCGAAAAGGAATAAAGTCGAAAGTGGTTTGATAAATCTACAATCCCACAATACAACAACCAATTTGTTTTTAATATTCAGAGTATAGAATAAACAATGCACATCCATGGGAAGAAAATAGCAACAGAATAGAGAATTAAAAGGTAATGCAAAGTAGGTTAAATGTACCTTGCACCAGAGTCAATCAAAGATATCTACTCGGCATCTAGGATAAGCTTTCTGAATGCTCTCCTCAGTTTCCCAAGTACAATCTCGCGGATCTCCACTCCATTGCACTTTGACTAAGTGAACCTTCTTGTTTCTCAGCTCTTTGGTTTCTTTGCCGATAATCTTTAGCGGCTCTCGCCTCACAGCTAGTTCTGGAGTAATTTCAATATCCTGCTGAGCTGCTTCTTCCACGATCAAGTCTGGATCATGAACGTGCTTTCGAAGTTGAGATATATGAAATACATCATGCACTCCAGGCAACCAGTCAGGCAGTTTGACTTTATATGCGAGAGTTCCAATCCGTTCCAGAATAGGAAACGGACCAATGAATTTGGGCGCTAACTTTCTAGTTTTACCGAACCGGATAACTCCTCTCATCGGCGATACTTTCAAATATACATAGTCGCCAACTTCAAAGGATATATCTCTTCTTCTTTTATCAGCATAGCTCTTTTGTCGGCTTTGAGCGGCGAGTAATCGCTTCTTAATAAAATCGACTTTGTCGGCAGCTTCCCAAATCATATCAGGCCCTAACACAAGTCTATTCCCAGGCTCGACCCAACAGGCAGGAGATCGGCACGGTCTACCATACAATGCTTCGAATGGCGACATTGTCAGACTCGCCTGGTAGCTGTTGTTATAAGAGAATTCAGCCAAATGCAGATGGTCTTCCCATGATCCACCGAAATCTATAACACAAGCCCGCAATAGATCTTCTAAAATGCGATTCACCCTCTCAGTCTGACCGTCTGTCTGAGGATGATAAGCGGTGCTCAAGTTTAACTTCGTTCCTAGCTCGACTTGAAATGCTTCCCAGAATTTACTAGTGAATATTGTATCCCTATCACTAACTATACTGAGTGGCACTCCATGTAGTCTAACTATTTCCCTGAAGTATATCTGCGCCAGACTCTGAGCGGTTCTATTTGATTTGACAGGTATAAAATGGGCGGTCTTCGTGAAGCGATCTACGATCACCCAAATACTGTCATTTCCCTTTCTGGTCCTGGGCAAACCATCAATGAAATCCATAGAAATATGTTCCCACTTCCAGCCAGGAACTTCTAGTGGTTGTAATAATCCAGCCAATTTCTGTTGGTCACTTTTGACTAGCTGGCAAGTAGGGCATCGGCTAACGTATATTGAAACGTCTCTTTTCATAGCCTTCCACCAGAATGTTCTTTTGAGATCGTTATACATTTTGGCCACGCCAGGATGGATACTCAGCTTGGACTTATGACACTCCTCTAACACTTCCCTTTTTAGCTCGGGAACGTCAGGAACACAAATCCTTCCTTTTAACCTCAAGGTCTCGTCGTTATCTATTTGAAAACACGAGGGTTCGCCTTTCTGAATCCTTTTGATCATTTCCTTAATAAAGTTATCCTCCTTCTGAAGAATAGATATTTTGTCAATCAAGGAAGTCGTGATAATAAAGCTGGCGACCATTACATTCTTTCGACTCAGCGCATCGGCCACGACATTGGCTTTTCCTGGAGTATATATTATTTCAAAGTCATATGCTGCAAGAAACTCCAGCCAACGTTGCTGCCTCAAATTTAAGTCCTTCTGAGTGAACAGATACTTTAACGACTGGTGATCTGTAAACAGTTCGAATCTCTCGCCCAGAAGATAGTGTCTCCAGATTTTCAAAGAGAATATGATAGCCAATAACTCAAGATCATGAGTTACGTAGTTTTTCTCGTGTGGCTTCAGTTGACGGCTAGCATAAGCAATTACTTGGCCTCTTTGCATTAACACTGCGCCAAGGCCTTCTCTAGAAGCATCAGTCCAGACTTTTAAATCCTGGTTGCCATCAATGATGGTTAACACTGGAGCTGTTGTTAGTCTCAACTTTAGCTCTTCAAAAGCCTCCTCTTTCGTTTCTTCGAGGTTTTACACTTCCTGGTCAGATGCCCCTGTTTATTGCAGTTAGAGCATGTGGCAGTCGTGGCAGGTTCTTTTTCAGATCTTGCCCTTTTTCGATTTACTTCGGGCTCCTTACCAACTTCAGATATTGTACTGGCCTCAGGACGATCAGTTTCAGACTCAATTTTATTACTAGAGATGACTTCCTCTTCGTCGCATAACATTCCTTTCTTATGAAGATCTTCATACTGATAAGCCATGTAAATCATTTCAGAAAAAGGAAGCTTCACATGCCCCAATACTTTATTCTGGTATTTCCTTTGAAGGCCATGAATAAATCTCAGATTTTTCCTCTTTGGGTTTTGAATTAGATGAGGAGCAAAGTGAGCAAGTTCGTTGAATTTCTTATGATATTCTGGGATGGTCATATCACCTTGTATTAGATAAGAAAATTCGTCACATAATCTCTCGGTCGCTTCGGGAGGAGTAAATCTTTCTAAGAAAATCACTTTGAATCTGTCCCAGGTGATATCACCTTCTGGATTATCCTCTATAATCGAATCCCACCAGAACAAAGCTTCATCTTTGAGAGCCCAGGAGGCCAGTAATCTTTTCTGGTCATCTCTAAGCTTCAATGCTTCGAAGATTTTCTCAGCCGAACGAATCCAAGCTTGTGTCTTCATAATAGATTCTTCACCAGAGAACGGTATTCCACCCATATTTCGATATTTGATTAATAGGGCCTCAATATCCGGCTCTGCATTCCTTCTGTTTCTGACACTCATTTTCTAGAACTTCTGCAAATTGCAGACCAAGTGTCAGGTCACAGAAAAGGTATTTTTAAAATACAGAAACACATACTTCAAATGTAAATGTGTCTATCAAGGTGTAATTTCATTCTGCTTTACTCATACTAGGATATTACTGATCCTATCTGTATTGAGTTACCCGTCCTAGAACACTACTGGTTCTATTTCTGACGAGTTCGTTCAAATGTTATATTCCAGAACTAAGCTTAACCAAAGCTCTGATACCACGTTGAGACGACCCGATTTCCCGTTCTCACGGAAACAAGGTTATCTTTGGAATATAACACAGAAACATATAATAGCAGAACAGAATTAAATAAATACACCAGAATGAACAACAAAATATACTGGATAAAAGTAATCATCAGAGTTACACAGTATACAGGATCTTACTTAGTACAAATACAGTTCAGCTATACATAAATGTCTACAGCGGAAATAAACAAAATATGTACAATAGGAACTGAACAGCATAAAAAGAAATAAATGATAGAATCCATCTTCAGCTCCAGCTATCCAGAAAAGAACCAGCTAAACCTGAATACAAGGCTGCCCGTGTAGAAAAAGGGGCACCCGAGTTTGAAAGTGAAACAAACTACGAGTCAGTCATGGGACTGGTATGAGAAATCCACTCAACACATATATAATTGGCTAATCACAGGACCACGCCACTTTCGTGGAACGGGTTTACTCCATTGGATTGCCAGTGCTTTAAAACAAATCTTTCTTTTAAACATCGCTATGCTTTTTATAAAAATGAAGCCGTTATAAGACTCAGTTCCCATCACACAATGCAACGCAAACCGGAGGATAGAGTTTTTACCTTATAACGGCCAAGATATGCTTGATACGAATAAAACAAAGGCATTTAATATTATTGCTAGTGTTTATATGTTTTGAAATCAATTTCAAATCATAACTATCAATCATAGACGGCATTAATGCCCCATACCACTATGTCGCCATATATAGGTATACAATCACAACCGCACGATCACGTATTTGGAAATTGGATTTCCGTCATGAACCAAGGCAAAAGATAGTCCTTACCGAATTCGAGACTGCCTAGCCCGAGTCTCAGGATCAGAACGCATCGATCCTTGGATCGTCAGGGCCGGTCCACACGGAGTGGATTAAAAATGCCTGAGCACTACGTTTCGCCGCCCTTTGGGGCGTAAGCGAGCCAACAAGTGACTCCATCGGACCCGGATCGTCCGATCTAACCGAGGCGCCTCGCAACAGCAACAACCACATAAGTCAAACTCGTCAGGGCGTGTAAAACCACTGACGCCACTTTTAGCTAGGAGGAAACGCATGCCCTCCCTGATGTCCTCTCCCGTTTTAGGTTCATACCGGGGTGTGAGGCTCGCGAATTCACGTTATACACAAAGCTACGCCACACAGGCGGTGCTTTGATCATCACCACAAGACTTTGCTTTTCAACAGAAGCCCTGATCACTGCATCTTAGCATGCCACACAGAATAAATCCTATGTCAGACACACAGTCCATTTACAAGTCCGTTCTGGGTCGGAACGAAACCGGAGGCACTAAATACCTCGCAAACCCTTCGATCAACACGTACGTCTGAACGATCACCACTCATTATCCATATTTCGGGATGCCTCCCAATCAGGACCTCGGTTACCATCCAAACGAGGTGAAGATCTCCGGTCTTCGACCATCGTCTTTATCTTCGACTTTCAATCGTCGGTCAATTATTTGAAATGAGAATTAACTCGGCCTTTTCAAATAATTCACGTATATTTAGAATTTCAAATCGATTTATTTCAATGGTTAAATTATTCGACAACACTGGTTTTGTCCTTTAATGTAATTTTCACACCAAATACATTCAACCATCAAATATCACATAAATCAAGCAAATTCAGTTTATTTCCATTCCATATCGCTTATGATATTTTATAACTATTTATCACTATTTTTATTTATTTTTAAAATAGCCATTTTATTCAAAACGACGCTTCGGGGCATAAGGCGGCCGTGGCGCTGTTTTTCTTCAGATTTGATTTACACATATCTGAAAATCTAACCGTTGGATCCCCACAAAATTTACATCATTAGAAAGGTCTTTTCAAAACGAATCCAACGGTTCCAGTTTCGGGAAAATCCGACGGTCGGATCTCCCGGTACAATCGTTTGAAATTTCGATTTCAAAATACGAACTGCAGCGTCGTTATTCGATTAAATATAATTCTATTTATATTTATGTATAAATAAAATCGATCCTGGCGCTGTTTTTCTTCAAATTTGAATTAAACATTCCAGACAATCCAACCGTTGGATTTTTACAAGGTTGGTGCCGTTGGAAAGATTATTCCAAGGCGAACCCGACGGTTGAGATTTCGGGAAAATCCAATGGTCGGATTTCCCGTACTAGTCGTTTGAAATCACGGTTTCGAAATACGAACTGCACGGCTTCGTTTCGTTTTAATTTTATTTATATTTATATAGTTATATAAATATAGTTCATTCAATGATTTCTATATCGTTTTCACTTCAAAAAATTTTCTAACACCAAAAATTTTGGAAAAATTTCGCCATAACCTCCCCTGCACCGGGAGCATCGGGAAATCGCAAATAGCGTTCCCGGTCCTTCTAATCTCAAAAAGAAAAAGAAAAAGCCAAGCGGCTAGCCAACAGGCTCAAAATCATCACCCAAACAAATCAGTAAATGTGTACCTATTTGTCGGGCACAAAATTTTATTCCTCTTCTCTAGCCCCTTTGCTATAACCTGTTCAATGAATATTGCATGTACATATATATACAGTTCATATCATTTTTCATTTTCTACTCAACTTCATATTTGATTTCTATTTGGTTTAAAAACTCCATTCATTCTAATGTTCCATAAATAGGTGCAAATCATTTCATTAGCTAATTAATGAATATTTCAACTCATATATGTTTATTTTGAACAAGTGGCTATTTTTAACATTTCACATTTCAACGATTTATGCATACAATAAAAATGTGATTTTTATTGTAAAACGATTCATTTCAAAACACTATTTTTCTATATAGTTCATATAGTCGATAAAAGGTGATTTTTATTATCAAACAATTTATTTCAAAATATGAATACCATTCAACACATGAATTTCTAAACAACGAATGAATATCAATTCAACACATGAATGTTTTCTATAGTTTTTATATATAGATAAAAATGTGATTTTTATTATCGAACAATTTATTTCAAAATATGAATACCATTCAACACATGAATTTCTAAACAACGAATGAATATCAATTCAACACATGAATGTTTTCTATACAATGAATAAATATAGTTTAAGCATATGAAAATAATTCAAACACACAAATATTATTCAAAATTTCGGCAGCATAACGGCAGGGTAGTTACACCGGCACCGTCCCTAGTACGGCTCCTCGCTCTACCTTAAAACCTCGCGGTTTTTGACAATGGGAATCATGCATCTAGTTCGCACGCAGGCGGCATGTATATATTTATTTCATTTCCACAAACTAATCCTATGTGGTTTCAACCAAATATTTCACAACCACAAATGGGTATTTTTCAACCACATACAACCAATATCAATCACAAACAATCCCAACAACCATTCAATTTTCACAACAATTTCAACCAATAAATATCGTCCATGGTTTGTGGACGAGGGGCGTATATATATATATATATATATTTATATATAGCAATTCACTTTTACTTCACACATATATATATAATTTTTAAATCAGAAATCTCACCAATAGCTATCCAACTGTACGACACTTTCTTTATAGAAATCTTCGCCTTTTGTCGCTTTCGCCCGTATTCTCTACATATGCAAAAATAGAATTTTTACTATGCTATTCAATATATAAAAATCGAATTTTGACTTCGCTATTCAATATATAAAAATATGATTTTTACTTTTGCTTTCAACATATAAAAATATGATTTTTACTTTTGCTTTCAACATATAAAAAATATGATTTTCTCTTCGACTTTCAACATATAAAAATATTTTTTTTTCTATTTTTAAAGAAACCAGTTTTAACTCTTAAAAATTCCAGTTTTTATCTTTTTATAAAAATGCAGTTTTTGAATCTTTTAAAATTCAGTTTTTAACTGTATAAAAATGCAGTTTTTATTATTTATTTTTTTATAGATCAGTTTTTAAATTTTTAAAACAAAACAGTTTTTAATACTTATTTTATAAAATCAAATCAGTTTTAAATATAAAATCAAAACAGTTTAAATATAAAATCAAAACAGTTTAAATATAAAATCAAAACAGTTTAAATATAAAATCAAAACAGTTTTTACTGAATAAATAAAAATAAAAAAAATAAAAAAGGGAAATGCTCACCGAAGCTGCGGAAAAAGGGGGGGAAGAAGATGTCGTCGGCGCTCGCTTCGAGGTGGCAGCTTCGATCTGGAGGCGTCGAGACGAGGGGGGGGCGGCGGGTCGATTGTTGTCTCGAGGGGGGGCTGGCGAATTGAAGGAGGACGAGGGCGGTGGCTTCCGGGGGGCTCGCGATGGTGCTCGTCGGCGTCAGGTCTCGAGGTGGCGACTGCTTCGCGAGGGGGAGGGCTGGATCGGCGCTAGGGTTTTTTTTTTTTTTTTTTTTTTTAATTTATGTTTTAACTGAATCGGGGGGGGGCCAGAAAGGAGATAAGGAGGGAAAAATAGATATTTTTTTTTATTTAATTATTAAATTTAGCAAAAAGTTGACTTTTACATATGACCTTGAAACGAGGCCCACCGCCTGTCGTCCATAGCGTTTTACCCCCATTCCGAACACAATGGGATATGTATCGCAAGCTGGTTTGATCATTACAATCGGTTTCCTTTTGAATTTACATTTAAATCACTATATTGAATTTTAAACGCACATTTCAAATTACCGGGGTCACATACTAACTAGAAAAAATCTAGATAAATATTTTCTAGCTTTGTATCAACGATACGGTCCTAACAAAACTAGTTTCGTCGAATTCTGAGACCGTTTGCAAAATGGCCAATTTCCAGTCGATTAAAATCAACGGAAACTGGTCAAACGCGTTTTCTTTTGCCACGCTCACATATTGATTCGAAAAATTATAAAATTTGAAACCTAACAATAACTTGACCCTGCGGATCCAACAAAAGTGGTTTCGTCGAAATCCGAGGTCATTTGCAAAATGTCCATTTTTAAGGGCCTGAATTCCATAGCGACTATTCAGAATTTTCAACTGGACATATCTTTTGATTCCCGCTATCAAATTTCGATTGGTCGGATTCGTTAGAAAGATATTACCAATTAGATTCCATTATTTTTGGTTTCACTAAAATCTGGATTGTTTTACACCCGGTATATTCAATTGAAGTTTGAAATCGAATTATCGAACTACCGCGCCATTTTCAATTCTATATATAATTATAATTAATTATATTCGTTTTCAAATGTCGATTTCAACTCAGTTTTCATCGCCATTATTTAAAATATTTATTTTAAATATTTAAAATCCATTATTTTAGCCAATTTAAAATTTTTAAATTGGTTCAGATTTTCTGGGTCGTTACAGTCCCCTTCCTTGCACGCATATGAGCTAGCACACAACTCCTATATAAAAAAAGGAGTCCCTGATGTTATGTGCTTACCAGCTCATATTTGTACACTATTCCTTCAATTTATTCCATGATATAGGACTATTAATTCCAACCGGTCATTCCTTCTTAACAACATGCGAGGAAATCCTAACAGTCTCACCCTTGACTCGCATCCTACGAGTATCTTTTGAGAGCACTGCCTTGCTTGCATGGCCCAGCCCGAACCTTCGGCTCCGATAATACTGTTATGTAACAACGGTCGGAACAAAGCCCCCTTCCTTGCGCGCATATGAGCTGGCACACAACTCCCATATAACAAAAGGAATCCCTGATGTTACTTGCCTACCATCTCATATTTGTACACAATTCCTTCAATTTATTCCATGATGTGGGACTATTAATTCCAACCCGTCATTCCTCCTTAACAACATGCGAGGCAATCCTAACATGAGGTTCGTGTTATAACATGTATGTTAAGGATTTGGAACCAAATGTCTTGGAAGTTCTAGCCCTTACGCTTCTTCTAGGTTCAATTTCCTCATTCTCATAAGGAGTTACATCTTCATTTAAATTACTTGATTCTTCTCTTGTCCTTTTAGGGATATTATTTATTTCATTCCTTTTGCATGAAAGCACAACTTCAAAGGATGAGGCATCTCTAGATTCCTTGGTTGTATCTACATTTATATCAACTATATCAGACTTGAATACCAAAAATCAATAGGCACTACAATTTTGGGCTGGCCCTAGATAGTAACAATCTACAATTTTTTGTCTAAGTTTGACTTTCTTAGGAGGAAGAACTGGAACCTTTGCCAAGCACCCCCATACTTTGAGGTATTTAAAGCTTGGTTTATGTTTGTTCTATAACTCATATGGAATTGCTCCTGATTTATTGTAAGGAACCTTGTTTAAAATGTGGTTTGACATATTTAATGATTCCCCCCCACAAGTTTGTCGGTAAGCCAGAGGTTAATAGCATCACATTAATCATATCTTTTAATGTTTAATTTTTTCACTTGGCAACACAATTTTTTGTGGCGAATACGGAGATGTTTTTTAATGAATTATTCCATTTTCTGCACAGAATTGTTCAAATAGTGATTCATATTCTCCACTCGATCAGATCTCAATATCTTGATCTTTTTATTTAACCGATTTTCTACCTTAGCCTTGTACTTTATAAACGATGTAATTGCTTCATCTTTTCTGTTCAAAAGATATGCATACCAATATAGCGTATAATCATCAATAAAAGTAATAAAGTACTTTTTCCCACCACTTGTGGGTAATGATTTAAAATCACATAAGTCTGTATGAACTAAGCCTAGTGGTTCAGTACTTCTATGAACAGTATGATATGGTTTCTTGACCATCTTTGCTTCAACACATGTCTCATATTTATAGTTTTATCTTCTCGGAATTTAGGAATTAATCCCAAGTTTGCCAGCTTTTTCATTTTTTGGAAATTTTATGTGTCCTAATCTATCATGCCTGTTAAACCAAAATTTGGCTCTAACACCCAAATGCAAAGATAATAAATGCAAAAAATAACAAGGGACACATGAGATTTTTATGGTGGTTTGGCCCAAACCAATCCTACGTTCACTTTATAGTTTCTTATATCCTAAGAAATTACAAGTACAATGTCGTCTCAATATCCATGAGATCTCTTTATACACAACATCCTTGTTTTACAATGAAGAAGAGGAGAAAAGAGAACGGTTTTATACATGAAATCCTCGTGTTAGATTGATTGAAGAAGGCACAATGTTCTTATGTCCTTCGAAATGGAGGCCGAGAGGTGTTAGTACCAAAAGCCCGAGAGATCCTCTCAAAATGCCTTCTAATGGTGTATTTATAACCATTTCCTGGTACCAGCTCACGGGACACGTGGTACGCATCCCAAAAATACCAAAATGAGGTGGAAAACGTGGAGAAATCCTCTCCAAGTCATGCCATGACATGTGTAAGTTGATCCATGTCCATTGGAGTGGAAATAGCCCAAAGAACATGGTTAAATCCATGTGTAGCTGCTGCTTCCAGGTGTTTCGCGGTTCGTGATCTTCGGACGGTTCACGATTTGTGGTGATAGGGCGGTTCGCGGCTCGTGGTGCAGGGCAGTTTGCGGCTCGCGGTGCAGGGTGGTTCGCGACTCATGGTGTAGGGTTGTTCGTGGCTCGTGATGTAGGGCGGTTCGTGACCGAGACCCAAGAGTCGGGGTCCGAGCTTTCATATACTTCTACATGCGTTCACGGAAATGGGTGTAGCTTTCAAACCGTAAGGCCGATTGGACCAAACAAAAGCTCTACTTGAAGCTAGTTCAGAGGGCTACGGGTATTAGATGTTTTAGGCTTAAATGAGGTCGTTTGACAGGAGTTTCGAGCCAGTTTATGCTGATGTTGTGATTTTGACCAAATCCCTTTACGCTTTGTGACGTTGCTCTCACCGCTTGAGCGCGTTACTATCTAGAAATCTCATGTGCGACAGCTTTGACCCAAAAAATGTCAACAAGTTTTCCCCTTAGAACATATCTTGTTGGTTGAAGGAAGATGTGTTCTGGATATTCTGAGGAATCTATAAGCCATAGAAATCCAGAAATACCAGGACCTAGCCGGGTCCTTCCAGCTGCAAGTATAATCCATACCTGTTAAGATAAAGAGGTGAAACAGATGTGTCAAATCCTGACAGTATTGCTCTACCTTTCCGAACGTAAACCATGCTTTGACATCTAATGAGAATAAACGATCTTAAGAGACGTTTAAATCATTGTGCCAAGTCCTGGCGAGGGAGCTGACCTTTTAGGCATAATCGGTACTTGAAAGTTCGAGCTAAGCATAATCCGTACTTGAGTTTCCAATAAGAGTACCATCCATACTCATATCCAGAGAGAGCTATGTATGCCACAACCTGGCAAGATTGTCCGACCCTAGGCGCGATCCGCACCTAGTACTCAAAAATAAGTATAAGTCATACTTTAACCGAGATTAAGGATCTTGCCACATCCTGATGAGATACTTAAATCCACCAAACATAATCCATGCTTGGAAAGCCCTTCTTATTCATTCAAAATATAAATCCAAAGCAAATCTTGGTTGGTTTGTCATTGAATCCAGAGCACGTTTCAGGCCTGCATCCTGACCCCATACGTGTGTACTCCAATTTAGCCAATCGAAAAACCTAATGAAAGCAAAAACAAATCTTAAAGCCTTAGAAATGCAGAAAATGGAAGCTGATCTCATCCAGATCAGTTGATGATGATCCCACGAGAGCTCGATCCAGGACCATTACACTCCTTGGAGCAGGAGGAGGGAGCGCATGCGCAGGCGTTGCAGGTTGTTTCACATACTCGGGTAGCTCTCCACATCTAACTCGTTCCTCAATCAGATCTCGCAAGTGCCTGCATTCATTTGTGTCATGACCATCGATTTCATGAAAGATGCAATGTTTTCCGGAATTGCGTTCCTTTTGTGATGGCTCCATCCTGGGAGGCTTTGGGTAGGAGATGGCACCCCTTGTATCCATGTAGATGTCAATCAGCGTTGAATTGAGTTCAGTGTATTTTCTTATCTGGGCTCTCTCCGAGGCTGAGTGCTACGGTCATTCTTGACAACGGTTGTTCCTTTGCCTCTATCATTGCCTTTTCCGTCACCAGACGATTCTCCTCCTTTGAGCATGTTGACATCAAGAATATCCTTCTCAGATTTTGTGTCTTCCTCACGCAGAAATCTATCCGCTTCAAAGTAGAATTCACTAAGATCTCGCGGTGGGTCCTGGTACAAAGAGGTTTTGAGCTCCGATGTATCTAGAACACTGAAAACTTTTGCCATCAATACCAAAGATGGTTCAGATCTACCCACAGATGCTACTGCAATGTTGAATCTCTTAAGGAAAGAAAGCAGAGTTTCGCCAGACCCCTGCTTGATTGAAGTGAGGGACATGAAATTCTCAGGTCTAGATATATGGACCCGAAATTGTTCAACAAAACGAGTGACTAACACGTTCCAATTGTTGATCGATTCCGGAGCTAGTTGCCTAATCCACATAGTAGCTATATCAGTTAGAAAGAGAGGAAATCACTTTGCCATGACATTTTCTGACGCCGATTGAACTTCCATATGATGCATCATGCACGGTAAGATCCGTCCTTCCGTTGTATAAGTCCAGAACTGGAAGTTTGAAATCCAGGGGATCGCGAGAATCCCTGATCCTCTGAGTGAAAGGAGTGTGG
The DNA here is from genome assembly GCA_030737875.1 of Allium sativum. Classification (NCBI taxonomy): domain Eukaryota; kingdom Viridiplantae; phylum Streptophyta; class Magnoliopsida; order Asparagales; family Amaryllidaceae; genus Allium; species Allium sativum. The sequence continues at coordinate 21,310,983 of CM060921.1, read as the reverse complement.
TTGATGTCATCCACATCGTTTTGAGAAGTACGACCTCTCAAGAGGCATTGTATCAGATCTGCTAGTCGATTCCCGTCAAAAAGCTATTGTAAATTGTCGATACCAGAGCTAGTGCCCCCAACGTTAAGTGTAAAAGAAGTAGGAAGCTGTTAGTGAGCTGCTGGGAGCAGGTCTTGGGGACCGGTTCGTGAGCCGGGGGGTGCGACCCGATCGGGTATCAGGGGTAGGTCACGAATCGCATCTCGAATCGGTTGATGGTGTTGAGCTGGAGCATGCATTCCGGTATCCATCCGATCCGGAGCTGAAGAAGGTCATGTTAGGGACTGCGGAATGGATCGTTCAGGCAAAGCAAACACTAAAGGGGGGAGGTGAATAGTGTTTGTAAGAATTTAAACAAAACTAAAAACTAGAGAGAACTATGGGATGAATCAAACACCACAAACACAATCACAAATTCAAACACAGATACAAAATAAACAGAAATAAAAGTGCAGAAAAGGAAAGAACACACTGGATTTTATACCGGTTCGGATCATCGTACGTCCAGTCCCGCACAATGCTAGATTGTGCTGAGTTTTATTACTATTTTCAAATAGCCAAATACAACCTCCTTGATTTCATGGTTCAACAAGGAGACACCGACTCCTATCCCTTGATTCATGGCTCAACAAGGGCACACCGACTACTATTCCTTGATTTCACGACTACAAGGATACATCGATTACTCTTTGACTTACAAACATGGTTTATTCAAACCAAAAATTTCAAAATAGCCCTGTAACTCTTCAATAGCACTTGATTCAGAGAGTAGAGAGTAGGGCCGTCAATTTCTTACACGATTCGAAACACGACCCGTAACCCGCACGATAAAAACCCGACCCGACCCATTTATAAACGGGTCAATTTCGGGTCAACCCGCTCTGACCCGTTTAATAAACGGGTGGGTTACGGGTTGACCCGTGAACCCGTTTATGACCCGTCATAACCCGTTTAAATTAAAACATATTTTTATTACTTTAGTTTACAATTTACATACACCCATTTTTATGAAAAACATAGGCCCAACCCAGTCCAGTGGATTACCAAGCCGCCACTTATTTGTTATTTAACTTCAGTCCGAGCCAACCCAACACGACCCGACCCGTTTACAACCCGTTTGACCCGTGAACCCGATTATGACCCGTTTATGACCCGTTTACGACCCGTTTATGACCCGTGAACCCGAATTTGACCCGTTTATGACCCGTTTATGACCCGTTTATACCTTATACGGGTTGACCCGACCCGTTTATGACCCATTTATGATCTGACCCGCCATGACCCGTTTACGACCCGACCTGGCCAAATTAAACGGGTTACACGGGTCGGGTCGGGTCAACCCGTTTATAAACGGGTCGGGTTCAGGTTGAGCTATTTCCGACCCGTTTAATAAACGGGCTGACCCGACCCGTTTAAAATCAACCCGAACCCGACTTGACCCGACCCGAACCCGACCCAACCCGACCCATTGACACCCCTAGTAGAGAGTGTAGAGAGAAGAAGTTTAATCAAATCAGAAGTGAATTTGGCAGAGTATAAGTGTAAAAACCACAAAAATGATTAAGAATAATGGTAGGATGAAAGAGGATGAAGATTGAGAACAAGAGATGTCAAAAAATTTGGTTTTAACCTCTTTTTATAGAGTATGAAGGGTTGCAACGGTTCTGAAGCGTTTTAAATATTGAAAAGACACTTCCCTTGAAAATTAGAAAAATAGCTATTATATGTCGACATACATATTTTGCTATGTCAACATAGTCATATGTAATTTCATTTTCAAAGCATTTTTCAAGTATTTTAATATAAAATTAATTCTGAAAGTTCTTGAGCAAAATTTTAATGTTGTAAATCAATATCATATGATAGAAAAACATATGAAAACATATTTTTAAACTATATAAACATATTTATAAAATTATAAGGTTTTAAAACTATATAAAATATAAATAAAGTATATACAAAACTTAAGTTTGAAAAACAACAAAGAAGAATAATAGAAACAAATATAAAAACAAAATAGAAAGGATTGAGAATAAAATAGAAAAGCAAAATAGAGAGGATTGAGAAAAGAATTGAAAAATCAGATTTTGAATTTGGATTTGAACCTAGAGTGCTATTTAGAGTCTTACAAAATCTAGACTCTATAATTATATCAATCTTGAACTCTTGAAATCTTAATTACTCATGAGTCTTGAATCTACTCTGAATTCTGAATCTCCAAAAGCTCTTAAACTGTGCAGTCTTCAGTATTAATTCCGATATACAAATCCTGCATATGTGTGTGTGTGTGTGTGTATATATATATATATTCTAGATAAAGATGTTAGTATATATTTTATAATCAATGATAATTGAAATAATGTTGCTATTATCAAAACTCCATTCTCTAACAATCTTCCCCTTTTTTGATGATGACAACCTTAGTTTATAAAATATTATACCTGTATATACCTGTTTGATGATTATCCTCTTATACTCCCCCTATCTATAAGAATTCTATAAAACTATGCCTATATTTTATAATTTCTCACCCTTTGGCATTATCAAAAAGAAAGATTAAAGATACTCCTCCTAAGTTAAACACCAGTAGAATCTAAGTAATATTCCTAAAAATACTCCCCCTAATTAAATTTAATAACTATTTCTAATTAGATTACTCCTCCTTAATCTGATAATCATATATTTATGTTATAGAAGGTTAGAACAATATTAATCATAAACGACAATTTTATTAAAGAAACACGTGTACATATACATGGATTTATACATATACGACACACCATAAGAACGTAATAAAATAAAATCTGGATAACTTTTAAACAATAAATTATTTGACAATGGGAGATTTGTGGATTGGACCATTTGGATAATGGAGACAGAATTCTCCATTCTTTTAAATCACATTCCCTTTTTTGTCAAATAGGACTTCTCTTACGCACTCAACGTTTTCGTCTTCGTCTGTAATCGTTGGTTGAGTCTCTTGTTGTTCTTCCTCCTCCATTCTTTCTTCCTCTTCCGGTTCTTCTTTTGGTTCTTCCTCTTCTTCCATTGGTTGATTATCATCACTGATGATAATTGGAATAGTCTTGTTATCCATTATAAACTTTAAGAGACTTCTCATCACTTTTCCTTGTTTGTTTTGCTCTTGACTTAGTCTAATTTGAAGCACTTGCATCTCAACCACCACTGGCAGTAAATACTCCATTTTCTCTTCAATTTTGATCACTCTAGAGAGCGTAGATCGTTGAAATGTACCCTCAGATGGTCCAGCGTATGAATCAGACTTGTTTTGAGTATTTGGATTAGTTGAAGCCATTGTAATTTTTTATCTAGAGTTTTTACAGCGAAGAAGTATGAGAATGAAGAAAAAAAATTCGAATTAAAGGATTTATATAGTTGGAATAACTAACTTTTAGTGGGAATTAATTTTAAAAAAATTCAGTTATATGTTGACATAGCATAAAATTCATGTCGACATAGTGTTGTTTTAAATTTTATTATTTTAATTCTTTATTTTATATATATATATGTATATATATATTATTACTTTAATTATTCTAATTCACTTAATGAACTTATACCTAATTCTCTCCAAAATTTGGTGAATGTTTCTTCATTTAATGTTTTGGTTAATATATCAGCTATTTGTTTATCTGTTTCTATGAATTCAAGTGAAATCTTTTCTTTACTTACATTATCTCTTAGAAAATGATGTCGCACATCAATATGTTTAGTTCACGAATGATGAGTAGGATTTTTAGAAATATTTATAGCACTTGTATTATCGCAGTATATAGGTGATTTTCTTATGTTTAAACCAAAATCGTTTGATGTTTGTTGCATATAAATTACTTGTGAACATGCCAAAGTAGCAGATATATATTCTGCTTCAGTTGTTGACAAAGATACGGTATTTTGTTTCTTACTAAACCAAGATACAAGGGAATGTCCTAGAAAATGACATATTCCACTAGTACTTTTCTGATTAGATTTACATCCTGCGTAACCAGCGTCACAGTACAAAACTAGATCGAACTAATCATTTTTAAGATAAAATAATCCAAAATCTAATGTATGCTTTACATATCTCAGAATACGTTTTATGGCTATTAAAGGAGGTTCCTTAGGTTGTGATTGATATCATGCACAGAGACATACATTATGCATTATATATGGTCTACTAGTGGTTATATATAATAATGATCCTATCATTCCTCTATATAGTTTTTGATCAACGTTTTTTGATATATCATCTTTACTGAAAGCAATATTAGTTGCCATAGGCGTTGGTCTACCATTAGTTATTGTTAAATTGTACTTATTAATTAAATCTCTCGCATATTTTTATTGATTAATAAATATTCCATTCTTTAGTTGTCGAATTTGTAAACCTAAAAAGAATGATAATTCTCCCATATGACTCATTTCAAATTCTTTGGTTATAATATCTGAAAATTCTTTGTTCATTTTTTCATTTATTGATCCAAAGATCATGTCATCAACATATATTTGTACTAATTGTATATCTTTGTTATTTTTCTTTAAAAACAACGTATTATCTTGTTTTCCTATTTCAAAATTTGATTGTAATAAATAATTCCATAATCTATCATACCAAGCTCTAGGAGCCTATTTAATGTTTATAATGCTTTCTTTAGTTTATATACGTGATCTGCTAATTTTTCATCTTCAAATAGGGGTGGTTGCTCTACATATACGTCTTCTTTGACAAATCCATTTAGAAATGCACTTTTGACATCCATTTGATATAATTTAAAATTATTATAATTTGCAAAAGCTAGTAAAATTCTAATAGCTTCTAGTCTTGCTATAGGGGCAAAAGTTTCACCATAATCTATTCCTACTTCTTGAGTATATCCTTCTGCTACTAGTCGTGCCTTATTTCTTACTAACTCACCGTGTTCATTCATTTTATTTTTATAGACCCATTTGGTTCCTATAATTGTTTTATCGTCTGGTCTACAAACAAGTTCCCATACTTCATTCCTTGTAAATCGATTCAATTCTTCTTGCATAGCAAGTATCCATGAATTATCAGAAGAAGCTTCCTTTGTATTTTTAGGTTATATAGTTGATATAAATGCAGTATTACTCATTGAATTGATTACGAGTTCTAACAATGGATTCAATATCCCCTAAGATATTTTTTATAGGATGATCTCTAAGCAATCTAATTCTTTTATTTGGTTGGTTATCTTTATTATTTATTTCATTAATTTCATCCTTACAATCGTCTTTATCATTTTGAGTTATACTTTTATAGTTTTAATCGAAAAATACGTTTAATTTTTCTTCTATAGTGTTGGTTTGAGTATTAAAAACTCTATAAGCCTTGCTTCTTTCTGAATATCCAATAAAAATTCCTTTATCTGATTTTGAATCAAATTTGTCTAAATTATCCTTTGTATTAAGTATAAAACATTTACTTTCAAATATTTTCAAGTATGATACGTTTGATTTCTTGTTATATAAAAGTTCATAAGGAGTTTTATGAGTCAAAGGTCTAATTGAAATTCTATTAATAATAAAACATGTTGTTGCTACTGCCTCAGCCCAAAAATTCCTTGGTAAGTTACTATCGGATAACATACTTCTTGCACATTCTTGTATCGTTCTATTTTTACGTTCAACTACTCTTTTTTGTTGAGGAGTTCTTGGAATTGAATATTTGTGGGTTATTCCCTTTTTATTACAATATTTTTCAAAATTTTCATTTTTGAATTCTCTACCATGGTTGCTACGTATTATCTTAAATTTTAGTGATAATAAATTTTGAATCTTTTTAGAAAAAGTATTGAATTGATCAAAAGCATCACTTTTATTTTTAAGAAACAAAGTCCAAGTGTATCTAGAGAAATCGTCAACTATTACAAATACATATCTGTTATGATTTATTGATTGAGTTTGATATGGACCAAATAAATTCATGTATATTAGCTCTAATGGTTTTGAAGTAGTGATTTCTTCTTTTGATTTAAATGAAATCTTCCTTAATTTTCCGAATTGACAAGCATCGCGTAAGTTATTAACTTTGAATTTTATTTTGGGTAATCCTCTAATCGAATCTAATTTAGAAATTTTAGAGATATGTTTGAAATTTGTATGACAAAATCTCTTATGCCAAATCCAGGGATCACTTGTATTGGCCATAAGATATAAATTACCGTTGGAAATTTTCATACTTAATATATAAATATTTTTCTTTCTATCTCCTTCGAATATAACTTTTGAATTCCTATCTTCTATGAAACATTCATTCTTTTCAAATTTTATTTTATATCCTTTATTGCAAAGTTGACTTATACTTAGTAATTTGTTTTTTAAATTCCTAACTAATAAAACATCAGAAATTGTAGGAGTTTCAGAATTACTGACATTGTCGATTCCAATGATGTATTCTTTAGAATTATCTCTGAAGTTTACCAATCCACCATCTTCATACTTTAGATTATTAAGTAGTTCTAGATTTCCAGTCATATGTCTCGAACAACCACTACCAGTATCCATTTGTCCTTTTTCATTTTCACCAGTTGCTTTCTAGTATTTGAATTTTCAACAGCCATGTAACACACCAGTTCAGGTTTTGAATTTCCAATAGCCACCTTTTCAAAGTTTGAATTGCCAACAGCCACTACACCCATCTTTTCAACTTTTTAGTTTCCAAAAGTCATAGGACTCGTCCTTTTCTGTATTGAACAATATTTCAGTAGATCATATGCTTCTTTAACATTAACATATGCAGACTCTTTTAACATTGATGAAATGCATGAATTGACACTAGTATTATCAGAGATTCCAAAATTTTCCATTTTACCAAATTTTCAAAAATCATATTTTGAACTTTTTGAAAGACCTTGCTATGATACCAATTGCTAGGGACTGCGGAATGGATCGTTCAGGCAACGCAAACACTAAAGGGGGTAAATAGTGCTTGTAAGAATTAAAAAAAAACTAAAAACTTGAGAGAACTGTGGGATGAAGCAAACACCACAAACAAAACTGCAGACACAGATTCAAACACAGATGCAAAATAAATAGAAATAAAAGTGCAGAAAAGGAAAGAACACATCGGATTTTATACTAGTTTGGATCACTCGTACGTCCAGTCCATCATAACGCTGGATTGTGCAAAGTTTTATTACTATTTTCAAATAGCCAAATACAACCTCCTTGATTTCATGGCTCAACAAAGAGACACCGACTCCTATCCCTTGATTCATGGCTCAACGAGGGCACACCGACCCCCATTCCTTGATTTCACGGCTACAAGGATACGTCGATTACTCTTTGACAAACAAACAGGGTTTGTTCAAACCAAGCTCCTTGATTTCATGGATCAACAAGGAGACACTGACTCCTATCCCTTGATTCACGGCTCAACGAGGGCACACCGACTCCTATTCCTTGATTTCACGGGTACAAGGATACATCGATTACTTTGACATACAAACAGGGTTTATTCAAACCAAGCAATTACAAAACAGACCTATAATTCTTCAATAATACTTGATTTAGAGAGTAGAGAGAAGAAGTTTGATCAAATCAAAAGTGAGTTTGGCAAAGTATAAGTGCAAAAACTACAAAATTGATTAAGAATAATGGTAGAATGAAAGAGGATGAAGATGGAGAAGAAGAGATGTCAAAAAATTCGGTTTTAACCTATTTTTATAGAGTATGAAGGGTTGTAACGGTTCTGAAGCCTTTCAAATAGTGAAAAGACACTTCCCTTCAAAATTAGAAAAATAGTTGTTATATGTCGACATACATATTTTGCTATGTCGACATAGTCATATGTAATTTTCATTTTCAAAGCATTTTTCAAGTATTTTGCTATAAAATCAATTATGAAAATTCTTGAGTAAAATTCTAATGTTGAAAATCAATATTATATGATAAAAAACATGTGAAAACATATTTTTAAACTTTATAAATATATTTATAAAATTATAAGGTTTTAAAACTATATAAAATATAAATAAAGTATATATAAAAACTTAAGTTTGAAAAACAAAGAAGTATAATAATAGAAACAAATATAAAAACAAAATAGAGTGGATTGAGAATAAAATAGAAAAACAAAATAGAGAGGATTGAGAAAAGAATTGAAAAAACAGAATTTGAATTTGGATTTGAACCTGGAGTGTTATTTAAAGTCTTACAAAATCTAGGCTCTATAATTATATTAATCTTGAACTCTTGAAATCTTGATTACTCATGAGTCTTGAATCTACTCTGAATTCTGAATCTCTAAAAGCTCTTAAACTGTACAATCTTCAACATTAATTTTTTGTATACAAATCCTGCATGTGTGTATATATATATATATATATATATATTCTAGATAAAGATGTTAGTATATATTTTATAATCAATGATAATTGAAATAAGGTTGTTGTCATCAAAACTCCATTCTCCAACAGGTCGAGCCTGACCATTTCCAAGAGGAAGAGGGATGCCCCCGTGCTCATGCTACGCCGTGGGTCAGGTGACCCGATCACGATTGCCTATTAGAGCCGCTTCGGTAGCTTCATTTCCAGCAAGTTGAGCGTGGCCCGACCTTCCATCCATCCGAGCGAAGAATCCGTCCAACATCTCCTGTTGTTTTCGGAGAAGATCATCTTGCCTTTCCATTTGAGCTCTCAAATTAGCGAGAACTCCAACTATCTTATCTTGAGTCAAGTATGTTGATGAATTTTCATGTGAGGAAGCCTCGTGACTGTTCTCATTTCTAGCGCCTTCAGCTCGGCGCCTTCAGCATCAGCGCCTTCAGCTCAGCGCCTTCAGCATCAGCGCCTTCAGCTCGGGAGAAAGTACCATCCTTCTTTCTTTTAACCACTGGTCCAGTAGCCAAACAATCCTCTTCCTTTCAAGCTAGAAGAAGAAGTATTGTGTGCCCCCTTCTTGATGCGCCAAAATGTTAGACCAAAATTTTGCTCTAACACCCAAATGAAAAGATAATAAATACAGAAAATAACAAGGGACATACGAGATTTTTATAGTGGGTCGGCCCAAACTAAGCCTAGTCCACTTTATAGTTTCTTAAATTCTATGAAATTACAAGTACAATGTCGTCTCACATTCCGTGATATCCCTTTATACATAACATCCTTGTGTTACAATGAAGAAAAGGAGAAAAGAGAATGGTTTTATACATGAAATCCACATGTTAGATTGATTTGAAGAAGGCACAATGTACTTGTGTCCTTGGCAATGGAGGCCGAAAGTTGTTAGTACCAAAAAGCTCGAGAGATCCTCTCAAAATGCCTTCTAATGGTGTATTTATAGCCATTTCCCAGTACTGACTCGCGGGAAACGTGGCACGCATCCCAAAAATCTTGAAATGAGGTGGAAAACGTGGAGAAATCCTCTACAAGTCGTGTCGTGCCATGTGTAAGTTCATCCACGTCCATTGGAGTGGAAGTTGCCTAAAGAATATGGATAAATCCATGTGTAGCTGCTGCTTCTAGGCGGTACGTGGTTCGTGGTCTTCGTGCGGTTCGCAGTTCGTAGTGATAGGGTGGTTCACAGCTCGTGGTGCAGGGTAGTTCACGACTTGTGGTGCAGGGTTGTTCGCAACTTGTGGTTTAGGGTGGTTCGCAGCTCGTGGTGTAGGGAGGTTCGTGGCTCATGGTATAGGGCGGTTCGTGACCGAGAGCCGAGACCCAAGAGCCGAGACCCGAGATCCGAGAGCCAGGGTCCGAGCTTTCATATACTCCTACATGTGTTCACGAAAATGGGTGTAACTTTCAAACCGTAAGGCCGATTGGGCCAAACGAAATCTCTACTTGAAGCTAATTCATAAAACTACAAGAGTTTGACATTTTAAGGCCTAAATGAGGTCGTTTGATAGGAGTTTTGGGCCAGTTTATGCTAATGTTGCGACTTTGACCAAATTGCTTTACGCTTTGTGACATTGCTCTCACCGCTTGAGCGCGTTACTATCTAGAAATCTCATGTGTGACAGCTTTGACAAAAAAAACATGTCAATAATGCCATAGTAAAATTTTGTGCTCAACCAAATAAGAAGCTTCAATTTTATTAATGTCACAATCAGAATACATAGGTTTATTGCTGATAACGGTTACACTTGCCTTAAATAGACCATCACATAAATATCCTCTTCCTATATACATTCCAACTTTGGACAGAACCATCTTGTCTGACTCGAAGACCATTTTGAATCATTTCTTTGATAGTACTGCACCCGAGATGAGATTCTTGTGGATGTTTGGAACGTGGAACACATCATTCAACTTGACAGTTTTCCCAGAAGTAAACTTCAGAATTACTGTGCCACTCCCTTAGATCATTGAAACTGCAAAATTACTCATGTAGGGTTTTTCTTCATGATCGAATTTCTAGTATGTAGAAAACATGGTTTTGTCAGAGAAAACATGATGAGTAGTGCCCATGTCCACCACCATTGGTTAGGATTCTATACCAAGTTGCATTCAGATATAACGGCAGAAAAATTGAACTCGTCCACTTCCATATTGTCGACTATATTCGCCGCTGAGTTGCCTTTCTATTTATTTACATTGCATTAAATCTTAAAATATTATAACGTTGTTGTTGTAAATTGATTACAACATACTTATTAAATCATTAGCTAATACTGAATTACAGAGCAGTGGAAATCTGAGTTATAAACTTGTGCTACGAGTTTGAAATTGGTTATTCTCTATTTTGGTATACTAGATGTATAACATCTTAAGAATTTTATTTCAAAATTCTCCCAAGATACAACAAACGTATTCTGCATGAGATTGTAATGAGTATGTCACTTTGTGATTTTGTAACATCCCGAATTTTTAACGACATTCCAGAGAATAAATTAAATGATAATTAATTTAATGTCCAGAATTAGAGGAAATGGACTGCACCATTGCGTCCATCTAGAAATTCTGGTCAGATAAACGTTTGGTTTGCGTAAAACAGACACCGTATGAAGAAGTTATGAAGGTTTTAATTTTGTATACGCATAGAAATATTTTATATATACGCGTGGGTCAGAGGTGAGTTTGAGATGAGTCAGAATCCTATCCAGTGGATTCAAATTCGAAAAATTCCTCTGAGCAACAAAATTCCCGCTTTAGGGGGTCGATCCCCTAGAGGGGTGTCGATCTAGGGGTCGACCCACCCACAGGGGTGTCGAGACCCCAAGGGCTGAGGTGTCACTTAGTTTCAGGGGGTCTGGCAGCTATATATACGTGTCATATGTCTCATATTCTCTTCACTGGGAGCCATAAAGGCCATATGTTGCTAGAGTGTGAACTGAACCGTTTCTACAACAATATATTCTACAAATCCAATTAAGAAATTCTAGATCAGTTCTTCCTAAATTCTCTAAACCTAACACTGTGAGTTTCTAGATTACTTTTAGGTATAGATAAATAAAAGTATACTTTGGAAGACTATGAATTGGATATGTTATAAAATATGATTCTGTGTTAATGTGAAATTCAATATATACTATGTCATGACATATCTATTTTCTTAGATCTAATAAAATTGTGTTGATTTGATTATGATGGTTATGTGGATCTTGACTTGTAACCATGTTATGGTGGATGTATATCTATTAATTTGGACAACTGTGACATCACTTGGATCTAGAACTTTATGTTAATCACCTTTCACCTGTCATATTGTTATCCATTGAGATATGTTGTAAACTTGACATGTGAACCAACCTTTAGATCTAAACATTTTATTATGTCACCCCAACTATGCTAGGTCTAAGTAATTGGACACCTAATGTTTAATCTAGATCTCATTATGCTTACTTGAACATCATAGTGATTGCCATAAGTTACTAGTTTGATGTCCACTTTATTGTGATGTTAATCACATGTCCATTCACTTTGTTATTATGTCAGTTTATGTTCATGCTTATGCCAAGACATGTTGAAACTATCACCCTTGTCATACTCCCTTTTTATTGTTATAGCTAGGCTACTTTATTGCCTAGATGCCATCAAAATACGTACGAATACGTTAGAGAGGAAATGGGGAAAAGGATTATAATTGGCATGAATTATGTAATGTTTATATGAAATGGGACATGTAATTCAAATGGGGAAAACATAGAAATAGTTACCTATAATTAGGGCTGTCAATGGGTCGGTTGGGTCGGGTTCGGGTCGGGTCAAGTCATGTTCGGTTTGAGTTCGGGTCGTGTCAGCTCAACCCGTTTATTAAACGGGTCGGGTTCGGGTTGGGTCATTTATAATCGTGCGGGTTTTGGGTTTGATTCGTGTAACCCGTTAAGAAAAAATTTGTATAAAAAGATGAAAACATGAAAGAAGGGTGTTGTAATAATTCACTTGTTGCAAGCTAAGATGAGAATAAAAATGTAAAAAAGTAGTTAATGTGGGAATAAACATGAAAACGTAAAGGAGTGAATCAGAAAGAGGTAGAACCATAGAAATTAGAATGACTGAATGGGTGGCGGCTTGGTAATTTGTAAATTATGGTAAAGCAGCAAATGGGTAGTGGACTGGGATAGGCCTATGTTTTGTAGATTGAGGAGTAATAAAAATATGTTTTATATTAAACGGGTCATGACGGGTCAGAAATGGGTTCACGGGTTGGGTCGGGTCAACCCGTTTATTAAATGGGTCAGAGCGGGTTGACCCGAAATTGACCCGTTTATAAACGGGTCAGGTCGGGTTTTTTTCGTGCGGGTTACGAGTCGTGTTAGAAATTGACGGCCCTACCTAAAATGACATAGGTAGATTTGGATTAAATTGGAATGTTTAGTAATTTACAATTAGGAATTGTAAATTGTACTTATGACACGAGGTTAGGTTATATTAGTGGTGGAAGTCTGCCCGGACCTGACCGGCATATCCAGCAGCCACTAATGTTGAACCTAATGTGGGATGTCTAAATATGCAAATACGAATCGGGATAAGACACGAGGTTAGGCTTAACTGTAGAATAAGACTGCATGGACCCGACCGGCATATCTAGCATCCACACGTTGTAGGCCTAATGTGGGAGGTCTATCCCATTATAACCATAATTGGACATGGTAATGAAATAGACTACTTAACCTAATTTAATGTGACTATGGACTTAAGTTAGGGTTAAGTAAAATTGGATGGGTAGTGGTGGGTTAAGTAAATTAGATGAGGTAGGTAATATGTATATATAGGCCCACGAATTTAACCCAATAAGGTTATGTAATTAAAGGCACCTAGTGGTATACATAACCAGTAGATAATGTAATAGGGTTATGTAATTAAAGACACCTAGTAGTATACATAACCAATAGATAATGTAATAAAGTTATGTAATTAAAGACACCCTTTAGGGTAAGCATAACTAGTATAGGGCTATGTAATTAAAGACACCTAAGGGTATACATATTCAGCGGAAAACCTTGTGGGGGGTACAAGACAAGGGGGGAGCTTACATCATATTGTGTGGGACCCTTTTCAGTCAGTAACCCGGAGTTGGTATCAAGTAAAGACCTCCGTACTAGGTGGAGAAGGGGCACGCTTACTGATTGATTGTAAGAGATCCAAACGAGGAGGATGGTGTGGGCGGCACAAACCGACCGGGGACATGTGCGTCATGGGTCGGGCAGAGGGGCTAAGACGACCGTGACACCAGTAGATATGGTTATGCACACCATGGGTTGCCAGTTTAGGAAGTGATACCTCCTACTGCGCGGCCAGCACATGATATCTACTGGGTAGGGAGCCGATCGATTAGGGTAGTGGTTAGGGTATACTTGGACGTCTGACCTAAGCCTACAAACTTATAGTAGAAGGGATCATCTCAATTCAGTTATACAAGTAGTAGTGCAGAGCAATCATTAGTGAGGCACATACACCTTAACTTGCTTACCTTGTCACACCTTCCATTTATGTAGTCGTCTCTCTTATCCACTTTATATGCCTATCATGTTGCTTTTATTTATCTACTGTCTAAAAGTAACTAGACTTGCCATACTTTATGTCTGACCCTATCGTTTCTCCTTCTTTCTTCCGTTCCCCCCCCCCCCCCCCAGGTTCTCAGGGAGGAAACACTCAGACTTAATCAGGAATCATATATCATCTTGCTTGGATCTACTTCTGAAGTATGGCTCAAGTTCTTGTCTCTACTATGGCTTAACTCTTTTTATTTAGGGAATGATTCTTTTTATTTACTTATGTACTCTGATGGTGCAAGACAGAAGTTATTTTATTGTAATGGTTTTTATGATTTATGAAATTGTGGACCACGGTATTATGACTTATGTTTGAAATAAAAGTTTAAATTTTTCCGTTGCTGCCTTATTTATATCAGTCTTGTAATTATTCTGTGTTTGTTTACCTATAGCGCTTCACGAAACTTAATGCATTTCCTTAGTGAGTGACATTAACGGATGTATGTGTCTCACTTGGTATCAGAGCTGAAGGTTACCAGATTAGACAAAAGTTTTTGAAAATTATTTTAAAAAAGGTTTTAAAAGGAAAGCATTTTCAAAAAAGAAAAGTCTATTTTGAAAAACATTCCCCATAAAGCCATATGTAGTATCCTTCGGTCCTTTATCTAAATTTCTTCCTTTCCCTTTTTCGGCATGTCTAGGGAACAAAACATCCCTAATCTCCCAGGGGGCATCACAATACCCAGATGGTTCCGGAGGTATTTGGAGGCCACGGAACTGGCCGAAGGCCAAAGAGATGTTCCTCCCCCAATTGCACCAGTCATTCCTCCTCCTCCCCCTCAAAGCTGACAACTTTGCCAAAATCTGCAAAGACTTCCGTGCTATGGGAGGAAGGCCATTCCATGGAACAAGACGTTCATAGAAGCTCGGAATTGGCTTAAGGAGACCGAGGACTTGTTCGTAATTTTTAAAGTGGAGGACCAAAGGAAAATTCAATTAGCTTCTTGGCTGTTAAAGGACAGAGCCTCATTTTAGTGGGAAGTCACCCAAATGGGACGTCCGATAGAAACTTGGGAAGACTTTAGACAGAGATTCGAAATGAAATTTATTTCCAGAGCGGAGAGAGGAAAACAGATGGAGAGGTTCTTAATACTCAAACAAGGAAATTTAACGGTGAAGGAGTATGTGAACAAGTTAAACCAACTGGCAAGGTTCGGGCTAGAGTTGGTAGACACACTGCACAAAAGGGCTTTACGGTTTGCTAAGGGGCTGAATGAGCCTCTACATGGTTTAGCTACATCCCATCTTCCAATGGGGGCCACCTTTGAAAAGCTTGTTGATATGGCCCTAATGCATGAGGAGGACAAGGGAGAAAAGAAGGAAACAAAAGCTAAGGGGACATTGCAGAATAAGAAGGTATGGCCCAAGAAAGGGCAGCAACAGCAGCAATAGCAGCAACAACAGAAGAAAGGGGAGAAGATGGTAAAGGCAAGGATAGGAGAAAATGTCACAATTTCGGAAAGGAGGGCCACCTGATCAAAGATTGTAAGAGAAGGAAGGCCACTTGCTTTAATTGCGGAGAGATCGGACACTTCTCCAAAGAGTGCCCAAGGAAACAGGGATCGTAGGGACAAGGGCAAAGAGTAGGGACTTCTGGAGGGCAGGTGCATGCTCTCACGATCAGTGCTCCTGAAAGAGGTAGAAAAATTTTCGTAGAAAGTTTAGTTTCTCTTTCAAACCATCCAGTTAGAACACTTTTTGATTCTGGTGCTTCACACTCGTTTATATCTAGTTCTGTGGTTGAAAATCTACACTTAATTACTAGTATGGTAGTAGATCCCGTAGTTGTTTCAAACCCCATTGGTGGTTCGGCTCATTTATCGGGGTTTGAAAATATCTGTGTTAGGTATCGAATTTGAGTGCGATGCGTATGTGCTCGGGTTTATGGGCTATGGGTTGATTCTAAGAATGAGTTGGCTTACCACGTATGGTGCCATTCTGGATTGTGAGAGGAGGGTTGTTAGAGTCCCGACTTGTCATAGGAAGACCCTCGAAGTTTCTTGTGACCCCCAAGGTTCTGCTACGCTTAGCTTCCTAGAGTCTCTAGATTCATCCATAGATGATTTGCAATCTGTTCCAGTGGTTCGAGATTATTCAGATGTTTTTGATGAGGTATGGGGTTTACCTCCAAGGTGCGAAATTGACTTTCGTATATATCTGGTGGACAATGCAAAGCCAATTGCATTACCAGTATGCCACATGGCTCCAAGGGAAAGGAGGGAGCTGAGTAAGGAAGTAGGCGAGCTACTTGAAAAAGGGTTTATCAAACAAAGCATATCTGAGTGGGGTGCTCCAGTAGTATTCGTAACTAAAGTGGATGGTTCGCTTCGTTTGTGTGTTGACTATGGAGAGTTAAATAAGCTCACTAAGAAGAACAGGCACCCGCTTCCGAGGATTGATTATTTATTTGATCAGCTTGTTGGTGCCATGGTATTTTCTCAGTTGGACTTGGCTATGGGGTTCCATCAGTTGAGGGTGCCTGAGGACAGCATAGATAAGTCTGCTTTCAGAACACCAAACGGCTTCTTTGAATGGCTAGTTATGCCTTTTGGGTTGACAAATGTACCCGCCTATTTTGTTGATTTGATGCGTAGGGTGTTTTGGGAGTTCCTAAACAAATTCGTCATAGTCTTCATTGATGATATTTTGATGTTCTCCAATGATAAAGAAGAGCATGCCCAGCATTTGGGAGAAGTTTTGAAAACTCTCTGTGACCATCAACTAAAAGCAAAGTCCTCCAAATGCCATTTCTGGAGAAAGGAGGTGAGATTCTTGGGGCATGTATTCTCCAAAGAAGGGATAGATGTAGATCCCGCGAAGGTGGTTACAGTACAAGATTGGGAGATTCCTAAAAATGCAACTGAGGTGAGAAGCTTTCTTGGGTTGGCAGGTTATTATAGGAAGTTCATTAAGGACTTCGCAAAGATATCGGCCTCTCTCACCAGGCCGATGAGGAAGAATTTGGCATTTTCATAGGACGTAGACTGTGATGTTGCTTTCCAATGACTGAAGAGGGCTCTGACAACAGCCCCATTCTTGACCTTGCCCGATGGGAGTAATGTGTTTACTGTTTACACTAATGCGTGCGGTATAGGGCTTGGTGTGGTTCGTATGCAAGAAGGGAAAGTAATATGTTAAGGGGGTAGACAGTTGAGAGTTCATGAGAATAACTACCCCACCCATGATTTAGAGCTAGCTTCCATAATATTCGTGTTAAAGACGTGGCTTCATTATTTACTTGGAGAAAAGTACGAGTTATACACCGATCGTAAATCTCTCAAGTATCTATTCTCACAGAAGGATCTAAACTTAAGGCAACAACGGTGGATGGAGTTCTTAGCTTCATATGATTTTGAGATTGCTTATACCCCCGGCAAGGGTAATGTGGTGGAAGTTGCACTAAGTAGGTAGAGGTTGGCTCTGAGTCCTCTATTTGTGGAAAGAAAGAACTTAGAGTTCGTATCATCTTTTGATTTTATAACCTCCATCAAGGTTTTGCCTGATTTATTTGCATCCTTAGAGATACGACCGACTCATGTGGATCAGGTAGGAGCTTCGCAACAAGGTAACCCACAGATTCTAGACATCATGGATAAGCTCATAAGAGGGGAGACTTCTAGTCACCTCAGTAGGTATGCCATAGATGAAAAGGGTGGTTGCGACGAGATGGAAGGCTATGTGTCCCTCAAACTGGAAGCTTGATAAAGGTAGTCCTAGAAGAAGCCCATTATTCTAAGATGACCATTCATCTAGGAGGTGGCAAGATGTACAGGGATACGAAGAGGGTTTTCTTTTGGGCTGGGATGAAGAAGGATGTGGCTGAATTTGTTTCTCAATGTTTGGTTTGCCAGCAAGTCAAAGCTGAGCAAAAGAAGCCCGGTGGATTGCTTCATCCGTTGGAGGTTCCACAGTGGAAATAGGAGAGCATCTTTATGGATTTCATAGATGGTTTGCCAAGATCGAAGAAAGGTAATACCAATATTTGGGTGATAGTGGACAGACTCACTAAGAGCGCTCACTTTATTCCAGTTAAAAGTAAGAGGATGACATTATGGTTGGCAGCAATTTATGTTCGTGAGATAGTTCGTCTCCACGCAGTTCCTTCCAGCACCATAAGCGATGGTGACCCCATCTTTACCAGCAAATTTTGGAGGAGCTTGCAAGAAGCGTTAGGTATACAGTTGTTTTGAGCACCTCTTATCATCCTCAGACTGATAGGCAGACGGAGAGGGTGAACAGAATTCTAGAAGATCTTTTAAGGCTGTGTATCCTTGACTTCCGAGGGACTTGGGAAGAGCATCTTCCTTTAGTAGAGTTTGCCTGTAATAACAGCTATCAGGCTAGCATCAGTATGGCACCCTTCGAATTATTATACGGATGACCCTGTAGATCGCCAACTTGTTGGTGGGAATCTACAGAAAGATTATTACTTGGACCAGATATGGTTAAAGAAACATTCAACCTTATTCGACGGTGGATGAAGACAGGTCAAGATAGGCAGAAATCCTATGCAGAAAAGAGAAGGACTGACATCGAATTCGAAGTGGGAGACTTAGTTTTTTATCAAAGTATCACCTCTGAGGAATGTGGTTCGCTTCGAATTAGTAGGGAAGTTGGCACCTAGGTTTGTGGGACCGTTCCCATAACCGAGAGGATTGGCCAAATGGCCTATAGAGTAAAGCTCCTAGAAAATCTATCCGGTGTTCATGACGTTTTCCATGTCTCTCATCTGCGGAAGTGCCTTCATGACACTGCTGAAGTTGTTGAGCCGAGCATGTTAGAAAAAGTCGAAGTGGAATGTGAGGCGACAGTCAGACGAGTCTCTACCCGTATTCTTGGGTCAGAGGTTAGGAAGATGTGTAATAAGGAAATCAAGTTGCTAAAGGTTCAATAGGGAGATAACACAGAAGACGCAACTTGGGAGACCGAATACAATATTCATGCTTCGTACCCTTTTCTTTTCGAGGGTATGTTCTTAACTCCTTTCCTAAATTTTATCAGTACTTGTTTCTGTCAACAGAATATATCTTATCCATCATATTTTCGACATTTAGATAGGAATCCTATGGATGTAAACATGTGTTTGAAACATGTTATGTTTGATGGATGCAAGTGTTTGCTAGTGGTTGTTTGTGGACGCTTATACACACATGCACTAAGATCGGCTCAATCACTTTCATATTGCATATGGATGTGTGTACATTTATTTTTTTATGGATGGAAATGGATGAACTGGCATATGGATGTCGCATTTGGGCGAATGGGTGAGCACACATATAGAATATATATGATACAATAGGTTTATTTGCATACATATTGGATTCCTGGCACTGAGATACATTGCATTAAGGAGGTCAACTGAATCAGTAGACCACCTGATCTTTGCATTAGTGTTGGGACATATACATACACCTTCGCATATATTCATATAAGCATTAGAAATCTTTAAGGACAACGGGTGCCAGCGATTGATGGATAAGTAGATGGATGATGGATGGTAGGATATGCACTCTTCTCAACTTAGAGATTTCGGGGACGAAATCCTTTGAGTAGGGGAGAATGTAACACCCCGAATTTTTAACGACATTAAAGAGGATAAATTAAATGATAATTAATTTAATGTTCAAAATTAGAGGAAACGGACTGCACCATTGCGTCCGTCTTGAAATTCTAGTAAAGATAGATATTTGGTTTGCGTAAAACAGACACTGTATGAAGAAGTTATGAAGGTTTTAAGTTTGTATACGCATAGAAATATTTTATATATACACGTGGGTCAGAGGTGAGTTAGAGATGAGTCAGAATCCTATCCAGAGGATTCAAATTCGAAAAATTCCTCTAAGCAGCAAAATTCCCGCTCTATGGGGTCGACCCCCCTAGAGTGGTGTCGACCTAGGGGCCGACCCCCTGAAGGGGTGTCGACCTAGGGGTCGACCCACTTCCAGGGGTGTCGACACCCCCAGGGATGAGGTGGCACTCGGTTTCAGGGGGTCTGGCAGCTATATATACGTGTCATATTTCTCATATTCTCTTCATTGGGAGCCATGGAGGCCATATGCTGCTGGAGTGCGAACTTAACCGTTTCTACAACAACTTATTCTACAAATCCAATCCAGAAATTCTAGATCTGTTCTTCCTAAATTCTCTAAACCTAACGTTGTGAGTTTCTAGATTACTTTAAGGTTTAGATAAATAAAAGTATACTTTGAAAGACTATGAATTGGATATGTTGTAAAGTATGATTCTGTGTTAATGTGAAATTCTATACTATGTCATGACAGATCTATTTTCCTAGATCTAATAAAATTGTGTTGATTGGATTATGATGCTTATGTGGATCTTGACTTGAAGCCATGTTATGCTGGATGTACATCTATTAATTTGGACAGTTGTGACATCACCTTGATCTAGATCTTTATCTTAATCACCTTTCACCTATCATATTGTGATCCACTGAGATATGTTGTAAACTTGACATGTGAACCTACCTTTAGATCTAAACATTTTATTATGTCACCCTAACTATGCTAAATCTAAGTAATTGGACACCTAATATTTAATCTAGATCTCGTTATGCTTACTTGAACATCATAGTGATTGCCACAAGTTACCAGTTTGATGTCCACTTTATTATGATGTTAATCAAATGTCCATTCACTTTGTTATTATGTTGGTTTATGTTCATGTTTATGCGAAGACATATTGAAACTATCGCCATTGTTATACTCCCTTTTTATTGTTATATATAGGCTACTTTATAATATAGGGGACGTCAAAATACGTACGAATACGTTAGAGAGGAAACGGGGAAAAAGTGATTATAATTGGCATGAATTATGTAATGTTTATATGAAATGGGACATGTAATTCAAATGGGGAAAACATAGAAATAGTTACCTATAATGACATAGGTAGATTTGGATTAAATTAGAATGTTTAGTAATTTACAATTAGGAACTGTAAATTGTACTTATGACACGAGGTTAGGTTACATTAGCGGTGAAAATCTGCCCGGACCCGACCAGCATATCCAGCAGCCACTAATGTAGAACCTAATGTGGGAGGTCTAAGTTCGAAATACAAATCGGGCTAAGAAACGAGGTTAGGCCCAACTGTGGAATAAGACTGCCTGGACCCGACCGACATATCCAGCATTCACACATTGTAGGCCTAATATAGGGGGGGTCTAGCCCATTATGACCATAATTGGACATGGTAATGAAATAGACTACTTAACCTAATTTAATATGACTATGGAGTTAAGTTAGGGTTAAGTAAAATTGGATGGCAGTGGTGGGTTAAGTAAATTAGAGGAGGTGGGTAATATATACATACAGGCCCACGAATTTAACCCAATAAGGTTATGTAATTAAAGACACCTAGTGGTATACATAACCAGTAGATAATGTAATAGGGTTATGTAATTAAAGACACCTAGTGGTATACATAACTGATAGATAATGTAATAAAGTTATATAATTAAAGGCATCTTTTAGGGTAAGCATAACTATTATAGTGCTATGCAGTTAAAGACACCTAAGGGTATACATAGTCAGTGGAAAATCTAGTAGGGGATACAAGACAAGGGGGAGAGCTTGTATCATATTATGTGGGACCCATTTCAGTCAGTAACCCAGAGTTGGTATCAAGTAAAGACCTCTGTACTAGGCGGAGAAGGGGCATGCTTACTGATTGATTGTAAGAGATCCAAACGAGGTGGATGGTGTGGGCGGCGCAAACCGATCGGGGACATGTGTGTGCATGGGCCGGGCAGAGGGGGCTAAGACGACCGTGACACTAGTAGATATGGTTGTGAACACCATGGATTTCCACTTTAGGAAGTGATACCTCCTACTGTGGGGCCAACACAAGATATCTATGGGGTAGGGAGCCGGTTGATTATGGTAGTGTACTTGGACGTATAACCTAAGCCTACCAACTTATAGTGGAAGGGATCATCTCAATTCAGTTATACTAGTAGTAGTGTAGAGTAATCATTGGTGAGACACATACACCTTAACTTGCTTACCTTGTCACACCTTCCATTTATGTAGTGGTTTCTCTTATCCACTTTATATGCCTATCATGTTGCTTTTATTTATCAATTGGCTAAAATTAACTAGACTCGCCAGACTTTATGTCTAACCCTATTGTTTCTCCTACTTTCTTCCGTTTCCCCCTAGGTTCTCAGGGAGGAAACACTCAAACTTAACCAGGGATCAGATATTATCTTGCTAGGAGCTACTTCTAAAGTATGACTCAAGTTCTTGTCTCTACTATGGCTTAACTCTTTTTATTTGGGGGATGATGCTTTTTGTTTACTTTTGTACTCTGATGGTGCAAAACATAAGTTTTTTTTTGTAATGGTTTTTGTGATTTATGAAATTGTGGATCACGGTATTATGACTTATGTTTGAAATAAAAGTTTAAATTTTTCCGCTGATGCCTTATTTATATTTGTCTTGTAATTATTCTATGTTTGTTTACCTATAGCACTTCACGAAACTTAATGCACTCCCTTAATGAGTGACATTAACGGGCGTGGGGTGTCTCAGATTTTATATAAGAGTATTAGAGAAGAGAGAAGGAAGATTCGTATTGGAATGAATAAGGAGAGCGATCGGTTTTCCTCCTTATTTATCTGCATCACTTCGAATGGTCGCGTTCGTACCTCTTTGCAAAGTCGCGTCGATACGTTTTCGTTGCTGCCATTCGCTCGCATCTGTTGCGCCTTGTGTTTCTGCACCTTTCTGTTCAACAGTGGACTGATGCAAGCTGCATTCGTTCAATAAACTACACCTATTCGCTTAAGGGGTTGCACCCGTTCGCCAAAAAACTACACATTTGTTGTGTGCTCGCTTTCAGAAGTCACGTCCCTTCAGGTCCGCATCTGCCCGTTTCTTAACAGTCTGCATCCGTTCAGTCAAACGGTCATGTCTGTATCTGAGTTCAAGGCTCAACCCAGTCTCTTTCCGAAGCCCGAAACCATTAAAGAATGGCCTAGCAAAAATAAATTCATATTAGACCCGTACGAACGGCGGCGCGTGCGTGTGTGGTTGTGAAGCATGACTTCCCTTCTCACAACGAAGCAAACATTTGAGTGCTCCAAGACCCCAACCTCCGCATGAAGAACTTACTTATATCCTTTGATATAATTTTTTGTTTTGGTGATGTGGGACAATGGACAAAGTATGTTTAGTTCAATAACAGGAATTCCAACAAATTTATATATAATTTCATAGAAGAGCACATTCTATTAAGCACTTTCTTAAGCTTGAACGCATGTCAACACAATAATTAGGTTAATAATATGAAAGAACTATACAATTGTAAACCTTAAATTTCATTGAACATGCATTGATGTAGTGCCCTAATCAAAACCAAGGCCATGATAAGGAAATAAATTCAATACTTCCGTCCATGCTCTTGCATGTAATAACCCGTTATATTCTTTTTTTCATCTGCATGTACGAGAGTAGCTATCAACAAACAAACGAGAAAGAATATATAACTTCACTAGGATTAGTTAAGAAGCTTCCACATAAATTTTGCAATAAAGAAAAAAGGCAAACTGATTTAAAAGGGGGGAAATTCAAGTGCTAAATCTACAAGCATTTGCATTTATGTCACTTTTTTTTATGCATGACAGAAAGAAGTTTGAAAATGAAAATGATTGTATAATAACTGATAGCACAGAATTTGATATATGAAACACCAATTGAAATAGTATTTTGTAGTTGAAACACTATACTATACATAGAACTTTCTGCTGGTCAGTCAACATGTACTCATGAAGTTGGTTAATAAGGTCGGATTATTGGAAGAGTTTAGAAGGTTGACAAAGGATATTCATGATGTACTGAACCAATTGTTGAAGTTATGCTAGTTTCGATGCTAAGAAAATATTGTTAGGGACAAACTTTAAAAAAAATTAATATAGCAATAAGAACTCTAATTATCGCATGCCTTCTCTTTTTCTTCATTCTTCACTTACATCATTCTTCCTCCTCCGACCACCACGAGTTGTATTGATGAGATGGAATGATCGTACTTGCATGACTCCATCTGGACTTGATTTCTAGGTGTTTGAATTGACACTTCTGAGTCATTTAGCCTCGTGATAGTCGAGTCGTATTAATCTGGATTACTTCTGACAGTCGAACAGAAAGGTCCGGTGACAATATGGTCTCATAATTTCAATATCAAAAATAATCATATGATACTATGAACATTATTTATCGAAGAAAAGCAAGACTCATTGACTATGCCTTAATGGTAGAAAAAATACTAGTTAAACGATTTCTAGTATATATGTACAAGTAATACAAATACTATATATATTACATTGAGAGAGGCGCTTTTCTCTTTTAGCTAGTTTTCATTTTTCCTCCTCTTTTTGTTTTCCTTACAAAAAAGGTAGAATTTGGCAATACCTTAGAATCAGTGATAAATGCATATCAAAGTGTCAAAGTGTTGTAGTTATCAACATGTATGGTAAATGGAAGCCATTTGATGTTAGACCAAATATATTCAAAGAACTACAATTTAATCAAGATGTTCACATACTAGAAAACAGACCAATTTCCTACCTGAAATTTCCTACGTCTTTCCTATGCCTTAAGGTGGTGATTAGGAATGGCGTAGAAAATTAGTAGGAATAGTTCAAAGCGTAGGAAAGACGTCAACCATTTCTTACACCTTACCTATGCCAGAAAAGGTGTATAAAACTACTACGATATTTCCATGCCATTGTTAATTTAGATTGACATAAGAAGAACCTGAAATTACGCCTTTCCTACACCTTAAGACAGGGCATAAGAATGGCGTAGTAAAATTATAAAATCTTCTAGGTCTTCCTTGTGCCTATTGTTAAGAAAGCAGGGCGTACGAATTTACTGCGGTATACAGAAGGTAATTCAATCCACTACTTTAACTAAACATCCTATCATTCATTTGACAACAAAATCAATGGTTTATGTAATCAATCTACGCACTTTTGTCTAATTTGATAATTTGTAGGGCCAGATGCAATCTCCATGTTGCAATTAATTTTATCAAAATCCCTAAATTAAATTAGAAACAAATCTGCTTTCTAGATCTGGAATAACAACCAAGATCGCCAATGCCATTGCCATCGTCTTTGATGGAGAATGCATCATCGTGAGCGTCGCTGTCTGAGAGTTGAGTAGCTATTATCTACGCCATAGACGACAAAGCATCCACTGTATAATCACTGGTATCGCGCTCGTCATTGCTTTTAGATAGTAGCCTGAAATTGCTACCTAAAATCAGATTCTTATTTTATCTAATTTTAAAAACATCTGTTAAATCTTTTTCAGTTATTGGGAACATTAGAGGGAGGGGAGATTGATATTGGCATATAGAGAAGAGAAAACTCCAACTAAGTAAGAAACAGCAGTCTTGAATGAATATCTCAAGGTACATGATTGCATACGAAATAAACCACCTGCATATATGTTACTCACTTCAATACATGAATTAACAAAATATAATCTAAATCTTCAACAACCACCGTGAAAGCTTTAGTAATCACATTGTCAGGTTGACATAAGATTGAAGACGGCAACGTAGAATCATGCCTTGTGTATTTCGATTTGTCAATTAAAATTTTATTATCAAGCAAGATCAAATTATACCTAATTGTGTCAGTGTTAAGTAGTTAGACGAAATATACCAATTAAAATATTTATTTTTTGATTAAAAATTTTCTCCGTATTTTTTATGATGTGAGTATCAATTCTTAGTAGTTTAGTATCATTTTCATGATTGTTTGGTGGATAATTTTTAATAAGAATTGTTATCAGCTTGTAATTATAGATACGTAGCTTTGATCCTCTATGTAATTGTTTCTTGTAATTTATAACGCTGGGCTTATAGTGTTAAGAGCTCGATGATACTTTTGTTGCTTGTTCATTTTGATAATTAGGTGCAGCTTGTTGGAATCCGCGAGCCTCATGTTTAGGTTTACAATCATAGGCTAGAACTTGAAAGCTTCATCAATAATGAGCTCAGTGGTTGTAACTACCCAGATTTTGGAACCAATTTAAAATTTTATTTTTTAATTGATTTAATGGATTTTAAGAATTTAAAATGATTTATTTTGGGAATTAACGATTTAAAATTTATTTAAATCGAAATTGGAATGTATAAATTTAAAATTTAATTAAAACAAACTCGTCATGGCATTGTAGTTTGAAAATTCGATTTTTATTTTCAAAAGAAATGTACATAATTCAATATAAATCGGAATTAAGTAAAACAAGAAACGTTGGAATATTTTGAACTATAATTTCTGACGAATGAAAGAAACTAAGATTTCAGTTTATAAATTGAAAGTAATGTCCAGTTTAAAATTTAAAATAGTTTATATGGAATTTATATATATATATTAAATATATATTTTAAATATATTTAAAGCCCTTAAAAATAGCCATTTTACAAACGACCTCCGCTTTCAACAAAACAACTTTTGTTGGATCCAAAATGTCAAATTATAGTTAGGTATAAAATTTCATAATTTTTGGAATTAATGTGTGAGCATAGTAAATTTAAATGCGTTTTCAATTTCAGTTTACAATTAATAAGCCAGTTAAAAGGCCATTTTTCAAACAGTCTCCAAATTCAATGAAACTAATTTTGTTAGGACCGTAACGTCAAATTATAGCTATATTTCAAAATTCATAAATTGTTGAGTCAGTATGTGGCCCCGGTAAATTAAAATGTACGTTGAAATTCAATATTGACCGTTATATTAATTTATATTTTAATTTTGATAAAAACTGATCGAAACAACTGAATTGGCCTACGAAACATATCCCATTGTGTCTGGAATGGGGGTATTTAGTTGCGAACGATAGTTGTTGGGTTTGATTTGGAGTTCAAATGTAGAATCTCATTTTTATGAATTAAAATATTAATAAAATATGATTAGTATAAAAGGGGCAAAACCCTAAAACCTATTCTTTAATTTCAGCACCGCCGATTCCTATCGATGACCAAAACCACTCGAAAATTCCTCCCTCAATCTCTCTAAATACAATTCGAATCAAATCATGGTTTCAAAACAAAATTCGGTTAGATTTCCAAGCTCTTTAATTTGGTATGGATGTGATGAATTCTGGTGGTGTATGGTGACCGGTTTTTGCGCTCAAAGGCGCCGATTTCGATCGGAAATTATGGAGGAGGCGGGCCACTGCGAGTGGTAGTGCTACTGGCTCAGGGAGGTGGTGGCTTGGTGGAGCAGATGGCGGCGTTGGATCGGGGTCCGGCCTCTTGGAATCACATGCGACGGTGGTGTTTTGAAGTCAATGATGGGTTACAAGCTTCGGTGCCTAGAGTATTTCATTCGAACATGAGGAAGAGATAATTAACTGAAGTAATTATAATTAATTATATAGTTAATTATATTATTAATGTTATTAATGTATATAATGCCATATCTTTTTCATGTGAGATCGGAATTGAACGATTTCGGTTGCATTGCACTCGTATCAGCAAGTGATACAACATGGAACTGATCAGAACGGAAACAGAGCAAGTTTAATTTTGAGCTAAATTAAATGCTTGTTTAATTTATTTCAAAATTAAAATCCTTCAATAAAGACTGACGTGGTGGACTTCATAGTGAGAACTCTCTCACTCAAAATTTTAAACAGTTATTTATTTTATAACTGAAAATATATAGATTGTCAGTGTTGATTTTTATTTATTTAATTATCACAAAAATATTGTACGACGCCTGCTAGCTTCATTGTTGTTTGAAAACCATGGATGATTTAATTGACTGTATTCAATTGTGACTGTGATGATTAACATATTAAAAATAATGTTAACATTAATGTGGTAGCTGAAATTAAATTATAAATATCCATTTCTAATTTAAACAGTGAAAATTGGTTAATTAGAAAAATAATTTGAATTAAATTAGAATTGGTTAAATTTATTAACCAGTGATTAATTTGAATTCATTATTGTTGGTTGAAACCCCACATGGGTCTGGGGATGATAATTTATTCACATCTCCCTTGAATTTAATTGTATTTCAACTGATTGATTGACAGATTGTAATAAGTGTTATTTAATTATTTAATGCTTATACAGTTGTAATTTGCACTCTGGATGTGAATTGAATGTTTAATGGTTATTCATCACTATTTTTGTATACATATGATGTATGGAGTCCATATAAATAAAATTATATGGTAATTGATTGAGTCTGATTCAATTCAGAAATAACGAATATTTTAAAATTATATTCAGTGAAAAAACAAAATAATATGCAGTGAAAAATCAAAATAATATTCAGTGAAAAATCAAAATATTATTTTGATGCCCGATTTTGGATGGACACAAAAATATTGAAATATATGAAGTCGAATTTAGTATAAGTGCGCCATTTTAACTCGAACGGATTTTTCTAACGATTTTATTCATTTTATAATGAATATCGAAAAAATTTGATTTCAAAATATAATATTTTGAAAATATTATCATTTTAATTTTATAATGTTATGGGACATTCAATTTTGATTTAAAATTGAAAACGAAGTTGAAATCGTTCTAAAATGAATTTATAAAATACGTTTTAAATGGAAATCGACGAAATATTATATATATATATATTTAAATGGTTTGAATAGAACGTATCGCGCAGCGATCATTCGTGAATTTCAACCATTAACTTTAAATTGGCATAACGGGAGATCCGATCGTCATATTCTCCTAAAACCGGAACCGTTGGGTTTGTATCGAAAGGATATTTCCAACAAATATAGGAGAATTAAATTTTGAATGGTTGGATTTCAAATTATGTCCAAATCAATTTCGAAAAAAGTCATTATGGATGCAGTTCGGTGACAATTATTCAAAACCGACTCTAAGGGCCTCAAAATTGTTATTAAAAATATGGAAAAATTATGTGAAATTATAACTAACGATTTGGGAAGATTTTGGATGAAAAATTCCGAGTTTGAAAGAATAAAAGATATTTTTATCTAAATGAACTAGTTAATAACTAGAATAAAAATCCAATGATTTGTAGAAATAATAAATTGGATTTGCAAATGGGTTTTTACATAACCCAGAATTCCATATAAATTGGAAATGATTTGAATGGAAATAATCTTCAAAATATTTCGATATTGGATTTCGTGATTATACGGATATTGTTGAGGAATTTGGAAGATATAGATATCGTTATGCCCAATACGATATCCATTGGTTTCAGAATTTGATATTGAATATAAGCCGATATGATTTTGGTTCCAAGCTTTGTATTTAATATCAAATTGGATTTTAGGGGTTTGTCATGAATGGTGTCTTTAATAGCACCCTTCTTAAAACCCATTGAGAAAAGAATAATTTTTTTAAATTAAGATAAATGAAGTTTTCCAATTTATAATTATAAATTGGAATTAAATGGAAGATGATTTTGGGTTCATTGTGAATGGTGTTTTTTTGAATAACATTTGTTCTTAAAACCCAATTAACAGTGAAGATATGATTTGGAATTTATAAATCTTTTTATTAAGATTTAATGGAAAATTTCCAAAGTAAAGTTTTCCAATTTAATATATTAAATTGGAATTGAATGGAATTCGATTTGGTAATAATCAAGATGAACTTCTGTAAAGGAAGACCGTTATTATATATGGAATTTAAAGGGCTTTGCCGTTATTCCATTTATATTATTAGTATGATAAGGAAAATTATATCAATTATATATTGATCTGTTTTCCGCGAAGATTCCAAATTTAATGGAAGTTGATTTGGGTTTACTATGAATTGTGTTTTTAATAATATCGATTCTTTAATCCAGTTAAAGACAAATTAATTTCTTAAAGTTGAATAATCATAAAGTAATGATTTTTGAGATTAAAACCTAGATGGAGATTTAATGAATCTTTAATTAGACTGGAATGTGGATGAGGTAATTAAATTCACCGAATTTAAGAAATGATCGAGAGTAGAGTACCACCAGTTTTACTCCATGCGATAGTTAAATCTTTAATTGGATTTGAAATGTGAAGTGGTAATTAAATTTACCGATAACACAATGGGATTTACATATGGAATACTACCAGTTTTGCTGTATGGGATGAATAGATTAGGTTGGAAATGGTAAATGATTACTTCGGTAAGGCTCGATAATTCCAACTAGTTTGTAAACCTTAGTTTGATTTAGAACTGTAAAAGGATAAAATAAAATCTTTTGAAATTGATATCCAAAGGAAGATTAAAGAATAAGTTTAAAAGAATTCATCTTTGATAAAATTAATAGGAACCATTCCCTAAAGGTGTGAATAATTGAATAAAAGAATATTCTAAATTGGAATGAGGCATATGATGTGTTTTTATAGCACTTGATTATTGATTATAAAATACGCGAGTTACTCGGGAAGACCGGGTTTATCCTATTCTGAATAACTGATACGGCGACTAAAAGTCGATAATGAAGTCGGTTGTGACACCTCGTGTCTGTTAATGTCACTCAATAAGGGAATGCATTAAGTTTCGTGACGCATTATAGGTAAATAAGAACATAATAGCACAAGACAGACATGTAAAATAGCAGCGGAATTAAAAACTTTATTTAAATCAAAACATCATGGTCCCAAATACTGAGTTTACATCATAAGTAACTAATTACATTAATAATATGTCTTGCCAAAAATATCAGAGTACAAAAGCATAAAACCATATTTCCCTTGCAAAGCCATAAGAGAGTTGATAAGAAGTCAAAGCAGTACATTTATATCCAAAATCCAAGCAAAGCTGAAAGAATCCAAATCAACTCTAAGCACTTCCACCCTAAGAACCCAGGGGGAACGGAAGAGAGAGAAGAGGAATAAAAAAGGGTCAGACATAAAGTCTGGCGAGTCCAGTTACTTCTAAATATAAACAAATAAAAGTATCATGGCAGGTATATAAAACTAGAAGAACAAGATAACGGTAACAATAACAAGTGTGAACTGAGCAAGATAAGATGAACAGAATATATTGCGCTTCTTAAATACATTTCTCTGCACCGCGCAAATACTAGTATATTAGAAATAGAATGACCCCTACTAATACCGCTCCATTACATTTTCTTGATTATTAGGTTACTTGGGTTAGTAGCACTCAAGACTTATACGTGCATCGTACCCATTTACTTTCCCATGGATCCACCTAATACAACATATGTAGCTATCTCTCAATATTGAGATACACCCCACGGTAAACCACTCACACGGTCTCCACCGTAGTGAACGCAGTCCCTCATCCTACGCCGGAGTGACGTATGGATCTCTATATAAAAATGTTATGTTCTGCATATATCTGTCATTACTGTACTACATAAGCATACGGACTGCCACCATTGATCGAATCAGATTCCTTATCGGAATAATGCCCTCTTGTCTACGATACACCACCAGAGCAGATATGAATATATCTAGGCGGTTCCACGTATGTACTGTAGTTGTAGCTCGATGCCTCAATCACACGACCTCTAATGTGAAACGAGTTCCGTGGAAGGGATAAACTAGAAACACGGAACTCGGCCGGGAGCTTTTCCATACTTGTACAGGCCGCCTTTAAGTGCCTCCTAATACAGATATTCCTCGGGTTTGTTTTCCGTGGTGGCTATGGCCCCACCTCGTTCCCTCCCTCAACTAGTAAAGACTACCAGAGCTAAGCAACCTCCCCTAATACAACCAATCTAAACATCCATGTGGTGTCTACCCTCAATCTCGTACCTCGATAGTGAAAGATGAAATGATATCTTGGGTTTAGCTCTGGTCTTTTCGCATCCCGCTAGCTGTCGATGATGGTTATCCGACGGTCTACTATCCTTATTGGTCGCGATCCTCTCTACCTCCTCGTGAGGCAACCGTCGAATCACCTTGGTGTCACCTCGTCACAGCTTTCTGACTGCATAGCTACATATGTAGTCAAGGCTTACCCACCTAGTAGTTTCGCGCAGACCCAACCTCTGCGAGTACAGCCTAAGACATCTGTCACCGCACAGAGGACTACTATGAGCACCTTACGTACTTCAGGAAGCCACATGCTTCCCCTTCCAGTCCTTTGGTGCCGTCATAACAATCAGGTGAATGTGCGCTCCCCTCGTGTCTTATAACACCTCGATGATCTACCCCTATGGGTTATTCACCCTAAAACGTACGGAGTGGTGCAAGCGCCTTTCTTTAATATGTTGTTAGACCCTATGTCTAAACGTTCTTTTACGCGCTTGCCTTACCTCACCCGATTCCCATTTAACTTGGTTATTCCCGTTCATATTGAATTCTTATTCCAATTTACCAAGTTTCTCTTGCTTATTAATTTCAATCATTAACTTAATCCATTTAAGTTTATTAATAATCCCACAACATGTTATTCTCTAGATTGTGGCCCAAGGTCTATAATCCACAATCTATTATATATTCTTGCTTGGTTACATCATTACAATAACATGTTCTCCTTAATACGTTGTTAAGTATATCTCAATTCACATGTTTCCTAATCACTTACCAATTAAATATAACTTATTTATTTTACAAGTTTTCCGCACTTTTTCCCATTTAATCATAATTTCAATTTACACCATCACTACAACTTATCGTTGTTTACTTAGCAGATTATTATGCATTATCTAATTCTACCATTTCTACAAGTTATGCTTACCCTACAAGGTGTCTTTAATTACATAACTTTATTATATTTTCCACCGGTTATGTATACCACTAGGTGTCTTTAGTTACATAACCTTATTGGGTTAAGTTCGTGGGTCTATATGTAAATATTACCCACCCCCCTCTGTTTTACTTAACCCACCCATTACCCATCCAATTTTACTTAACCCTTACTTAAGTTCATAATCATAAAATCCTTATGGATTAAATTAGGTTAAGTAGTCCAATTCATTACCATGTCCAATTATGGTTATAATGGGCTAGACCTCCCACATTAGGCCTACAACGTGTGGATGCTGAATATGCCAGTCGGGTTTGGGCAGTCTTACTCAACAGTTGGGTCTAACCTCATGTCTTAGCCCGATTCGTATTTGCACACTTAGACCTTTGACATTAGGTTCAACATTAGTGGCTACTGGATATGCCGGTCGGGTCCGGGCAGACTTCCACCACTAATGCAAACTAACCTCGTGTCATAAGTGCAATTACAATTCCTAATTGTAATTACTAGACATTCCATTTTTATCCAAAATCTACCTATGTCATTATAAGTGATTATTTCTCTTTTTCCCCATATTTAATTGTATGCCCAATTCACTATTCAAATCATAGACTTTTACACCTCTTTTCAATTCACCTTTTAATTATGCACCATATGCTCTTTTCCCCAAGTTATAAGTCAAGGCATATACATATATATATGTTATGCACAAACCGAAATCTACATATTTTCCAATTTATGTCCCTAGTCCATATTCACCCATTTCAGTACAAGTTATACCCAAATTCATATTCACATGTTTTCCAATGTATGCCTAAAATTCATATTCACATACGTCCCAATTTATGTCCCAAATTATATCTTTCCCCATTATTCCCAATTTCACACGTTCGCATTTTTCAGCGTTAGGCCTAGGCTCGAAGGTAGCCTGGCTATATAAAAAATAAAAAGGGAAAAGAGGGAGAGAAGAGAATTTAGAACATGCATAATAACGAATCAATAATAAACTGATAGAAATAGGCCTAAAGTGAATAGGCATACTATGACAAGATTAAACATGGTAGCGGTATGAACATAAAAAAGCAGATTTGATAGTTATGTCATAATAGAACTGATTAGGCGTCGATTCAAGTTCCAATTTTTTACATACATATCAAGATTACTATTTAAATATTTAGATCTAAAAATAACATGAACTCACAATGGATAGATCTGAGGAAATTGATCCAAATTACTGTAAAGAACATGTTGAATAAGTTGTTGTAGCCATCGCTGAATTTGTTGTAGCAATCTTCGAATATGTATAATCTTCTTTGAATTGATTTAGAAGAAGAAAGGCCATTTTAATTTTCGTTGTAGCAGAGCTTTGCCGTTAGCATTATTTTAGGTAAATAAAACCTAGGTCTAGGGTCCTTTATATAGCCTAGGGTTTAATGAATCTTGCACAGAAAGGTGTCCGAAAACAAAACGAAGTATTTCGCCCAGATCAGTCAGGGGTGGGTCGACCCCCCTTTGATTGGGTCGACCTATGGGTCGACCCTCCTTTGGGTAGGTTGACCTATGGGTCGACCCTCTTTAAGTGGGTTGACCCACCTGGGTGGGAAATCTGCCGCCTTCCCAAATTTCGAATTTTGAACCGAATTTCGAATTTCTAACCTATTTTCGAATTTTGAAACCTATACGTATATATATATTCTTCCTCTGCGTATGCAAACTTCAAACCTTAATAACTTCTTCATACGGTGTCTGATTTATGCAAACTAAGTGTCTATTTTGACCAGAATTCGAGACGGACGCAATGCGCAGTCCGTTTTACTTAATTTTAAATATTAAATTGAGTTTTCCTTAATTCATTGTTAACAGTGTATTTCACACTAATTATTCTTTAATTCATCATCTTTAGTGTCGTTAAAAATTCAGGGTGTTACAACGGTGGTTGAAGAATGGAGATCTTCACATCGTTTGGATGATTACTGATGTCTTGATTGTGCTGTACACCTAAGACAAGGTAATAAGTGGTGCTCGTCCAAACGTACTTGAAGATCGACAGGATTTGCGA
Source organism: Allium sativum (assembly GCA_030737875.1). Taxonomy (NCBI): domain Eukaryota; kingdom Viridiplantae; phylum Streptophyta; class Magnoliopsida; order Asparagales; family Amaryllidaceae; genus Allium; species Allium sativum. Next base: position 21,276,229 of record CM060921.1, on the reverse strand, counting down.
GGACCTCTCTTCTGTATTGGATATATGGGACGAGGAATAAGGTGCCTCCGGTTTCGTTCAAACCAAAGCGGACTTGTAAATGGATGTGCGTCTAACATTGGATTTCATTCTATGTTGATTGATTTCTATTATATATATATATATATATATATATGTTTAGTGACGAAGAATTTATTCTCTTGCATAACACCCTTCTTTGAGACGTATGAGCTTAGAGGTTATATATTGATAAACATCAGTTGTATGGCGTGAATTGTCATTGTGACATGCAAAGATGCAAATGATCAAGGCTTTTGTTGAAAAGCAGAGTCTTGTGGATGATGATCAAAGCACGGATTAATTAGCATAGCTTTGTGTATAGCGTTAATTCGTGAGACTCACATGCACACATTTCTTTCTAGCAAGAAGTGGTGTCATGGTATGGAGCCCAAACATTTTTACTTATGTAGATGATGGTTTGTGAGGCGCCTCAGATACAGGGCTATATGCTCATAGAGCCGACGTACTGACCTGTTTGTAGGTTTTATAGGACCGAGAAACGTATTGTTCAGAAGTAACTAATCCACTAAAGTAAGTGTGTACCGGCCCTATAGGAACCAAGGGTTTCCCGTAGGTGTGATCCTGAGGCATTTACTAGAGTGTCGAATCGGAAGGAGCCATCCCTTGCCTTGACTCATGATGAAAATCCAATTTCCAATATGCAACTTTTCGTTTTTAGTTGTAAACCTAGACGGCGATATATTAGGATAGGGTACTATGTCGTCTATGATTGATACACTTATACTTAAAGTTGATTTCTTCACTTATAGTAATAATAAAAGATAAATTCTGCATACCAAACATGTTTGTCCATTATAAGGGAAAACTCTACCCTCTGGTTTGTGTTTGCATTATGTGATGGGACCTGAGTTTTAAAATGGCTTCATTTTTCCTTTTTAGCATTGCATTGTTTGTTTTTGGTGTTCTTGGGAGTAAATCGTTCCATGTTATATGTTGTGGTCCCTTGATTTACCCAACTTTAAAAATAAGTTAATAACTGTTTTAGTTCTCACGCCAGTCCCATGACTGACTCAGAGTTTATTGTTTCTACCTAAACTCTGGGTGCCCATATTTACCACATGCGTAGTCAGTATTTTTGGTTTTTGTAGATATTTCTTTTCATAGGATCCTGGATTACATTGGAGCTATATTCGGAAAGCTTTGTATCCGTGTATTTTTCAGTTGTGGTAGTTGATGTTTTCCGCTGCACATTATATTTAGACATATTTTCCACTATTTTGTAATTTAAATCTCTGATATTTTTCTACTGTATATTATTTGATCTTTGATATATTCTTGTACTCTAATGTAAATTGTTGTAACAGCAATGAAATGTTCTATTGTTTGTGTTTGATGCATCGTGTTCCCAAAACAATCCGGGCTCCTCCGTCTCTTCGGGGATCGGGGAAGTCTGGGTCCTCTTAATTGATATCAAAGTTTAGGTTTACAAAGCACGAGAATAAGACACATTAGGACCAAATGAAAGAATTCATCAGAGATGGGATTAGTAAAATTCCTATAAGAATGACTCGTTAGAGATATGATTAGTAATACCCTATAACGAGTTTGAAGAGTATTGTTTATAAAAACAAATTTAGTTTTGAAATTTTATATCTATTATTCGTATTAGACTATTATATTTTATACTGAATTTGGACTATCAAGTATAAGAAGATTTTGAATATACGTGTAATTAACGTGCATTCAAAGTCTCAAATATGCTGGATAGATATAGAATCATGCTCTAAACGTCCGGAGATGATTCTGGTGATTGATCGATCATCACCCGTATTTATTTTCGAGTTTTGAAAGTGGGATATCTATATATTTCCAATTGACTGGTGTGAGAACCAAAACTAGTTAGAATTTATTATTTGTGATTTGACACGGAAAATTGGATTCTTGAGTACATAAAAGTTATATATTTGAAAAAGCTAATCAACTAATTGATTGCTGGTTATGATGATGATTATTTGTTTAACTAATAAAAATAATGGAATAATAAAACCAATATGAAAATGAAAAGTGAAATAAGCCAAATCGAATCAAATATTGAACTAAATTGAAATTTCATATATGTACATGTGTATATAATGAACAAGTAATAACATGGAAGCTAAGAAGAGGAATAAAATTGTATGCCCGACAAATAGGTACATGTTTACTATATTCATTGTGTTTGATGATTTTATGAGCCGATTGGCAAGCAGCTTAGCTTTTTCTTTTTCTTTTTGATTGATGAGGGCCCTGTGAGGCAAGTTGTGGTTTATCGATCATCCCCTACAAAGGAGATTATGGCGAAATTTTCGAAAATTTAAGGGGCTAGCCAAATTTTTGAAAAATGGGAAAGTTCTTAGGAACGAAAAAGTTGAAGAACTTGAGTTGAGCGAAGGTGGAGTTGATTAAGTAAACAACCTTCAATTCTATCTTCCTTTTTGGGGACGAAAAGATTTTAAGTGAGGGAAATTGTAACAACACAGATTTTGGAACCAATTTAAAAATTTATTTTTTAATCGATTTAATGGATTTTAAAATGATTTATTTCTAGAATTAACGATTTAAAATTTATTTAAATCGAAATTGGAATGTATGAATTTAAAATTTAATTAAAATGAACTCGTAATGGTGCGGTAGTTTGAAAATTCGATTTTTAATTTCAAAAGAATGTACAGAATTCAATATAAATCGGATTTAAGTAAAACAAGAAACGTTGGAATATTTTGAACTGTAATTTTTTAACGAATATAAGAAACTGAGATTTCAGTTTATAAATTGAAAGTTATGTCCAGTTTAAAATTTAAAATAGTCACTATGGAATTTTTATATAGCCATTTTGCAAACGACCTCCGTTTTCGACGAAACCACTTTTGTTGGATCTGGAATGTCAAATTATAGTGGGGTTTAATATTTCATAATTTTTGGAATTAATATGTGAGCGTAATAAATTTAAACGCGTTTTCAGTTTTAGTTTAAAATTAATAAGCCAGTTAAAAGGCCATTTTTCAAATGGTCTCCAAATTCAACGAAATGAATTTTGTTAGGAGCATAACGTCGAATTATAGCTATATTTCAAAATCATAATTTTTGGGGTCAGTATGTGGCCCCGGTAAATTAAAATATACGTTAAAATCCAATATTGAACGTTATATTAATTTATATTTTAATTTTGATAAAAACTGATCGAAACAGCTGAATTGGCTTATGAAACATATCTCATTGTGTCCGAAATGGGGATATTTAGTTAGGAACGACAGTTGTTGGGTTTGATTTGGAGTTCGAATACAAAATCTCATTTTTTACGAATTAAAATATTATTAAAAAATAATTAGTATAAAAGGGGAAAAACCCTAAAACCCTACTCTTTAATTTCAGCGCCGCTTGTTCCTATCAATGGCCAAAACCACTCAAAAATTCCTCCCTCAATCTCTCTAAATACAGTCCAAATCAAATCACGGTTTCAAAACAAAATTCGTTGAGATTTCCAAACTCTTTAATTTGGTATGGGTGTGATGAATTCTGGTGGTGTATGATGATCGGTTTTTGCGCTTAAAGGCACCGATTTCGATCGGAAATTCTGGAGGAGGCGGGCCATCGCGAGTGGCAGTGCTACAGGCGCAGGGAGGTGGTTGCATGGCCGAGCGGATGACAGCATAGGATCGGGGTCCGACCCCCTCGAATCACGTGCGGAGATGGTGTCTTGAAGTCAACGATGGGTTACAGGCTTTGATGCCTGGAGTATTTCATTCGAACGAGGGGAACAGATAATTAACTGATGTAATTATAATTAATTATATAGTTAATTATATTATTAATGTAATTAATGTATATAATGTCATACCTTTTCATGCGAGATCGGAAATGAACGATTTCAGTTGCATTGCACTCGTATCAGCGAGCGCTACAACATGGAACTGACCAGAACGGAAACGGAGCAAGTTTAATTTTGAGCTAAATTAAACGTTTGTTTAATTTAGCTTAAAATTAAAATCCTTTAATAAAGACTGACGGAGTGGAATCCAAAGGGAGAACTCTCTCACCTAAAATTTTGTACAGTTATTTATTTTATAACTTAAAATATATAGATTGTCAGTATTGATTTTTATTTGTTTAATTATCACAAAAGTACTGTACGGCGCCTGTTAGCTCACATTCATTGTTGTTTGAAAACCATGGATGATTTAGTTGACTGTATTATGTTGTGACTGTGATGATTAACATATTAAAAATAATGTTAACATTAATGTGGTAGTTAAAATTAAATTATAAATATCCATTTATAATTTAAACAATGAAAATTGGTTAATTAGAAATTTAATTTGAATTAAATTAGAATTGGTTAAATTTATTAACCAGTGATTAATTTGAATTCATCGTTGTAGGTTGAAACCCCACACGGGTCTGGGGATGATAATTTATTCACGTCTCCCTTGGATTTAATTGTATTTCAACCGATTGATTGACAGACTGTAATAAGCGTTATTTAATTATTTAATGCTTGTACAGTTGTAATTTGCACTATAGTTGTGAATTGAATGTTTAATAGTTATTCATCACTGTTTTTGTATACATACGATGTATGGAATCCATATAAATAAAATTATATGGTAATTGATTGAGTCTGATTCAATTCAGAAATAACGAATATTTTAAAATTATATTCAGTGAAAAAGCAAAATAATATGCAGTGAAAAATCAAAATAATATTCAGTGAAAAATCAAAATATGATTTTGATGCCCGATTTTGGATGGACACAAAAATATTGAAATATATGAAGCCAAACTTAGTAGAAGTGTGCCATTTTAACTCGAACGGATTTTTCTGTCGATTTTATTCATTTTATAATGAATATCGAAATGATTTGATTTCAAATCTAATATTTTGAAAATATTATCATTTTATTTTTTTAAATTTTGTTTTCACTTTATTAGCGACTAAAAACCATACAAGAGAGAGGTTAGCATACTAACATTTACAAACAAAGTGAAAAGAAAAACTTGAAAATACAAGTAATTATAACCCTAAACTAACATAAAGCGGCCCATAATGAGGCCACCAACTCGTTGAAATGCACCACACTTCACTCAATCAGTCCGTCATCTTCCATAATAGATTTAATTCAATACAGTATTTTAACTTCAGAAAGAAGCAGAAGCACCTCTTCATTAACATTAACTAGTCTCTCAGCAGTTCTTATTTCACCCAGCCCCAACAGTAATTAAATAGCACATAGACATGTAAAAACACCCAAATTCCAATCCAAGTGTTGATTTCTAATATAAGAGCTAGTACATAACGCATGAAACTGGATGAACATGGTTTGCATCAATCAGAGCAAAGTCATATAACCAGATGAAAGAAAGTAAAATTCAATAACCATGCTTGCATATTAACAGGGGGAAAGCTTATCATCCCTTACCATTTAATCTGCACGTATGAATCCAATAACTCCCTACCATTAAACCAACCCAAACTCATGTAGTATTGTATTTGGCAATGAAAAACCAAGCACTCTTATATGTAGCAAACCAAAACCATTCCATTTGATAAAACAGCTCCATTCACTCCTAGAATGAACTACCATTCATAGAAGTAAACTTCAACTATATTATCTGTAGAAAAACTGATTTCTCATCAAAACATTACCATGTACTTAAATCATTTGAGTACGACATAAACTCCCTAAAACACATATGAAATGTTATTTGTTAGATACACTGGATAGCAAAGCATTCTTATTGTGTTTCTGATAACATGAAGAACTTCATCAACTATTAGCTCCCATCATTATCTACAGTTCCAAGTACTAATCATTTATTTAAACCATTTGAGAGAGGAATGTCAAAGAGAAAAGCTACTGGACATGTTCAACTATCAATACGTAGCACATTTCATCCAGACCCAAATGATTAAACATCCTTATATTATCACATGTTGACCGACTAAAACTGTTTTTCATAAACCCACTGATCAACATCTATGAATATCCCCAAACATATATAGGAATATGAATATGTAGATCGACCAAATCCGTAGTATTTAACTGTACATAAAAGAGTTGAAAGCATTCACAAATTGGGATAAAAATGCTTGAAAAGGATACCTACTTCACAAACATCAGTAAAATATAATGAATATTTATCTAAAGCTAATCAACTGTAATGGATTAATAGTGAAACCATAGTCTCTATCCTTCTTATAACATAGAAATATACCTCCGTAATCAACCAAACACTAGCATATATTCCAAAACTAACAGATCTCGACCTCCACATAGTAAATCTAGAATCCCAGAACCATAGCAATAAAAACCATTAACTATAGTAGATAAACAATCGAACTACCTATAGAATTACGAGAAATAATTCGTTGAAGGTTTGCAAAAGGAATACAGATAAAATGAAGATGAAATTGCGTATAGTTGAGATCTCACGCACAGCGAAATCAGGTGGAAAAATACCGCTGGTCGCCATTAACGAGATCTCACTATAATAATAATAATTATTTTTACATACATATCATTTTAATTTTATAATGTTATGGAATATTCGACTTTGATTTAAAATTGAAAATGAAGTTGAAATCGTTTTAAAATGAATTTATAAATGATTTAGAAAATACTTTTTAAATGGAAATCAATGAAATATTATATATATATATATATATATATATATATATTTAAATGGTTTGAATAGAATGTATCGCACAGCGATCGTTCGCAAATTTCAACGATTAACTTCGAATTGGCATAACATGAGATCCGACCCTCGGATTCTCCTAAAACCAGAACCGTTGGGTTCGTATCGAAAAGATCTTTCTAACGAATATAGGAGATTTAAATTTGAACGGTTGGATTTCAAATTATGTCCAAATCAATTTCAGAAAAGGTCGCTATGGATGTAGTTCGGTGGCTGTTATTGGAAACCGACTATAAGGGCCTTAATAAAATTATTAAAAATATGGAAAATTATGTGAAATTATAACTAATGATTTGGAAAGATTTTGGATGAAAAATTCCGAGTTTGAAAGGATAAAAGATATTTTTATCTAAATGAACTAGTTAATAACTTGAATAAAAATCCATTGATTTTTAGAAATAATAAATTGGATTTGCGAATGGGTTTTTACATAACCAGGAATTTTGGAAATTATTTGAATGGAAATAATCTTTGAAATATTTGGATATTGGATTCCATGATTGTAAGGATATTGTTGAGGAATTTGGAAGACATAGATATATTTATTCTCAATACGATATCCATTGGTTTCAGAATTTGATATTAAATATAAGCCGATATGATTTTTATTCAAATCTTTGTATCTAATATAAAATTGGATTTTAGGGTTTTGTCGTGAATGGTGTCTTTAATAACACCGTTCTTATAACCCGTAGAGAAAAGATAAATCTTTTAAATAAGATAAATGAAGTTTTCCAATTTATAATTATAAATTGGAATTAAATGAAAGATGATTTTGGGTTCATTGTGAATGGTGTTTTAAATAACATTTGTTCTTAAAACCCAATTAATAGTGAAGATATGATTTGGAATTTATAAATCTTTTTATTATGATTTAATGAAAAATTTCCAAAGTAAAGTTTTCCAATTTAATATATTAAATTGGAATTGACTGGATTTCGATTTGGTAATAATCGATATGAACTTCTGTAAAGGAAGACTGTTACTATATATGGAATTTAAAGGGATTTTTGTCGTTATTCCATTTATACTATTAGTCTGATAAGGAAGTTTATATCAATTATATATTGATCTGTTTTCCGCGAAGATTCCATATTTAATGCAAGTTGATTTGGGTTTATTGTGAACTGTGTTTTTAATAACATTGATTCTTTAATCCAGTTAAAGACAAGATTAATTCTTAAAGTTGAATAATCATAAAGTAATGATTTTTGAGATTAAAACCAAGATGGAGTTTTAATGAATCTTTAATTAGATTGGAATGTGAACGAGGTAATTAAATTCACCAAATTTAAGAAATGATCGAGAGTGGAGTACCATCAGTTTTACCCCAGGCGATAGTTGAATCTTTAATTGGATTTGAAACGTGAAATGGTAATTAAATTTACCGATAACATAAAGGGTGTTAGATATGGAGTACTACCAGTTTTGCTCCATGGGATGAATAAATTGGGATTGGAAATAATAAAATAATAAATGATTACTTCAGTAAGGCTTGATAATATAGACTAGTTTGTAAACCTTAATTTGATTTAGAATTGTAAAAGGATAAAATAAAATCTTTTGAAATTGATATCCAAAGGAAGATTAAAGAATAAGTTTAAAAGAATTTATCTTTGATAAAGTTAACGGGAACATTTCCTTAAGGATGTGAATAATTGAATAAAAGAATATTCCGAATTGGAATGAGGTGCATGATGTGTTTTTATATCACTTGATTATTGATTATAAAATACGCGAGTTATTCGGGATCACCGGGTTTAACCCGTTCTGAATAACTGATATGGCGACTAAAAGCAAACGACGAAGACAGTGGTTGAAGACCGGAGATCTTCACATCGTTTGGATGATTATTGATGTCTTGATTGGGTTGTACACCCAAAACAAGGTAATAAGTGGTGATCGTCCAGACATACTTAGAGATCGACCGGATATGCGAGGACCTCTCTCCTGTATTGGATATATGGGACGAGAAATAAGGTGCCTCCGGTTTCGTTCAAACCCAGAACAAACTTGTAAATGGATGTTGTTTGACATTTGATTTCATTCTGTGTTAATTGATTTCTATTAAATATATATTTGTTTGGTGGCGGAGAATTTATTCTCTTGCTTAACACTCTTCTTTGGGACGTACGAGCTTAAAGGTTATATATTTATAGACATCAATTGTATGGCGTGAATTGTCATTGTGGCATGCAAAGATGCAAATGATCGAGGCTTTTGTTGAAAAGCAAAGTCTTGTGGATGATGATCAAAGCACGGCTTTAATTAGCATAGCTTTGTGTATAGCGTTAATTCGCGAGCCTCACACCCTATTATGAGTCTAAAACGGGGTCAGGGACGCAGGGAGTGCATACGTTTCTTTCTGGCTAGAAGTAGTGTCGTGGTATGGAGCCAAGACATTTCTACTTATGTGGATGGTGGATTTTGAGGCGCCTCGGATATTGGGCTATATGCTCAAAGGGTCGACGTACTGACCTGTTTGTAGGTCCGATAGGACCGGGAAATGTATTGTTCAGGAATAACCAATCCACTAAAGTGAGTGTGGACCGGCCTTGTAGAAACCAAGGGTTGCTCGTAGGTGTGATCCTGAGGCATTTTCTAGAGTGTCTCGAATTGGAAGGAGCCATCCCTTGCCTTGACTCATGATGGAAATCCAATTTCCAATACGCGACTTTTCGTTTTTAGTTGTAAACCTATATGGCGACATAGTAGGATGGGGTAATATGCCGTCTATGATTGATACATTTATATTTGAAGTTGATTTCTTCACTTATAGTAATAATAAAAGATAAATTTCGCGTACCAAGCATGTTTGGCCATTATAAGTGAAAACTATATCCTCTGGTTTGTGTTTGCATTGTGTGATAGGACCTGAGTCTTATATTGGCTTCATTTTTCCTTTTTAGCATTGTGTTGTTTGTTTTTGGTATTCTTGGGAGTAAACCCGTTCCGTGTTATACGGCGTGGTCCCTTGATTTACCCAACTTTAAAATAAAGTTAATAATTGTTTTAGTTCTCACACCAGTCTCATGACTGACTCGAAGTTTATCGTTTCTACCTAAACTCTGTGTGCCTATATTTACCACACGGGCAGTCAGTAGTTTTGGTTTTCGTGGATATTTCTTTTCACATGATCCTGGATTACAGCTGAGCTATATTTGGAAAGCTTTATATCCGTGCATTTCTTTCAGTTGTGGAGGTTGATGTTTTCCGCTACACATTGTATTTATATATATATATTTTCCGCTGTTTTGTAATTTAAATCTCTGATATTTTTCTACTGTATATTATTTGATCTTTGATATATTCTTGTACTCCGATGTAAGTTGTTGTAATAGCAGTGAAATGTTTTATTGTTTGTGTCTGATGCGTCATGTTCTCAAAACAATACAGGCTCCTCCGTCTCTTCGGGGATCGGGGAAGTCTGGGTCGTCTCAGTGGTCCAATCCAGAAGCAAGGGAACCACTCAGGAGGCACCTCAATTATGACTATTATGTAGTTTATTGTCAACTAGTTATCCAAGAAAAATAGAGAGATAGCTATTTAAGTATGTTGTTTATTATTGCTTAACATAAAACAACAAAGAATAATTTAATTATCAATTAATGTCGAAGCAGCTGTTCTAGGAATCTAGCTCTGAAGGAAATTCAGAAAATCAGTTGGCAGCAATAATAATGCAAATAATGGCTGCACTTCAGAGTAACCTTGATGGCAAGTACAAGCAGTACAAGGATCCTGCACTTACGTTTAGTCAGATCAGTTAGAAGGTCTGAGGCAAAAGATTTGTTAGGAGACGACCGGGTCCAAAGGAACAGAAGAGTAGTGCAGCAAAATGCAAATTAGTATAAAAGGGTTGCTAGGGGAAAGATATTGCAGTGCCTTTCTGTCCCAACTTCTGGGTCTGGTGGAGATTCAAATCTATCGAGATCCTGAGTGAAAGAAAGGTTCAAACAATTCAACGTGCAATTTGAAGAGCTGCTTCAATGGTAGTCTCAACGGACATTACGTGATCTAGAGTTGCGCGAGTCTTTGAGACTTCCAGTTGTTGAAGTTCTTTTGCCTGCATACAGATCTTTTGTCAGACAATTTGGGTTAGTTCCCTTTTTCTAATTCAGTAATTGAAATTCAGTTTATGCACATACAATGTTTTTTTTATCTTTTTATAGGCCGAATATTAAGAACGGGAAGAGCCCACAAAAATATATAAAGTACACCGCTGAAGAGCTTGATCGGATGTTCGGTGAGTTCTTTGATGGAAGTTCATGGAATGAACGGAAACGTTAAAAATACATGTAAGTTTATTTACATGTTTCTTGTGACGACCTAACTTCCAATCACCTCGAGTCGATGTTTAAACCAACTCCAGATGTTTGAAAACCGAATTTGCCGGGGTAGTACACATTAGAACAACATAAAATAAACTTTTACTATACAACATTTGATTACAACAGAGTTTATATTACCATGGTTACGATAAAATACACGGCGGAAAGATAACTATAACGGAAGAAACAATACGATATAGCAGAAGAACTCTAACTCTAGCTCAAAGATCCAACCCAAAAAGCGCTCTGAATCTTGCTCCAAGGATCTATAACTGAAAATTAAACCACTAGCTGCCCATGTGAAAATTTTGGCCACCTAGAGTTTAGGAATGAACAATAAACTCCAGGTCAGTCATGCGACTTTTGTGAGAATATAAAACATTTTACTTTATATTAAAGTAAATCACAGAACCATGTCGTATAATACAGAACGGGTTTACTCCTATGATTACCAATGCATAAGTCATACATGAGTTTTGAAAAAAATGAGACTATTATAAGGCTGGCCCCGAACACACCAAACAAAATGCAAATGCAAGAGCATACATGGATGAATTTTATCCTTATAATGCCAAATCCATGATATATGCACTACAACAAAACAGATCTTTTATAGGGGTTTTATAGCGACCAGCCCGCCTGCTGTATTATGTCATGTTGTAAACTTGTAATATGTCCCCTTTTACAACGGTTAATGAACATGGTAACAGACGGTTGTAATTGACTTTTTACAACGGTCTAATGTTGTTGTTGTATGTTCTTTCAATAGAATAGCAGCCCGTTGCAATATTTTTTGCAACAGGTATTGACCGTTGTAATATCTTCTATAACAACAATTAACGCCCGTTGTAAAATGCTGAAAGTTGCAATGGATTAGAATATTACATATAATATTAATAATACTTGCATGAATTGAATATTTAACTCAAAAATTATTTTTAAGCAAATATTTATTCAATTAAATATTTATTACACTTTCAAATAGTACATACAGTATTTCCCCTCTATTTACACAATCACTTGTACATACACTTCATCACTACATTTCACTCGTATACATTGACTCCTCACTACACACTTATTCACTCATATACACATACAAAGTCATTCACACTCTCACTATTGTTTTAGTCTTCGGCTTCTTGCTTCAAGGCCTTTGCTGGGTTCGTAATTCATATATAAATTTGAATTGCTTAACAACTCCATTTTTTTCCTCCAGAAAAGCTGTAATAAACCATCTCAAAACCAGCGGTGTTACAATTCTACATATTTTAGACCTTAACAACATATTAGCACTTCAATCAAGGTGGAGTACCATCAACATTGGGTTACATGAGAATTCAAGCATTAGATGATCATAGGACGGACAAATTTAATCCAGTCAAACACCGACCCTTTTTCCCTAATTGGATCACTCCAGCTTACCTGGATTGGAAACTGATCCTAAATTCTTAAACTCAAATGGACAGAGCTTCTTCAGATGACCAAAATCTAGAGTTCTACAAAATCAAATGATAAGGTAAATGTATCTATACATTGATTGATAGGCGGAAGTTTTAACCTCCATGCATTAAAAGAGAAGAAAGAAAATGATCTCATTTTAATATACACATTTTAATGACAAGATGAAGACATCTGTTTTCATTATATGATCTAGTGGGATGCACTTATATAACTTTCCACCAGTGACCTACATATTGATTCTTATAACATGTAATGCCTATTTGTTTAGGTCAGCAGTGAAAATGTGAGTCTGTACTTCAGCAATGCTAGTATTTATTGAGATCTATGATTGAAAAGTTAGATGAAACATTTTGATTTGATGAAATAAAAACTGCAGTACAACTAATTATAAGTTTCATCGTATTATAGAACATAAATACTGACATGAATATGAATATTGGTGAAACTGCTATCCATTAGACAGAACACATTTCACAAAGAAAAATTAGCATTTAGACAGAACATACTCATTTAGAGGAGGAGCATCATTCATTCCATCATCAATAACTGCAACAACATGTCGTATTCTTATCAAAGATTGCATTAAAAAAACTGCAGCAGCAACATCGGCAACTTCGATAGCATCATTCAACAGATCTTAACAAAAACCATGTAATTGAGTAAAAACGTTAGCCACCATATGTTAGTTGTTTTGTTGGGATAATCAACAACCATTAACCGTAATCAACAAAAAATTATATCAGGATCGATATCAAACTAAATGTTTTATTTGGAGACCCAGAGTGTTTGGCATGGATTTAAAGCTCGGTGACCTTCTACAAGAAAAAGTAAATTTTGACAACTATATTTAAAAAGATTAAAGATGAGGGATGCTCAGTAATTGAGAAAGAGGATAGGGTGAAAAAAAAGACCATATTATGGTAGATTAACATTGTAAGCAACTTTGCATGTTTTGGAAACTTATGATTATTTTCCCTTCTATAACTACTGGCTCTGTTACAGATTCTTTTGGGTCAAGTATCCAACATTCCATAGCAATGGCTCTAGCTGTTTGAACATTATCTCTAGTGACCATGTGTACCTAATCATGCATAAAGCATATATAATACATATTTATTAAAAAAAAAGATGGCATATATAATACATATTTATAAAACACCTAAGGTACGGTACCAGCTACATATAATGTATGATTGATTGCTAACCATTAAAAAAGAAGAAGATAATCACCTGCAAGTGACTCTTAACCTCATCAGTTGTGAGTTCATCAACCTTCATTAGCCCCCTTATTCGCTTTTGGTGTTGCAACTGCAAATCAAATATCAAATCACAACCTACGTCAATATTAAGCAAAAACAATTACAAATATAACATTGTTGCTCTTATAATCTATTTTCAAATCAAGACCTTGGGAAACCCAACAATAAAAGAAGAAACAAAAAAAGATGAAACAAAAAAGGATAAAAATAACACCATGCCACTCAGTTGTGATCAACTTCAAATGGAAAGTAAACGATGACTTACAAGCATACAGATCATTTAATAAAAAAAATACATCGATATACAATGTAATAACACCATGCCACTCAGTTGTGATCAACTTCAAATAATATTTTTGAGTGCATATGGATGGATCAATTAATTCTATAATGAACTGCATATAGGACGAGGGTTAACCTTCGTGTTGACACAAAACAAGAATATAGAAGTTGCTTCTAATTGTAAATAAAAAAAGTAATTATACTGGACCCAACAAAATTACTGACAGACAAAATAGTACCAACTCGGTTTGAACTTCTAAACTTCGACTTAAAATGCAAAAACATAACCACTGAACCCATAATTTGATCAATTAAACGACTGTAAAAAATTGTAGACACTGGATCAAGATTCAGGCTTCTCTCAACCAGCTACCTTTCTTGCCTTAACCTAGGTCCGGGCTAATATATTTTCAAGTCTCGTGAAAAACCAAAACTTCAACTATTATAGTGTTTGACCTATAAACGAACTAGGCAATAATAATGCTCAAACTAATGAGTCAAGAGACTACAAGCATATGGTGCAATAGGATTGAAGTTTCATATCAATATTACATGAAAACATTATGGGACATTTTGCTTGGAAAAGAACTGGTTGATTTCACCCAAACCTTTTTGTGACTTCTTATGCACTCACAGTCATAATTATAGTAAATGTCCCAGATGACCGCAACAAAATCATAAACCAGTCAATTAATCAAGAATAATAGATAGCATGATTTACGTGCTATAGCAGATCATGATCAACTTTTAAGAACAAATCAATACATTGTTATTGATCACTACTCCTTTGGCGAGTATTCTTTGATGAGAAATTTAGCAGTCTAAAGGGTCACCGTTCTAGGCATAGTTACAGTTGAACAAATAAGCATGTTTTATGTGATCAAAACATTGTATATCCACAAAAATAACAGTAAAATAAAATAAATTGACACCACTGCAGACATGGGATGCTCATTCCACAGCTGAGAATATCTCAACCAATCTGGTATTTTATACGTAACTCCACCATTAATCTTAACGTTATTCTTGCTTATAATCTCCTCATCTGACGAAGAATAGCTAGGCTTCAATGGAATGAATTCATCTAAAACTGGCGCTTCAGCTACAATATTTTCATAACCCTCTATGTTCAGCTGCTTCTTATATGTCTCGAGTGCTGAAATCACATCAAAATCATACGAAAGATTAAAACTTTTTCCATGCCGAGATCACGAAATGAATCAACATATAATACCCAGATGTCCTTATAAATAATTTGATGTTTATATTTTCAAAATTATACCTCGTATTAAGCCGTAGGGCAACTGACTCAAAACCCAATGAAAATAAAATACAAGACCAAAACTTTTTCAGACTCAGATCATAAAATGAACAAGACAATAAAACCCAGATTGTGGATTTCTCGGATTTCACAGAACAAAGGATAATCAGCAAAAAATACCCTAAGTAATAAGATGTAAGCTAAGGCGCAGCTCTCTTTCATACACAAGGATTTTCTTCTTTTCCTCCTCCAGGGCTTTGATGTATTCCATGGCTTAATTAGCGTCTTAAGATTAAACTATGAAAATAGAATAGATTGTCTACAAATTGTCTTTTAGAAACAAAAGTAGAGAGATGGGGAAATAGGTTAACAGAAAGGCGGAAACTTTGGGGAAGGAGCCAAAATTTTGGAGGAATGGGGCGCAAAATTTAATTTTGAAGCTAACATGAAATTTAAGTTGAAGTCCTAGATTGATTGCAACGTTCAAACTAATGGGCAAAAGAAACATATATTACAAATGCACAAAGAGAAAGAGTTGTTGAGTATTTTGATTTGGAGCACAAATTTAATTTTGGAGCTAAAGCAAAATTTGTTTTCAAAGTCAAAGGAAAGATAGTAAATTTCAAAAGTTAACTCAATATTACTATCGCTTAAACCTAAATAAAAACTATTTACCGAAATGGGATGTAAAAATAAAAAAATTATCCATAACATATCTACAATATAAAGTTTATATTTTTATAATTTTAAAATTATTTTAACATTTTCGAAATTTTGAATAATATAAGTACCAAATGTTAATCTATAATTTTTATTTTTGTCAAAATTTCACATTTTAATTCTATTTTTTTTGGATATTAGTAAATTTATTTTCAAAATTTTTATTTTTTTATTTTTTTGGGAATATTAAATATAACTAGTATTTACATTATTAAGTACTAAAAAAAACTTCTTAATTATTAAAAATTACATATTAATAAAAAATTATTAAAAATAAATCATCAAATAAATTGTAAATTTTAATTATTAATTCTTTAGTATTTTATAGAAATTATCATTTATAATTATAATTACTAAATAATAAATATTAATTATAATTTAGTATTTTTATATAAATTATTAGTTATTAATTACATTTGTAAAATATTTAATACTTTTAAATATAATCATTAATTATAATTATGAAATATTTAATACTAAAATAAATATTATTCCTTAACTATTAAATATCATGTAAATGATACGCATTACTTCTCAATTTTTAAATGTTAATTCATCTTACTAAAAATACAAAATATTAATTACTTATTAAATATCATTTATTTATTAATTATTGGTTATCAAATATTAATCATAGTCATTAATTACTGACTATTAAATATTCATAAATAATATTATATCATTAATGATTAGTCATTAGCAATGTAATATTGTAGTTAGTAATTAGGAGCAAATGAGTAATGCAATATTATTAATGATTAATTATTAAATATTAATAAATAGTAAATATTAATTTTAAGAAAGCATTATAATTAATTGTTATTGATTATTGAAAATTCACAACAAACATTTATTACAATGGATGTCATGACCATTGCAAAATTAGCACTTGTTACAATGGACATTTTAAGACCGGTGTAAAATTGATATCTATTACAACAGGCAATATGTGAACGTTGTAAAATTGGCATCTATTACAACGGGCCTGAAAAGACCATTGTTATAACATTCTATTACAACAGGTATTCTTTGACTATTGTACAAAAACGTTGTATATGGCATCTATTATAATAAGCCTTAGTGGACCGTTGTAATAGAGCTCTATTACAACGTTCAGAAAACGCCCATTGTAAAAATGACGTTGTAATAGAGTACTTTTGTTGTAGTGATGTCGACATTGTGTATTATTACTACTAATAAAACTTTAAAGCATTTTGCAAATAAATTTACAAATCTAGCAAGCATAATGACTATGCCCATATACATAGTTTACAAACAAAGCGAGAGGCACATATTGGTTATTGGATTTCTAACAAGATGGTTCCTGACACGAAAGATTAATCAAGGACACGAAGCTAAGTAACTCATGGTTAACATCCAGACAACGGACACCGAATACATAATATGAAGTATATATCCCAGTTTTTATCCAGACATCGGACACCGTATATACTTTATTCCCTCAGGTTTATAAGGTGGATCCACCGACGAGGCTTTCGAGTTCAATAGATAATATGTATAGCTATACAATCTAACTGTTAGTTTCCCATCATTTCGGTTTGTGAGGTTCGCGAGGTTTCATACCACAAAGCTACGCTCTTACACTAAGCCATGCTTTGATCATTTCTTTAACTGCAGCACTTCGCATGCCACACTGTCATTTCATAATCTACAACCGATAATCACTGACTAAATAACTTTTAGCCAAGGGAATAAATTCCCATTACCAAATAGAAACGTGTTTAGTTATAATCAGTTAGTACATTATAAGATACAGTGTCAGAAACACATCCATACAAGTTCGTTCCGAGTTCGAACGAAGCCGAAGGCACCTTATTTCACAACTCAGGTTTGAGTGCGAAGGCCCTTGCAATCCGAAAGTTCTCCAAATACGTTCGGGCTTACTGCCACTCCAGTAATAGTGTCATCACTCTATTGTAGCCATTCAGTAGAGAAACAAATCAGCAGATAGCCCGTTCGATGTGAAGAACCACTGCCTTCAATCATCGTTTATATGTCTTCATCTATTTCATCGTACGATTATTAGGAATGGTTTTCGAGAATTAAATTCTGATCCGGGTCTTTCCAAATAATCAGCGATTCATATGGAATACATTTCAAATTAAGTTCTTTCCATCGTACATATACAATTCTTACTAAATTTCAAAATGATCGTTTATATAAATTCAAATAGTCTTTCACTTAACTTTATTTCTGAACCATCGTTTATACACTAAGGATCACGATTAATAATATTTCTTTAATTCAAATTCGTTGTATTCATTCAACATGGATTCATTATATTCAAATCAAAGGATTCAGGATTGAAACAATTCCCATTTAATTAAATAGAATATTTGAAAATAATACATTTGTTATAACTAATTTTATATATAAATATAGACTAATTTTAAAATAGAAATGGTTAAAATAATTACTTAACATATATTTAACTTTGAAGAGGTAAACAAATAGAATATTTTAAACTTGTACATATCTTTGAAATCAGAAAAGTTTTATTTAAATATTTTTGAAATTTACATATCATATTTTAAATAGTTGAAACCCATATAAACATGCAAAATACTTTAATTGGAATTGTTTCCTTTGCATACCAATGACTTGAATTTATATTCATATATGAATGGCATAACTAGTTCCGATAATCTTGAGTTAATCCCATAAATTTCAAAGATATTCAACTACTTACTTTCGTTCACTTAGTTTCATATTCATGTCCATAACTAACCTAAGACTTACTCGGGTAAAACAATGTTATCATTATATCATTCGATTTAAATCCAACGATTCATATTAGATATACGATTTGTTAGACATCGAACTTCTTATATCCAATATATGTTCCGTATTAAACTAATATTATGAGCGGAATTACTATATTTCGATCGTTTAATTCCTCAAATAGTATTCGTCATCATCTGTAGAACTTATATTAAATATCTGAAGATCACTTCCATCCAATTTAACCAAATTTTATATTGGAAAATTTTGTAATATAGTTATCGTTTCATAGTGTTCGAGATTCACTTTCAAATCGCTCCTTTACCAGACTAGGTAAGTAAACGTTGTCCAGGTAAGTTCCATGCACTGGTTGTTACATTCCTTGCCTTAGTTACACACCCCATTTACTATTCCAGAACTGGTAATGGAACAAACTTACTTGTTAATCTGAAACTTAAGCTACATTCCTTATTTAAACTTCAAATTCAAATTATTATTCAAAGAAATTTATAATATATATATATATATATATATATAACTTATGTCAAATTTCATACTAAATAATGCAAGTTTAAATATCTTTTTAAACAATTTTTATTTTTATGATATTATTTCGATTTATTATCTAAAGTCATATTAGATTTCACAAGTCCAATAGTTCGAGTTTGCCAAATTTTACAACAGTTTATAAATAAAATGGTATTTAAGTTTAAAATCGACAATGTTAATTCAAGGCACTATTAAAATAAATTTTAATATCAATTTACATTGGTAATAACATGTTGATTAGTTTCCAACATCAAATTATTTATACTATTAAATCAAATTTACAATTTTCCAAAGTATTAACCAAAACATTATTTCACTCAATATTTAACATATGTTCTTAACATATCTTGGTTAATAAATCGTTGTTATAATACCATATCATTGAATCAACATTATCAAATTAATTAAATATCATTAAATAAATTGTGAATTAGAAAAATTATTTCAATAATCAAATATTACTTAATTAATAAAATGTATTACAAATCAAAGAATATTAATAGCATTGTTAAATCAATAAACATTATTAAATCAAAATTTTTAGTTAATAAAATACTACATACTCATTTAAATGTCATTTACTTATAAATTGATCTTTAATTAATTTAGCGAATTACAAAATTTTCCACCGAAAATTCGTACATATGTATATTCACATATCCAACAATCAATTCATGCATCGATTTCATAAATGCACACATCAAAAATTCCGAACACGCGTCGCAACACTAACGCATCTCGATATGCATTTATATCGGCAACCATCACAACCAGGGGCGGCCCGACAATAACTGGTGCCCTAGACGAATAATTTTTTTCCCATTTTTGTGGCCCCACTTTGTAAAATAAAAATATTTTCATATGCATAAAATTACATGAAAGATAAAGTTATAAAATGCAACGTTGATTACAAAATATTGCTAAACTAAATCACTAGCTTGCAAGCCAAAATATTATAATGTCAACATGGTATCGAAAAAAAAAGAAAAAAAACTAACGAAAACAACTTCTTCTTGCATTCTTTGAAGTGAACTCCTCTATAATCTCCTCATAGTTAAGTTTATCCAAGTACTCATTTTCAATTGAAATAATAGCTAATCCACTTAATCTCTCCTACGACATAGTGCTTCGAAGATATGTTTTTATCAACTTTAATTTTGAGAAACTTCTTTCCGCCGTAGCAACGGTTACCGGAATAGTCAACAAAATCCGATAAGCAACCCAAACATTAAGAAATCCACTTACATCCCTATATAACCTCAAGAAATTTAGAACATCAATTGATTTAGTTACTTCCGATGGTAAGATTCCTTTTAGTTGTCGAAGCTCGAAGAATAATTCTTTGCCACAAATATCTTGTTCTTCATCATTTTCCAAAAAGCTTTCTAATCTCATACAATGCTTTTTCAATTCCTCGTCATCAATATTTTTAAATTTTAAATTTAACAAGAAGCCAAAAGTTTCTTCATAAAGTTTAAACTGCTCAAATCGATCTTTAAGTGAAGTTAAAGCTTGATCGATTATATGAAGAAAATATGTGACTCTAAAATTATCCTCGGGAGATTGTCTATCGTCATCCTCCATGATATCTTCATCAAATTGTTTTTTCTACGTACAATTCTTTTTTCATAAAACTTTGGATCAATACCAACATCATTTGCGAGCTCTTTAGCTTCCTTCATCATTGTTTCAAATCCATCTTCTCTAAATTTTTCAAAAAATAGCACAAGCTCTTTGATTTTCGTAATTGCATCTTCAATATCCATTTCTTCTCGTTGGAGTATTTTACTGACTCGATTAATATTTTCCAGTACCGTGTACCAAATGCACAAGCTAATTAAGAACTCAAAACTTTCCAAAGCATTTTGACACAATCCTTTAGCCTCCATCATAACAACATCATCCTTAGAATTATTTGCAATGTCAATTAAAGCATCTCTTAGCTCCGGTGCTT
Organism: Allium sativum; assembly: GCA_030737875.1. Classification (NCBI taxonomy): domain Eukaryota; kingdom Viridiplantae; phylum Streptophyta; class Magnoliopsida; order Asparagales; family Amaryllidaceae; genus Allium; species Allium sativum. The sequence continues at coordinate 21,254,935 of CM060921.1, read as the reverse complement.
GAGTTCTTATTTCTTTAACACTTTCAATGTGGCTTTCCCAACGTGTTGCGGATAATGGTTTTTGAGTCAAGCCCTTTACATAAGTCCGAAGTATTTCCCATCGTTGAGTTGAACCGGAAAATAATGTATAAATTTTTTGCACAAAGGCGAAAAAATTTATTGCTTTCATACATGATTTTGCCATATCACATAAAGCAAGATTTAGGCTATGACACCCACATGAAATATAGAAAGCTCTAGGATTTATATCAAGTAGCCTTTTTTGTATGCCTTGATGTTTGCCTACAATTAATTCAATTAAATAATTAATGTTATTGTCTAGCATATAGTAAAATTTAATTCAAATTTCAACCTCATACCTTTCATATTTGAACCATTATCGTAGCCTTGTCCTCTCACGTCATTGATATCAAGTTTGAGATTAATCAACGTATTTTGAAGTTCTCTAAAAAGACCAAGTCCGGATGTATCACTAACAATTATGAATCCAAGAAAATATTCCTCCACATTAATATCACTTGCATTGTCCACATTAACACATCTAACAACAATAGACATTTGCTCCTTGTGGCTCAAATCCGGAGTGCAATCAAGGATAATGGAGAAGTACTTCGCTTTCTTTATTTTTGCAAGTAATGTTGATTTGATTTTATTAGCCAACAAATCTATCAATTCATTTAGAATTTTGTGGCTAAGATAATGATTATTAATCTCATTATTCACCACACGTCTAAGATGCTCCTCCATAACTGAATCAAACTTCGCTACGAATTCAATAAGTTGACAAAAAAGTCCATTATTTTATTCATAAATTCTCTCATTTGACCCTCGAAATGGCAAATTATTCCGCGAGAGTGTCTTGACAACCTCAATTATACGCACAAGGACTTTTTTCCAATGTTGTTTTTCTCGATCAATTTGAGTTTCCATTGCATTATCAATTGTCGCTTTTTGTTGAAGCCCTCTATGCAAATCAACCCATTTGATAAGATTGGCATTGTGCAATGGATTGCTTTCATGCTCTCTTAACTTGGTAGATAAATTATGCCAATCATTGATTCCTTCATTTGCTAAGTTGGAGGCTTTATGTGTATTTTTAAATAGTTTGCAACAAAAGCAAAATACTTTATCACATGCATTTGAATACACAAGCCATTTTCTTTCATGCTCTTCACCACGTGGATAGCCGCCAATGTAGTGCTTAGAAGTAAAGTGTCTACCATTTATTTTATTTCTTGGAAATGCATCATTATCTTTTAAAATTTTGATGGGGCCATGTTGAATCGACATAATTCTTTTAGCATCGCTAATCTCCCCCCATAATCCTGGATCATAGTTGATCTCAATATTTCTTTCAAGATCAAGCGTCGGTACATTACCAACATCTTCTTCATAAGCATTAATTTCAACATTTATATTATCATCCTCCTCGGGAACCTCTACAATATGATCTCCTACTCCAATATCAACATTAGAGCTAATATTCTCATGCCCCAAATTGATTTCTTCAACTTGACTAGAATTTGAAGTTTGAGTTTTTATATTTTTTGCTTGGAATAAATTTGAAATTGAACCGACTAATGATTTTGCTTCTTCATCTCTGTGTTGTTTTCTCTTCCTCTTTTGATATCCAGAACTCTGTTTTCGATTCCTATCTCGATGACATAACAATATAATTATTCATAATTCATTCACCTTATAAATAATAATATAATTATTCACCTTATAAATAACAAAGAATTTAATTATGCATAATTCATAATTCATCCATAACTTATTTATTCATAATTCACTCGTAACTTATTAGACATAATTCAACAAACTAATCCATTCATTCCTAATTCATTCAACGATTATTTGTTCAAAATTCATATTCATTTAATAAATTAAGTAATCAACCAATAATTTATTTATATTTAAACCAAACAAAATAATACACAAAAAATAAAAAGTAAAATGAACATGGGACTTACATATTAATTGCAGTTCCTAAACTTGAATTTAATGAACACTAGAAGTCTTGAATTCCTTCTCCAGGTCTCCTACAGGCTACAGGCTGCTGAACTACAAGTTTGCAAATGATTCTAAAGAGTTGAAATTTTGTCTCCCTGCAAATTGTGAAATTGAAATAGGTCCACAGTCAAGGAACCTCTACAAACTGAAATTATGTTGCCAGCATCAGGCTCAGCAAATTGAAATTGGAGTCAAGGAAAATCAACTTTCACCAATTGAAGGCATGCGTTAAAACAATAAAACCTAAAATTAGAAATCGAAATGACCTAATTACAATTCCCAAGCAGCAAATTGAAATTACCTATGGGCTATGGCAGATTGAGGTTAAGGCATGAAGCGGTGAAGGTGCGGCTGCTGCGAATCGCGATGAAGCCAGTCGCAGTCTCGCAGCCCTGGTGGTGAAGCCTTGAAGGCAGGAAGGAGCGAGAGTCGATTGAAGAGGAACTGAGGAAGGAGAGAGCCGCTGCGAGATTTTTTTTGGTGCCCCTCGCGTGATTGGTGCCCTAGGCATTAGTCTTGCCCTCACGTGATTCACAACAATAGCTATATTATTCTACAATTTACCATAATCATATTTTCCGTAATCGATGATTTCGCGTTATAAATTAATGTGCATATGCGGGTTTCAACTAATCACTGCTAATTGTCAACACAGTACCATGTCCACCAAATCAACCATATAACCCAAACTTCATCATACTAATTTTAAAAAAGTAATGTAAATTTAGATATTTGCTTTCCAGAAATTGTAAGGCCTTTGTACACCCTGCGTCTTCTTTCTTTTGGTCTCTCTTCTCTTCCGTCCTTTTCCTTAGTTCTCTGTCCAAATCCAGAAGTCAGGCCGTGCTTCCACTTTACACCCAAACTCCACAATCAACTCAAACTGCACACATCCCCTTTAGCAAGCAACTCTTCCTTGCGTTACTTTTTTCATGCAACAAGGCTCTGCTAAATATATGCATGCGCAGCCCATGCAGCAGGTCTTCATGTTTCTTTATTTTCATTTTTTTTAAAACTCGCGCATGTATACTGCTCATGCAAGACCAAACTCCCCACTTGTTCCTTCGCCTGCTCACGTCATTTACATTTTTCCACTTAAATCCCCTCTTTCCAAATACTGTACCTCCTCCCCCATCTTCCCCTTTTCGCACGTTCCTTGCCACTCTTCTATTCATGAAGATGGCAGAGGCGGGTGGAGCTTTGATGGAGACTGTCGGCGTGAGGGAGTGTCGCACATGCATGGAGGATGGAGAGAGGAATGACGTGGGGTTTGCATGCATACGGCGGAATTACCAAATTTAAGGCCCATCCAATCAAAACATCTGATTTTCACAATTTTGCAATTAAGTTTGAAATATGGCTTAACTGCAAAAGGTGGAAATCAGGGAGTGTTTATTGGTTGGATACAGGGGACAGGGAGGTTTGGGTACAGGGGATTATTTTCGATTTGATTAAGGGCAAAACAATTGTACTGCCTGTAAAAGTAATTAATTAAAGGCATAATTACAGCAATGCCTCTGTTGACGTTAATAAAGGCAGATTAAACTGTGTGTTACTTATATTTAATTAATTTTAAAATCTAGCTCGTACAAGGGCTGAAGACACAAGATAAAAAACGACCAAAAAGATATGCCTCGCTTCATTCACTTTCCTAATTTTTTCTCTCTACTCAAAACCCTAAAGTGGACGCCCCGGCACTTCACCGGATAAAATTGCGACAATGAAAAATAAAAAATTGTTGATTTGGGGGTGATCATGGTTTATTTAGTGCAGACTACGATTGATTTGGAGTGGCTATGGTTAATTTGGAGCTGGCATGCTTGTTTACATCCAGCACATACATCTCAGCTAATCCCTTTCCTATTTTCTTTTCAGTTCATCATTTGACTCTACTTTTTTTTTAAACCTTCTAGTGCTTTGAAATTTCAATTTGATGAAATACATTTTTGTAATTTGTAATTTTGTTATGGAGTATATTTGCAATTTGATGAAATACTCTTTTTAATCTACCGTCAAGAGCTTTGAAATTTCATATTTTGTAAATGTAACAGATCTAGTTGGCATAATGTAACTGGGTAGTTGTTTTTTTATCATTAAAAATGGGTAATATAGTATTTTATTTTCTTTCTCCTTGGCAATGTGAAATTTTAACACGTATATTCAACATAAGTTATATGTTCTTTAATCGAAAATTCACTTGTAGAAGATGAACAAAATTGCAGTATTTTTAGTTTGATTTTGTGTATCATTTATGTTGGATGGTCTAGTTTCTAAATACAAAGATAGACCGGTGCAGTTCTTTTCAATTTTGGCTGAATTCCTTTCTATCTTCTTCCTTTTTTTAATCGAACAACAGTGACTTCATAGTCCTCTTTAAGTAAATGTGTGTATGCAAAGGGCGGTTTTACTATCAAGAATTAAGGATTGCAAACCATATCTAATGTATCCAAACTATTTGGTTAGGATGCGAGATGAAATCTTTGTACATTTTCTAGGTACATGTAGTTCGTAAATAAAGTTCTATAATTCCTTTAGTTGTTGCAGTAATTTGGTATATTAATTTTTTTAACCTTCCGCAATACTTTTGTATGATCACTTGTATTAAAAAGGTTTACCATGTTCTTTTTTTTTACTTAAGCTTATGTAAAAAGGGTGAACAAATACAAAATAAGCTTCAGTATAGGTTATTTTAGTTGTAAAGGCTTGTGAAAGGTAATAAGGAATTAGGGATTTTATACTAGTTATTCAATTCAATTTTTTATATGTGTATTTAATTAATATGATGAACATGGTATAGAGCATAAAAAATGGTGCTTGGATGTACATGCCTAGCAAGATCCAAACATGCAGTTCAAACAAGTTCACGAGTAAATATGAATATTTTCCTAGCATTCTTAGGAATAACGTTAAACGCCAGTATGTATGCTTAATAGAATATTTGTTTATTTAAAGCCCTTTGACAGTAAATTTGCTACATGTTATTTTAATAGAGAAAAGCTTTGATATTGCGATGTGGTTGAGGCGATTCATGTTGTATTATATTAAAATTGCATCTTTACAAAAGATTAACTCATTACTTACGATCTTAAGGAGAGTACATTAATTAGATATTTGATGCTATAATTGTATAATTAAAGTCAAAACGAATGCTCAATGCTAAGAAGGTAAATTTTATTTTTACACGTTGCTTGATATAAAATGTGAATATAAATATTTTATTAATATTTTTTTTGTTAATGAGTATGATTAGTTTTAACTTCATCGATGTTGATGTGTGGCCTTGCTACTTTCTTAGCTTGTGTTGTTGCTCGAGCATCCTTTGGACTAGCAGTTCATGATCCGAAATTATCGCATAACTATATCAAAACAAATATCACATTTCTAAATGAAAATACTTATGTAAAAGCCAATTCAATTAAAGACAAGAAACATAGAAAATTTTGAATACGAGCAATCTCGAATCTAAAGGGGATAAACTGTAGATTAAGACCTCATAAAGGTTATGAACATTGTATGCTTGGCATTTTGCTAGATGAGCATGAAGTTGTACAAACATTAAAACTATCTACAAAATGTAAATTGGTTACATAGAATTTGTTGGTGTTTGTTGTTTCAAAGTTACATGAACGCATTTTCAGTATCTATACATTCACCTAGGACCTAGGAAGCAAGGATACGGGTGCCGGGGTGCGTAGTACGAGGATACGCAGATTCAACAAACATGAAAACATGAGGATTCGGGTGCAGGGGGATACGACATGCGTAAAAATATTATTAACATATACATACATATATATATATACGAGTACTTTGGCACGTGCGATGCACGTGCGCAGGATGGATTCACGTTGAAAAACAATGCTTGTAAAAGTTTCTGATTTTTGAAAGATTCTGATGTGTACATAGCACCATGAGTTATGTAGCTAGTTATGCTAAATTTCGTTAAAATAGACATAAGTTTGTATTTCCACATGTAAATTACCAAATAATTAATATGATGTATTCTAAACTTCAGCAATAGAAGCAAGAAATTCCAAACAAAAGAAAAAATTGCATACAAATAAGGTCGTCAAATACGACAAATATAAGACGATAAAACTAACTTTTTTGGAAGCTCATGAAAGTCTATGCTATTTAGATTATTTTTATACACACAACCCATTGAACAAAAAATAGCAAATTATTTCAAGCATGTGATGGATGTGCACAGGAGGAACTGATGTTATAAAACGCTGATGTTATATAACACTGTTTGTAAGAGCTGATATATTAATTACAGTCGTTGCGTAGTTTTTTTACATACACATGGTTAAGAGGAATTGGTGTTATAATACAATATTTGTATTGATATGTCGAGAAGCAATCTCCTTTTAGAGACAATACATGATGAAGAGCAGAAAATGAAACAAATTGGGAAGCAACATATAAAAAGGAAATATGAGCGAGTAAACTGAATACTTAAGGACCGTGCATGTTGGCAGTTTTTCCAAAATCATATATGTTTCTTACAAATACATGTAACATTAAAAAAAGCATGCTGACATTTTTTTCTTCTAAAAATCAAATCAGTATCTACAATTACACATAACACTGAAAAAAAAGCTAATCATGTTGTCTATCATTTGCTTACTAAATCCTGTAAATCTAACATTGCATAGAATGCTCGACACATGCACATATGCCATTTTTGCCTTTACTTACAGAATATTGTGCACGAAATTATATATTGCATGTGAAAAAGAAAAAATGAGCTAACCTATACGTCACAATGCCAGAAAATATACAGTGAACCAAATATGTACATCAATTATCAAACCGAAATAATAATAGTTCAACACATACATTAACATATTTAAATAGCTTATAGGTTAATTTGTAAGATCTCATCACCATAAACAATTAATCGGGATCCAAGTTCATAAACATATGTCACGGAAATAAAATCAAAATTTAAACTCACATCAATTAACTTTGCCATAGGTGATTCGTTATACTGCTAAGCTGTGAAGTACTGGTTGTAACAAACTCCTTCACAAAATAATGCAAAAATCTCATGAACTTTTCAAAGTTAGAACCTCTGTCCGAGTGAATCCTGATCTCACTAACTTTCTTTTTACCTATATATTTTAAGAAAAAAATAGTTACTAACCCAAATAAGCAAAAACTGGCACCATTACTTATTTGTAATGAGTTTTGAGTTTTAAATCCATCTTGGAAAGAAGAACAAATGGCGTGCTTTGTAAACTACACATGCGCAGATGATTAAAGGCATGGGTAACAAAATGACGAAAGCATCCTTTTACATAATTACTTACATGGTTATTTTTTATTTTTGTTGCTTGCTTCTGACAACCAAGCGTAGCTTCTCCTTTTTCTCCTCTGCTAGATCCATTAAATACGATTGAACTGGACAAAGAAGGTAAGGAAAAAAAATCATCACCATTGAGGTAAATATCAAATGCAAAATTCTCCAGGTCACCAATTAGCTGATTTTCCATGAACTCTAGCAGAGGAAAAAAATGCTACTTTTCCAATGTCTACTTCTCCCACTTCTTACCACTAAATGCCTATTATAATTAAATTTTACTCCTTTTAGGAATTTTTTTGCTTTTCAAAATTTATATGGAAAAAGCGGATACTGCAATAGAATGAAAGAACTATAATAGCAAACCTGGAAGGATGGGAGAATGCTCTAAGGATCGGTCATGTTGATGAAAGCATAGCAGACACTACATTTGTTCTGAACATATAAAAAGTTAATAGTACCCTACAATATCACTTCTAAATTTAATCAACAATCAAACTTTTTTTCAGACTTGTCTTAAAATCAATGGGAAGACAAATAAAATTGTAAGTTCCCTTATAGTCTTCTTTAATAGCAGCCAAAAGAATCTTTGAGGTAAACTGTTACCAATATTAAACTGTTACGAACTGGTATAATATGTACTACTCAGAAAATTTATTCCATTAAACAAAAGACTAACTTTTGTTTTTTGTACTGTTTTCTAGGGCAATTTAAAAGGTCACTTCATTAAAAAAAATCAAGGGTAATGGGCAATAATAAAATGAATTATGATTGGTGATTGACGTATAAGATTAATAAATTTGTATTTATTATGCTTTTTTTTTTGGAAATAATAATAGAATAAACGGGAATTCATTTCACTTTATTACAATATGAGGCAAACTAAATTTTAGGGGAAAATTGCCTTAAAAATGATTTATAGGCTATTTGAGAACTTAGATAACATGTTGTGCCTAGCATAAGGAAATGACATTTAAATAGAAATATAACTTATTCAATATTGACAAAGAAGTAATGCACAAAAGGTCTAGAAGAAATAACATTATCTGGACAATGTTAGTTTATGCCATTTAATAAAAAAGTAAACAAATATAAGTGCATGCAGAAATGAGATAAATTAGGTAAAGTAACTGAAAATAGAAACGCTTAGCCTACGAAAAATTCAAATGGTAAAAGCTATTTTACCGTATAATATAACATTTTTAGACAGAAAAAATCGCCATAAAAGAAGAAATATCCTTTTACATATAATTAAAAGCTTAAGCACAACATTGGTCAATGTACTTTTTTGTTAATCCAATCTTGTAAATAATGGATTCAGTCATTTCTAAGGTGTTCCTCTTTGTCCAACGGTATACTATGTCATATAAAATTTAGAGATTATTTACCATGACTTTTTATTGACTAAAATAAAAAAATTAACATCTTCTAATTTGTAATGACCTGTACTTGTAATATTAGCTCCATATCAAAATATAACTTCTTTTTAAGACATAGTAAGATGCCTAATATGGTCATCCTTAATAATTGTGCCAAAGCAGAAATACATCCACCTGCAACAAAACACAAAAATATATGAAATACCAAACTATAGTTAGGCAGCATATTATATTCTTTATGATTCTAAAACACTGTTCAAACACAAAACCTAGGATGTTCTCTTAACCATATAACACTGTCTAGAAATACGAAAAAGTTGAGAGTTCCAAACACCTATACTTTTATACGTAAATACCTTTATTCTGGTGAAGCAACAGTTTGCAAAGCAGCCAAATAATAACTTATTAAATATAAATGTTTACTGGGTGTAAATAGTAATAAAGCATGACTGAAATACAGGCTTTTATTACAAATAGATGGAAAAAATAGTTACCAACTTTGAACTTCATTATTACATACAAATTAGGTTGAAATAATTTTTGATGTGTTATAAGCTATAGACACTGACAAACGATAGTCATGAAAGGTGCAACTTCCTTGAATTAAATTAGGAATAATATCATGGTAGTCATCGTATAAATCTTAAAACGCGAATGGATAAGGAAAAAAAGCATTAATCAAAATCAAATTAGGATGGACAAACCCAAGGAATTGATTCGCTGTAGATATTTGATCCATTCAGAGTTATTACTTTTTAGTTTCTTCTTACTTTTCGTCATGATTGTTAGGTTAGCGTCGGCTGTAAGTAATTCTTTAAATGTAAAAGCAGTGTTCTAGGAACTGGTGACTAAACAGAAATGAGAAGGAAGGTAATCAAAACTATAACAGTGGAAAATAGTAGTTACTTGAATAAATATGTACCTGTACAAAGTGGTTGTTTTCTACTCTTTGTCTTCTACTTGTAGAAATAACATAGATCGAATTTTTCTTCTAAAATAAATGTATTCAAAGGGTAATTTTTTTATATATATAAAATTCAAGTGAACGATGGACTCAATACCTTGAGTGAGGATTGTCATGGTCGCCATGATCTTTTTTGTAGCTTTATTCTCCATGAGTAATGCAACGAAACTATCAAACCTCTCAATATAGGTAACATGATGAAAGCCATCATTTTCAATAAGAGAGGGTTCGATGAAGAAGAAAAGGGAAGAAAATGGGTCATGTTACTGAAGCGTGAAACATGGATTGTTAGTTTAATCTTTTCTCTATGAGTCGAATGAACATGAAAGCAAATAAAAGAGCAAGCATGTACAACTTGCATACACAGCGAACAAAATTTAGTAGCATTTTTTCATAATTTAATCAAATAAAAATCATTGAAATATAAAAGAATACATGATATTAAAATCTTGAAATTAAACCACAAATAAGCCTTCGAGCTAAAAAGACATAAATTTCTAATAAAACCAAAAAAATGGATAGAATAACATGAATCAAACCCTCTTTTACCATGCTTTAATCTGCTCTATGAAACACAGATAAATCCAAGCTTTGTGCTACAATATATCATTAAATAAGAAAATATACATTAAAAACAACATGAACTTTTTTAGATCAACAATGATTTTAAAGACAATAACAGTCCACACATGCAGTAATGAACAGTAGAAGATAAACATATCTGAAATTAAACGGTCGGTAATGAATTGTATATTGTAACTACACAGTAATAATATCCACCATGTTAAAAAAATGTAGTATACATACCTACTTATTTAATTCCTTCATATCTTGGCTCCTTGCATCTGTTTGCATCAAACGCCCCTGAAATCTCCATAGACCAAAATCCACTTCTAAACTCTGCAGCTGAAACAACGCTTGAAATTAAACATTTTGGTTTAAAAAGGTGGTCACTGGAAGTATTCTCATCATGACATAGAAATCATGAATTGTTTATTCAATCTGTTTAATGATAATGGTAATTCATATTAAAAAATAAACATTCCAACTGAATGTATTGAAATGGTTTAGCATAATATCCACACTTAAACCTCTGTTAAATGTAATATATTTTAATTTAGAAAATACAACATGGGGGAATTGTTTATGAAGTCAAAGTAGGGAATCATGATACATGCATTGACCTTAGTTGAAAACTAACCAATCTCAGTAAAATCATCAATAAAAACTTCTTTTCTCATGGTTGACCCATCGTACATTTGACTGGCGTAAGTAAAAAGTACATAGTTCCTACTCTGTCCAAATTCAAATCGAACATTATTAATAGGTTATTGATCAAATCAATGCGTTAAATTTCAGATCTTAGATTTAGTTGAGATAATGTAAATTTTAACGCTAAAAGCATTAGATTTAGGAAAATTGACTTACCTGACAAAATAATGAAGGAAAGAGGGTTGCTTGCAATTTCTGGAGTGAGAAATCTGGAGGAGAGATATGCTGGCTTTCGGAAAACGTGAGCAAAACATGTATCGAAGCTATCGTTGTAAAAAAAATCCTGAAGCATTATTTACCCAAAATACGGTGAAGCGTAAACCTATCGAAGTGTAAACAAAGAATATGTTTCAATCACTAATGAATCAGAGAAGGAAGGAAAGTAGAACCTATGTTTTAATCATTAATAAATCAGAGAAGGAAAGAAAGTACCATATGACGAAGTTTGCAATCGCAGGTTAAATTAAACAGTCAGTGCAACCATTCTTAAATTCCACAGATTATCATGCCAGCCGCTTCAATTTCTCAATTTTCGACCTAAATCTTTTTTTTTTTTTTTTTTTTTTTTGGGTTTATGGTAGAGGAATTGGGAACGGAGGAGACGAAAGCACAGTCTTATCCTTTATTTTGTGGTTAGTGGGGGGAATGGGAGCATGATGGCATAAACATGTCTACGAAACTAAGGTAGAGGTGGAGAAAAAGACCAAATATACCCTTATGTTATATTAAAATGAGAGAATTTAAATGAGGACCTTTTTGGCAACTCGAAAAAGGCTTCAAAAGGAGAAGTATTTTCTTTATATATAAGATATATATATATGATAAAATCTGTTACGAAAATTAAGAGCTTCATTAAAATTGAACCAAATAGTCAAATACACTACTTCATCATCCTTAAACCTTAATAGTTAAAAGACAAAAAATTAAACATTCATTTCACACTTGATATTCATCGTCTCGAATAATCATGGCTTCCATCACCGGCTCATCAAGTGAAAGATTCGCTATCTCAAGCTCCTCGGCACCATCAAGTGGATCAAATTGGTCGCCTCCAACATCCCACAATTTTGTTTCTCCTTTCAAGTATTGCCGACTCTTTCTAGAAAGAAGTCGAATATTGTTGTGCACAAAAACCAAGTCTTCTGCTCGAGTTTGTAGTATCTTATTTCTTTGAATTGAGAGAATAAATGAATACGTACTCCAATTTCTCTCGCCACAAGAAGAAGAAAATAGCTGTCCCAAAAGTTTCAAAGCTACATTTTGAATATTTGGTGTCGAAGCTCCATGAATAAGCCACCATATTTTTGGATCCACGGTACCTCTCTCTTCTATAGAGTCAGCACTACCAAATGTATCCATTTGTCCCAAAAATCGGGCAAGTTCAATATTTACAACTGTTCTAGCCTCCCTAGTTGGAAAGTATCTTTTGAGACACTTGTTTCTTTCTTCAGATAGCTCAACATCTTGATGGGGAGGAACACGATCTGAAGTAGCAGAAAGCCATACAACACTATAAAACCTAAACAAATAAATTGCTAAAAATAATTAAAAGTCGAAAAATAATTAGAATAAACAAAGATGATTAAAAGAAGTTGTACTGTTTAATCTTTATAGAAGTTTACCTCGGATTGAGTGAATGAGCCAAACAATGAAGTGGCGAAGAACTTTTAATCCATTTATCAATGAGAATTGCATAAACTACATCATAAAAAGTAGAATCCTCGGTGAGCTCTTTTTTTCATGCCTATATATGATAGTCTTCACCTTCTCAATCATATCATCCCATATATCATAAATCAAATGAAGTGAAGGTCTATGTGCTTCGTTTTGCGGATACAGATAGACCTTCACTTCATTTGATCTATGATACGTGGGATGATATGATTGAGAAGGTTAAGACTATCATATATAGGGATGAAAAAAAAGAGCTCACCGAGGATTCTACTTTTTATGATGTAGTGTATGCAATTCTCATTGATAGATGGACTAAAAGTTCTTCGCCACTTCATTATTTGGCTCATTCACTCAATCCGAGGTAAACTTCTATAAAGATTCAATAGTATAGCTTCTTTTAATCATCTTTGTTTGTTCTAATTATTTTTCGACTTTTAATTATTTTTAGCAATTTATTTGTTTAGGTATTATAGTGTTGTATGGCTTTCTGCGGCTTCAGATCGTGTTCCTCCCTATCAAGATGTTGAGTGTCTGAAGAAAGAAACAAGTGCCTCAAAATATACTTTCCAACTAGCGAGGCAAGAACAGCTGTAAATATTGAATTTGCCCGATTTTCGGGACAAATGGATACCTTTGGTAGTGTCGACTCTATAGAAGAGATAGGTACTATGGATCCAAAAATGTGGTGGTTTATTCATGGAGCTTCGACACCAAATATTCAAAAGATAGCTTTGAAACTTTTGGGACGGCCATGTCTTCTTCTTGTAGCGAGAGAAATTGGAGTACGTATTCATTTTTCACTCAATTCGAAGGAATAAGATACTACCAACTCGAGCAGAAGACTTGGTTTTTGTGCATAACAATCTTTGACTTCTTTCTAGGAAGAGTGAGCAATACTTTAAAGGAGAAACAAAATTATGGAATGTTGGAGGCGACCAATTTGATCCACTTGATGGTGCCGAGGATCTTGAGATAGCGAATCTTTCACTTGATGAGCCGAAGATGGAAGCACTACATGAAAAATACCCTATTGCAACTAGCTATTTGCAACAGGCCTCAAATGTTAGTTGCAGTAAATGATATTTAGCAACAGACCTTTCGTAGCTGTTGCAATAGATAAGATTTAACAACAGGCTTTTCCTTCCTGTTGCGAAAAGCATATTTTTCGCAACAACGCTTTCATGCTTGTTGCGAAAACATACTTTTAGCAACTGCTATTTCATTCCTGTTGCAATATACATATTATTTGCAACTACACTTTCTAACCAGTTGCAAAAATTGTATATTTAGAAACTGTTTTCACTAGTTGCGATAACCGTAATTTTTTTGCAACAGGTAAAGCCAGTTGCATATGAAATTATCTAAAATTTACTATAATCAACAATTATAATTATACAATTACTAATTGTTAACTACTTTAAATAAATAGTAAATAACATCGGATTATTTACTAATTAATAGATTATTAATTAGCTAACTTTTAACAATTAATATTTAATAATTAATGCCTAATATATTATATTTAATATCTAATAAATAATTTTCAACAATATATGGTTACTATTAGATAATTACCATTAAATATTAAAAATTACCAATTAACAGTTATTTATTAACTTTTAGTAATTACTACTAAATAATTAAGAATTAATAATTAGAAACTAGATTAACATTCAGTATTCATTATTTACTTTAAAATTATAATTAATATGTACTATTTAATATGTACTGCAAAATAAATTTAAAAATAACATTTTTTTTGTAATTTTTATAATATTCGAAAGTAAAATATTAAGATTTCATATTAATTCAAAATTTAATAAAACATTCAAAATTTTGAAAAACTAGTAAATGTTGAAAGAAATTTAAGATACCAAAAATATTAAAATTACTTTGTAAATTACTGATTCCATATGGTCTTATTTTGTAAACATTTTTTTTATATATGGTAAAACTTTAGTTTGCTTCAACGAAAAGTTCAACTCCAGTCCCGGTTTCAATTCGAAATTTTTGGCTCCAGTACGAAATAATCCCCGCCACGACAAAAAAATTCCCTCCTGAATCCGCCATATTTTATTAGCCCCTCGCCCTAGAACCCTCCAGATCCAAATACATCTGCTCTCCATTTTCTCTTCTATACTATTTCGATCCATCATTCCTCTCCATTTTATTGACCTAGCTTTCCCCTTTTCCCGTGCTTCGCCACAAGCTTGTATCTTGTGCAACCCCTTTTCTCCATAGTTCTAAATCTCTATCCTCTATTACCTACGATTTGAGATGGATGATCCTATACAAACATTTCTAGCGCGGCTGCCTGTTTATTTCGATTTCAACAAGTCCGAACTGCTGCGAACTCCTCTAAACAAGACTGGCAACAACTGATGTGAGAATAGCATTTTTGGGATGCCTTGTTTTCATTCGTCTTGGTTTTGTAATGTGTTTTGCTCTCGTAGGTTTGCGTCTTCTTTTATTTCAGTGTGATTTTGTTTTGGTGTTCTTTTGGTTCTTGTCAAACGGTTTGTGTCAATTAGTGAGATTTTTTACCTATGTGCTTATGATTCCCTTACCTGTCACAGCTCTAAACATGGTGGTGTTGACCTCTTCACTGCTCTCTATCAATTAGTGAGATTTTTTACCTTGTAATATTCTTAGGTAATAGTTTCAAGTTTTGAGTCAAAGCATTTACATGATGAAATGTGCTGAATGATAGCTTTTTTGTCATTTGTGCAACCTTGCTTTGGTGTTCTTGGCCTTGCCAGTGGCGATCTGGTGCTGTTCCAATGTTTAGTTAATTAGATGAGATGTTTTCCTGGAAACACTATGCTATATTATACCTTTGGTATGTGTAGCTAGGCAACTTTTCTAGCTTGTGTTACATGATAGATGTGATGTGCTGCGGTTATTTGTCTTGGCTTACGTAGTAGGAAATGGTGTCATCCTTCTTGCTGATAGGGATACTTGTCATAGGAGTCCTTTCTTTTTTTATGTAAACCTATTTATTTTTATCTCCTGCTTTAGCAAATGTAATTTTACTTCCTATGGGAAGTATGAAATATTTGGCACTACCTGCGTGGAGTTTGTAACATTGTGTAGTCTAGTCATTTAGACAACAACTATACATGCAAAGCTCACATCATGTTTGTCGTGCATGTGGAAGAAGTACTGGAATCCTGGCCAGAACAAAGCTGTCAAAGTAGAGGATGGCTCACAATTCCTGATGCAGCTCTGAAATGCACTGACAATTGGTTTAAAGACGCTCTCGATAAGTTCTCAGAATACTGTGAACATTCTAATTCCGACAACAAAGTTTGCGGCAGAAAATGTGAAGATCGTTCTGATCCATAGGCTGTTGATGGAAGGAGGTGATTACTTGCCCTGTTTTTAATATATATAACGGATTTGTCTGAAAATTGTTTAGAAAATACTCTATTTGAAATAAATGTATTGTGTGAGAGAAGAAATTGTTATATATGAATTGTGTATGAAAATTGTTGAAATTTTTGTTGTAATTGTTTGTACTATTAAAACTTTGTTGAAATAAAAATTTTATTTGTTTATTCCATTCGGTGATATGCACTGTTATTAAAATAAATACATTTAATATGTATTTTTTTTTTATACAGATTTATGAATCTATTGCAACTGGCATTTACTGTTGTAAAATGATCTGTTGCAACAGCAAAAGCCTGTTGCAAAAAAGTATATTGCAACATCTTATTGCGACAGGCAAAAAATGTTGCGAACTTTTAGCAACTTTGGTTATACCAATAGGCGCAGGCCTGTTGCAATAGGTCTATTGCAACAGATATCGCCTGTTGCGAAAAGTGTTTTTTGTTGTAGTGAAGCCATGATTATTCGAGACGATGAATATCAAGTATGAAATGAATGTTTAATTTTTTGTCTTTTAACTATTATGGTTTAAGGAGGATGAAATAGTGTATTTGACTATTTGGTTCAATTTTAATGAAGCTCTTAAATTTCGTAACAGATTTTATCAAACACACACACACACACACACACACACACACATATATATATATATATATATATATGAGTATAGTATTTTTACGAATGTCGTATCCCCCTACACCCGAATCCTCATATTTTCATGTTTGTCGAATCTGCGTATCCCCGTACTACGCACCCACACCCGTATCCTTGCTTCCTAGATGGTTGGGTGTTTTATTCGGTGATAATTTACATTTGTTGTACATTGAACTGTTTATGCTTTGTTTAATATATATAATCGAATATGCTAATTTGAGATTGTTTTTTTTAATAATACAATTCATAATAAGGGCGGCTGTTAGTGCCTTAGTTTCTTATTTTATTTATTTATTCATCCTATGTGGCAGGTAAATACTAAGGAAAAAACTATGGTTATATTTGCCCCTAAATATTAGTAGGGACTTTACTTTAAGAGGCGGCTGTTAAAATGCCCCTCCTTCATTTAGGGACAGATTAGCGTTTTTCTTTGGCCTCTAATTCAATTAAGAGAGGCAAATCTATTTGTCACCAATATTGAAAATTTTAGTAGTGAAGCTGGAAAGAAAATGGGAGAGGCAGGAGCATTGTTTACGTGAGACTCGAGGAAGCAGTATGGGGAAAGCGGAATCATTGAAGGGGAAAGAGTGGTGGGAAACAAAGAAAATAGGAAATAGGAGTGAGTGGAAGAGTAGGAAGTTTCGTATATATTTTTTCTCTCTCGTGAAACGGGAAGCTTACGCTAGAAGGTATATGGAAGAGGCACGTGTGTCTTTAAGTATTAACACGTGGAGGAAAAGTTTTATACCAATTTACAAGTGTCCAGTGTCCCATTTTATATTTACGTGCGTATCTTAACGTTTACTTTATTTGGAATTTGTACACCAAACTTTTACTTTCCAATTTCTTTTGTTTTTAATTATCAATAACTAGTAACACCAAACTAATAATATAATCTTATGCAGTAATGTGCCACGATCCCAAAACAATAATAAAATAGGCCGGTTGATTATTTCTGTAAAGTGTCAAAAGGGACCATAGTTACCCTAAAATACGTCAGAAAAATATATGCTTATTTTCGAAATTAAAATTTACAGAATCTATAAAATATTTTAAGACTACGCGAACTGAGCCTGAACAAAAATTTGAAACGAATATTTAATTACAAATTAATTTCAAATCCCGATCAATTTTATTAACTGAATTACAACTCGTTTCGATCAATGATGAACTATTTTTCCGTAAGGTCATTGTTTCGTCTAAATTTCACAAATAAAATTTAATTTCAACCATTTTAAAATAATATTATCGCCTTAAAATTTTATTCGAAATTATTTGAACCTTCCAAAGTTTATATTAAAATTATATTTAATTCAAATTTAGTTTTCAAAATCTTGGATCATTACAATTCTGTAATCAAATTTTGACCTCTTTGTTTCCATTTTTTCTTTCAAGTGAATAAAAAATTAAAAAATATATCAGAAAATTTGGCTCCTGCCATTGATATATACAATACTGTTATTTTTTTTAAAAGGGAACAAAGAAGAATTTAAGCTCTAATTGCATACTGATGATGGATTAGCAACTTGTTTGAATGAATTATTTGAATCTAGAATTCATGTTCGGAAGAATCATAGTGCTGGCAGATCTGGCCTTTTTTGATACTATAAGATACAAATGCTACATTGAATTTTGGACTTATAACAACGGGTCCTTGTAGTTAGATTATTAACTTTGTTTCATTTTATTTGTTTATGGCTTAACAAGGTGCTAAGGTGATGTACATAGATGTGTGTATGAATAGGCATGAGTATCCTGAGGTGGCTATTGTATATTTAACATCAATATCATGTTGTTTATAATTTTCAGGTAACACGTCTACGTGAGTACCAAGGTGTAGATGCTCATTTTGATACTATTGCAAGGCAGTATGATGACATAGTGAAAGTGGGTGACTTATGGTAATTTACTATTAACAAGGTTACTATATTTTACCCACTTCATTTTCAGAATATTTTCTTGCTGCAGAAGTTAGAAGGTATGCAGTGGACTATTAGTCAAGTTGAAATGGACCTGAAGCGCTCGATTGAGAACCAAAAATCATAATGATTACCTCAATATGGTAAGTTGCCTCATTTTGCAAGTACCTATTCAGTCATGAAACAATTGGTATGCCATTTTAATTTTCAACAACAACGTCATGCCCAAGCATATTTTATATTGGATGTTCTTTCCATGTTATAAATTGAATTTTGTGATTATGTTGGTTGTAGTCCGAAACTACCACTGTTTTTGGAAAATTTGATATGTTTCCCTGGTCAACTAATTATATATCTTATTGAAATGTCATGAAGGATGAAACTGTACGAATGTGTTATTCAACTTGTTGCTTTTGTACTGATGCAATATACTGACATTTTTCATGGAACTATGACAAATGCTTCTGCTTCCTGTTTTTACATGACAACATGCTTTTGGTCATAATATAACTAGTGTGCATCTCTTTTTGCAGGATAGTGTTTACTTCAGTTTGGCGAATATTACTTTTATTCCATTTGTTTATTTGGTACTTTGTGTTATTGGATTGCTCAGCCTTTGTCGTGCTAGGGTGATGTACTTTTTTCATGCCATTTCTTTAGTTCTGACTATTATGTAGTTTATTGTAAGGCAGACTCATGTACTGATTATTGAGAGGCATTAAACATAAAAATAGTTTGTGTAAACTTGTGTTTATTAAATTTATTTAGCATTTGGGTTAATCCATAATAAGATTGTGATAACATATATCTTTTTTCTTTTAGTTTAATGAGTATCATAGAGAGCCTACTTTGTGGGAGGTGTATGTTAGGACCCATAAGCTTGAGTCAGGGGATAACTCAATCAATTATGGATGGGTTGATAATGCTTCAGCTCAATTTGCACAAGAGAGAACTCAGTTGAAGGAAGAACTGAAGCACACTAAGAAGAGCTGCAAGAACTTAAAAATTCTTTTTCGGAGTTCAAAAATCTAGCGTGTCAGCGCTTAATTGGAGATGCAGGACAAAATCAACCAGAGAAATCTTGAAGTTATTCATTTTATGTTATGCACGTGCTTAACATTTGAGCATGTTATGTGTCGTTATTGATGTTAGTTTAAACTCATGGTTGTAGCAGTATATATACTTAAATAGATATTATAAAGTATTTTTTATCATATTTAATAATTATAAAAAAAAAATTTGTTGGTGTATTTAGTATTATTGTTGATTATGTTATATATAAGTTCATCATATTGATTTACGCTAGTTTAAAATATGAGAAGTAACAATATGATAAAAAAACATTTAACATGGCGTAGGAAAGCTGTAGGAAAAAGCTAGGAAAGACGTAGGAAATTTTTTAACTGTATTTATTGAAGTTGAGTATGTATGGCGTAACTAACGAGTAGGAAATATTTGCCGAACACCGGCATAAGACACTTTTTGGGTGTAGCAATGGCGTAGGAATTGGTTGGCTGACGCAGGAAATTTGGTGTAGGAAAGACGTAGGAAATATGACATAGGTAAGGCATAGGAAAAAACTATGGTGCAGAAAAGACATAGGAAATATGGCATAGGTAAGGCGTAGGAAAAAATGTGGCGTAGGAAAGGCATAAGAAACTGTACTATGCATGGAATCGGAATGGCGTAGGAAATATTTTTGCCACGCTTGAATTTTTGACACTATATTTGGCGTAGGAAATTGTAGTTTCCTACGCCATTCCTACGTCATTTGGGCGTGGGAAAATCAAAAAATTCTTATAGTGTAGGTTAATCGTTTTTTTGTACAACGTGAACATATATATTATATAATTCATATTCTTAAAAGAGTATTCCTAGTAGCAGTGGCCTTTTAGTTTACTTTTCCATTTTGTTCACTGAGGTGAACCCGTGCTCCACATACAGGGTTATGATTAATTTTTTCACCTATTTTTTTTAGATATCTGATTATTTGTTTATGTCATAGAAAAGCCCGCTATGTAGAGTTACAATAGAATACAACAACCATCTGATCGTCAAATGAACAACTAATCCCTCCATTCACAACTTGAAATAAGTAACTCGACATTTCAATGATTGTTCCTAGCACTACAATAAAAGTAGAGCGAGTAATCATGAATATGCTTTGGCTCTTGGTACTCATTTTATTGTTGCGAATTATTTTGCTCACCAAGAATCAATCTACTCATCATCATACATTAAATAGTGGTTTTTCAGCAACAAAAACATAGTTGCTACATGAAGCTATGATCTGAACATATTTAAAATATGTCACTATATAGTACTGCATGGTTGTCAAAAGCAACTGTCATTCCAACACTCATAATTACAACTTTTAAAAATGCATAAAGGGAAAAAAGAATTTGAACTTTTAAGAGCATGTATCTATCAACAATTATGACAGTGAATGTCAATAAAAGGCCGTAAAGACATGAATAATGCATGCATCTAAAAGGAGAAATCCTTTTTACATTGTTGAAGCTTCTTAATATTGTTCGACAAGAAGTCCATGTCATCATCGAAACCAGGGAAGTAACAGTCCTTGATTATCTATGCAAATACATCACCGAGTACATTATTAAGACCATTCTTAATTTGTGACAGCATTTGAGAAATACATTGAAATTTCAATATTTGGCCTTTTTCGCGTAGTAAAAGTAGCTGTACACAACACGGATTTCGACACACTTAAAAATCAGGAAGACAAATGAAGATAAAAACATTTAATAGGGCCTTCTATTGTAGTTAAATTGGTTGAATGAATCAATTAGAATAACAAACGAAATCAGTGTAACAAAAATTCTTTATGGCAATGCAAGTTTATGACATTTCACATAGCGCAAGCATAAAAGCCTAAAAGTTGCATATTTGTACATCTAACATTGGCTACATTAACACCAAAATTATAGAATCTTTGGGTATTTAGTGTTAGCCAGTTATAATTTAAGTGAGTTGAACACATGAAGTTGAAGGGTACATTCTGATATTTGAAGCGGATTTGAATGTCAACAAATTTAATTATGTGATGAAGCTAACAAAATATTGAACATAATTTCACAGAAAAAGACGAACTAAGTTAAATATAAACAATACATACCAAATATCCAAATGCCTTAGCATGTAAAGTTGAGTTTTCTGACACATGAAGCGTATTCCAAAGGTAACATAATTATTTATTCAAATCTGCAAACCAATATAATACGTTAAATTTTATGATACCTTGAGTGGATTTTAAAGGAAGTAAATTTAGTCTATTACTTAAATATAAAAGCACAATGTCAACATTGCTGATGTGGCACTGCCTTTTGGCGTCTCATTTTAAAATAAAGAGCTTTACTTTAATTCCGTCGTTAATTTTTCCTTCCCCAACACAATCTCCCACGTTCACAAACATTTTACAGTTATTATCCTCTCCCATCTCTCCCTTTCTCATTCTTACCCGTTCTCTCTCCTCTATCAGATCGTTTGCTTCCAATCTCACCCTCTCTCTCCCTACACACTTTTTTTCTTCTGAAACCAAAATTAAAATTCCAAAACAGGCTTCTTAACCAATATCTAATTTCATTTCTTCGCATATTTATTCCCTCTTCACCATCTTCTAATTTCAATTGCTTGCTGATTTAATGACCTTAACTTCTAATTGATCATGGATTTTTCACCCAATCGACTGCAACTGTTTTGTCGGATTCGAAATTTTTAATTCCTACGAAAGGTATTACAAGTTTTTACCCTTCTGCGATTTTGTTAATCATTTATCGTTTCGTATGATTTTTCTTCCAACTTTGAATGTTTTGACCTTCCATCCACTACAACAAATATGTTCATTGATGGCGTTGAAAAAACATTGTTATATAATTTTACAGTGTTTTGAAGAACGCTGTCTACTGGCACGTTGTTATAGATCATGGGAATATCACAATATTTTGAAAAAGCTGTAGAAAACGGATATACTATAGCGTTTTAGTTGGTGTTGTTGTTATGCTTGTACAACGTTTTAATTGGCGTTGTCATTATGTTTATACAACGTTTTGTGTTGTTGTGTTTGCATAGCTAACACAAATTATTCCTTCTTCATCACATATTTAACAACGTTTTATATGGGTTAGAAACATTGTTATCGTCTTCATACCACAAAGTTTTTATGAATGTATAATAGCGTTTTAAAACGGCTATAACCATTGTCCTCATCCATAAATTATAGCGTTTTCAACATATATAACGGTTTTTTATAAAGTCCAGAAATGTTATGACCGTCCATATATCACAGCGTTTTCCAACATATATTACAGTGCTTATTTCTGGTTAGAAAAGTTGTTACTCTCTACATATCACAGCATTTTATCATATATATCACAGCGTTTTTTATCATCTGCCAATGTTGTTCTTTCCCGCATGCCACAACGTTTTTTCAAAATATATCACAGCATTTCTGTAGACTTGTTCAGGTACATCTATCACCATTTATCATTTTTACACAATGCAGTTCAAAATCATCACGAAATTCAAATAACACAAAAGAATTATAATTATAAAACTATATCACATAAGTTATAATAATTCCATATGCCAAATAGACAATATTTGGACATAACATTTTGTAATTGATGTTCCCATCTAACTTGTTTTTACAAAAATGCTTACTGACAAAAAAAAAACAATTCAAAGTCCAAGCTCGTGTGCTCCAAAGTTGAATTTCCGTCTTGCATCAATCATCAACACCAGATTTGGCAATAAGAAAATACATTATTAGTTTTGTTGTATATGTATGACATTGAGAAACTGCTAACAATTGAACTAAAAAGTACGTCTAAACATGGCAATGTGAAAAGAAAACGAGGTCAAGTGTGATCAAGTCATCTTGTTGTTGGATTTGGTATAAATATAACATTTCTAATATTGGCTTGTTTGACTAGTCATAGTGCTTAAACTGCCTGACAGCGTTGGCATGGTTCAGTTCCATGCACAGGCAACATATTTTTTTTCCAACCAGCATCCTAAACTTCGCAACATTTCTTATGTCAACAAATATGCGT
Organism: Allium sativum; assembly: GCA_030737875.1. Taxonomy (NCBI): domain Eukaryota; kingdom Viridiplantae; phylum Streptophyta; class Magnoliopsida; order Asparagales; family Amaryllidaceae; genus Allium; species Allium sativum. Next base: position 21,231,293 of record CM060921.1, on the reverse strand, counting down.
ATAGCTTTGTGACGGCCCGCCCCGCACCAACTGACATTTACTCCAAAAGTGCGCTGTACACATGTCCAGTTAGCACGGAACGGGTCGTCAGAAGGAAAGGGAAGAAGGAAATGAACATACAAAGAACCTGTAGAATGTCTCACAGCGCATAGAACAAAATATAATAATAACATACTTGACATAAAACAGGAGAGACAGTGCATAAGCTGAAAATCAGAACTAAACATCATAGCAGCGGAAATCCAAAATACAGCTTATTACAACTTTCAAACTGTCTCAAAGCAAAAGTAAGATCAAGGAGGTACACTACTAATGCCCAAGTAGCGACCACCAATGACACAGGGAGAATGTGTATATATATATATATATATATATATATCATACGTGGAAGCCTCCTGCCCGCCTCTGAATCAGCTACTCGCGCATCACCAGCTAACCTTTCTCTAGTCTGCTCGTGTGAGCACCCAGAGTAATAAGAGGAGACATAAAACTCTGGGTCAGACATAAAGCCTGGTATGAGCGATAAGCATCTAAAGTGAACAATAACAGGTAGACTAAACATACCTGAACCTGGACCTGCAACCAAAGAGTTAACACTACATACTGTACAACACTCTAAGGTACCATATCAAACAGTGTAAAGATACGGAGGTGGGGGAGGTGTGCATGTCATAGGGATGGCAAACAATCAAACATATCATCCATCCTCACATCTCTCACTCAGTGCGTAAAGCATGCGATATTCACCACTTCGATCACCCAACATACCTTGCTACGATCACTCTGCCCCATGAAGTCATAAATGGCTTCACTGCACTGATAACGTAGCCACTAATCCTTTGCTATGTCCACTTTGCCCCATGGAGTCGCAATGACCCCACTGCACTGGCTCATAGTCTTACTACGCATCACCTTGCCCCTCGGGTCATAATGACCCTACTGGACTGATAACGTAGTCTTGCTACCATCACTTTGCCCCTCAGGTCATAATGACCTTACTGCACTGATAAGTAGCCCATCATCCATTTCCAGTGGTGAATCGAAGTTATGAACGTCGGCAACTCCTTAGCACACGTCCGCAGCAAAGTCCAACCATGAAGTGAACTCATCGGTTCCCAACTGGATCCTGAGCTCTAACTTCCCATATTGGACTACCTTTGCATCTCGGGCTATTGGTCAATACTGGGTCGGGTCGGGTTCCTTCTCAAGCCATCGGTTCGGGTCGGGTATCCTCCATCTGTTCGGGTCGGGTCTTCTTCTGGTGCGGTTCGGTTGTTTCTCCTCGGGTCGGGTCGGGTGCTTCACTTCGGGTCGGGTCGGGTGCCTCTCCTCTAGTCCCTGCTTCCGCTCCGATTCGCCTCGTCATCCTTCACGCGCTTCGATCCGATCCATCCTCCTCTATCCGCTCCGATCCCTCCTCTTAAATCCGATCCGATCCCAGTTCAGTTAGCGTGGCCTTCCTTTTTGCCAATTTTCTTAAGTGTCAGGTTTCGATCCGATCGGGTTCCTTGCCCAGTTCAACATATCCGATCCGAGCCCCATATCTGATCCGATCTGAACCCTGCACTGTTTTCTGAAACTGTTCCAGCAAGTGTTTACGCCATTCGACGACGTTTTCGACCATTCTAACTATTAAAATCAATCACAAAGCATTTCATACAGTCATAGCAACATGCATAATCAACCACAAACATCAAAACATCAATATGATAGGTTAAAATGGATCAAACATACCCCAAAACCCCATATTTCCCCTTAAACATGTTTAGGTGAAACTAATGATAGGATTAGCAAAACTTAACCAAACTAACCCAAATTCATATCAGAGGTCTAAAACATCATTCAAGAATTTATGAACATTTTTCCCGAATTTTATCATGTTTAAATTCGCTAATTTACACTAATCACTCCTAATTAGCCATAATTAGTGCAAAACTATGCAAATCACTCACCTTAGCCACAAATAAACTAAGATCTGAAATAATTCTCTGATATTATGTGAATCTCAATGCCAAACAGCAGCTCCTATGTTGCTTTGGTGAAGATCTTCCTTGATTAGGGGTTGCTAAGCCAAATCCTTGACCAAAAGATGATTTGGAGGTGATTTAGAGGTTAAAGGCCATTTTTAGGGTTCCTTGGTGATAAGTGGAGGCTAGAAAACTGAAATGGAATGATCATCTATCTCATTTCAGCCTCCCCATAACCCTAATCCCGAAATGGGTTATGGGCCTACTCACTAATCACCCGATTTGGCCCGGTTAAGAAGTTTTTCACCCTCCAAACTTTATTTCAGCCATATCTCCCAAACGGTAAGTCCGTTTGGCTATTATGACCACTCTACGGAAAGGCAAACCATCAAACGAATCCAATGGAAGTGGTTTCAGGTCAAAATTCCTTTCCAATCAAAAGTTATGGCCAAAACAGTACCAACTAGGGGCAAAATGGTCATTTAAAAATCGACAAAAATCATGAACATGGGAAATGACTCTAATGGATGTTCCCCAAAGTTACATGACCATACGACTTCATACGGGAAAGAAATAAATATTCTACAATCCTATGATGTGTAGAATACGGGTCGTTACACTCTCCCCCCCCCCCCCCCTTAAGAAATTTCGCCCCCGAAATTCCCTAATCCAAACACACACAAAGGTCCTGCATGCCTATCAATCATAAAACAACAATCAACCATGCAAAACAAGCAAAACAAGTCTATCCTAGCATGCGGAAAACTAAATTGCAAAGTAAATCTTACCAGGCAAAGAGTTCTGGATATGCCTTCCTAATGCTCTCCTCTGTCTCCCAAGTACAATCATTCTCGTCCTCGCCCCACTGAACCTTTACTAGCTTCACCGCCTTCCTTCGAAGTTGCTTCGTATCGTGCCCCACAATACGAATCGGCTTGCGGTTCCCAACCGCCTCGGGTTCTACTTCGAAGTCCTCTAACTGATCAGGTGAAATAGTCATATTTGAGTCGTGAACGAACTTCCTTAGTTGGGAAACATGAAACACATTGTGAACTCCTGCCATTTTCTCTGGTAAGCCAACTCTATAGGCCAAATTCCCGACTAGTTCAAGAACAGGGAATGGGCCAACAAATCTTGGTGCCAACTTGCCTCTCCTACCAAATCGTATCACGCTCTTCAACGGAGAGATCTTGACAAACACCAAGTCACCAACGGAGAATTTCAAGTCTCTTCTCCTCTTATCAGCATAACTCTTCTGCCTATCTTGGGCAGCTTTCATTCGTTGTTGAATGATCTTAATCTTATCGGAAGTTTCCCTCACCACATCTGGTCTAAGCACAAACTTCTCGCCAGTCTCTATCCAACATGATGGTGAGTTGCATGGTCTTCCGTACAAAGCTTCATATGGAGCCATACCGATACTGGACTGGTAGCTATTATTATATGCAAACTCTACTAGATGCAAATGGTCATCCCATGATCCACCAAAATCCAATATACAAGCTCTCAAGAGATCTTCCAATATACGATTCACCCTCTCCGTCTGATTATCGGTCTGAGGATGATATGCGGTACTGAGATGTAATCCTGACCCTAGAGCCTCTTGTAATCTCTTTCAAAACCCACTAGTGAACAACGGGTCTCGGTCACTCACAATGATTTTGGGTACTCCATGAAATCTCACTACCCATTTCATATACAATTCTGCCAACTTGGTTGCCGTCCTGGTCGATTTGACTGGTATAAATCTTGCACTCTTAGTCAATCGATCCACAATTACCCAAATGCTATCATATCCCGATCTAGTCCTTGGTAAACCATCGATGAAATCCATCGAGACTTGCTCCCATTTCCATTCGGAAATTTCTAATGGTTGCAATAACCCACTAGGCTTCTTTTGCTCGGCTTTAACTAGCTGGCAATTCATGCATTTGGATATTAACTTCCCAACGTCTCTTTTCATCCCTTCCCAGTAGTAAGTCTGTCTCATGTCTCGATACATCTTATTACCACCAGGATGTATAGTCAGTTTTGAGTGATGACATTCTCTAAGCACTTCATCTCTCAAACCATTTACGTTTGGTACAACTAGTCTTCCATTCTTCCGAAGCCATCCATCTCGATCAAGCCCATACACATTCATCTCCTCACCGTCGATGTTCATCTCTAACTTGGAGATGATTTCCAATAGATTAGGATCGTCCCTCTAGCTGGAGCCAATCCGCTCTATCAAAGTGGGTCTGATCGTCAAACTAGCTAGCATAACTGGATCCAATTCGCACTTTGGTCTGAAATCAAACCCCGCGATATACTCCAGTTGCTTCCACTCAAGAAACATTGCCCCTAAGCTGGCATGTCTCCTACTCAAGGCATCGGCTACCGCATTACCTTTCCCAGGTGTGTATGCGATATAAAAATCATACGAAGCCAAGAACTCTAACCATCTCTGCTGACGGAGATTCAGATCCTTCTGAGAGAAGAGATACTTTAACGATTTATGATCGGTAAACAACTCAAATCTTTCTCCCAAGAGATAGTGTTTCCACATCTTCAGCGCAAATACAATCGCTGCCAATTCCAAATCATGGGTAGGATACTTCTTCTCATGCGGCTTTAGCTGTCGACTAGCATAAGCTACAACCCTACCTCCTTGCATCAATACAGCACCCAGTCCGTTACCACAAGCATCCGTGTATACCGTCATCTCTTCACTCCCTTTAGGAATGACTAACACTGGCGCACGCGTCAACTTCTCCTTTAGACTCTTGAGGGCATCCTCACACACTTCGTCCCAGACGAAGGACTGATTCTTCTTAGTCAACTGAGTCAACGGTGCTGCTATCTTGGAGAAGTCCTGGATAAACTTACGATAATATCCAGCTAATCCCAAGAAACTTCTCACATCTGTTACATTCTTGGGCGTAGGCCAATCCTGTACCGTAGCCACCTTCGCAGGGTCCACGGCAATACCGCTTTCTGAAACAACATGACCCAAGAATCTCACTTCCCTTCTCCAAAAATGACACTTAGAGAATTTCGCTTTCAATTGGTGTTTCCTCAACACCTCCATCACTATCCTCAAGTGTCCCTTGTGTTCCTCCTCTGTCCTTGAGTAAACAAGGATATCATCCACGAACACAAGAACAAACTTATTCAACTGATCTCTGAATACTCGATTCATAAGATCCACAAAGTAGGCTGGTGCATTGGTCAACCCAAATGGCATGACCAAACACTCAAAAAACCCAGACGGCGTCCTAAATGCCGTTTTCGGAACACTCTCATCCGCTACTCGAAGCTGATGAAATCCTGTCGCGAGGTCCAACTGGTAGAACACTCTAGCTCCTTCCAGCTGATCAAACAAATCATCTATCCGTGGTAGAGGATACTTATTCTTCCTCGTCACCTTATTCAACTCGCGATAGTCCACACACAAACGAAGGGAACCATCTGCCTTAGTGGCAAACACAACTGGTGCTCCCCACTCGGAGACACTCCTTCTAATAAATCCCTTCTTCAAAAGATTGCTGACTTGCACCCCGAGCTCTCGCTGCTCCCTTGGTGCCATACGACGAAGTGGCTTCACTATAGGTCTGGCATCTTTCACTAAATCAATACGTAACTCAATCTCTCGGTGTGGTGGAAGCCCAGTCACCTCCTTGAAGACGTCCGGATACTGGCCAACCACGGGCACATCTGACAACTCATCCTACGGGATGTCGAGGGAATTTACAAAACTAGCCATAACCCCATCACTAGGTAGACTACCAAACACTACCCTTCGCCCATCATCCGCCCTCACTGTCACCAAAAAGTCCTCACAGTCTACCACCACCCCGTATCTTTGGAGCCAATCGACTCCCAATATAATGCCATACCCAGTAAAGCCCAAAACAAAGCAATCACATACAAACATACATCCATGACTCGATAAGACCAAATTCCGGCAAATCATACTAAGGCTAGTCGAACCACCAATCGGGTTCGTCACAACCAATGGTCTATCGACTATCTCGGGTTCCAGTCCCAACCTATCTACCAGGTCACTAGATATGAAGGAACGAGAAGCCCCAGTATCAAACAAAACTCGAACTGGTACATCATAAATAGAAAGCATACCTTGAATAACAACATTCTTTCCTTTCTCCGCCGCAGTTGGGACTTTCGACGAAGAAGGAACAACATCAATAGCATATGCTTTCACAATCTGCTTCTCCTTAAGAGGTTGCGGACACTTATCCTTGAAATGTCCCACTTGACCACAGTTGAAGCACTTCTTATCCGCTGGCTTGGCCCGACAATCTTTAGCATAATGGCCCTTCTTTCCACAGCTGAAGCACTCAACATCCTTCTTGCTCTTTTTCTGGCCACCTTTAGATTGGTCCTGCTTCCTCTTATTCTGAGAGCTATTCTTGCCTCCATCGCCTGCTTGCGGCTTTGGCCCTTCTGCAGATGCAGCCTCAGTCTTTGACTTAGGGTAAAGGCTCTCAGATCTCAAAGCTTTCCCCACGATCGATTCAAAAGTCTCATCGATGTGGTTGATAAGCCTTTCCCCCAAGTATCCATCCAAACCAGTGATGAACTTCTCATTCTTCTTTTCAGGAGTATCGATAAGAGACAGTCCATACTTCGACAAAGTGTCGAACTCAGCAATATAATCAGAAACTGCCCTTCCGTTCTGCTTGAGTTCCAAGAACCTCTTAAACAACACTAACTTCTGGGTAGCTGGAATGAACTTCTCGCTAAAGCGAGCCTTGAACTAATCCCAAGTAACCTGATCTTCTGGAGTAGCCGTTCTTATGGCATTCCACCAATTCATCGCTCGCCCTTGCAGCTGACGAGACACTAGCCTTCTCTTCATCGCATCCTCAAGACCCAAGTCATCAAAGATACGATCACAGCTATCCATCCAATCTTGAACATCTGTGGCCGACTCCGTTCCGTGGAACGGCTTCCCACCAAGATTAGTGTAATCCTTGCACAACTTGGCGAAATCGACCCTAGGCGCCTGCACTACTGGGCCAACACCAACTCTGGGATTGGGAACTGCCCCTTGCACTTCTCTAAGCATGTCCCTCATGAGGTTAGTAAACATCGCCCTCATGTCAGCGGCTTTCCCTTGGTTGGTCCCTCTACCAGCACCCCTCGTGTCTCGGCTCATCGTCAATCTGAAAAAGGGAAATGATTAACGACCCCATAGTGGTGCTAGTGCAGTGCGACTTCATTCTTATACTACTAATAGTATATATATACATAGCTTTTGAAAACCAAAATAATCACAAATACGCACTCTCATATACGTACTAACTCTCCCTAGTGTCTTTCCCTAGGTTAACTACGCAACCTAAAGCTCTGATACCAAGTGTGACGGCCCGCCCCGCACCAACCGACATTTACTCCAAAAGTGCGCTGTACACATGTCGAGTTAGCACGGAACGGGTCGTCAGAAGGAAAGGGAAGAAGGAAATGAACATACAAAGAACCTGTAGAATGTCTCACAGCGCATAGAACAAAATATAATAATAACATACTTGACATAAAACAGGAGAGACAGTGCATAAGCTGAAAATCAGAACTAAACATCATAGCAGCGGAAATGCAAAATACAACTTATTACAACTTTCAAACTGTCTCAAAGCAAAAGTAAGATAAAGGAGGTACACTACTAATGCCCAAGTAGCGACCACCAACGACACAGGGAGAATGTGTATATATATATATATCATACGTGGAAGCCTCCTGCCCGCCTCTGAATCAGCTACTCGCGCATCACCAGCTAACCTGTCTCTAGTCTGCTCGTGTGAGCACCCAGAGTAATAAGAGGAGACATAAAACTTTGGGTCAAAAATAAAGCCTGGTATGAGCGATAAGCATCTAAAGTGAACAATAACAGGTAGACTAAACATACCTGAACCTGGACCTGCAACCAAAGAGTTAGCACTACATACTGTACAACACTCTAAAGTACCATATCAAACAGTGTAAAGATACGGGGGTGGGGGAGGTGTGCATGTCATAGGGATGGCAAACAATCAAACATAGCATCCATCCTCACATCTCTCACTCAGTGCGTAAAGCATACGATATTCACCACTTCGATCACCCAACATACCTTGCTACGATCACTCTGCCCCATGAAGTCATAAATGGCTTCACTGCACTGATAACGTAGCCACTAATCCTTTGCTATGTCCACTTTGCCCCATGGAGTCGCAATGACCCCACTGCACTGGCTCATAGTCTTACTACGCATCACCTTGCCCCTCGGGTCATAATGACCCTACTGGACTGATAACGTAGTCTTGCTACCATCACTTTGCCCCTCAGGTCATAATGACCTTACTGTACTGATAAGTAGCCCATCATCCATTTCCAGTGGTGAATCGAAGTTATGAACGTCGGCAACTCCTTAGCACACGTCCGCAGCAAAGTCCAACCATGAAGTGAACTCATCGGTTCCCAACCGGATCCTGAGCTCTAACTTCCCATATTGGACTACCTTTGCATCTCGGGCTATTGGTCAATACTGGGTCGGGTCGGGTTCCTTCTCAAGCCATCGGTTCGGGTCGGGTATCCTCCATCTGTTCGGGTCGGGTCTTCTTCTGGTGCGGTTCGGTTGTTTCTCCTTGGGTCGGTTCGGGTGCTTCACTTCGGGTCGGGTCGGGTGCCTCTCCTCCAGTCCCTGCTTTCGCCCCGATTCGCCTCGTCATCCTTCACGCGCTTCGATCCGATCCATCCTCCTCTATCCGCTCCGATCCCTCCTCTTAAATCCGATCCGATCCCAGTTCAGTTAGCGTGGCCTTCCTTTTTGCCAATTTTCTCAAGTGTCAGGTTCCGATCCGATCGGGTTCCTTGCCCAGTTCAACATATCCGATCCGAGCCCCATATCCGATCCGATCTGAACCCTGCACTGTTTTCTGAAACTGTTCCAGCAAGTGTTTACGCCATTCGACGACGTTTTCGACCATTCTAACTATTGAAATCAATCACAAAGCATTTCATACAGTCATAGCAACATGCATAATCAACCAAAAACATCAAAACATCAATATGATAGGTTAAAATGGATCAAACATACCCCAAAACCCCATATTTCCCCTTAAACATGTTTAGGTGAAACTAATGATAGGATTAGCAAAACTTAACCAAATTAACCCAAATTCATATCAGAGGTCTAAAACATCATTCAAGAATTTATGAACATTTTTCCCGAATTTTATCATGTTTAAATTCGCTAATTTACACTAATCACTCCTAATTAGCCATAATTAGTGCAAAACTATGCAAATCACTCACCTTAGCCACAAATAAACTAAGATCTGAAATAATTCTCTGATTTGATGTGAATCTCAATGCCAAACAGCAGCTCCTATGTTGCTTTGGTGAAGATCTTCCTTGATTAGGGGTTGCTAAGCCAAATCCTTGACCAAAAGATGATTTGGAGGTGATTTAGAGGTTAAAGGACATTTTTAGGGTTCCTTGGTGATAAGTGGAGGCTACAAAACTGAAATGGAATGATCCTCTATCTCATTTCAGCCTCCCCATAACCCTAATCCCGAAATGGGTTATGGGCCTACTCACTAATCACCCGATTTGGCCCGGTTAAGCAGTTTTTCACCCTCTAAACCTTATTTCAGCCATATCTCCCAAACGATAAGTCCGTTTGGCTATTATGACCACTCTACGGAAAGGCAAACCATCAATCGAATCCAACGGAAGTAGTTTCAGGTCAAAATTCCTTTCCAATCAAAAGTTATGGCCAAAACAGTACCAACTAGGGGCAAAATGGTCATTTAAAAATCGACAAAAATCATGAACATGGGAAATGACTCTAATGGATGTTTCCCAAAGTTACATGACCATACGACTTCATACGGGAAAGAAATAAATATTCTACAATCCTATGATGTGTAGAATACGGGTCGTTACAAGCTTAGTACGACTAAATTGCAAGAAAGAAAAATTGTATAATATCAAAATGTTTGAGCAATCTAGGTCACGGTATCTTCTATTTTTTCCGGTTTTATCTACCTAAACGAAGTTTAAATATTAATTCAGTTTTAAGAGGTGAAAAGGGAAATCATACTTGAAGTAAAATTCTACCAAAACAATCATAATAAGGAGTATTTCCACCATTCATACTGACGATAAGTAAAGAGAAGTATAAGTCATTCTTACTTGAAGACGATTCTACAGCGACATTTGCATAAGGCCAAGCTATAGTAGAACCAATTGCATCTTCAATAAACTCAAACTCAGATGTAGGTGTCCATAAATGTGCATTTGGAACTTTAACAATATCAACCCAAACTTTAAGGGCACCTTCTCCCAAATGAACAAAATGGACCATCGCATTTGGGTCAGTCGAAGACACGCATCCTTCAACAACAACTTCTTTTTGTCCATGAACACTACTCAACTTGCATTTAATGTTTGACTTGAAACTAGTGGTCTGTCATGCAATATTTGAAACTGTTTAATTATGTTTTCTAAGAAACAGAAATAATTATAATAATAAAACAGTATAAAGGTATATGCATGTTTTTATAAATTAAATACATAAACTACACATTACCGCTGAATGTGATACTATATTTGGCGCATCAGCAGATGTCGTAGCATTAACATCCTTAAGAACGACATTTTTTTGCGGCCAAGCTACTTTGCACCCAATAGCTTCTCCAACATATGTCATACCAAATAGTGCTATCCATAAGAATGCATCTGATTTTTTTGGCGCATCAATCAAAACAAGCACAGTAGACTGTTCAAGTGGAATATTATCCACGAGCTAATTTGGATCAGTAGAGTACAACCAGCCTTCGACAGCCAATTCTTTGCTTCCAACCCAATCATACAACTTGCATTTCTTATTTGTTGATGAAGTTTTACTCTAGTAAAAAAATATTATCAGGTTCTTATATTAAATCATAGAGCTAATGAGTGCATAAAGAATTAAGTATAACGCATTTTCATCATTTTCAGAGACTATCGTAGTGTGGAGTACAACTCTGTCAGATGGCCATGCTACTATCTCATCCTTAGCCTCTCCAATTTGTGAGATCATCCTAGGAGTGGACCTCCATAAATAAGCATCCAATTTCTTCGGGATTTCTATCAAAATTTTCATGGCATTTGGTCCAAGTGGAATATTGTATAAAAGCTCTTTAGGGCCATTTGAAAGAACGCTTCCTTCAGCTACTATTTCGTCCATCCCAGTCCAATCCAACAAATTACATCTGACATTCGGTTGGTTATACTTACTCTACATTTAGTCAAAATCATTTATGTTATATATTAAATCAAAATAAATTCCGTTGTTCTGGCAACAATAATATAAATCATTTGTACCACTTGAGATGGACTCTCATCTCTGCTGCTTCCTTTAACCTGATAAACAATTATGCAAGTAATTATTAGTTGGTGGTGATCGTGATGAAATTTTGTAAACAATTATGCAAATTAACGGGACGTCTCACAAAAAAATAAAAACCAGATGTCTGAATCAATAAATGAGAAGTCTGAAAATTGACTGGGTTAAAACAAAAAACAGGAAAACTAAAATCAGACGTTTGAAAAAATTAGCAGATGTCTGAAAATAAACACGGGTTTAAAAATCATCCAAAACAGACGTTTGAAAACTTCCTCGGGTTGAAAAAACCTAAATCAAATGTCTGTTTTTCAAACCAGAGGTCTGATTTACAAAACGTCGGTTATTTCTATATAAAAATAACTACAACCTACTATTCCTCACTCTTCCATTTCACCGATCAAATCGAAACTTCTGTAACCCTAAAATCCAATATCCAGTCCAAATCAAGTCCAAATCATGGGCTCTAAAAAAAAGTTCATTAAAACGAAAGAGGGCAGATGAAGAATCATCAAATCCTCCACAAACTACTGAAAAAACACCCCAACCAGTTTCGCAATCACGAATCGACGGATGGATGAACAAAGCACCCTTGGCAATAGAAAGATATGGATTGATGTAGAATAAAATCCTATATACTGGTCCATTCTACAGTCTCATTGATTTTCCGATGTATGATTTACACAGCTTATGCCATGATGCTAGTCTTGTAACACTGGTCTCATTCCCTTCTAATCACTTTCACATTGACCAGTTATCCATGTTTCTATTTTATGCGAACTTAGATAGTACATATTTTTGGAATCCTCAAGTAGAAAAATATTGGATTTGCTCAAGTGTTAGTGGGGTTACTGTCAGATTCACATCTAAGGACATAGAAGATATATTGCAATGTTATAATACTGAGACAAATATCAATGATATTCCCTATATGCATTTTAAGCCACAGGATAACATTACTCATCAAATTTGGGAAGATGATGTGCCCCGGTTTTCTACTAAATATTTAAGACCAAAAGTGAGATTTCTTACCCAATTTCTTATAAATATATTGTTTCCTCGGCTTAGAAGCCATGAAAAAAATACTTGATTTAGAGCATAGGTACTTATATGCTATATTTGGTGGTATTCAAGTTAATTGGGCTCAATTTATCTTTGATGAACTAAAGGAATTTTGGAGTAGGTCTCGACAAACAATTATCTATGCTCCATTTATTATGTGATTATTAAACGTAAAAGAAGTTCTGACTTATTTATCAACGTTTGAGGAAATTCCAGTTAAGAAAGTAGGTAAAAAATTCTTCTCCTTGATGCATCTCCAGGAGGAACCACCAACATTTTGCACTCTGGACGAATAGAGAGATAAACGTCAAGGTAAATAAGTTTTGCCGCAAGAGCATCCTCAAGAGCATAATCAGGATATGCCAGAATCTTACTTCCAACAAGCTTTTCAATATCGAGCTTTTAAAGGTATGACTTCTCCCAAGGCACAAATTCTTCTAAATGAATCATTTTGTCAAGTCGTCATTCATAATCAACAAATACTGTATCAAAATCAAGTTGCCTTGGGGAATCGTATTGCGAATATGGAACTTACACTAATGTCTCGTCTCGCAACAGTTGAGAATACAATGAGTGCAACAACACGGTCTCTCACTGAAATTTTACGACATATTCGACCACGTACTCCGCCATCTCTAACCTTTTCAGTACATAATTCTGAAGAAAAAGAAGATTCAAATAAATCTGGTGACAAGAAGGAGAAAGTGGAAGAAAAAGATGGGGAAGGCGACCCAAAAGAAGCGAGCATCGAACCTAAGAAATCCGATGACAAGGAGGAGATGAGGAAGAAAAAGAGGGGGAGGGCGATCCAAACGAAGCGATCATCGAACCTAAAGAAAAAGAAGATCCGAAGATATCCGATGACAAGGAGGAGAGAGAGAGGAAGAATAAGAGGGTGAAGGCGACCCAAAGAAGCGAGAATCGAACCTGAGGAAAAAGAAGATTCAAAGAAATATGATGACAAGGTGGACATAGGGGTAGATAAAGAGGGGGATAGCGACTCAACAAAAGCGAGAGTCGAACCTAAAGACGTCGATGCTTAATTTACAATTTATGAAAAATTATCTATGTATTAAACTTTATTTTGTGACATGGTTGTGTTTTGATTGTGACTTTGATGTGTGCTATGCTTGTGATAACTTGATGATGTTAGTTTGTTGTGTTTTGATTGTGACTTTGATGGTTGTGTTTTGATTGTGACTTTGACGTATGTTGGCTTGTGATAACTTGATGATAGTGTCATATCCTTATCCGTATCCAGAAGTATTTTCGGATAGCGGATAATCCGCTTAAATTTCGGGTATCGGATATTTGTATCCACTTAATTTTCGGATACGGATGGATATCGAAATGTAATGATTTTGTGACATGCACAACTAATTTTTATGTGTCAGACGTCGGGATATACTGCCAGACGTCTGATATCAGAACCAGAAAACCATCTAAATGATAATCAGACGTCTAATATTTTACTCAGATGTCTGGATTTCATCTGTGTCTAAAATATTATTCTTGAAGAAATATTCAGACGTCTGGAATTTTTATCCAGACGTCTGAAATTTCTCTCGGCCTAAAAAAATTGTAAATGAAGCAGCAATCAGACGTCTGGATTACATCTCGGCCTAAAATATTATGCCTGAAGAATCATTCAGACGTCTGGATATTTTCTCGGCCTAAAATAATGTCTGCAGAAACAATGAATATCATAGCGAACACAGCGATATATTGGACAAATTGATATACATGTAGAACACAACGATATATTGGACAAATTGATAAACATTTAGAATACAATGATATATTGGACAACCTGATCAAATATCAAAACAAACAATATTGGACACAGCGATATATGATAGCAGTGTAGCTCCTTAAAATGTTAAGTAGTGCTGCCACGATGTTTATTTTCAGATCCGTGTAGATAAGGTATTCAGTATCTTTAAGGTACTGAATACCCCTCTACATGGATCTGAAAATAACCTCATGATAGTACTAACGTTAACCAAGGCAACATGGCTTCAATTAACCAAGGTAGCATGGTTTCAACTAACCTCATGACAGTACTAACATTATCCAGACGTCAGGATTTTTTTTTTGGGGTCTAAAGTAATATGCCTGAATAAATATTCAGCCGTCTGGTTAGTTTAGCTAGACGTCTGATAGATTTCTTGGGCTAGAGAATTATATCTGCAGAAGAATACAAACATTTGATACTTTATCCAGACGTCTGAATTTTTTTCTCAGCCTAAAATATTTAGCCTGAAGAAGTACTCAGACGTTTACGTATTTTATCCAAACGTCTTTTATTTTTCTAGGCCTATAATATTATGCCTGAATAGGTATTCAGACGTTTGATATTAAATCCAGATGTCTAGATTTTTTGTTTGGCATAAAACAATGGGTTAAATAGACACAACTAGATAAAAATTACAAAATATACCTGAATGCAATTCCATAAAATGGCTTTCAGACCAACGTCAAGGTGTTTCCAATTACTAAGTGTGACTAGAACATGCTCTCGTACAAGTGGTCCTAAAAAAGACGATAAATGGATTGATTCTTGACCTATTGGTTCAACATTCTCATTAAAGTCAACTTCAACACGATTTGTGAAGTTTGAAGGAAGTCTCTTCATTTTCGTAGGACCTCTACTCTTTCTTTTCCTTGGCCGACGGGCATTTGCATTTCCAGTTGGTCCATCGGCTTCCACATGTTGTTCGTTTTGCATAGTACGGTTCTCAAATGCACTAGGATTATCTTCTACTCCTTATGCATTATTTTCTAATGTTTGTGCTCGATTATCTTCTACTACTTGTGGATTATTTTTTACTTCTTGTGCTCGATTATCTACTACTACTTGTGGATTATCTTCACTACTACTTGTGGATTGCCCTCGCTTTGAACGTTGTTGTCTTCAATATGCTTCTTCCGTTTATTAGGCTTATTCAATATATTTTTGGCTCCTTTGCTTCTTTTCTGTTGCCGCATTATTGGCCTCATTTCCTATTACTGAAAATGAGGAAAAACATAAAATATTTAACAGAACTATACAATCCAAACACTTGTGCGCAAAGGCCATCCTAAATATGCTACACCTCAATATGTCATTTACAGGAAAACAACATTGCTTTTCACAGCAAATAACAGCAGTTTAGGAGACTTTAAAACATAGAAGTACAGTTATAGCTACAGTAAAATATGAGTTAGCCTAAATAATTTGTTATTGTTAGTTTGTCACCAATCTAGCAGGAATGCAAACAGGAAAAATATAATAAAGTGTTGGATTTTATAACAAAGTTATAGCTACAAAGCACAATCTTCCCTAACATAGCATTCCCTAACATAGCTAGTGATATATTACTCGGTATTCCTTCGCAATCTTCCCTAACATAGCTAAGATCATCGGTAGAATCATCAATCTCCATATCGGTATCTTCAAAATTTCTAGTATCCATGCTAAATTCCTCAAACGAGTCATCTGCATCTATTTCATGAAAAGTTATTGACGGTGCCCTCATCACAACATACCAATTAGACATCATCTTCCCTTGAATAGAAAATTTGTTTTGCTTGAGATGCAAGGATCTACGGATCTTTTGAAAATGAAGCTTGATTTTGTTGTAAATTGACAAGGTTAAATCCATCATCTACCTTCGCACCATTTCGTATATTTGTCCAATGACACTTAAAGACAGGAACATAAAAGGCATGATAGTCTAACAAAAATATATTGGTCAACATCCCATAATAAGTAATCACATCAAGCACTTGGGAAATATCTTTTGTGCTAACCCTACAAGTGGTGGTTGCATCATAAGTAACTCCACTATTTTGAGTTTTTCTCTCAATATCTTTTGTGTGAAGACGTTCTCTGTTGATGATATAACGTGTACAAGACAATGCACTACTCCTTGGACCGTAGGCGATCCATTTTAACATTGTGTCGTGATCGTTCGCATCATAAGGTATCTGTAAATGAAAATATTATTTATGTTAGATCTCAATAATAATATATTCAAAATTAATGAGAATATATTTTAAAATTCAACTCACCTTCTTCTTAATCCAATCGGCAAAGTTATTTGTATGGATTTTCCAAAGTAAGGTCGCATTTTTTTCTATGCGCTTGTTTGAGTGTTGCAACTCCTGAAGACGCAAACTATTGTAAAAGAAAAAAAAAACAGATAAGTTGCACTATAAAAAAATTGAACAAAATGCACTAGTCACTTACTCTAAAAATGTTTCCACTATAGCCATATTCATTAGCACAGCCAAATGAGCAGCTTGTTTCTCATTCTCGGACAGTGTAATTACTTTGCAAGCTGAAGTTGGCCGTCCTTTAAGTATGACATTATTTTCATAATCTTCATTTCGGACTTCCTTCTCTTCTATATTTCCTGATTTCTTTAAGAATTCACTAAAGTATTTCATACACTCCTCTGCAAGATAGGATTCTGCAATACACCCCTTAGGTTGTGCAGTGTTTCTTACATAATGTTTTAGTGTCTTCATGTATCTTTTAAATGGGAAAATGGACCGGTTCATATAATCTGGCTTCTTTTCCAAGATGAACCGTCAAGTGTATCATTATATCAAAGAACGAAGGTGGAAAATATCTTTTAAGTTAACATAAAATTAGAATAATATCATCATCATCAAGATGTTGTACTTTTTCTCTATCAACAACACGTTGGCATAATTTATGGAAGAACAAACATAAACGAATTATTGCTTTCTTTGGCTTCTTCGGTAACAATCCTCTTATTGCAACCGGCAACAACTGTTGCATTAGGACATGATAATCATGTGACTTCAAACCACTAATTTTACAATCCTCCAACGATATAGAGCTCTTGAAATTCGAGCAATAGCCATTAGGTCCCTTAAAATCATACAATCTTTTACAATTTTTTTCTTCAGATTTGGACAATGTATATGGAGCAAGTGGAAGATATGTTTTTTTCCACGAGATTGTGCATAAAGGCCACGTCTAATTCACCATTCTTCTAAATCTTTTATACAATTAATTTCATCTTTCGATTTGTTATCATGCAGCATCGTGCTTATTACGCTTTCACTAACATTTTTTTCTACATGCATTACGTATAAACTATGACGTATTGGCAGTTCCTACAGAAATCAACAATGTTAAATTTCATTACTAAGGAACTGTATTATTGATCAATGAACTATAAAAAAAACTAACCTTCCCAATATGGTAAATCAAAGAAGATTGATCGTTTTTTCGACCTTGATAGCTCTATATTCTCAAGATCACCATCTTCACCTCAATTTTTTTATTAGTATTTTTTCTCTTCCTACTCTCCTGCTTAATTTTTTTCTTCTTACCCTTCCCATTCTTGCTATTATTATTTACATTTTTTATTTCTTTCCCAAAATTATTCGGAAAGTTTTTCAAAACAGCAGAGATGTTTCTTCTAGTCAAAACTCTAGATCTACGACCATTTTCCATAGTATTATCAAACCAGGTTTTTTGATTTCTCAATGAATCTAAAGGGGGTAAAAAATCCTATGACCCATATAACCGCTCTTCAGACTATGTTTCAACCATCGATGGTGAGTGTTGATACTGCATAATGGACAAACATTTTTGCCTTTCACACAACATCCAGTAAGATTTCCATATGCTAGAAAGTCATTTAGCATCCATAGTAAAATCTCTCTCATGTTAAAAAGCGATCTACTAAAGGCATCAAAAGTTTGAACTCCATTACTCCACAAATGTTGCGAGGCTTCAATTAATGGCTCTAAATATACGTCAATACATTTCCTGGTTGCTTTGGTCCATGAATCAACAATGTTAAGATGATATTTCATGCATAATATTAGCGAGAGGTTGTATGTCACAAGCATCACAGGCCAACAACTATATTTGGAACTCATTGTCATAAAAGGATTAACACCATCGGTAGCAAGACCAAGTCTTATATTGCGTGGATCAGCTGCAAACGATTCCCATTTCTCATCTACTACATTCCATGTTATTGAATCCACAGGATGGCGCATTTTCCTATCATTGCTTTTGTTACTAAAATGCCATCTTAATTCTTCTGCCGTATTTTGAGATCTAAACATTCTTCTAAATCTAGGAATGATTGGAAAATATCTCAAAACTTTAATCGGAATGCCGTGCATAATTTCGTTGGTACGTTCATTCTTCTTCCATCTTGATACACCACATTTAGGACAACTTTCCAAATCTTTGTACTCTCTTCTAAAAAGGCAATAATCATTTTGACAAGCATGAATTTTTTCAAAACACATATCGAATATTTTAAGAAACTTTTTTACCTCATATAATGTGTCCGGAAGTACATTATTTTTGGCAACAATAATTGTTGGACATTGAGAAGTTTATCGAAGCCGGTATCAATCAAACCAGTCTCACATTTAAGATTATATAAGGCGAGGATGACAGATAATTTTGTTTGATCGGTACAATCATGATACAACGGGGCTTTTGCTTCTTTCGAGTTCCTTCACAAATCATCCTCTCATTTTTGTGCGCTATCTTCACCTTTATCATCATCGAAAAAAGTATAATTGATGAAATCTTCATTTTCATAATCGATAGCTTCAAATAAATCATATATGTCATCGAACTAAACATATGCGCTCAGGTGACAATACCACCTACTTGTCATATATACACGCTCCATTCCTCTTATAATCAGATGCTCAACTACCACCTTCTCATATTGATGACTAAGATTTAGACAATCTAAGCAAGGACATAGAATTTTTTCTACATTTCCAGAATTTTTCATAGCGATATGCACAAACTTTCGAGCTCCTTGCTGATACTCACTACTAGTACTTTGGAAAAAAATAATATCTTTTATCTTTTGTCAAAATATAGGATATGATTTTCAAACTACATTTATGTTGAGAATTATGCAGTTACCTATGTAGATTCACCCAGTTTTTATCCATCATCGTCTACTACATAAGCAAGTAAATTTCTAAAATTTGAAGTAATAGTCTATTGTTGAGTACAAGCAAATTAACATGACTACTTAAATAAAACAGTGATGCTAAATGAGACACATCAACTTATAAACTGCTAATAACACAATCAACATTTTCAGCAGGCATACCAGATGTTAGAAAAAGCTGAACATTGACTAATCAATGAAAAAGATAAAATAATCAAGGCGGCGCTTATGGCGACTTAAGGACGACGAAGACTAAATGGGATCTATGGGTCCGACCTTCATTGGAATGGAAATTCCTCCACTGGAACCGATTGCCTTCCGTTATGACAACCAAGAGACCAAGAGCAACAGTGCAAAGTGACTGGAGATTCAAAAGTGAGACGGAGACCAGGCAAACGACGAAAATTGGATGGAAAATTTGTAATTGAGAATTTAAAATTTTAGGAAAATATTATGGATTCGCTGCCGATTTTAGTAATAGTGGAGGGAGGAAAGTGAAAATTCATTCCCGCTTAAATTTATCTCAGCGTTTTAAGATAAAACCAACGTACTCCTGCTTGATTTCTATAGCATGGAGACCAAAACGCTGTGGGTTGCAATTGTAGATAACTCCTTTTCTTGTAGTGATCCTCAACCTAATACTGTGCAAAATTAAGATTTCCTAACCCACTAATTACAATTTTTTGGATGAAACCCTAAATTTATCTTTGCTACTGGAAGTATTTCTGTCCATGACTACGACGCTGATGATGCCGTGTTAGTGTAACCTTGATTTAGCTACTGCTATCTTGAATTATTTCTATAATATCGGGTTTACGGTTTGTACATTGACTTTATCTAAACATAATTATGCGGTTTTGTCCAAACGTAATTGTTTTAACGCGAATCATTTCCTAAAATCTGATTTTGTTACTGATAATTGTTTACATCTATGATTTTTATGCACCCAGGCTAAGAAGCGGAGACAGTAATACAACATGAAGGTGGAATCAGTCGCTATCAATTATTTGCGCTTGATACTATTGCTTTATTTGTAAGATTACTATACTTAAATTAGATTACACTTTGATTTATACCCCTACTTGCAATGCTATTTTCTGAATAAAGGCGCTTGCCTTTTTTGGAAATAGATACAATAAAAAATAATTTCATTATGTCTTATATTCATAATTTTGGAGCTACGCTCCTATGTTTATTTCGTAGCCTTGGCTCCAGATTCTTGATTATGAGTTCTTTAATGTGTCTAATAAATTATGGCAGCGGAAAACAACTTCTACCTGCTCTTTTATGTGTTCAGTTGATATCTCTCACTTTATATTAAACACTTGAAGTTGTTTGTTGCTAATTAGAGAAGTCTGTTTTTCGATGGCCACAGCTCTACCTAGATAGTTGCTCATCTTGTTATTGTAAGTGCGAACTTTCAAAAATGCTTATTTTCTATATTCCCATTTTCATTCATTGCATATAATCTTTTTGGTATAAGTTGGTAAATGCAATTCTAGATTCAAACTCAAGTCAACTATGTTTCCTCTTCATTCAACACCTATACTGCTAACTGACACACTAATCTTATTTTTCATGATTGTTGCACCGTCCTGGCAATTGTGTTTCTTGCTATAGCAAGTGGGAACTTCCAACTTCCTATATTTTCTCAATTCCAATCTTCAATCCATATGTTCTGTGGGGTATAATAGTCACACGTAAATAGTCAGTATATATGCTCTCCATCAATAGACAATTTTCTCTATTTATTGCTTAGAATTCGTGTATTTTCATATTTGTTTATCTTAAAACAATTAATCATCGTTTATTGATAATTGCTTCAAATTTGCATGCATTCCATTATCCATTTTGGACCGTAATAAAAAAAGAGCATAAACTATTTCTGTGCAATTCTTCTAACAGCTCCCTCACACTGATACGCAGCTTCAACTCAATTATTTAAGGATTGTAGGTTGGTGCTATTTACTTTACATATCTTAGCCACATAACTATACGTCTTGGACACTAGATTAACAATATATAAATATAGTAGTTGCTAACATACAACTACTGTCATACAAACTAATTTAATGTCAACCCTTGAGAAATGATTTATAGTTTTGGCGTATATGCCTACATATATAACCCCTAAACCATGTTTATTTGCACATTATTGTTTAACAATGTGCTAAAAATCATTGTCTGTGTATAATATGTTGGGAAACAATGGCTGAGTCACGTACTTTGTCGCTTTCTTGAAGACGATTCAACGATCTGGTCGGTGGTGCAAAACCAGTTCGTACTTCCGCCGCCGCCTCTAGGATAAAACAGCCTCTCTAAAATGAATAATTGATTTGTTTGCACAAAAAATCAGTGCAGATTTGCACTTTCGAATTTAACCGCTCGAAAATTTCTGGAAGATTTTTTTTTAATGGCGAAGGAAGAGAAATTTTTTTCTGTACAAATCTCGTCTACAACTGAAGATAATATATAGATGTGATTATGGCTGAACGAAAATACTGGTCAGTGGAGGAAAATAGGATCTGCGAAATACTTGGTCAAAAGTTTACCGCTTCATATATAAAAGTCGGCTCAGAAATATTTTCCATATTGAAAAACTGGTTCGAAAAATGCAGTGTTTTCTGGACTAAAAATATAAGTGTCTACACCACATAGCCAAGGCCCAAGGCCCAAGCCCAATCCCGAACCGAACCGTGCCGAGTCGGGCCGGGCCAGGTCGGGTCGAGTCGAGTCGGTCGGTCGGTCGCGCGCGCGTGTGTGGTGGTCATGATGCATGGTCTCTCTCCTCACAACAAAGCATGCATTGGGAGCCCAAGGCCCCAACATGACTTCTTAGAAACAAGTATAAATACTTGCATCTTTCTTATAATTCCATGATGTGGGACTATTCACAAATAGGAGACATCATAAACTTATTTCATATTTTAAATAATTCATAAAAATTCCAACAATCCCCCACTTGAATTTTTTTAAAATATTATCGAGCAGTTTCTAAAAACATAAGACTGTGCATAAATAAAGGTGTCATCCGACTTGAACCTTTGCATAGTGAATAAGATTCAGTTTTTACTAGAGTGACACGTAGTCTTGAACTCTATTCCTGACATCAAACCACACACAATCTTTTCTATAGTGCAATCAATTAAGTCCGTGCATTTATGGCCATACACGTCTATCCCAGTTTAGTGAACGCTCTAGAAGTTTTGCCCAAAACTCAATAGGAAACGGCCACATTTCCACATTCACATAGGTGAGTCTATCAAGAGTACTCCTGGAGGTAGGTACTCCACTCCAAATAGAGTATAGATCTCATTAAGAGTTTCTATTAACTAATCCTCTATCACTTCAGGAATACATGCTTCTTAGTTTTTCATATAGCATGTTCAACTTCTATCACTACACAACTTGTTTTTACCCATTGAACCTATTTCTTGGGATCTCCAGTCATTTAGGTCGGGTTACCATTGTGCGTGACTCAACAATCTAAGGGCAATAGTCCCATTCTTTTAGAAGAATTATGGACTTTCTCTCTGGACAGTCCTTTCGTCAAAGGATCTGCCAAATTTTCTTCATTACGTACGTAATCTACTCTAACGGTACCGGTAGAGATTAGCTCTCTACCCGTGCTGTGCTTACGACGTATTTGTCGTCTCTTGCCGTTATAATAACGGTTCTGAACTTTTGCAATAGCCGCGATACTATCGCAATGTATCAACACAGCCGGTATCGGTTTTTCCCATAAGGGAATCTCTGCTAGCAGATTTCTCAAATACTCTGCTTCTTCACTAGTTGTAGCTAGTGCTATCATCTCAGACTCCATAGTAGACTGAGCCAAAATAGTCTGTTTCTTGGATCTCCAAGAAACAGCTCCTCCAGCGATGCTAAATATATAAACACTAGTCGCTTTAGAATCATCTTGTAAAGTATTCCAGTCTGCATCTGAGAATCCTTCAAGTACAGCTGGAAACTTTTCATAATGTAATCCAAGGTTCATAGTTCGTTTAAGGTATCTCATGACCCTTTCAATAGCATGCCAGTGCTCTATACTAGGTCTACTGGTAAACCTGCACAATAATCCCACGACATAGGCAATGTCGGGTCTAGTACAATCAGTGGCATACCGAAGGCTGCCAATGATGCTCGCATAATCAGATTGTCTTACACCTTCACCAGTGTTCTTAAATAACTTTACACTTGGATCGTATGGTGTACATGCAGGTTTACAGTCAAAGTAATTATATTTCTTTAGTATCTTCTCAGTGTAATGAGACTGATCCAAAGAAATTCCCTTTTCTGACCTAGTAATTTTAATACCAAGGATTACACTCCCCTTACCTAGATCTTTCATGTCAAAATTGGCACTTAATAAGGATTTGACTGAATTTATGGCATGAATGTTTGACCCAAAGATGAGTAGGTCATCTACATAAAGGCATATAATAGTACAAATGTCATTCTCAAATTTGTAATAAATGTATTTGTCACTATCATTAACTTTAAAATCATTTGAAATGATTAAGTTATCAAATTTTTCATGCCATTGTTTAGGTGCTTGTTTTAAACCATATAATGATTTATCTAATTTGCATACTTTATGTTCTTGACCATGTACTACAAATCCTTCAGGCTGGTCCATATAAATTTCTTCCTCTAATTCACCGTTCAAAAAAGCGATTTTAACATCCATTTGGTGTATTAGTAAGTTATGAATGGAAGCAAGTGAGATTAATACTCGAATGGTTGTTATTCTAGTTACAGGTAAAAAAGTATCGAAGAAATCTATATTTTCTTTTTGTATAAAACCTTTAGCTACTAGTCGTGCTTTGTATTTATCTATAGTACCATCAGGTTTTAGTTTCTTTTTAAGTACCCATTTACAGCCTATAGATTTACAACCAGGGAGTAAATCTTCCAAATGCCAAGTCTTATTGGATTCAAGAGAATCCATCTCATCATTTACAGCCTCTTGCCAGAAATCGGCATCTAATGAAGATAAGGCCTCTTGGAGGTTTAAGGGATCCTCCTCTATAGTAAAAGCACTAAAATCCGAACTAAAATCTTTTACGGTTCTTGCTCTTTTACTTCTTCTAGGTTCAGCATCAGAACTTTTATTAAGTTCTATTCTAATAGGCGTACTTAATGTGCCCCACTATTCCTTAATTTAAAAGGAAATTTAGTTTCATAAATTCGGCATCATTTGATTCAATTATGTTATGTGCATTTATATCATAAAATCGATATGCTTTGCTATTAATAGCATATCCTACAAATGCACATTCATATGCTCTACTTGTCAATTTTATTCTCTTAGGGTCTGGAATGCGAACATATGCTAGACAACCCCAAGTTCTAAAGTATGAGACATTGGGTTTATGGTTCTTTAAAATTTCATAAGGTGAAATTTTATTCTTAGATTTAGGGATTCTATTTAGAACATAACATACAGTCAATAAAATATCCCCCTACCAATGTTTTGCTGCACCAGAATTTAGTAGGATGGCAACTACTAATTCGGTAAAAGTCCTATTTTTTTCTTTCAGCTTTACCGTACATTTCAGGTGAATAGGGTGCAGTTCTCTCATGTACAATACCATGTAATTTATAAAAGTCCAGAATTGAATTAGATTCATATTATATTCCTCTATCACTACGAAATCTCTTGATTTTCCTATTTGTTTGATTCTCAATCTCAGTTTTGAATGTTTTAAACATGTCAAAAGTATCACTTTTGTTTTTCATAAGATAAACATATGTGAAATCAGAACAATCATCGATAAAAGTGATAAAATAACGATGTCCATGTCTAGTCAATGTGCCATCAAGTTCACATATGTCAGAATGAATCAAGTCTAAGGGTTTAGATTCTCTATCAACAGATTTATGAGGTTTTTTTGTGATTTTTGCTTGTGTACATAATTCACATTTATCAGATTCAGATTCTGCTATCTTAGGTATCATATCTAGAGTGCTCATGTTATGAATTATCCGTTTATTCACATGACATAATCTAGAGTGCCAAATATTAAAATCACACAATATATAAGCAGAATTATTCATTTTATTAGATTCAACATTTAATTTGAACATTCCCTCACAAGCATAACCCTTTCCTACAAAGTTTCCCTTATACACTTTGGTATACAAATCAACCCCGATAAATTGAGTAAACCCTGCCTTATTAAGGAGATTGTAACACCCCACTCCCGCTATGATCACTCACTAAGGGAATGCCATAGCATCGGTGGAGTATTTTAGTGAATATAGAACAGAAAAATTACAACAAGACAGATATAAATAGTACTTGAAATTTTAAAACATCATCTCATAATAGCGGAAGTAAAACATGTCTGGTTACATCATAAAACCACAATAAAGGTCAAGTACAATATCCATCAAAATAAAGAAGTACATAATCCCACTCTCATACAATAGCCAAACAAAAGAAAAGATAACTGGATAACTGGAGCTTTACATCTATCCAAGCTCCCAAAGACTGGAACAGCAATCCGATCAAGCTCCACTACTGCTAGGATCCACCGTAGGACCTGAGGGTTGGGAAAAAGATAAAAACAACAGGGTCAGACATAAGTCTGAGCGAGTCCTATAACTTTAACAATACAATCGTTAAAGTAACCAGAGAAGACATAAACTGATATACGGTAACATATAGGGATGAATGGCTACCCTAAGCAGTCAACTAAACGAAGATAAAGGATAAAGACGCATCTACCCTCCCTAAGGTAAATTACTAAACTGCACCACACCAGTCGTTCCTAACTTAAAGGTTGATCCCACCCAAGGACTTATAAAATTTACTAATTAGTACCTGCGTACCCCTAGGTGACCAAGTAGGCGCCACGGGGCCCTACAATCCACTAGGTGTACACACTACTTCCCATTCGATCGGCTCCCTAACGTAGATACCCGTGCTGGCCCCACCGTGGGATGTATCATTCCCCAATGTGGCAACCTGATGAAACTAAAGGTGCACGGCTTATATCTACTCGATGCAACAACGGCTTACCTACCAGCCCGGGCCCACTCACGCATATGAAGCCCGTTGGACTTGCGTTGCCACCGCTAACCCGTTTGCCTCTTACAGTCAAGCCCAGTATGCGTGTCCCGTCCTCGACATGGGTCGAGCCCACAAAGATACGTATGGGTTACTGGTTGAAATGGGCCTCCACAAGCTACCCACCTAAGCTTGTCCCTTTTTCTAGTATATCCCACTTAACCCTTTAATCATGTTTTAATTACATGTTCTATTTTGGTTAAGTATTCTAATCGTATTTTCTATTGCCACCCAAGGCAACCACTAGATTTTCTCATGCCACCCGAGGCACCCACTTAACCCCTCATGTCCCTCTACATGCTAATGTGGTTAAGTGTTTCTTAATTAATTAATTAAGAACGTAACCTTTGTAAAGACCTCTCACATTAGACTGTCTTTTATGACCGCTGGTTAAGTCGGTTGGGTCCGGGCAGCCTTATGTCATAACAGAGTCTAACCTCGTGTCTTTACATTAATTACGTATTTAGTTTGTGCCTAAGACCTCTCACATTGGGCTAACATTTGTAGCAACTGGTTAAGCCGGTTGGGTCCGGGCAGTTTTACGCTACAACTGAGTCCAACCTCGTGTCTTAGTCAATTAATTACACCTAATTAATCACCCTCATAATTTTATATTAATTATCCCTAATTAATCAAGTTTTCTTAACATGGGTAGACCTAACTTAATAGGTAAATTCCCATGGGGTAGACCTAACTCAATAGGTAAATTCCCAACATATAGTATGGGTACACCTAACCAAATAGGCAAATTCCCATACTATGTTTATTTATTTTGTGTTATGCATAATTATATTAATTTCACACAATCTTATTAACTTATGCATTTAATTACCCCATCGTTCCCACGTAATTTCGTTCATGATATAACACATATAAAAGGTGTCAACTTGCATATGAATGAACATGTTTCAAAGGTGCCATCTTGCATATTAACAAACACATAACTTGCATATGAACTTGCGTAACATGTCACATAACTTGCATATAATATGTCACATAACTTACATATTCATTTTGCATAACAAACTTGCATATTAGCTTATAGACTTGCATAATGTGTCATCATGAACTTGCATATTAATAAACATGTAACTTGCATATTTACATACATGTAACTCGCATATTAACAAACATGTAACTTGCATATAAAGAAACATGTAACTTGCATATTTACATACATGTAACTTGCATATTAACAAACATGTAACTTGCATATTAACAAACATGTAACTTGCATATTTACATACATGTAACTTGCATATTAACAAACATGTAACTTGCATATTTACATACATGTAACTTGCATATTAACAAACATGTAACTTGCATATTAACAAACATGTAACTTGCATAGCATATTACCATGAACTTGCATAACATGCATATGATTACATAGCCCACAACTTGCATATTTAGCATCATGCAAACATAACATACATCATATTAAACTTGCATAAGCTTACATACTCAACATGCATAAACATAAGATTAATGCTAACATCATATCATATGATTCAAAGCTCATTAACCCACATACAAAACCATAAATCTCATCACATCTCATCTAATTAGTTTACCAAAAGATCATCAAAGTGATAGAAACTCACAACTAGCAACTTTGAACACCAAATGAAGAAGATTAAGATGCTAAGAAGGGATTAGAAGTTGATTAGAGAGTGATTAGTATGCAACCCTCTTCATAAAATTAGTGGAGGCCATGAGAGCTAGCATTTTGCCATAGTTTAGTCACTAGGTTTAATTATGAATGAATTAGGGTAGGTTAGGGTCTTATTTATAGATTAGGCAAGTGTTTTAGGCCATAGGATTAACCCTAGATTCAATCCAAGCCATCAAAGCATGTCTTGGGGAAGAAGTCAAGTGTAGGAACCATCTAGGGCCTTTAGATTAAAGATGGACCATGAGAACCATTCAAATGCAAAATCTGCACTTGAGCGAATCGGCCCACGGGTTGACAGCCAAACACCCTGGATTAACCCCTAGTCGACCCAGCGGGCTCGGGTCGACTTCAAAAATCGGCCGGTTCGGTTATTCCCCTCTCCCAATTCGCTGTTTTGAGCATTTTTGCATATTTATTTATTAAATTTTCAATTATATATATATATATATATATATATCAATATATATATATATATATATCTACACAACCCATTTCACTTAATTAAGTATACTTTAATTTGGGAATTTTCGTGAAACTTCGCGAGGCCATATCTTGGTCATACGGACTCCGATTTTCGAAAACTCGGACTCTATTTCGCGTATTTTTCCGAGACGAACACAATGGCATAGCCCGTTTCCCTTGATTCCCATTTTAGAATTAAATTCTGCCTCGATTTATGTTATTACAGGTTATTGAAAATACGGGTTGTTACATTCTCCCCTCCTTAAAGGATTTCGTCCCCGAAATCTTCAAGTTAGGAAGAACGTATCCTACCATCCAATCATCCATCTACTCAAAGCATCATCCACGAGCAATCATTGTCCTTACAAGATTCTAAATGCTGGATGGATATATGCAAAAGTGTGTGTATATGTACTTACCTAATGCGAAAATCAGGCGGTTACTGATACAGTAAACCTCCTTAATGCAAACCATGATAGTGCCATGCATCCAATATGTATGCGAAACCCTATTGACACATACAAATTTCTACATGCGTGCACAACCATACACAAAAATGCATCATCCATATGATAACACAGCCATGATACATCCATCAATCTAACTACCACATCCATTTATGCAATATGCAACATGAAGTGACTGAGCCGATCTAGTGCCTAATGTGTGTGTATATGCATCCACGAGCAACCACTAGCAAACAATTGCATCCATATGCATCCATCAACCATAACATGTTTCAAACACATGTCTCAACCATAGGTTTTACCCTATCTAAAGGTCATAGGTATTAGCGAGAGGATATACTAAAGATAAGATAAGTACTAGACAAGCAATAAAGGAGAAGTTAAAAGACATACTCTCAAAAAGAAATGGATACAAAGAACGCATCTTTGCTTCCGTCTCCCAAGTAGCATTGCTTTCGTCATCTCCCCATTGCACTTTAACTAGCTGAACTTCTCTGTTCCTCAACTTCCTAGTTTCTGACCCAAGGATGCGAGTAGGAGCTCGTCGAATCGTCGCATCACGCTCTACCTCTACATCTCTAAGCAAGCTCGGCTCTACCACCTCCGCGGTCTCATGTAAGCACTTCCTCAAATGTGATACATGGAATACATCATGAACACCACTAAGTCTGTCGGGCAACTCCACCCTATATGCCATCCGTCCAATCCTTTCCTTAATAGGAAACGGCCCAACAAATCTCGGTGCTAACTTCCCTACGGACCCAAAGCGAACAACATTTCTCAATGGAGATACTTTGACAAAAACCATGTCCCCAACCTCAAACTCAAGATCCGTCCTTCTCCGATCCGCATAAGATTTCTGTCTATCTTGCGCTGCTTTCATCCTTTTTCGAATTAAATCAATCTTCTCTGAAGTCTCTCTAACCATATCCGGCCCAAGCAAGATCTTATCCGTAGATTCCCACCAACATGTAGGAGATCGACAAGGCCTTCCATAAAGAGCTTCGAAAGGAGCCATACCAATACTGGACTGAAAGCTGTTATTATATGCGAACTCCACCAAAGGAAGATGTTCTTCCCATGTACCTCCAAAATCCAAGATACAAAGCCTCAAAAGATCTTCTAAGATACGGTTCACCCTCTCGGTCTGACCGTCCGTCTGAGGATGATATGCGGTGCTCAAACACAACTGAGTCCCTACCGCCTCTTGCAAACTTCTCCAAAACTCACTAGTGAAAATAGGATCTCGATCACTCACAATGCTGGATGGTACGCCATGCAATCTAACAATCTCTCTAACATAGACTGAAGCAAGCCATGGAGCGGTCCTCTTACTCTTTACGGGTATAAAATGGGCACTCTTTGTAAGTTTGTCTACCACAACCCAAATTCCCGTATTGCCCTTCCTCGATCTCGGTAACCCGTCGATGAAATCCATCGAGACACTATCCCACTTCCACTGTGGAACTTCCAATGGGTGTAGCAACCCACCGGGTTTCCTTTGCTCCACTTTAACTTGTTGGCACACTAAGCATCTAGCCACATACTCGGCCACATCTTTCTTCATACCGGCCCAAAAGAAAACTCTCTTCATGTCTTGGTACATTTTGTCTCCACCGGGATGAATAGTCATTCTTGAACGATGTGCATCATCCAAAATAGCCTTCTTCAAACCCTCATCTTGCGGTACACAAAGTCTACCGTCTCTATGCAACCATCCCTTATCATCTATGGTGTATCTACCCAAATGGCTGGACGACTCCCCTCTTATAAGCTTCTCTACCAACACAACCAACTGTGGGTCGTCTCGCTGAGCCTCGCCAATCCGTCTCAAAAGAGTAGGTCTAACCTCCAAGGATGCCAACAAACCAGGTACAAAATCAACAGAAGGTCTGAAGTCAAACAAAGAAAGAAACTCCAAGCTTCGTCGTTCCACGAACAATGGACTCAAAGATAGCCTTTTTCTACTTAAGGCGTCTGCCACCACGTTACCCTTACCAGGGGTATACGCTATCTCGAAATCATAGGATGCTAAGAACTCCATCCACCTTTGCTGTCTTAAGTTTAAATCCTTCTGAGAGAATAAGTACTTCAATGATTTATGGTCGGTGAACAACTCGAATCTCTCACCAAGAAGATAATGGCGCCAAGACTTAAGTGCGAAAACAATCGCGGCCAACTCTAGATCATGGGTAGGGTAATTCTTCTCATGCACTCTCAATTGTCTCCCTCCATAGGCTATTACCCTTCCCTCCTGCATCAAGACTGCGCCTAATCCTGTTCCACAAGCATCGGTATAAACAACAAACGGCTTACTCCCATCTGGAAGCACTAAAACTGGAGCGGTGGTCAAAGCTCTCTTTAACCGTCGGAAAGCATCATCACAATCTACATCCCATGAGAAAACCAGATTCTTCTTCGTCAAGCGGGTTAATGGGGCTGATATCTTCGCGAAGTCTTTGATGAACTTCCTATAATATCCTGCCAACCCCAAGAAACTTCTTACCTCGGTAGCATTTCTAGGAACTTTCCAATCCTGGATAGATACTATCTTTGCGGGATCCACAGCTATCCCTTCCTTAGAGACCACATGCCCTAAGAATCGCACTTCTCTTCTCCAAAAATGGCATTTAGAGAATTTAGCTTTAAGACTATGCGCTCGAAGAGTCTCCAACACTTCCTTGAGATGTAAGGCATGCTCTTCTTCATTCTTGGAAAAGACCAAGATGTCTTCCACAAAAACTACTACAAACTTATTCAGATACTCTCTGAACACTCTACTCATGAGATCAACAAAGTATGCGGGGGCGTTTGTCAACCCAAATGGCATCACTAGCCACTCATAAAAACCATCCGGAGTCCGGAAAGCAGTCTTCTCTATACTGTCCTCCGCCACTCTTAACTGATGAAACCCTGTAGCTAAGTCCATCTGCGAAAATACTGACGCGCCAACCAACTGATCAAAGAGATCATCTATCCTCGGTAATGGGTGTCTATTCTTCTTCGTGAGCTTATTAAGTTCCCTATAATCCACACAAAGTCTGAGGGACCCATCCGCCTTCGTGGCAAACACTACTGGAGCTCCCCACTCCGATATACTTCGCCTTATGAACCCCTTCTCAAGCAACTCCCCTACTTGCTTATGAAGTTCTCTTCTCTCACGAGGAGCCATGTGGCGTACTGGCAAAGACACTGGTTTGGCATTATCCACCAAATAAATTCGGAAATCTATCTCCCGCTTCGGAGGCAAACCCTTTACTTCTTCAAACACATCCGGATATTCCCGGACTACTCTGACAGAACACAAACTTTCGACCGAAGCATCGAGCGATTCAAGATAACTTAGCAAAACAGATTCCATGGGATTGCAAGAGATCTCGAGAGTGTTACCCAAGCGGGTCATGAGCCTGACAACTCTCCTTTCGCAATCAAGAACGGCACCATTACAGGATAACCAGTCCATGCCCAAGATCAACCCATAGCCCGTGAAGCCCAATACAAAAGCATCACATCTAAACTCAACGCTAAGTATAGAAATCTTCAAACCCAAACATATCATAGACAGATATATGGAGCCCCCAATTGGGTTTGAGACAACCAAGGGATCATCAACTAGACTGGTGTCTAAGTGCAGTGACTCAACTAACGATGATGAGATAAAAGAATGCGATGCGCCAGAGTCAAACAAAGTACGAACTGGATGATCAAACAGAAAAACCAGACTTTCAACGGAAATAGTTCTACCTCTCTGCTGAATCGGTGGAACTGAGAGAACCTGAACTTGCCCCCCTGACTGAGGTGGTGCTATAAGAGCTTGCACCTGGCCTCCTGAGGTAGACCCCGTCTTCTGCCCCTTCTTTGGGCAGTTTTTCACAAGATGCCCTGCTTCACCACAATGAAAGCAACCGGTCTTCTTCTTTTTGCGACAATCCTTACTGAGGTGTCCTGGTGTTCCACAATTGAAGCACTTCTTCTTCGTCTTCTTTTTGTCACCATTGCCTTTTCCGCCCTTGCCTTGTTGTTGCTGTTGCGGTTTCTTCTGATCCCCCTTTTTCTCTGGTGCCTTAGAATTCTTATCATCCTCATGCATAAGTGCCATGTAGACAAGCTTCTCAAAAGTGGCCCCCATAGGAATGTGAGTCATAGCTATTCCTTGCAATGGTTCGTTCAAGCCTCTAACGAATCTCAAAGCCTTCTTCTCCGGTGTATTCACCAACTCTATGCCAAACCTTGCTAATTGATTGAATTTGTTGACATATTCTTTCACCGTGAGATTCCCTTGCTTCAAATTCAAGAACTTCTCCATAAACAGATTCTCTTCCGCCCTTGAGAGAAACTTAGCCCCAAACCTTTGCTTAAAATCTGCCCAAGAGTCAACAGGGCGTTCTCCATTAGTGACCTCCCACCAGAATGAGGCCTCTCCCTTCATTAACCAAGCCGCCAACTTGACTTTCTTTCCCTCTTCCACTTCAAAGATATCTAGCAACTCTTCCACTTCCTTAAGCCAATCTCTAGCCTCTACGAAAGTCTCTGAACCAAGAAAAGGTTTTCCTCCTATAGCCTTGAACTCCTTGCAAACCTTAGCAAAATTATCCACTTTAGGCTGAGGAGGAGGAGCGGTTGTCTCTGGTGTAGTAGCATTGGCCGGACCCGCAGCCGCGGCCCTAGCCTCTTGCAACCTCCTATACCATAGTGGTATAACTAAACCCTCCGGGATGTTAAGATCTTCAGCCATGCTGAAACGAAAGAGGAAAGATTCAAAAAGGAGATTCCGAAAGATAAAGATATGGCTATTGGGGATTATGCTTTTCTTTTTCAAAAACTTTTTCTCTTAGAAGACATGCTTTTAAAAATACTTTCTTCGAAAATACTCTTAGAAAGTAGTTTTTCTCAAAAATTTTATCTGTTCTGGTAACCTTAAGCTCTGATACCACGTGTAACACCCCACTCCCGCTATGATCACTCACTAAGGGAATGCCATAGCATCGGTGGAGTATTTTAGTGAATATAGAACAGAAAAATTACAACAAGACAGATATAAATAGTACTTGAAATTTTAAAACATCATCTCATAATAGCGGAAGTAAAACATGTCTGGTTACATCATAAAACCACAATAAAGGTCAAGTACAATATCCATCAAAATAAAGAAGTACATAATCCCACTCTCATACAATAGCCAAACAAAAGAAAAGATAACTGGATAACTGGAGCTTTACATCTATCCAAGCTCCCAAAGACTGGAACAGCAATCCGATCAAGCTCCACTACTGCTAGGATCCACCGTAGGACCTGAGGGTTGGGAAAAAGATAAAAACAACAGGGTCAGACATAAGTCTGAGCGAGTCCTATAACTTTAACAATACAATCGTTAAAGTAACCAGAGAAGACATAAACTGATATACGGTAACATATAGGGATGAATGGCTACCCTAAGCAGTCAACTAAACGAAAATAAAGGATAAAGACGCATCTACCCTCCCTAAGGTAAATTACTAAACTGCACCACACCAGTCGTTCCTAACTTAAAGGTTGATCCCACCCAAGGACTTATAAAATTTACTAATTAGTACCTGCGTACCCCTAGGTGACCAAGTAGGCGCCACGGGGCCCTACAATCCACTAGGTGTACACACTACTTCCCATTCGATCGGCTCCCTAACGTAGATACCCGTGCTGGCCCCACCGTGGGATGTATCATTCCCCAATGTGGCAACCTGATGAAACTAAAGGTGCACGGCTTATATCTACTCGATGCAACAACGGCTTACCTACCAGCCCGGGCCCACTCACGCATATGAAGCCCGTTGGACTTGCGTTGCCACCGCTAACCCGTTTGCCTCTTACAGTCAAGCCCAGTATGCGTGTCCCGTCCTCGACATGGGTCGAGCCCACAAAGATACGTATGGGTTACTGGTTGAAATGGGCCTCCACAAGCTACCCACCTAAGCTTGTCCCTTTTTCTAGTATATCCCACTTAACCCTTTAATCATGTTTTAATTACATGTTCTATTTTGGTTAAGTATTCTAATCGTATTTTCTATTGCCACCCAAGGCAACCACTAGATTTTCTCATGCCACCCGAGGCACCCACTTAACCCCTCATGTCCCTCTACATGCTAATGTGGTTAAGTGTTTCTTAATTAATTAATTAAGAACGTAACCTTTGTAAAGACCTCTCACATTAGACTGTCTTTTATGACCGCTGGTTAAGCCGGTTGGGTCCGGGCAGCCTTATGTCATAACAGAGTCTAACCTCGTGTCTTTACATTAATTACGTATTTAGTTTGTGCCTAAGACCTCTCACATTGGGCTAACATTTGTAGCAACTGGTTAAGCCGGTTGGGTCCGGGCAGTTTTACGCTACAACTGAGTCCAACCTCGTGTCTTAGTCAATTAATTACACCTAATTAATCACCCTCATAATTTTATATTAATTATCCCTAATTAATCAAGTTTTCTTAACATGGGTAGACCTAACTTAATAGGTAAATTCCCATGGGGTAGACCTAACTCAATAGGTAAATTCCCAACACATAGTATGGGTACACCTAACCAAATAGGCAAATTCCCATACTATGTTTATTTATTTTGTGTTATGCATAATTATATTAATTTCACACAATCTTATTAACTTATGCATTTAATTACCCCATCGTTCCCACGTAATTTCGTTCATGATATAACACATATAAAAGGTGTCAACTTGCATATGAATGAACATGTTTCAAAGGTGCCATCTTGCATATTAACAAACACATAACTTGCATATGAACTTGCGTAACATGTCACATAACTTGCATATAATATGTCACATAACTTACATATTCATTTTGCATAACAAACTTGCATATTAGCTTATAGACTTGCATAATGTGTCATCATGAACTTGCATATTAATAAACATGTAACTTGCATATTTACATACATGTAACTCGCATATTAACAAACATGTAACTTGCATATAAAGAAACATGTAACTTGCATATTTACATACATGTAACTTGCATATTAACAAACATGTAACTTGCATATTAACAAACATGTAACTTGCATATTTACATACATGTAACTTGCATATTAACAAACATGTAACTTGCATATTTACATACATGTAACTTGCATATTAACAAACATGTAACTTGCATATTAACAAACATGTAACTTGCATAGCATATTACCATGAACTTGCATAACATGCATATGATTACATAGCCCACAACTTGCATATTTAGCATCATGCAAACATAACATACATCATATTAAACTTGCATAAGCTTACATACTCAACATGCATAAACATAAGATTAATGCTAACATCATATCATATGATTCAAAGCTCATTAACCCACATACAAAACCATAAATCTCATCACATCTCATCTAATTAGTTTACCAAAAGATCATCAAAGTGATAGAAACTCACAACTAGCAACTTTGAACACCAAATGAAGAAGATTAAGATGCTAAGAAGGGATTAGAAGTTGATTAGAGAGTGATTAGTATGCAACCCTCTTCATAAAATTAGTGGAGGCCATGAGAGCTAGCATTTTGCCATAGTTTAGTCACTAGGTTTAATTATGAATGAATTAGGGTAGGTTAGGGTCTTATTTATAGATTAGGCAAGTGTTTTAGGCCATAGGATTAACCCTAGATTCAATCCAAGCCATCAAAGCATGTCTTGGGGAAGAAGTCAAGTGTAGGAACCATCTAGGGCCTTTAGATTAAAGATGGACCATGAGAACCATTCAAATGCAAAATCTGCACTTGAGCGAATCGGCCCACGGGTTGACAGCCAAACACCCTGGATTAACCCCTAGTCGACCCAGCGGGCTCGGGTCGACTTCAAAAATCGGCCGGTTCGGTTATTCCCCTCTCCCAATTCGCTGTTTTGAGCATTTTTGCATATTTATTTATTAAATTTTCAATTATATATATATATATATATATATCAATATATATATATATATATATATCTACACAACCCATTTCACTTAATTAAGTATACTTTAATTTGGGAATTTTCGTGAAACTTCGCGAGGCCATATCTTGGTCATACGGACTCCGATTTTCGAAAACTCGGACTCTATTTCGCGTATTTTTCCGAGACGAACACAATGGCATAGCCCGTTTCCCTTGATTCCCATTTTAGAATTAAATTCTGCCTCGATTTATGTTATTACAGGTTATTGAAAATACGGGTTGTTACAGAGATAGCCAGACACCAGATTCTTCCTCATCTCTGGAGTATGCAAAACATCTTTGAGGATCACAATCTTTCCAGAGGTAAACTTGATCTCCACGTTTCCAATCCCTGCAACTTTAGTGGTGTGAGAATCTTCCAGCAACACTTTCTGATCATCAGCAGCCGTGTATGTGGAAAACATAGCACAATCATAGCAGACATGGCGAGAAGCACCAGTGTCTACCCACCAACCCTCTGATCCACCAACAAGGTGAATCTCAGTAATCATAGCCATAAGAGGCTCCTCCTCAGTCAAGTTAGCCTGTGGTATAGAGCTAGGCTTGTTCCGACACTTTCGTGCCATATGACCTGGTTTTCCACAGTTGTAACATAGAAACAACTGTCCAGAGTCATTCTTTTGGGCTGATTTTTGCTGTCCTTTTGGGTTTCCTTGCGGATTCTCATTCTGTTTGTTGCGTCTGTTCTGATTCTTAAAAGACTTCTGGTTTGGTTTCAGAACTGCGGGTTTGGTCTTTTTAGTGTTGTTGTTTGAAACAAATGGTCATGTTTGCGTGCGGCCTCCTCAATGCGAAGGCGAGTGATCAAACTCTCTAAGGAAAATTCCTTAGTCTTATGCCGTAGGAAAATTTTAAAGTCTTTCCAACCTGGGGGCAGTTTGTCAATAATAACAGCAATTTGAAACTGTTCATCCAAAACCATACCTTTGGAGATGATCTCATGAGCTATTTTCTGCAGCTCATGAGACTGCATCTCTACTGACCCATCGTCTGTCATCTAGTACTTGAGATAGCGGCTTACAACATACTTCTTTACCCCTGCCTCCTCTGTATCGTATTTCTTCTGCAGTGCTTCCCAGATCTGCTTTGTTGTCTTGTCCTCTGAGTTATAGCAATCATACAGATCATCGCTCAATCCGTTCAGAATAAAATTCTTGCATAGATAATCCTGTTCAGTCTAGGTCTGCAACTGCTTTGATTGTTCGGTCCAGGATATCATCTGCGCTTCATCAGTTCTGTCAGGCTTGTCTGGCAGCTGCGGTTTGTCGGTGGTTAGAGCAGCAGCCACCTTCCTCATCGTCAGGTAGAACTCCATTTTCTGACGCCATCGTTTGAAGTGCAGACCTTCGAAACGAAACGGGGCAGCAGTCACCAATGCGATCTGGAATGCAGAGGAAGGAGCAACATCATCTATGGTTGTTGTCGAAGCCATTGTTTCTGATCGTCTTCAAATTGTTGGGAAACAACGGCTGAGTCACGTACTTTGTCACTTTCTTGAAGACGATTCGACGATCTGGTCGGTGATGCAAAACCAGTTCGTACTTCCGCCGTCGCCTCTAGGATAAAACAACCTCTCTAAAATGAATAACTGATTTGCTTTGCACAACAAATCAGTGCAGATTTGCACTTTCGAATTTAACCGCTCGAAAATTTCTGGAAGATTTTTTTTTTAATGGCGAAGGAAGAGAATTTTTTTTCTATAACAACTGAAGATAATATATAGACGGGATTAGGGCCGAACGAAAGTACTGGTCAGTGGAGGAAAATAGGATCTGCGAAATACTTGGTCAAAAGTTTACCGGTTCATATATAAAAGTCGGCTCAGAAATATTTTCCGTATTGAAAAACTGGTTCGAAAAATGCAGTGTTTTCTGGACTAAAAATATAAGTGTCTACACCACATAGCCAAGGCCCAAGACCGAACCGAACCGAACCGAGCCGGGCCGGTCGGTCGGTCGCGCGCGCGTGTGTGATGGTCATGATGCATGGTCTCCCTCCTCACAACAAAGCATGCATTGGGAGCCCAAGGCCCCAACATGACTTCTTAGAAACAAGTATAAATACTTGTGTCTTTCTTATAATCCCATGATGTGGGACTATTCACAAATAAGAGGCATCATAAACTTATTTAATATTTTAAATAATTCATAAAATTTCCAACATAATATGTATCACTAAGATTAGTTTGTTGATATTAAATTGCATTTCATTTACGTAAAAAAATCACAGGATTTGTTTGTTCTTTGAGGAACCATGTAGCGTATCATAAATAATTCTCCTCCCTTTTAAGTCTTACTGTCAGGCCTTACTTATTTACAATTGTCATTATTTGTAACTAATTAAGAATATACCATCATATTTGTTTCTCCCATTTTTTACATTATAACGTGTTGATTGTGGTGCTTTCATGTTTGTATCCTCTACCTACTTAAGTAGATGTGTAACACCCCACCTCCGTTAAG
Source organism: Allium sativum (assembly GCA_030737875.1). NCBI lineage: Eukaryota > Viridiplantae > Streptophyta > Magnoliopsida > Asparagales > Amaryllidaceae > Allium > Allium sativum. The sequence goes on along the minus strand of CM060921.1, from coordinate 21,191,811 downwards.
GTCACTCACAAAGGGAATGCCTTAACTTTGGTGGAGCATTTTAGTAAACAGAACAGAAACTTACAAGACAGATAAAACAGTACTTGAAAAATTTTAAACTTTATTACAGCGGAAACAGAAATTAATATGGTTACATCCTTTCAATTTCAGAATTCAAGTACAAAATATCAGTCTTGTACAAAAGCCTTCAAAATGCATAGTTTAAAATCATAATCCCCATGGAACGGAAGCTATACAGAGCCAAGCCATACTTTAAGCACCTCAAGCAAAGAGAAATCCGGATCAAGCTAAAGTATTTCCCTCCTTGGATAACCTGGGGGGGAAACGGAAGAAAGGAGGCGAAACAACAAGGGTCAGACAAAAAGTCTGGCAAGTCCAGTGACTTTCAGCATATGAACAGATAATAATAATATGATATGAACATAAAACTGGATGTGAGATAACTATAACAGGTGTAGCAGATATAACAGAAAAACAGAATGATATAAACTATTGTTTTACACTTCTCTGCACTAATACTAGTATAGCAGAATTAGGTGTCACCCTAATGTCTAAATTGAAGCAGGAACGGGTACAGAATACTTTAACAGAAACAGAATGCTAATAATGGGCCTTTACTACCCGATCAGAAACAGACAGAAGAAGAAACAGATTTATCCCTATGGAGACAGAATGTGGAATTAGGTGTACACTAGTAATGGGCCTTTACCACCCGAACATACGGTACCACACAGAAACAGACAGGTGTTACCACCCAACAGAAACAGACGGTACCAACAGAAACAGACAGAACTAAGCGTACCCTAAAACCCTACCCCAAGCGATCGGCTCCCTAATACATAAATATCCTGTGTCGGCCCCACAGTAGGGTGTATCACTCCCTAAAGTGACAACCAATTGGCACAGACCTATTTACAGATGTCACGGCGTCTTACATCCTCAGAGGCAGACCGGGATCCATGCACGCACATGACCCGGTTGGAACGCACCATCAACACCCCTCGCCATTATCAGAATGAACCTCTTATAATTAGTTCAGTAAGCGTGCCCGGACCCTACTTACTGTTGGGTCAAAGTTTTGATACCAGAAAGGGTTACTGACTAATATGGGTCCCAAACAACAGATGACACAAGTAATTCCCCTCCTAACCTTGTGTCCCCAGACTAACAGATTTCAGATTAACTTGTTTACAAGTTCAGACATACAGAATTCAGATTTACTAATTCACAAATTAAGTTAACAAGTTTTCAGACTAACGGATCAGATGTACAGATTTTTCAGATTTGTCTAACTTTGTATTGGGCCTACAGATTCATGGACGGGTTTTACTACATCTATTAATCCCTTTGGTTTAACCCTATTTTTCCCCAATACGTTTTAGAAGTCATTCTTATCTTAGATTTGCATTAATTAATTATTAATGCACAGACCTCTCACATTAGGTCGGTAGCTTGTGGCCGCTGGATATGCCGGGCGGTTCCGGGCAGACTTCTGCCACAAGCCAGACCTAACCTCGTGTCTTACGCATGTTATGACTAACTTCTCACATTAGAACCTATTGTTTGCGGCCACTGGATGTGCCGGGCGGTTCCGGGCAGATTTACGCCGCAAACTCATTCTAACCTCGAGTTAGCCATGTTTATCTTTGCGGCCAATTAATTAATAATTTACCGTTTATGCGCACGCCCAATATATATGCCAATTCAGATTATATCAATAACAGGATGATTATATCAACATAGCAGATAACAGACTTTATATGACTTAACGGATTTAACAGATTTTGCAACTTAGCAGATTTTGGCATATAACAAGTTAGGCATTTTAACCGACAAATTTAACAGAATAGGCATTTCAATCTAATTAGCAGTCTAGGCAATATAACAAAACTAGTAGTTTAGGCAACTTGACAAATTAGCAGATTTAGCAAATTTAACATTTCTAAAAGTTCTATTTACATGCCTTGCCCAATCATAAATTGGCCTAAATTCATATGCTTACATAATTGTCATGATTCACAACATATACTCCATGTTTGCATAAGCGCAGAATATGGACATAATTTGCCATATAACCTATGTTCCAATTTTTGTTAAACTAGCATTTTACAGCAGATTCACATATAAATTATACCAAATATAACCATTAATTTCAATGCATGCCATATATCCAAAAATCCCTATTTAGGTGTAATCACAATAATAGATATCATAATTAATGTAAATCTTTACACCTAAGTTTCCATATCTTCTTCTTTTTGAGTCATAAATCATTATGCAAACTATACCCAACAATATAAATCTTTAAATCATATCTTCTAAAAATCATATCTTGACTTTTATATGCATTTTTGTCCAAAATCTCAAATCATATGTAATCTTACAATGGTTCCTCTTTTCTTCTATCATAGAATATGCATAGATCCAAATCTAGTTTACAACATATGCTCATTAATTACAGTTCTAAATTACAACAGAACTATGCATACAACATGCATAAATTATATGTTCATAGTCAAATTTATGCATATGTCCAATATATTTTATGCCTCAGACCTAAAGTCATACATTCAATTTAGTCTTGTCAAATTTCGCATCATTCATTATTTATCCCAAAATTTGCGTTCATACGTTCATCTCTTATGAGATTAGGCACAGGCTCGTGGTAGCCTGGCTATAAAAACAGAAAAGAAGAAAAGGGATACAGAACAGTCACAGAAAAACAGATCTGACAGAAGAGAATATATATACCATCTCAGATTCAGAATTAAAAACATATCAAAATTATAATTAACGTTTATAGCGGAAAATAACTGTACTTGCCTTGATTGGATTAAAGAAAGAACTTTAACTTGTTGTAGAATCTTTGCAGAAACTCTAATCTCTAGTTTGAATTGAGTTGCTTAGGCTGATGTTGATTATCTTCTAGTTTTAATTCCAGCAGAGCAGTGACGCCATTTTTATTTTTTTATTAGAAGAAGAGAGCAATGGAGGCTAGAGAATTGTGTAAGAAACCTAGGTAGAGTCTAGGATCATTTTATAGAGTTTATGAACTGATTAGGACCATCGATGTTGCTTGGATTGATCGTAGCCATTCATTCGAAAGAGAGACCAATTAGAGCCTGCCACCTAGCCCTAATGACAAAGCAGACTACAAAAAATCGACTAATAGAGAATAGGCCAGCCAGGTTGGGCTGGGTTCGACCTGGCTCTGGACCAGGTCGACAGCCCTGTCGACCTGGTTAGACCAGGTCGACAGCCCAGTCGACCTGGGTGCATCAGGCGGGATTTTTCCCGACCTGGCCAATTGGGCCCGGTTTTTAATTTTAAACTGTTTTATTCTGCTCGAATTTTAAACTTAATTCAGAAACTTCCGGAGGCTATATCTTCTTCATACGGACTCCGTTTTTTGAAAACTCGGACTCTATTTCGCGTATTTTTCCGAGACGAACGCAATGGCGTATCCCGTTTCCCTTAGTTCTTTGATTTCAAATTAATTATACTTTAATTTGTTAATTCCACAGTTATAGAATACACGGGGTGTTACATTCTCCCCCACTTAAAAGGATTTCGTCCCCGAAATCTTCAAGTTAAGAAGAATGTGTCCTACCATCCAATCACCCATCTACTCAACCATTATCCACAAGCATCCATTGTCCTTAGAAAACTTCTAATGTTGTATGAACATATGCAAAAGTGTGTGTATATGTTCCCTATCTAATGCAAAGATCAGGCGGTCTACTGATTCAGTTGACCTCCTTAATGCGAATTATGTCAGTGCCATGAGTCCAACATGTATGCAATAGAATTCTGATGATATATATTATTTCTATATGAGTGCACAACCATTCACTCAAATGCAACATCCATGTGCTGAATCAACCAATTTGCATCCACAAGAATTGAAAAGTGCTCACCCATCCATATGCAGTATGAGAGTGTTTTCGAGCCGATCTAGTGCCTAGTGTGTGTATATGCATCCACGGGCAACCACTAGCAACCACTTGCATCCACTTGCAACCATCAAACATAACATGTCTCAAACACATGTTTACACCCATTAGTTTCTACCTAAAGTTCAAATATTCGATCGATAGGATACAGTCGAATGATGGAAGCGAGTACAGATAGAACGAAAATTTGGTTCCCATTAGACATGGGTCCTAAGTATCGGCCCCAAAGACCGAAACCAATATCAAATTGACACCCCACGAAAACTCAGAATGTATGCGTCATACTTGACGCCTAACACAGATATCCCTCAAACCCCAGTCTCAAACAGATGATCCATAACCCTTATGGGTCTGAGTCTATAGCGGAATTCAGAAATAATACTAGCATTAAAGTGCAGAGTATCGATTACAAAATCAAAATACCAGAATCAGAAAAAGTCACAATCAGATAAAGAAACTAAACCTACTATAGAAATTTTCCTATTTCTATCCTAGCCACTAGCCTCAAGAGTGTTCGCCTGCCCTCCTTGTCCTCGTCTCTTCGGGCAGTCCCTAGTGAAGTGTCCCATCTCCCCACAGTTGAAGCAAGCGCCCTTCCTTTTCCTGCAATCCTTGTTCAGATGAGTTGAGCTCCCACAAGTAAAGTACTTTTTCCCCTTCTTATCTTCAGACATCTCATCCTTCTTTTGTGTTTCCTTTTTGGGCCCCGCTTTCTTATTCTGTGGTTCTTCCTTCTTTGTCTCTTTCGGGCCCTTGTCTTCCTCATACAGTAGTGCCATATCCACCAATTTCTCGTAAGTTGCTCCCATGGGTACATGGGTCATGGCTAGGCTGTGCAGTGGCTCATTCAATCCTTTAACAAAGCGGAGAGCCTTTTTATGCTGAGTGTTGACTAAATCCAATCCGAATCTTGCTAGTTGGTTGAACTGGTTGACGTATTCCTTGACCGTCATACTTCCTTGCTTAAGAGACAAGAACTTTTCCAATTGTAAACTTCGTTCAGCTTGCGAGAGGAATTTTGTCTCAAACCTTGTTCTGAAATCCATCCATGTCTCAACCGGCCTCTCGGCGTTAGTGACTTCCCACCAGTAGGAAGCTTCGTCTTTGAGCAGTCATACTGCCAACTGTACCTTCTGCCTATCGTCCACCTCGAAGATAACGAATAGATCCTCAGTTTCTTTGAGCCAATTCCTTGCTTCTACGAATGATTCAGTTCCTTTGAAATCCTTCCCACCCATGGCCCTAAAATCTCTACAGATCTTTGAGAAAGCAATTGCACGAGTAGGGGGTGGAGGAGGGGGATCATTTGCTGGACCTGCAGCGGCGGTCCTAGCCTCAAGATATTGACGAAACCAACCGGGTACATGAACACCCTCTGGTATCTCAGATGCTTCAGACATGCTGGAACGAAAAAGGAAAGGTTCAATACAAAAAGGACTGAAAGAAAGATATATGGCTCTTGGGGATCATGTTTTTCAAAATAAGCTTTATTTTTGAAAATACTTCCTTTCAAAACCTTTTTTTTTTCAAAACTTTTTTATAAAATCTGGTAACCTTCAGCTCTGATACCAAGTGTAACACCCCACCTCCGTTAAGGTCACTCACAAAGGGAATGCCTTAACTTTGGTGGAGCATTTTAGTAAACAGAACAGAAACTTACAAGACAGATAAAACGGTACTTGAAAAATTTTAAACTTTATTACAGCGGAAACAGAAATTAATATGGTTACATCCTTTCAATTTCAGAATTCAAGTACAAAATATCATTCTTGTACAAAAGCCTTCAAAATGCATAGTTTAAAATCATAATCCCCATGGAATGGAAGCTATACAGAGCCAAGCCATACTTTAAGCACCTCAAGCAAAGAGAAATCCGGATCAAGCTAAAGTATTTCCCTCCTTGGATAACCTGGGGGGGAAACGGAAGAAAGGAGGCGAAACAACAAGGGTCAGACAAAAAGTCTGGCAAGTCCAGTGACTTTCAGCATATGAACAGATAATAATAATATGATATGAACATAAAACTGGATGTGAGATAACTATAACAGGTGTAGCAGATATAACAGAAAAACAGAATGATATAAACTATTGTTTTACACTTCTCTGCACTAATACTAGTATAGCAGAATTAGGTGTCACCCTAATGTCTAAATTGAAGCAGGAACGGGTACAGAATACTTTAACAGAAACAGAATGCTAATAATGGGCCTTTACTACCCGATCAGAAACAGACAGAAGAAGAAACAGATTTATCCCTATGGAGACAGAATGTGGAATTAGGTGTACACTAGTAATGGGCCTTTACCACCCGAACAGACGGTACCACACAGAAACAGACAGGTGTTACCACCCAACAGAAACAGACGGTACCAACAGAAACAGACAGAACTAAGCGTACCCTAAAACCCTACCCCAAGCGATCGGCTCCCTAATACATAAATATCCTGTGTCGGCCCCACAGTAGGGTGTATCACTCCCTAAAGTGACAACCAATTGGCACAGACCTATTTACAGATGTCACGGCGTCTTACATCCTCAGAGGCAGACCGGGATCCATGCACGCACATGACCCGGTTGGAACGCACCATCAACACCCCTCGCCATTATCAGAATGAACCTCTTATAATTAGTTCAGTAAGCGTGCCCGGACCCTACTTACTGTTGGGTCAAAGTTTTGATACCAGAAAGGGTTACTGACTAATATGGGTCCCAAACAACAGATGACACAAGTAATTCCCCTCCTAACCTTGTGTCCCCAGACTAACAGATTTCAGATTAACTTGTTTACAAGTTCAGACATACAGAATTCAGATTTACTAATTCACAAATTAAGTTAACAAGTTTTCAGACTAACGGATCAGATGTACAGATTTTTCAGATTTGTCTAACTTTGTATTGGGCCTACAGATTCATGGACGGGTTTTACTACATCTATTAATCCCTTTGGTTTAACCCTATTTTTCCCCAATACGTTTTAGACGTCATTCTTATCTTAGATTTGCATTAATTAATTATTAATGCACAGACCTCTCACATTAGGTCGGTAGCTTGTGGCCGCTGGATATGCCGGGCGGTTCCGGGCAGACTTCTGCCACAAGCCAGACCTAACCTCGTGTCTTACGCATGTTATGACTAACTTCTCACATTAGAACCTATTGTTTGCGGCCACTGGATGTGCCGGGCGGTTCCGGGCAGATTTACGCCGCAAACTCATTCTAACCTCGAGTTAGCCATGTTTATCTTTGCGGCCAATTAATTAATAATTTACCGTTTATGCGCACGCCCAATATATATGCCAATTCAGATTATATCAATAACAGGATGATTATATCAACATAGCAGATAACAGACTTTATATGACTTAACGGATTTAACAGATTTTGCAACTTAGCAGATTTTGGCATATAACAGGTTAGGCATTTTAACCGACAAATTTAACAGATTAGGCATTTCAATCTAATTAGCAGTCTAGGCAATATAACAAAACTAGTAGTTTAGGCAACTTGACAAATTAGCAGATTTAGCAAATTTAACATTTCTAAAAGTTCTATTTACATGCCTTGCCCAATCATAAATTGGCCTAAATTCATATGCTTACATAATTGTCATGATTCACAACATATACTCCATGTTTGCATAAGCGCAGAATATGGACATAATTTGCCATATAACCTATGTTCCAATTTTTGTTAAACTAGCATTTTACAGCAGATTCACATATAAATTATACCAAATATAACCATTAATTTCAATGCATGCCATATATCCAAAAATCCCTATTTAGGTGTAATCACAATAATAGATATCCTAATTAATGTAAATCTTTACACCTAAGTTTCCATATCTTCTTCTTTTTGAGTCATGAATCATTATGCAAACTATACCCAACAATATAAATCTTTAAATCATATCTTCTAAAAATCATATCTTGACTTTTATATGCATTTTTGTCCAAAATCTCAAATCATATGTAATCTTACAATGGTTCCTCTTTTCTTCTATCATAGAATATGCATAGATCCAAATCTAGTTTACAACATATGCTCATTAATTACAGTTCTAAATTACAACAGAACTATGCATACAACATGCATAAATTATATGTTCATAGTCAAATTTATGCATATGTCCAATATATTTTATGCCTCAGACCTAAAGTCATACATTCAATTTAGTCTTGTCAAATTTCGCATCATTCATTATTTATCCCAAAATTTGCGTTCATACGTTCATCTCTTATGAGATTAGGCACAGGCTCGTGGTAGCCTGGCTATAAAAACAGAAAAGAAGAAAAGGGATACAGAACAGTCACAGAAAAACAGATCTGACAGAAGAGAATATATATACCATCTCAGATTCAGAATTAAAAACATATCAAAATTATAATTAACGTTTATAGCGGAAAATAACTGTACTTGCCTTGATTGGATTAAAGAAAGAACTTTAACTTGTTGTAGAATCTTTGCAGAAACTCTAATCTCTAGTTTGAATTGAGTTGCTTAGGCTGATGTTGATTATCTTCTAGTTTTAATTCCAGCAGAGCAGCGACGCCATTTTTATTTTTTTATTAGAAGAAGAGAGCAATGGAGGCTAGAGAATTGTGTAAGAAACCTAGGTAGAGTCTAGGATCATTTTATAGAGTTTATGAACTGATTAGGACCATCGATGTTGCTTGGATTGATCGTAGCCATTCATTCGAAAGAGAGACCAATTAGAGCCTGCCACCTAGCCCTAATGACAAAGCAGACTACAAAAAATCGACTAACAGAGAATAGGCCAGCCAGGTTGGGCTGGGTTCGACCTGGCTCTGGACCAGGTCGACAGCCCTGTCGACAGCCCTGTCGACAGCCCTGTCGACCTGGTTAGACCAGGTCGACAGCCCAGTCGACCTGGGTGCATCAGGCGGGATTTTTCCCGCCCTGGCCAATTGGGCCCGGTTTTTAATTTTAAACTGTTTTATTCTGTTCGAATTTTAAACTTAATTCAGAAACTTCCGGAGGCTATATCTTCTTCATACGGACTCCGTTTTTTGAAAACTCGGACTCTATTTCGCGTATTTTTCCGAGACGAACGCAATGGCGTATCCCGTTTCCCTTAGTTCTTTGATTTCAAATTAATTATACTTTAATTTGTTAATTCCACAGTTATAGAATACACGGGGTGTTACAAGATGTGTAAAATAATTTATTTCTTTCAAAAAAAAAAGGAAATTTTATTAAGCAAACAAATGGAAAAATAAAATAGAAATAACATTCATCTCTTTTGATAAAAGGACATGTCACCATAAATTAAAAATTACTAAAAGTTATATTTGAAGGAGAGAAAGTTGAACCTATTCTTTTAACCATGAGTTTATTATCAAACAATTGTTAGAAGATGACAAACAAATCAATGATATATTTGAAATCAGAAATATATGAATTTTCTTTTCAAATAATATGTAAGCTTTATGCTCTTGGTTTGAACCTCTTATAGTTTCCGCATCTACATGCTCAAAAAAATCGTAGATAAGAGTAAGCTTTAATATGCCCCTGTTGCAAAAAATTCAAATTCTAGATATAAACTTTGAAATGATCTTATCAACATCATTGACTATATCTGTCTCCACTTATCTGTAACATTATGAGTCATTGGAGATTCTGTCTTCTGATTTTCAGTGGATATTTTTTCTTTATCATCTAAACCACCCACTTGAGTTAGAATCTTACCTTCCATTGTTAAACATAGTGCTTGGATCATCCGTACATGTATTTTGGATTTTCACAGCTTTAAGGATACTAGAATTGACCTGCGGATGACTTAATTTGAATTGTGTATTGGTTTAAAAATTAATGACCGCATTTCTTTGATTAATTTTTTTTAACTATTTATCAACTTTGGGTGTTGGTAAAATGACATTATATCTATAATCTATAAGATAACATACTACTATTTACATTATTAGGTTAAAGTCAGGAAGTTGGTAATAATAATACCTAAATATATTCAAATTTGCCTTAAAATAAACTCTTAATTCCCTTTATAACTTTGTGGATGTAAATAATTATTTATAACTGTTCACCATAATAGACCTTAATGATGCTCACTTGGTGCAACTGACGTTGCCATTTATATTTTTGATCATAAATTTTTAACGTCACTGAACCGTTCATAGGTCATATATTTCATGGTTCAAGAGTTCGTCCGGAAAAGCGGAATTTCGGCCAATCCGGCCCGGTTCCGGCGGCGACCGGGACGGAATTCGCCTAAAAATCCGTTTCGGGCGGGCTAATCGATTTAGAAGGTGATTTATGTTGATTAATTCTTGTGTGAAGGACGAGTGAAGAGGCGGCAGTTTTGTATTTGCTAATACCTGTGTCAAACATCAATATAGACGATGGAAGAGGCGAGATTTGGCGATTGAGTGAAGAGGCGGCGAATCTTTTTCATGCTCGTTAACTTAGGGTTCAGAAAGAGGAGACTGATTTATTTGGATCTGAGTAGTTTATGGGCTGGGTTTATGTTTTTGAACTATTGATAATTAGAATGGGCTTAAAACATTAAAAACAAATATGCGTAGAGCTAAGGGGTTGATTTGTATAAACTTCATTGTTATAAAACGGTGTAATGTTTTTTTTCTTCTTTCTAAACCTTGATTGATATTGCATATTTATTAAAAAAAAGTACCGGAATTATCAAACCGGAATGAAACCGAAATTTACGGAATCTCCGAAACGGAACCGAAATTTTGAATTTTCGACGTGACCGGAACGGAACCGGAAACCGGGATTTAAAATCTTGATATATTTACCTTCCCTGTATATAACTAATACTTATCTGTGGCTTTAAGTTCCTGGATTTAATGCTTTACTGGTGCTATGCTGCGGATCTCCCTCCTTACGTTGGATTTCTGTCATTTTAGTTTTACATTTTATATGTTAACTGTTATTATTTATGATACATTAAACCATTTTACCAAACGCTTTGAAAAATTATTTTATGCATAAGGAACACATCATGACATTGTGTTTGAAAAAATAAATTCAATGTTAGTAGGAACCTGCATGAAACAATAAAAGGGAATGGGAAATGTCTTGCTTTATGCCAGAATGATTTGGTTTCTTAATGATTGTATTCTTTGATCTAATTAGTTCTGATTTTGTCACTATTCACCAGTTCATATATGCATTGCTAATATTTGTTGGCTGTAAGACCTTGGATTTGGGTGCTTGATTCCAAAAACCATTTTCATTCCAACATTCTTTTTTCTCCTTTTTATATGAATGGATTGCACTGTATGCAACCATAATTGGATAATTGCCTCCTGAGACTATAAAAGTAGAATCTGGTAAATGAAATCATGATTTTATTCCAAACAACAACAAATTTTGTTCAATGGTTAGTTAATGTGATCGGTATCCCTTTAATCATTTTCATTATCATTACATCCCACTGTTTCTTCCGCTTACAACTGTCTTACCCAGTTCAACTCCATTTCCTTTTTCCATTTGTTAAATTGACCTCACCAAATGCGAGCCTCGCTAGAGATCATTGAAATAGGAACTTAACATCTGTTTCCTCGGTATAAATTTTGAGTCTTAGTGGGGTGGTTAACATATCTGATTGTCATTGTACTTATAATGAGCACTTGCATTAAAATTCATTTATTTTTGCATTGCTGAACTTTTTTCTTTTTTTGTATGAAGTTTTGAGTCTTTGACCACATTCTGATTTTTTACTGAACTGAAAATTGTTTCTAAGTTAAGAAACTTGCAACACATTTTGGACAATTTCTAATACATCTTATTTACAAAAGAGACATCACATTTGGGATCCACACATGATTCAGCTTCCAAGTGTCCCAGCCTTTCTTGTATGTAAGGTTTATTCTGTTTTCAGTAAGAGCGGCATTTGTGCTGAACTTTGATTTTTTAACAACTTTTTGGAAACACAAAATAAAACAATAGATAGAGTACTCCAAATTGTGTAATATTATTGTTGATATAAGAGATCAATATAATCAGCACCATTGAACTTAATTACAATGCCCATTCAACATAAATCTTGAATCTTAATTTTGATCACAACCAAGTATTATGGAATTCATATCATTGACATGATTTTCCTAACTGGAATTTTTACCTTCCTACAAAATATGTGAGGTAAATTCTTAGGATGCAAGCATTGAACTTTATAAATGCTTCTACGGAGATGCTTATGCTTAATATTCTTTGGTGGTTGAATGTATCTATTTTTATCTTTGTATATTTCTGCGGTGTACAATCTAAAATCTAATTTCATAAACATATCGCTACTTCATTAATTTCAAGTTGACTAACTAAAGCTCCAGCTACTCATGGACTTTATTATTGCGCGCAAGCTATTAAATAAAATCGGCTCAAGTAGGTCTTAAGCTCAAGAAAAAATAGAGAGAAATTGAGTTATGCAAATACACATATATCTACTACGGAAACTGTCCTCAAAAGGGAAAAGAAAAATTAATCAGGTTTGCTCAAACATGTATACCAATGATTTGTAATCACTAAATGGTGTGCCAATGATTTTCATTTCAATTCCAGGATGATGACTGCATCAACAATCTACGTGCCCATGCATCTGAGCAAGAACAACCTGAAAAGGTGCTTAGAAAGTGGATTATTATTCAAGTAAGAACCTTTTTTTGCTTAAGTATTTGATGCTTATTTCTATACTTCTATGTCTTATGTGTTCAATATGATTGTTTGATCACATGCAAAAAAAAAGAGTATATATTACATTGACGGCTTGATGTTTTCTGACTAAAAGTTTCAAACATCATTCTATTTTCCTATTATGCAAGAGTTAGACAACGAGCATATTGCAATTGCTAAAGGTGCAGATAAAAAGGAGGATAAAAGAAAAAAAGCAATAATTTCACCGCAACTTCACAGACCCCGTTTCCATTCAACGCCCAAAGTGAGCACATTATTTTTCTCTATTTTTTTAATTGTCTGTACATTAATATTTCAACTATCTTTGTTTTGTCCATTGTTTTATTAACTGTCTTTTGAGTCAAAAAAACTACCAGCCGTAGATTCTACCTTTGTCGACATAGATTATGTTATGATATTGCTTTTTAGTGTTGAGAATTGTTGTACCCATCTAGGTTAAATATATATTATTTCAACTTGGATAATCTGTTCTGTGTAATGTTTTTTTTAACTTGTAGGTTTAATTGGCATATTCTCACTGCTTAGGTTTGCTTGGAAACAATAATGATTTCACTGTCTTTATAAATTTCTACTACCGTTCTGGTCCAATTACAGTGTTTATCATTTTGTTGATTTATGAACATTGATAGATTAAACAATGTTTAGGGATGTTGTTCACTGCACTGTTCAGGAAGAAACTTTGATTTTTTTGATGATTTTCTATGCTGACCGTCAATTCTGTTATGTCTCATATTTGACCAACGGATTTTATTCTCATGTTTTTGCCTGGTTTACATGGTTACATATTTATTTATGCTGAATAAATAACATAATTGCAAACCCACAATTTCTTATAGCTCTATAAATAAACAGAGGTATGGACTGGGATGGTTTATTTTGTCATGGATATAACATGTACTGTGTGTTAATTGTTATTCACTAGCTTTGAACTCTCTTTCTTTTGCGTTGATGATTGTGTTAATAAACAGAGGATTCGCCATGTTTTAACTTGTAGTCCATCAATTCTACTAAGTCGTTGCTTACAATTAGAGTATGAATTCAGATCTGGCGTAACATTTGTTCCACATTTGTCTGCAGGTATTATCATTTCTCACCACACACAACGTAAGATCAGTGTTGTCCACAATATCCTCTACTCTTTAAAGTATTACTCATGTATGGTGTGTAAAGCGAATATAGTTAGCTTCTATTTTGGGTTTCAATTTTCAAGATTCATTTTCCAATTTCATACAGTTATCTGTAACCATGGTTCCTTATTAATATACAGTCTTTCAACTTTGACAGCTTTTCTACGTTCTTTATATCACCCTTCTGTCTGTGATTCCTTAAGCCAATCTATTTTTTTTCCTTTTCCAGGAAATCCCATCTACATGCTAACGATACTGTCTTTGTTGTTATCTGTGTTACTACAAACAGTGCTAATTTGCATTGCCTTTCTTATTTAATATCTTTCAGTAGCCCACGTTACATATGATTGGTGGACATAACGATGGGACTAAATGAAAGCCAAAGAGACACAAATTTCACTAAGAACCAGTCTGCCCATCCCATTATACATCTCTACCTTATTTGGTAAAACCAAAGAAATTACCTTATTTATTTTTGGGATGTCTAGAAAACAGCTCCAATTGTACATCTCTACCTGCACCAATGCGAAGAATAAGGACGATAGAAAAAAGATCCTTGATATGAATCCACTGCTTAACTAATGTCATCATTGAAAATCAATAATATTTCTTTACTTTATTATATTTTCTATCATAAGCTTTCTTATGTCATTAGTACTCTTTCAGCTGTAGATTATCTCCTATGATTTGACTTATATTTCCATTATCATTCTTATGTGAAATGTAATTGTTGTTTTCCTTTGCATGATGAAAACAATAAGTATAATTATTAGTGATGCACATGACAATGCAGGTGCTGTTTCTAATAATATTCGGCTGAAATATGGATGTAAAAGGAAAACTAAATCTTGAACATATGTTGGAATAAAATTCAACATTATATGCTCTGTGTACATAAGTGTATGTTGTTTGGCTGTGTCTGTCTGTCCACATTTTCTTCGTTTTTGGCGTCCTTATCTTTGTACAGCTGTTTACTTTTTTATATATTCAATGCAAAGTTGCTGATGCCTACAGTTGTACGTGCCTGGTTTCGTTTTTTTTAACATAATATAACACTGTTAAGGCTATACGGACATGAATGTGGTATAATGTAACAATGTTTCTGAACTCAATGGCTACTTTAATATGTCCCTATGACTATAAATTTTCCTCATACTCCAACTGGAGTGTAGATTTATTATATCATACGTTATTTCTTATACTTTATTTTGTATTATGTGTGATCAGACCAAGTGACCAGTTTGAGCATAAATGCAAGATCCCAAACTGGTAGTTCGTTCCATGTCACTAGACATACAAATAATCAACTACTAAACAATTTACTTCAAAAATATGTTTACTGTGTCTACAGAAGCCACCTAATGCAATATATGAAGTTGAATAAATGAAAATGAGGTACATACTTCAAGCGGTTAGCTGAAAAGGAGGAGAACCAAGCATTTGGATAAGAGCCGCATATACATCTTCCTAACTACTTCAACGTGCCTACAACATATACCTCTTATTTTACTACTTACGTTGAAACTACTTGATTTATGTGCACAAACTACTTTTATTTCCTTTCCAAACCCTTCACTCCAACATATCCTTAACAACCAGTGTGTGTAGCACGGGTTTCAACCTAGTTACTCAAATAAAGAAGCAAATGCTATACAAAACTTAATTATTCATAGTAACTGAAACTAAATAAAACTAAGCCTTCACATACTAATTTTAATTATTCAAATGCATTAAGAACACAAATATATATTGAATTTAAACTGGACTATTCAAAAATAAAGAAAAATAAATATTATTAAGAATACAAAGTGAAATCAAATCAAAGATAAAACTTCACACATCAAATTTAATTATTTCAGGTGTTTTGAGCATGTGAAATTAAATTATGTGTTATTTCAAGTTGATTTGGAACTTGAGTATTTGAAGGTTGATTTTTTTGCCATTACAGTGGACTTGCAAGGTAATTAAATTATTATTTTCAAATCATAAACCATATATACATATACATACATACATATATATAACATATTCACACATGAAATGCAAAAATAATTCAGTCTTAAATCTTTGTATAATAAAGTGAATTACATAATTGCTTTTAATTTGTGAAGAACAGTTCTCATATATGTCAAATGGACTCAAAAAGGTAACTAACTTATTTATTGAAATGGAGGAAACAACAAAATGTCTATGGTAATCAAGCAATAAAAGGAACAAAACCAAACTTAAAACCTGACCTTTTTAGTTTCCATTCCTTGATCTAGCCATGTTTACACACTGGTATGTTTGTAGATAAAACCAGAATTCAATTTGGATAAAATAGCCAAAAACTTGATGAGTACTAGATGAAATAAATTAAATTAACTAACAGAAATAAAGCATTTGAGAGCCCTTCAAATAGCATGGAACCTAATCAAAGGAGTATTTATCCTCAAGTTATAAACATCATTTAGAAACAACAAATTAAGAGTTATATGAGCATCTTCAAAAGTAACAGTGATCTATAAATTGATACATTATATAACTTACTAATACGTAAGTGTAGTAAACACAAATGATCAGAAACTATTATCTTCTTGAAATTATTGAGCAAATTATAAATGCTTTAAATCCTATAGCTGCAAGATATAAGAAAATCGACCTTAGAATAGCAACGAATAAGTATACTGAAATGTTCAAAATGTCAAGTATTTTCTTTACCATCTCCTTCTTAGAATTTTTATTTCCTTCAAATTGAATCAAATAATGTTAAGAATACAAAGTGAAATTAAATTAAAGGTAAGACTTCACACACTAAATTTAATTATATCCGGTGATTTGAGCATATGAAATTGAATTGTGTGTTACTTCGAGTTGATTCAAAACTTGAGTATTTGAAGGTTGTATTTTTTTTTATTACAGTCGATTTGGAAGCTAATAAATTTATTTATTTAAATCAGAAACCAAAAAATGTATATATAAAACAAATTGAATTACGCAATTGCTTTTAATTTATAAAGAACAGTTTGTAGGTATTTCGAATGGACTCAGAAGGAAACAAAATTATTTATTGATATGGAGGAAACAAGAGAATATCTATAGTAATTAATCAAAAAAAGGAACAAAACCAAATTTAAAACCTGACATGATCTTTTCTATTTCCATCCGATGATATACTCATATGTATACACTGTTGAAGTATGCGATACTATATGTTGGATTGAAGAGGTCGAAGATAGCTTCGAGTCGGAGGTGACCGTTCACAAATCGGAGCTCGTATGTAGGAGTTATGAGCTGGAAGGTGTTTGTTGTCAGTTGGGAACAGGGACAGACGTCTGTCATAGGGAGTGACAGACGTCTGACTGCAGGAAATTAGTTTCTCGAGAGCTCAGACAGACGTCTGTTATATCCCTGGCAAACGTCTGCGCTGAGTGGATGTGCCCAATTAATCTTTGGAATATGACAGAAGTCTGTCAGGCGACGCGACAGACGTCTAATCGGGTACTGGGCTATTTCGAACTGGAAATTAACAAGCAGATTTGTGACTAATTCGGGGACAATTTGGGTAATTGGCCAAACCACTATATAAGCTATTTTCTGAAGTGAATTAGGTAGAGCTTGAAAAACTTGATTTGGGTTCAAGGGTTTATTCTCAAGGGAGAATTAGGGTTTATAACCTAATTCAAATTCTTCAATTCTATTCTCCTCAAACTCTTTTCTATATTGAAATATAGTGATCATTGGATCAATCTCTTGTATTCCTTTCATCATAGTAATAAAATACTCTCTCCGAAGTGGATGTACACTAACAAGATGTTAGTGGAACCACTATAAATCCTTATGTGATTTATTTTTGCTACTTTGTCATTGATTGAGATTTGGATTGTTCGTGATTGACTGATCTTTGTTTGTGGCTAGAGTTATTGCTTTGGTTGTTTTTGCAAGTCTAACAACGGTCTAGTCTTCCGCTAGCGCATTGTGGTTTAGATATCGGATTCGAGTGGTCTTGAATCAGATTAATCACAACAGTTACAAAAGTTGGTATCAGAGCTGTTTGATGCTATTTTCAAGTCGATGGGTAGTGGCTCCGTGCAAATAAGGATTTTTGATGGAGTTGTTCGCACGCTCACCAATGTTAGCTATGTTCCGGGACTTAGAAATTCGCTTATATCTTTGGGGCAATTGGATTCTCTAGGATGCAAGATCACCATCGAGAAGGATTTCTTAAGGGTTTCGAAGGGGCACTTGTGGTTATGAAGGGTGCTAGGACTCATGGTACATATTTGCTTCAAGGTGTGACCGTAGGAGGTGAGACTTGTGTGGGTGTTGATAGCTTCATGACTTGGATGCGACACGGTTGTGGCATTTGGGATTGGGTCATGTCTTAGAGAGGAGTTTGGATATTCTTCGAAAGCGGAAGACGATCAAGGGTGAGAGTTTCAACAAACTAGAGTTTTGCGAGGAATGTGTCATGGAGAAGCAAACGAGGGTATCATTCGATGAAGGCAAGCATAACTCAAAGGAGGTTCTCGAGTATGTTCATTCGGATGTTTGGGGACCGGCACCGGTTGCTTCTTTGGGAGGAGCAAGGTATTATATTTCTTTCATTGATGATTTATCTCGAAAGGTATGGGTGTATGTAACAGGGGCCAAGTCGGAGGCATTTGCTAAATTCAAAGTGTGTAAGGATTTTGTTGAGAATGAGAGTGGTAAGACTTTGAAGGTGTTAAGGACCGACAATGGCGGTGAATATGTCTCATGTGAATTCTTGGATTATTGTAAGCATCACGGAATCTGGAGACATTTTACTACACTGGGAGATCCGCAATCTAATGGAGTAGTAGAGAGAATGAATCGAACTCTACTTGAGAAAGCTCGATGCTTGAGATTGACATCGGGTTTGTCTAAGGGATTTTGGGCCGAAGCTTTGTCAACCGCGGTGCATATTGTGAATCGAATTCTATGCTCGTTCACTGGTAACAAAATTCCGGAGGAAGTTGGAAAGGAAAGAGTGTTGATTTGAGATATCTTCGTGTGTTTGGTAGCTTGGTTTATGTGCATGATCCGGGGAATGATAAGCTTGGAGCTAGAGCATTCAAAGGGGTCTTGCTTGGTTTCACAGATGGCGTGAAAAGCTATCGGATTTGGAATCCAGAAATGAAGAAGGTTGTTAATTCTCGTCATGTCACTTTTGATGAGTCGGCTTTATTTAAGGTGAATGAGAGCTCATCGAACGTTCCGGATTTGGTTCATGGTGAATCAAAGGAGAAGGGAGTCATTCCCACATTCCATCCAAGTGGTAGTAGAGTTGAGGAAGCTCGTGGGGTTGAAGCGATTAATGAAACATCACATAGTCCACATGGTTCATGTAGCGATGTTAGTGATGTACATGATACTAGAGAAGTTTTGACTCAAGGTGGAGCCGAAAGGGGTTTGGATGATAATATTGCTACTCGGGTTGGTCGACGTGCAATAAGGCCTCTCGAAAGATATGGTGATTGGAACTACCTTAGCTTTTGTGATCATTTGGACTATGCTCTCAATGTAGTCCAAGATGAGTCGATGGACCTTGATGATGTCATGGAGTCGAGAGAGAGCTCGAAGTGGATTTGCGCCATGGAGGAAGAGATGCAATCGCTTATGAAGAACCGAACTTGGGAATTGGTTCCACTTCCTTAAGGAAACCGTGCTATAGGGCGCAAATGGATTTACAAGATGAAGGATGATGGAAGGTACAAAGCAAGGTTAGTGGCAAAGGGGTTCTCACAAAGGAAAGGAGTATGATGAAATTTTTGCACCGGTGGTTCGCCATACTTCTATCCGGGTTTTACTAGCCATAGTTGTTATCCATGACTTAGAGTTGGAGCAACTTGATGTGAAAACTGCCTTCTTGCATGGAGACTTGGATGAAGATATCTACATGGAGCAACTGGAAGGGTTTGTTGTAGATGGTAAGTCTAAATTGGTTTGCAAGTTGAAGAAATTACTATATGGGTTGAAGCAATCACCTAGACAATGGTACAAGAGATTTGATCATTTCATGCTTGAAAGTGGCTTCCATCGAAGCATCAAGGATGCTTGCGTATATTTCAAGATGTTGGGAAATGATTGTAGGGTATATTTACTCTTGTATGTGGATGATATGCTCACTGTTTCCAAGGATCAAAATGAAATCAACAAGTTGAAGATGCTTTTGAAATCAGAATTCAAAATGAAAATCTTGGAGAAGCAAGAAAAATCTTGGGCATGGAAATTGAAAGGGACCGAAAGTTTTTTGAGTTAAGGTTGGCTCAAAAGGAATACATAAAGAAAGTGCTTTACCGGTTTAGCATGGAGGATACAAAGGTGTTAAATACACCTTTACCTTTGCATATGAAGCTTTCGGAGAAGGGATCACTAATCGGGGATAAAGACAAGGCTTATATGGAAAATGTGCCATATGCAAGTGCGGTTGGTAAATTGATGTACGCAATGGTGTGTACAAGGCCTGATATTGCAAATGCCGTCGGGGTGGTTAGTCGGTATATGGCTAATCCGGGGAAATCGCATTGAGAATCCGTGAAGGCTATTATGAGATACTTGAAAGGCACAACATCTCATGGACTTGTCTTTAGCGGTAGTGATGATAGGAGTTGCAAGTTGGTTGGTTATTGTGACTCGGACTACGCCGGTGATAGGGATCGGAGGAAATCAACTTCCGGGTATGTCTTCACACTTGGCGGGACAACCATTAGTTGGAGATCGTGATTGCAAACCGTAGTTACTTTTTCCACTACGGAGGCGGAGTTGATTGCCGCTGTGGAAGCGGCCAAGGAGGCACTCTACTTGAAGCGAATGTTGTGTGACTTGGGTTTCAAACGTGAGAGTGTTGATGTTTGATGTGATAGCTAAAGTGTTATCCATTTGGCGGAGAATTTGGCGTTTAGCTCACGGACCAAGCATATTGAGGTGAGGGAGTCATTTCTTGTAGCCATGGATGAGGGTAAGCTAGTATCCCTTCGGAAAGTGCACACAAAGGATAATGCGACGGATATGTTTACGAAGGCATTGCCGTATGGGAAGTTCGAGCATTGCTCGAACTTAATTCGCTTGTTGAGTTGCTAGGTGCCATGGGGTGGCACGAGGTGGAGAGAGTGATTTTGTGTTTGATGGAAAAGGAATAGCGGTGAGAGATTGGAAATCTATCTTCACGGTAAATACTTGTTACACTCCCGAGTACATTGTCTTTTGGTGAGACGGTTTTGGTTTGAATGTTTTCAACACTACATTGGCGGGTGGGGGCATTGCCTGAACTCGTTGATGTAGTGCAATGGGCGGTGGTCATGTCGGAGCTCATTGGGAAAACATTCAAGTTTGCTTGGTCGAAAGTAGAAGGAAATGTTTAGGGCATTGTAGTTTGGAGTTGAGATGGTTATAGTATCGAGGTGGAGTGTTGAAGTATGCGATACTATATGTTGGATTGAAGAGGTCGAAGTTAGCTTCTCGTCGGAGGTGACCGTTCGCAAATCGGAGCTCGTATGTAGGAGTTATGAGCTGGAAGGTGTCTGCTGTCAGTTGGGAACAGGGACAGACGTCTGTCATAGGGAGTGACAGATGTCTGACTGCAGGGAATTGGTTTCCCGAGAGCTCAGACAGACGTCTGTCATATCCTTGGCAGACACCTGCGCTGAGTGGATGTGCCCAATTAATCTCTAGAAGATGACAGACGTCTGTCAGGCGATGCGACAGACATCTGATCGGGTATTGGGCAATTTTGGGTTGGAAATTAGCAAGCAGATTTGTGACTAATTCGGGGCCAATTTGGGTAATTTGCCAAACCTCTATATAAGCTATTTTCTGAAGTGAATTAGGTAAAGCTTGGAAAACTTGATTTGGGATCAAGGGTTTATTCTCAAGGGAGAATTAGGGTTTATAACCTAATTCAAATTCTTCAATTCTATTCTCCTCAAACTCTTTTCCATATTGAAATATAGTTATCATTGGATCTATCTCTTGTATTCCTTTCATCATGGTAATAAAATATTCTCCCCGAAGTGGATGTACACTAACAAGATGTTAGTGGAACCGCTATAAATCCTTGTGTGATTTATTTTTGCTACTTTGTCATTAGTTTCTTGCTTATGATTGAGATTTGGATTGTTCGTGATTGGTTGATCTTTGTTTGTGGCTAGAGTTATTGCTTTGGTTGTTTTTGCAAGTCTAACAACGGTCTAGTCTTCCGCTAGCGCATTGTGGTTTAGATATCGGATTCGAGTGGTCTTGAATCGGATTAATCACAATGGTTACAGCATACACTCGTATGTTTTTCTATAAAAAAAAAATTAGAACTCAATTTAGATAGAATAGCCAGAAAAATTAATGACTATTACATGAAATAAATTAAATAACCAACAAAAATAAAGCTTTTGAGACGCCTTCAAATAGTATGGAATCTCTAACAACAACAACAACAACAAAGCCATATATCCCAAACAAGTTTGGGTTGGCTAGATATGGAACCCAAAATTAAAATAAAATAAAATAAATAATGATGATAATAATATATATATAAAGGGTTTAAAATAACCAAACAAATAAAAAGCCATCTGATAAAGGTTTTTTTTTAAATAATAACAATAATAAGTAAAAAGGTTCAATAAAAGTGAAATAAAATCTAAAATAGTAATAAAAAATGAAAAAGGTTTAGTAAACGTGAAATAAAGTCAAAAAAAAAAACCTAAGGTTCTGTGCATGAATTGCCAATTTCCATGCACTCCTATCAACTACCAGCTCTTCCGATAAACTCCAGTTACTTAAATCTTTCTTTATTTTCTCCTCCCATGTCATTTTAGGTCGACCTCTACCTCTGTTTGGGCCTTCGGCGCGGCCTAGAATTCCAATGCGTACAGATGCATCGTATGGTCTACATTGGATATGTCCAAACCATCTCAAGCGGTATTGGACTAACTTCTCTTCAATAGGGGCAACTCCAAGTTTTTCCCGAATATCCTCATTTCTAATCCGATCTCGTCCGGTATGCCCACAGCTCCAACGCAGCATCCGCATCTCTTCTACGCTTATCTTCTGGACGTGTTGCCTCTTAGTAGGCCAACATTCTGCACCATGTAACATTGCAGGCCTGATTGCTGTCCTATAGAACTTTCCTTTAAGCTTCTGAGGAATCTTCCGATCACAGAGAATGTCAGATGCTAGTCGCCATTTCCCCCATCCTGCTTGAATTCTAAAGCTAACATCCTTATTAATCTCTCCATCAAACTGCAACATAGATCCTAAGTATCGAAATGATTCCTTCTTGGGTACTACTCTACCGGCCAGGGTAACATCTCTGTCACCTGACCTGACACTGCTAAACTCACACTTCATATACTCTGTTTTAGTTTTGCTAAGCCTGAAACCCTTAGATTCCAAGGTCTCCTTCCACAACTCCAGTTGTCGATTAACCCCTATTCTACTTTCATCAATCAGTACAACATCATCGGCAAAGAGCATACACCAGGGAATCTCCCTTTGTATATCTTTTGTGATTTCATCCATCACTAATGCAAAAATATAGGGGCTCAAAGTCGAACCTTGATGTAACCCTATGTTAATTGGAAAGTCTCTGGTCTCACCATTGCATGCCTTAACACAAGTCACAACCCCCTTGTACATATCCTTAATAAGGGTTATATATTTTGATGGCACTCTCTTCCTTTCTAGCGCCCACACATAACCCTCCTCGGCACTCTGTCATAAGCTTTCTCCAGGTCAATAAAAACCATGTGGAGATTTTTCTTCTGCTCCCTGTATCTCTCTATAAGTTGCCTAACCAAGAAAATTGCCTCAGTGGTTGACCTCCTAGGCATAAAACCAAATTGATTCCTAGAGACACTTGTCAACCTCCTCAAACGCTGCTCGCAAACTCTCACCCAAAGCTTTATTGTATGACTCATAAGCTTAACTCCTCTATAGTTTGTGCAACTTTGAATATCTCCTTTATTCTTGAAGATTGGAACTAAAATGCTTCTCCTTCACTCATCTGGCATTTTGTTTGATTTGAAAATATTATTGAACAACTTAGTTAGCCGTCTTATCCCTGCATATCCAAAGCATCTCCACACCTCAATAGGAATGTCATCAGGCCCTACCGACTTGCCTTATTTCATATGTTTCAACGCCCCCTTTACCTCAGCTTCTTGAAATCTCCACACAAAATGCCTATTGGTGTTGTCGGCTAAGTCTTCCAACTCGATCGAAGAGCTATCACTTTCTTCGTTGAAAAGCTTATCAAAGTATTCTATCCACCTATTCTTTATCTCATCGTCCTTCACCTAAAGTCTATCATTCTCATCCTTAATGCATTTAACCTGATTGAAGTCCCTTGTCCTCCTCTCGCGTAGCCTTGCTATTCTGTAAACGTCTTTTTCACCCTCCTTTGTACTTAGCCTTTGATACAAATCTTCGTACGCTCGTCCCCTTGCTTCACTCACTGCTCTCTTTGCAGTCTTCTTTGCCACTTTGTACTTGTGCATGTTCTCTTCGCTTCTATGACGGTACATGCATTTGTAGCATTCCTTCTTCTCTTTGATAGCCTTTTGCACCTCGTCATTCCACCACCACGAATCCTTGGGTTCTCGCTTGCTTCCTCTTGTTATCCCAAATACCTCAGTGGCGACTCTTCGAATGCAAGTTGCCATCGCATTACACATGACATTTGCTTCTCCTTCCACATTCCAAGCCCCTTCTCCCATCACTATATCTTTAAGCACCCGTGAAGCATCTCCTTTGAGTTTCCCTTGTTTCGTCCTACTAATCTTCGCTCTCTTATCCTTCACCACTCGAAGATGAAACACGCATACCAACAGCTGGTGTTGCGAGACGACACATTCTCCAGGTATGACCTTGCAATCAACACAATCTCGTTTACTATCTCTCCTAGTTAGGACAAAGTCAATCTGGCTAGCCTGTTGGCCACTACTGAAGGTGATCAGATGTGATTCCCTCTTTCTAAAGAAGGTATTGGCAATCATGAGATCAAAAGGGAGCAAAATTCAAAATATCTTCACCCTCTTAGTTCCAACTGCCAAATCCAAAACCACCATGCACTCGCTCAAAAACCCCGCTAGATGAGCGAACATGGCCATTGAAGTCTCCTCCTATAAAAAGTTTCTCGCTGTTATGTTCATTCCTAACCATGACATTCAAGTCTTCCCAGAACTTCCTTTTGGCTTCTTCACTTAAACCTACCTGTGGGGCATATGCGCTAATGACATTCAAAACTGCCTCACCAACTACTAGCTTAACTAGGATGATCATATCCCCTTGTCTTCTGACGTCAACCACATTGTTCTGAAGGTTCTTGTCAATCAATATGCCTATCCCGTTCTTGTTACGTACTTCTCCCGTGTACCACAATTTGAAGCCAGTGTTCTCCACCTCCTTCGCCTTCTGACCCACCCATTTAGTCTCTTGAACGCACAAGATGTTAACCCGTCTCCTAATCATAGTATCCACTATCTCTCTTAATTTTCCTGTTAAGGACCCTACATTCCAACTACCTAACTGAACCCTACTATCGTCGACTAGCTTCCTTGCCCCTCGCATCCATTGAGAAAAATGCGAGGACCCTTGCTCACTTATTACTACACCGGGGCGTCGGTGTAGCGCGCCACTAAGAGAATGGCGGCCCAGCCCTTGCATATTTAACACCATATCCAAGCCTCGATATAGCGCGTCGCTAAGAGAGTTACGCCCCAACGATATATTATAAGGTTCCATATCCATACGAGAGGCTAAGTTTTTACGTTGGCTCGCCAAGCCTATCACAACCCTCCTCCTTTACCCTGGCTTATAATCTCTAATCAATAAAATTAATTCTAAAATAAAATGAATGTTTATCCTCAAGTTATAAACATCATTTAGAAAAAACAAATTAAGAGTTATCTTAGCATCTTCAAAAGTAATAATGAACAATGAATTGATATTATGATATTATGAATTGACATTGAATAAAAATAACTAATACAAATGGAATAACTATTTAATCAGATTATGAATTGGCATTCAAAATCCCACAACTGAATTTTAGAACCAATGAAAGTTAATACTTAGAGAGATAATTGGTGTCGATCTTTGAACACCTGGAAAGGCAAGGTTGTTGTTTATCCTCTGCCTATTTTCAGCAATGTTAGATCAAGGTAGTCGCTCCTTACTGCCACCAAAGATGAAAGTAATCCACAAATACCAATTCACACGATATGTTTTTATTTGTTAACTAACTTTGTTAACTTTTTTTATAAAATAAATTGAGAAGGATCTCACACATACGCATCCCTTGGAAGATTTGATTAGAATAATATTTTTTGTAATAGAGAGATGAAAAGAATATCCTGATTATAACTAAACTATTCCACTTGATCTAACATAAAATAAGCAAAAAATAATGGAACATCAACTTTTGGGTTAAAATTGAAGTTTGCTTACTTATGCAACTTTTGTTAGGAATCAATATGAGTTAAAACTGAAGTTCAATTAGACACTAACATACTCTTTGACAATTAAGATAAATCATTAACGTAGTCTAAAAAGATTATAGTTGCAATGCAAATATATTAATAAAAACCAATGAAAAATGTGAGAACCTTTGCAATAGTTGCAACCCTTTGTATCGACCCACAATACAAAATATTGGATTTTATTTTATGGAACCTTTGGATTCTTATAATAGAGACAGTAAGCATACAACATCTTGGTTTACTAAGAAAATGAAAAGGCATGACTTGCAAAACCTAAGGTTATGTCTTAAGAAAAGAAAGAATACCAGTTAATTCCTACTGTTGAAAATAAGGGAAAATTTCAGTTCATGGAGATTTTAATATACATTCGAGAATTTATATTTGAATTTTGTCTTCTTGAATGGTATATTCTTTTGTCAATAAGTTTCAACTACCTACCATAAAATGGAAGGGAAGCTATATCTTCAACACACAAACACTAATTTTGACTTTTTGTTCACATTTTTAATTTTATAGCTCTTTAAGAAATTATCCCATTTCTAGATATCTATGTTTCTCACTATTGCATAGACAACTTAACCTTTTTTATTCTAATTATTGGCATATATATATATATATATATATATATATATATATATATTTGAAAATGGGTATATATTATTGTTAGGCATTTCAGCCCAAGATGCTACACATAGCCGATGTCCATTAGCGGCCCAAAGCACATATAAAAGGAAATTTCACTTTGCAACTGACATCACTAATCATTTCTCCTCAAATTACTCCCCAAATTTTAGCAATTAAGCCCTAAATTCATGGCGACCGAAAGCAACTTCACCTATCTTGGTTTTCAACGCTTGTCTCCCTTCGATCCTCGCGTATCTCGTCATCTTCACTGCGTCCCAGGCGCGATGTAAGCCTCTTCTCCACTCTGATTCTCTTCGTGCTGTTAATTTCGTGTTTTATGAGGTTACTGATGATGTCTACTGTCTTGCTTTCTTTTTGAAACACTCTGCTGTTGCGTTCTTTCCAAATCCACCATGTAACAGTTGTGAAGATGATGTTATTTTCGTTGGTCACCACGTTTTTGCCCTTCCAGATGCTGATCAGGTAAGAGATTAAGTCTTCCATGCTATGTCTTGTGTTTTGATTTCCATATATGCGTTGTAACACTTGTTTCGAGTAATTACACTGAAAAAATAAGTGCATGTGTGATTCTTCATGTGTAGTGCAAAGCACACATGTAGGGTCGACATTAACTCCCCATTTGCACGGGGCATATATATATATATATATATATATATATATATATATATATATATATATAATATTCCGAAAGGGAACATGCACAACAACAAAAGATGTTTTGTCGCATATGTACGACCATATATAACTTGTAAATTAAGTTATCTACTTAAAATAAAGGTTTGTTAAGCACTTGTAAAGTCATCATTTTTAAGTAAATAGCATAGACGCATGTATAATGGATAAAAATCAAAGCACTTTGGGTGATCTAAGCTGGCTTAAGAGAATCATCCTAAAATATAAACTTTTATTGAAATACGGTACTCATATTTGTTAACAACTTAACGATTTCTACACAAAATATGGGCAAGAAATAGAAGGGCGCCATAAATTACATTTAACATAATATAAACTTTTATAGGAATGACGCTTCATCCTTAGCCATTACATACGACAAAAAATCAACCCTCTACATTTTGTTCATCATCTACGATAGTAGTGTCGAGCACCTCTGCCTTCCACATTGTTTGGTCATACATAAGCACGTAACTCCACCATCCTGCACCATCGCTATCCCAAATCTCTAAACAGTTGTCGTTCATCCCCATGTGTACGGGATTGCACAAATCGTCAACCGACCATGTCGCTTAAGTCGCTATCCCTTCGCATTTTTTTAAGATAAGCCGCAACCGACCATCGCTATCCGTTGCAATTTTTTTTAAGATAAGCCGCAAAAACAAAAAATGTGCATGTTAACAAAAAACAACGATGCTAGAAGGCCCGAAAGAATTTTTGTTAAAAATGCACGAATCTACAATTGAAGGGCTGAAAAAAAGGGGGAATTCTAAAAATAAGTTATTTTAAAAATTGTCGTTTTTCCTCGACTATTTTCCTGACCTCTACACATTTTTGAACCAAAAGTGGGGGCAAAGGTTTAGTATAAATTGCATTGGTAGGACCATACACTTAAAATTTTCTGATTCTGAATCAACATCTCCTGGGGGTTAGGTTACCCTTTGTCTTTCAAAGGCGGCGCATCCCTCTCTTCTTTTGATCTCAACTTCATATCAAAATCAGTTTTGTCTCTTTCTTCTTGGCTGTTTTCTTCTTGTTTTCACCTGTAACTCTAGTGAAGTCTATAGAATTAGTAGTTGTGTTGTTAGGAATCTTGGTTCCCCCTCTTTTGTCTGCATGCTTGAAGATGAACCTAGTAAATGGCTTTGAGTAGCATGGTTAATCTATTTTTTTAACAGTTGATTCATGAGACTATAGTTATGAATTGCTTTACAAATAGCTTTTGAAAATGACAAGCCATTTAAATTGGAAGAAATAAGCAATGATACCTTTGGCTCCATCAACACAGCAAGCTTCCATTTGAACGTTGGCATTTCTGAATTCTTATAAATTTTTAGGAAGATAAGGGCATTGTCTTGTTCGCTAGTGAGCATAGGAAGGGATTTATCATTAAGTTTAATAATGCCAGGGGTCAAATGTCTGGTTTAGCTAGAATCAAAGTGAAGTAGTCTAAAAAGCCTTGGTTTTGCTAATTTTCTTACTATAGTCTAGAAAGCCTTGCAAGATTCAGGCTTTTGAGATAACAAATATACAAACATGTGGTGCTAAGGTATGTAAGTCCCTAAAAATTTAAATGTCTAATAGCAATTTAGTATGTATGTAAGTTTGACAAAGGTTGAGTCACATTATATGACTGACATGTATCTTGTTCAAATGCACTGGCTTTGAAAGTTTGCCGAAGATAGAAATTGTTAATGCAAAGAAGTTTCTTTTTAATATTTCATTTGTTTTCATTGAACTAAAATTGATTTGCTAACTATGTATATATATAGAGAGAGAGAGAGAGAAAGAGATGCTCGATGGCACCCCAAATTCCTAGCACCCCATTTGCACCCAATTTATAGCCACAAGTTTAAAATTAATTAAATTAGTGGGGAAAGAGAGAGTTAGTGGGAGGAGAGAGAACAAGGAATGTGGTGGAAATCAGGAGGGCTAAAAGGATGCTGCACTAGGGTGCTCTTGATCCTAATCCATATATATATATATATATATATATATATATATATATACACATTATAAACTTTAACAACAGAAGGACACAATAGTTGGACCATTCAACACATCTTTTGATTAAAGGACATAACCATTAAAAGAAAAAACACCATTCTGTGAATAGACCATAATTTCTTGAAAATGCATTACTTTTAGCACTCCGCCTTAATGCTGTTTCCAGTCATGCATTTTTCGGTTATGCACATTCAGCTTCTCCCTAAAAAAATAGGACATTTCTCTCTAGGAAGAGATTTGTTGAATATCAACTATTTTTTTTCCATTGTGTTGCAAAGGTCAACTCTATTTCTTGATCTTCAATTAATTTCCTAATGAAACGATGACGAAGCTCAATGTGTTCTGACATGCCACGAAAAAATGGACATTTGGTATTGCATGTTTTTTTTAAACCCTTTTAGAACATGCAGGGTCCATCTTTTTCTGCAATTATGGTTTTCATTACTTTCCTTACTATCTTCTATCTGATGAGTCAAATCCATGCCTTTTTCATCTCCTTCATTAGTCTCTTTTCATTTAAAGCTTTGAGATTTCTCTGTTTTTGCTTGAAGATTAAGTACAAGCAAGCCATTTAACTGTATTTCGTTTGCTTCAATGTTCTTTTGGCCAAGGTTTAACGAAGTATCTGCAGTATTTTTTTCCTTGATATTCAAGTTTCTTCTTTCCAATCTGCTGAGTTGAAGTCACGCACTCTTCATAATGTAACTTATAGGATTGAGCAGCAAAGTCAATATCCCAATTTTTGGTTTCTAACTCAACTAGCTTCGCTGTGAACTTTATTTCATTACTTTCCGCTTCTTACAGATATAGATTCAACATATATTTGTTATTTTCATCCTTCTGCTTGAGAATGTTACAGCCATCTTAATCTGATTTGAATAGCTTGTATCAGAAATCTCATTTTCTCTTTTCCGCTTCTTAATTTATTGAGAAGAAATCAACTTTGGAAGTTGCAATTTAGTTTGCCGCAACTTATATTTCTAATTTGCTAACACTATTTTATGCAAGTTCTTGCGATTGATAGCGAACCAAACTCGAACGAAAAATAATTTTCCTCAGTTTTGATTTCCGTATCTGTATTCATTCTTTCTGGTATGATATAAAAAACAAATGAGAATGACATGAGCGTCCTTTAATCTTCCATGCACATCCTGCCATTGTCAATTTGTATTTGATATCACACCAAGAAGAATGAATAAAAATATGAAAATCAAAAGTGAAGAAATTTGTTCTCCATTCGAGTCTAATTCACTATCAATCGGAAAACTTGACCGTAAACCAGTGTTAGCAAATCAAAAATACAAGTTGTTAAAAATTGAATTGCAGCTTTCAAAGTCGATTGCTTCTCAAGAAATGTAAAAGCTGAAAAGAGAAAACGAGCATCTCTAATACAAGCTACCCAGATTAGAAGATAACTGCAACGTTCTCAATCAAAAAGATTACAAAAACCAAGAAACGTTGAATTTATATCTTGAAAAAAATGGAAAGTAATGAAATAAGTTTACAGCAAGGCTAGTCGGGTTAGAAATCAGAAATTGGGATCTTGACTTTGCTGCTCAATCCTATAATTTTCGTTATGAAAGCATCATACACGATGACCAAAAGTTTAAAGGAAAAGGGAGAGAATATAGAGATGAAGAGTGCATTACTTCAACTCAGCAGACTGGAAAGAAAAACCTGAAGATCAAGGAAAGAATATTGCAGACACTTCGTTAAACTCTGGCCAAACGGACATTGAAGCAAATGAAATACATTTAAATAGCTTGCTTGTACCTGATCTTCATGCACATATCTCAAAGCCTAAACGAAAAGAGATCGATGAAGAAGATGAATAACGCATAAATATGACTCATACAGAAGACAATAATCACTACCAAAAATTATTGAATTAGAGACCAAAAATTTCAGTTTCTAATCAAGCAGTTCAGTCTTTAATTCATGTTTAAAGATTGATCAAACACTAAATTTTCGGTCTTTGAATCACAAGTCGCAAAAAAATGAAACTGATCATTCATTTTCAAAATTTAAAGATCGATCTTTCAGTCTCAAAGTTTATTTGATACTGAATCATTAAGACTAAAATTCAATCTTTATTCAGTCTTAACGTTCAAATGAAGATTTAATAAAGAAGGCAACGAAAACTACATACTACAAAAGAACACGGGAAATCTGCAAGTTTTAAATGGTAAAAAAAAAAACCATGCAATACCAAATGTAGCTTGTTACTGGCAATGTTCAAACGAAAATGCGATGATGCCTGAAAATTAGTTTTGCAAAATGTCAGGAAACAGATCTAATAGCTGTTGTATCCCTCATTCCTTGAATCCAACAACTTATGAAATGCGCTCATTTCCTGATTTTTCTTGACCCCTACTTTTCGGGCCCTGTAGCATCTTCCATGTCTAAATTACCCGCACAAGGAGTAGTTGTCACAGATACATTAGACCACGTGCAACGTTTGAAACAACTTGAAAGTGCCATAAAAAGGGATTTGATACCAAATTTGTTAATGCAAAGAAGTTTCTTTCTAATACTTCATTTGTTTTTATTGAACCGAAATTGATTTGCCAACGATTTGGCGCATGTATATACACAAACATCATTATAATCTCCACAACAAAAGGACACAACAAGTTGGGTCATTCAACACATATTTTAATTAAAGGTCATAAACCATTAAAAGAGAAAACACCATTCTATGAATAGAAAATAATTTCTTGAAAATGCATTACTTCTAACAGAAACATGCATTTACATCTAAGTAAAGATTGTATTTCTGCTTTTGAAAAAGTTATGTCAAATTGGAAAAATTATGTCATACGCAAAACATGAATTTTAATCAAAAAGTCTCACTTAAAATCAACCTTTTTTAACTTTAAATTGCTTTCTCATTTAACAATGTAATGTTTAAATGTACAAAATTAAGGCAGCGGACAGACATAATCCATTTAGGATAGGGACGTACGCAGAAATTTAACATAGTGGGGGCGAAAGATCGAATTTTGATTTTCTAGTGCACGTTCAGTGGCAACATAATGTACACAACAGGTTTGCTCGCTACAGAAGCATTAACACAAGCATTTAGCGTGCACTGGCTAGGTATAGTCGGAGAGGGCATCGCAATAGGTTTCACAACCTAAGAAACGCGATTACTATCCCCAAATTTTGCCTTACTGATTTTCAACGTTTCAATACCAACAACTATAGGCAGCATTACTTGAAGACTTACACTGATATTGTCACAAACTCCTTCAACCCTATTTGCAAGCATAAAGATATCAACATCCAAGCGAGCATCACTAGCGGCAGGCAAAATAGCAGGAACACTAGCAGATGTTAAGGGAGATGAGATCTGGCTAGGGTTCTGGTTCAAATCGTCAAATAGCATAGCTAACGGGTTTTGCGCTAGGGGACCGCGATCTGAAGAAGGATCCATCACTAATCCAATTCTACCAGTGATGGATACTTCATTAATTTACAGATATGACAGTATGGCCTTAAGGTGAAGAAGGATCCATTACTTATCCAATTCTACCAGTGATTAGTGATGGATTAGTGAAGAAGGATCCATCACTAATCCAATTGTACCCGTGATGGATACTACTTTAGATCGAGGTCTCCTAGAGCAAAACCCATTAGCTATGCTACTTGACGATTTGAACAGAACCCTAGCCAGATCTCATCTCCCTTAATGTCTGCTAGTGTTCCTGCTGTTTTGCCCGTCGTGGGTGATGCTCGCTTGTATGCTGATGTCGTTATGTTTGCAGATAGGATTGAAGGAGTTTGTGACAATATCAATGTAAGTCTTCAAGTAATATTGCCTACAGTGGTTGATATTGAAACGTTGGAAATCAGTAAGGCAAAATTTGGGTTAGTAATCGCGTTTCTGATGTTGTGGAACCTATTGCGATGCCCCCTCCGACTGTACCTAGCCAGTGCACACTAAATGCTTGTGTTAATTCTTCAGTAGCGAGCAAACCTGTTGTGTACACTACGTTACCACTGAATATGTGCTAGAAAATCAAAATTTCATCTTCTGCCCCCCCTATGTTAAATTTCTGTGTAAGACCTTGTGTACATGTGTTTCATTCAAGCATGTTAGGTTCTTAGTATAATTTAGCTTTCGTAATTAGTAAATTTATTCATTATGTAATCTTAGCACTCTTGCTTAGGCTCAGTGAAAACGGGAGGTATCACCTAATGTTCTAATGCATAATGGAAAAATAAAATAAAGTTTTTATTTGCACATAAAGATACCAGCCTAATTCGGTTTAAAGCACTCTAGAGTGTTATCTTATCATTCAGTTTATTATTTTCCATTTTCCTGTCATTGATTGCCCTCTTCATTTTCGCTTGGTTATATATGTTTTTTTCCTTCTTATTTTAAGTATGTGGAACCATCAGTAATTGTTATTTTGAAGCTGATAATCAATTATGATAAGTGATAAGTGATTGCAAGTTTTGTTCATAAATATACTTGGTTCTATACTCAGCTTTGAAAAACTTGTGCATGCGGTATATCAGTATATGTTTAATATGTGTTAATGTATATGTATTTGGATATGCTCAGTACGTAAATGATAACAAAATAAGGAAATCAAAGCATGATATCTGGATAGGCTAAAAATGATCTATATTATGCATATTTACAAGCATATATTTATATATGCAGGTAGTTAACATTAATTTGCATACAACTACGGTTTTGATGTATAATTAATTAGCATATGGATTTTTCATGTGTAATGGTAGGACAATGCGAACTTGTACAGCTTCCTATGGTCAGAAATAATATCACATAATTTGAGTTTTTCCACTAGAAACTAACATGGCAGGAATTTATAAGGAAATTAATGTATTAGAAGAATGAAATATGATCATGAGCAAGTGAAACCAAGAACAGAACAAGGTTGAAAAGAAACAGGGCATCGTTATTGTTTAAGAGGGTCAAATTTTAAAACACTAACCATAAAAATAATGTTAGGGAGAGGGGTGGTCACCTACTTAATTTTATAAGTTCTCTTTTTACCCTCGTAGTAACACGTGGTAATATTAATAACATCAGTTACCATTCCAAATCTCAATCAATTTCAAATGCAAAAAAAGAAAAATACCTAAATTATTTGGAAAAAAAAAAAACGATTGTTTGAGGAGAAATAATGGTATGAACGAAGAACATGATACCATATTAAAAAATAATTGTTCGATATATGTATATCGATTTCCTATGAATGATATATTTTCATCTGACCTAATGTATTTCAACAAATGAGATTATTGATAATTTGATATAAAAATCTTATGTAGTTCGACTAATATACCGTATAATTTTTTTTGATTAACAACTAAAAAAGAGATTGTTGTAAAGAAAGCTAATTTAGTAAATTAAACTTTATTTATTAGAGAGGTGCTCCCTGCATTGATAAATTTCTTTAACAAATTATGTTTAGAAAATAATTTGACTCTACTTACCAATATTTGGAGTGTCAATAACAATCCCTACAAAATATAAAACTAGTATCTAAATTTCTTTAGCAAATTATGTTTAGAAAATAATTTGACTCTCCTTAACAATATTTGGAATGTCAGTAACAATCCCTACAAAATATAAAACTAGTATCTAAATAGTACCTCATAGGATTGAAAAAATTAGATCATAAGATATGAATAGTACCTCATACGATTGAAAAAATTAGATTACTATAAGATGATATAATAAATACAGTGATTGTTGTATATAGATTCTTTAGTTGTCATAAGGTACGTAAAATGAACATGTACCTTAGATCTGCAGCTTGTTAAATTCCATTTCGATCGTTGATTCTCTGAGATCTGCAACTTTTGCTTTCTTCTTCATATAACCATCCACCTTATTTGTTTCCTTTACGTTTAGAAATGCAACTAGTTTTTATGAGCTGCAATTTTTTTGCAGGATTTAAAGGCAGGCAATGTTGCAAAAAAACCATATACAATAGTAATCAGATGGACCAGCTGTTCGGTGGACTAGGAAAATAATACTGTTTATAGTTTATGTAGTTGAATTATACATGCACGGTAGAATATCCAATAATAATTCCAACTTATAAATAAAAACGTAACAAGTAAAAGACATAGAAATATTTACACAATACACAATTATTAATTATCAACCAATAATAATATGCCATCAATGTAAGTATATATATTAATTATTCAGTGTATACTAATTATCATTCCAAAACAGTAACACATTCATCAACATCGTACTAGTCCAATCAGTATTTGAAACAAAACACCCATCATCAAATAACTCTAATTAACTACACATTAACTTGTAGTAATAATGATAAAACATCACATATTCATTTTTAATACTACAATTAATCATGAAACAAAACATTCAATAAATTAAACTTAACTATTAACCATGCAACATTTTCAGTCATATTTACACTAATTATTTTTCTTACAAATACACGATTATCTTTTTGTTTTTCATTATAAAAGAAATTTTCTTGTGTAATTTGTTTTTAGAATTCTCATTGTTTTTATCTTTCAAAACATAACATCATGCAATCACTTTGGAAACCAATTGTATTATTATTTTACATTAAAATAATAGTGATTTCATATTAAATTCTTTTAATATACTAGAAAGTCACTTTATTCTCATACATTCCAAAACAACGCATTTTTCAATAAAACTATATCATTATTTGTAAAATCTTATTTTGTTGGATAAGAATAAATATTCATTGGCATTTTTTATGATTTTGTTCAGGAACTAGTAAAAAATATCCATATACTCTGAGTAATTTCATTTTTATTTTCATGAATAACCCATATATTCAGGTCTGAAACTAATTAAATTTCTACTAGAGCAATAGTCGGTAATGAGTAGTAACTTTAGACACAACGCACACAAAATGTCTCAAACATCAAACAATTATCAACATATCATGTCATAAACTAAAAATCAGATCTCTTCAAGAGAACACATAAACTTATAATTTAAATTCAATTAGTTAAATATTAAAAAAACTTATACTGACGCTTTTGCAAATAGTCTCAAAACTCATAGAAGCCATACATGTCTATCTTCTCCATTTTATCTAGCACATCTTCTCCTTTGTTGTAGCAAATTTGTTGTACACCTTATATAAGCTTTCTTCCATTTTTTTTCTTTTATTCTAATCCTCTCTCTATTCTTTACTTTAGCATGTAATCTTTTCATTATTTCAAACAAGGAAAATTTGGAGAAGAAAATAGGATGTGTTCAAAGAATTTTAAAGAACGAAGAAGGAATGATGAAAAAGAAGATGGAGGTTAAGATAAGGTTTGGTTTACTTATATAGCAGTTGATGATTGATTTAGTCCATTGAATTATCCCTAAGAATTCTTAAATTAAACCGTAGCCGCTCTCTTTGTTGCTTCGTAATGAAGTAATATCTTAGGGCGCATCTCATGCGTCCATTATTATCTTCGTACCATACATGACAAAAGGAGATTTGAATATACCATTTAAAAAGAATAATAACTAAATATATTTTAAGACCTATTAAGAAATTACCACTTATATAAGGGAATTAATTCCTAGTCTTTAGGAAATAAATCTTGAATAAAACAAATTAGTTGACATACATGTCAATCAATACCTACTTAATTTTCACATGCACAATTAATCAATTATTGTTCCACAATACATAAAATTAAGCATTTACGTATTTATACACATATAGGTGCAATAAACCCCGTAACTATCCACTGATAAAATGCATGGTAAATTAATGCACGATTGACTGCTAATCTATGCAACTAATTTTCAAAATTGGAAATCAAGTACAAAATTTTAATTCCTTTTTTAGCTAGTTTCCTCGTAACATACAAAGTTAATGCATAATCATGTTACACACACATGATTTGAATAATATGCAAATTAATGTGCAAATGATTCACAGCCTATGAAATTAGTGTATTATAACTTGAAAATAGAATACACCTCATGCTTATGTATACATATATAATCTTTCCTTATATGCACCTTTTGATCTTGTATGACTCCCATTATATATGTATACATATGCACATACTTTTCTACTTGGAACATGCATTTAAGTATTCAAAAATATGTCATTGATGAGGGTTGAACCCTTAACTCTCACAAAAAGCCTACTACCTTAACAACTGCACTAAACACAATTTTATTTTTAAAATTAAAACATTGAAAACTATTGGTTTCATGTACATATCTTTTAAACATAAAAAGCCAATATTTTGTAAATCCTAATTTCAAATATATCAAAATTATATATCAAACTGATCATTTTGGAAATATCTTCGTAATAATTGTAGATACGACATCCAGTTTATTCTTTAGTAAAAATTATTTTTTAATTACTTACGTTTAGAACTGTAAAAGTTGCGGGATGTTACATTTGCAAATTAAGCTTTGTTATCATTACACGATTCACCTCATTCTCTACTCATTATTTTGCTATTTCAACTTCTTTTTCAATTAATCGTATTCTTAGTAGTTTGTTTATAGACTCAAATGTTCTTGTTATTGATTTAAGTGTCATTTTTAGTATTACTTTTTTTACTGATTTCATATCAGATCTTAGATGTTAGTTCTACAAACTATAGGTATCATTTTCGAAAAGAAATTTTTTTATGATTATTTTTCATAAAAAATTGAATTTATTAATGATGATAAATGAGTTGAATTAGTGTTTTGTTACTATCAAAAATTTAATGAAATCAGCTAGTATCAAATATTTATTGAAGTATGTAGTTACTATTTATCTTACTTATTTCAATAGCAGATTTTAGGTACTAGTTTATAGTTTGTAAGTATCATTTTTGAAGAAAAATTGTACTTTTTAATTTTTGGTTGTTGAATTCAGCGAGGATCGGTTTTTATATATTATTTCTTTCTTTACTATCATTTTTTTTAATACTGTAGTATTGATTTGTTTTTATGTTTTGTCTGTTATGTTTTTATTAAGAAATATAATCATTGATGTAGTCTTCTTTGCACCATCTTCGCCTTCTCGTTCATCATCAAAAAATGAATATCATATGCCAATCATAATTTTAACATCGAGTAGTACTGATAAATTCTATTTTAATCACTAAGTGGAAAAGCAAAGCCGCACCAGTGTCTTGTGGTTGGGGTGATCGTTGTTGATGAATACAGTGTTGAAGTCAAAGTGTATGGTGTATGGTTGATTTTCTTTTATTATTATCATCGAATCTATCATGAGTGATACTGTCGGATCTATTAACTTCTACCAAAGCAGCAGAAGTTTGCATTGGTGTAGAAAAGAATAATGAAGAAATGGGGATTGTAGAAATTGGAGAAGACGTGGATGAGGTGAGCGAAAGAAGAAGATAAAGCACAATGGAGATCGGGAGATGGTGAAGTTCGACATAAGTTAAGGAGAAGAGATCAATTTTAGAAAGAGAACGAAGCCCTAAATTTGGAACGATGGAAGTGTGCCTGGACGACGGAATTCAGGCTGACCTTTGAGGAAAAATATAAAGCTATCGTTTTCCTTATATTTAAGATATTTTTCCCTTTAGAATATTTGTTATTTTCAATGCTTGATGGAGCCTGTTATGGTATCTTGTAATATGTTCCACTTCTGGGTAGTTGATGTGGTTAGCATATACTCCCTCCAGTTCATAATATAAGTCGTTTTAGAGATTTGCACAGGAATTAAGAAAAAAATTAAATGCTTTGGGTTGACTCCTTTTCATGCAAAATTAAGTTACTTTCTCTATTTTCAAGTAAAAAAAAGAGGTTGTTGGGATTTCCCAAAGAGCCGCCTACCCACATGAGCCAATAGAATTACTTCATGGCTAATTAATAAAGTAGACACAATTTATTATGGTTGAA
Source organism: Allium sativum (assembly GCA_030737875.1). Taxonomy (NCBI): domain Eukaryota; kingdom Viridiplantae; phylum Streptophyta; class Magnoliopsida; order Asparagales; family Amaryllidaceae; genus Allium; species Allium sativum. The sequence continues at coordinate 21,152,367 of CM060921.1, read as the reverse complement.
AACGTCTTATATTTTGAATAACAAAAAACTTCACAAAACGACCTATAATATGAACTCGAGGGAGTATTATTTTTGGAGTCATGTTTTGCTATCATTTACTATAATATTGAAGCTAATTTTTTGTTGAATCTAATTTTATTTGTTTCAAATATTATAGTGAATTCAAAGAAATTTCCTGTTATATTATATTTCCAAGCCTAGCATTTATACGGATAGAGTAAAGTTTGCTTCTAAAAGATGCTAGCAGTAGCACCTTTTGGTCATCACCCTCCAAGAAATCAAGCCTTTAATTGACGAATTTCATTAAATAATGTACCTGTTTCAGTTAATTAATGATCCACAATAGGAATAACAAACACGCTGTGTTGTTTCAGCGACATCATTATGTTGAATTTCGTAACTTTTGAGCACTACAAGACATTGTAAAACACTTATTTCTTTTAATGTGAAAAGTAAATATTTTATTTATTACCTATTCACACTGTAAATCACTTATTTATTATTGTAGTGTCATTGTTTGGCCATGAATTTGTGATCGAATGAGATTAGTTGGTAAACATCATGAAATAAATTACACATAGTTTGTGTACATTACTCATAGATAATCTTTATTTTTTACTTGTAGATCTGCACCTCTTGTGTGAATAGGTGTCGTAATGTAAAGTTACTTATAAACCTGTTGCATGAATAGGTGTCAGAATGTAAACTTACATATATACTAGCTGCATATTTTATTTTATTTTATGTTATTAGGTAGATTACATAGTTCATATATAAATAGTATAATTATTATTAATCCAGATCAACAACCCACAACCGAAGAATTGTAAAGCATGTGGTCCAAAAGTCCAAGTTAATGGGTCGTTCTTGAACCAACATCCATCATTATATTGAGCAAAGTGGATCGGGTCAAAGTGATGACAAGAATCGGTAAAGCCATAGATTGGTTGCATGCCATTTCTTGCGTAGCTCAGATCCTTGATTATGAGTCACGACCAGATCTGTAACACGCCAATAATTAATACACTATAGCCATATTTTAAAGATAATGAAACTATAATTACTTAATTAAATATTCAGAATTAAGTGAAACCGCCTTTACTTGTGTGTCTCGGAATTCTGCTTTAGATAGACCCTAGGTTTGCGTAAAACGGATAACGTATGAAGAAGTTATGAACCTTAGAAGTTTGTATACATACAAGGGGCTTATGTATGAATATAAAAATAATTCAAATCAATTCAAACGAGACGAGAGGGAAAATAAGCGGGAAACCAAACTGTTGTGGGATGGCCCACATATGGTCTGGGTCGACCTAATGGGTCAGTGGGTCGACCAACTCAGATCCGGGGAAGATTTTGAATTACGATTTTGGACTTTTTTGTGGCTAAATTCGTGCTGACTCAGCGCTACATGTACGGTTAAGATTAAAACCCTAGAATCTAATGGCTGACAATGTGAATCTATAAATATGTGGCTTCTCACGTTCCAATACACACCATTTCTTCATATCTTCTGCCTCTGTGAATCTATTCTAAATATAAATATATAATGGGGGAATGCTGCTGAAGCCTAGATTTATAGAGACAACATTCAGGATTTACATACAACAACAAAAGGGATTGGATTAGACTTTTCTACGGCATATAGTTATATATATATATATATATAAGAGATTTAATCTCTTCTTCACCAAGATCCACTGTGAGTTCCTTGTCATTTTCAGATCTGATTTCTTAGACTATATCAAGGCAGTAAAATAAAATTGCGTTAGTATATACAGTGTTTATAAGATAATTGTTATACATGTTTTTCACTGTTAATCACCTATGTCGTTGTGACAGGTAAAACATATGCCTTTGTTGTTGGATAATTAATAAATTATATGTTTCTATCTTCCTTTTCCCTATTTCTATGTTTTGTTTTATTTCCGGTATAGCTTATATGCCTATGTGATTTGAATCTATTCTCCTTCCTCTGTTTCCCCTTTTTATTTATGCTAAGCCTAGGCCTTTGAAAGCCTAAGCTATATCCGATTATAGTGTGTGTATAATTGGGGTAATAATGAATGGTATAAAAAGAGGAATTTAGGCATATTGTTAAATTGAGGACTGTTTAACTGTGATTTGTAAAAGGAATAATATGCACATGTTTAGACTTGCTATAAATTGATAAAAATGGATGATGTGTATATACTTGCTATAAATTGATAAAAATGGATAATATGCAGAAACATGTAAATGTTGTAATTTGGGAACATAGTTTGATGAATAGTATGCATATGTATAAACATGTTAGGTTTAACTTAATATAGACATTAAGTAAATGACATGTTGGAATATTATAAGTACCAGATGTAGGTTAATAAAGTGAATTGCTATAGTAATTATACGTACATCTGGGCAAGTGTTTTGGGGAAGTGTTGTACACTCATAATGACATGTATTATCACAACCACACTTATTAGTAAACCTAAACCTTCTAGATTAAACATGATTATTAATAAGCTAAGTGGTCCCTCGTTCTACTGTTGTATCGGGTTTTAGGGACTCTTAAATCCTAGTTATTTGGGGGCACAAGCTTAGGGGGTTTGGCTTGTGTCAATCTATTATTTGGAACCCATATCAGTCTGTATCCCTGTTAGTATTTTAGTTAGAGGAGGCCTTACACTAGGTAGGTGCCAGGACATGCTTTATTGAACTGGATAGTAACTGGTTCACATGGAGAAGGTGGGTACAGGCTTGTTCCGGCTGAGTCATGAGCGTACATGAGTCCGATTAGGGAAACTAAGTCACCGTAACACCAGTAAATAGGCTTGTGTTATATAGTTGTTGGGCTAACGAGTGATACAGCCTACTATCAGGGCTGACACATGGTATTTACATAGTAGGGAGCCGATCGCATGGGTAGTAATTAGGGTATGCCTAATCCTGCTGCTATGTAATTAGGGTAACACCTAATTATGTTATGTAATTAGGGTACTACTGTTAGTTCTGCTGTTGGTACTACCGTTATGTAAATAGGATAAATATTTGATCATGTTAATCCTTTTATACTAGTATTGGTGCAGACATAACCTATTTAGGGATACAAATGTGAAGCATTACTCAATCATAGTTTATTCCTGTTATTCCTATATATCCTGGTATTATTCTTAGTTTATCTGTTACCTTGTATGATACTGTATTTCTCATCTGGTCTTATTTACTTGTCTTGGTATTTCTACTTAATGCATATTTCAATATCATTGGAACTCGCCATACTTTATGTCTAACCCATTTTTTTTCACTTCTTTCTTCCGTCCCTCCAGGTCCTCAGAGTGGATGCACTCAACAGTAACTAGGACTTTTTCTTACAGCTTGGACTTGGATTTCTTGAGATGTATTGTTTTGACTTGCACTCTACTCCATTATGGCTTATGATGAAGGATAATATTTTATTTTACGGCACTATGATATTTTTGTTTTGAAAGACAAATTTTGTATACTTTGATTTGATGTAAGTGATTTGATGTAACTGGTTTTGAGACTACATTTACTTTTAATAATGAAGTTGATATTTTCCGCTGTTTATTTTATACTTGTCTTATGAATTCGTGTACTGTTTACCTATTATGCTTCACGAAACTTAATGCATTCTCTTATAAGTGACATTAACGAACGTGGGGTGTCACATTTGCTATCAGAGTTGAAGGTTACAAGATCAGGGAAAAAGTTTTTAATTTTGTTTTCAAAAGCAAAGTATTTTCAGCTAAAAGTTTGTTTTTGGAAAAAGAAACAAATCCCCTTAAGCCATATTCGATATTCTCTCGATCTCTTGTTGAAACCTTTTTCTTTTCTTTTCAGCATGTCTGGGGCACCCAATATTCCTGAGGGAATTCCGCTACTGACATGGTTCCGTAGGTATCTTGAGGGTACAGTTTCAGCCAGAGGTCAAGGAGATACACCACCCCTAGCTGCAACCGTTGTAGCTCCACCTCCACGAGTAGATAATTTTACTAAGTTATATTAAAACTTTTGGGCTATGGGGGGATATCTTTCCGTGGTATCGAGAGCTTTGTTGAAGCACAAAATTGGCTAAGAGAGACGAAGAATGTATTTGGTCTTTTTGAGATCGATGATAGAAGGAAGATACAGTTGGTTGCATGGCAACTAAAGGACGAAGCTTCTTACTGGTGGGAAGTAACGCATGAAGGACAACCAATGACTACTTGGGATGATTTCCAATAGAGATTCGAGATGAAGTTTTTATCTCTGGCAGAAGAGGGGTTACAGATGGAGAGATTCTTGGCTTTGAAACAAAGGGACATGTCTGTTAAGGATTATGTGGATAAGTTCAATCAGCTGGCGGGATTTGGACTGGAATTTGTAAATACGCCCCCACAAGAAGGCGCTTAGATCTGCGAGAGGGTTGAATCAACCTCTCCAAGGACTTTCATTATCTCATATATCGATGGAGGAGGCGTTTGAAAGGCTGGTTGATATGGCTCTTATGCACAAAGATGGCAAGGATTAGAAGAAAGATAGTAAGACTAAGGAGGAATAAGCTAAAGCGAGAAACAGAAATGGTGGCCTAGGAAAGGAAAACAAAAGAAAGAGAAAGGTGGAAAGCGTGACAAGGCTTAGATCAAGAAATATATCAAGTGTCATGGTTGTGGAGCTATGGGTCATTTTGTGAAGGACTGAAGAACGAAAAAGAAAGCTTGCTTTAATTGTGGACAGGTGAGACACTTCAGTAAGAAATGCCCTAGAAAGCAAGGACAAGGGGCAGGGACTTCTAGAAAAGTACATGCTTTAAAGGCTAGTGGACCTGATCGAGGTAGGAAAGTTACATATGAAGGTTTGATTTCTCTTTTGACTATCATGTTAGAACCCTGTTTGATTCTAGCGCTTCACATTCATTTATATCCAGTTATGTAGTAGATAGTCTGCAACTTAATACTAGTATAGTTTCTGATCCTGTAGTAGTTTCAAACCCCATAGGAGGATCGACTCATTTATCCATGATGTGTAGGGTTTTGAGAATTTCTATCTTTGGCATTGAGTTTGAATGCGATACATATGTGCTGGGCTTTATGGGCTATGGTTTGATTCTAGGAATGGATTGGCTAGCCATGTATGGGGTCATTCATCATTGTGAAAAGAGTGTAGTGAGACTTTTTTACTCATCATGGTAGAACACTCAAAAATTCATGTGACCCACAAGGGTCACTGATGCTCAGTTTTAGAGAATCACTTGATACTTCTTTTGACGATTTGCGATTTGTACCTATAGTCAAAGATTATCCGGATGTGTTTGATAAAGTTAGGGACTACCTTTGAGGCATGAGACGGACTTCCCGATTTACTTGGGGGAGAACACGAAGCCAGGTGCTCTACCATTGTGCCACATGGCTCCTAGAGAGAGGAGGGAGCATAGCAAGTAAGTAGGGAGCTATTCGAAAAAGGTTTTATTAGGCAAAGCATATCAGAGTGGGGAGCTCTAGTCGTCTTTGCAACAAAGGCAGACGACTCAGTTCATCTACGTATGGATTATAGGGAGCTGAATAAGATCACCAAGAAAAATAGGCACCTGCTACCGAGAATTAACGACCTATTTGATCAGCTAGTAGGCACATCAGTTTTCTCGCAGATGGATTTGGCCACGGGATTTCATCAGCTAAGGGTGGCAGAGGACAACATTGATAAGACTGCATTCAGAACGCCAGATAGTTATGCCTTTTGGGCTAACCAATGCGTCCGCCTATTTTGTGGACTTGATGAGTAGGGTGTTTAGGGAGTTTCTGAAAAAATTTGTGGTGGTCTTTTTTGGCATTCTGATCTTCTCAAAGAATGAGAAGGAGCATGCCCAACACTTAAGAGAGGTTCTACACACTCTCAGATCGCATCAACTCAAGGCAAAATTTTCTAAGTGTCACTTTTGCCTATGGCATGTAGTCCAAGGACGGGATAGCAGTGGACCCCGCTAAAGTTATTGCAGTTCAAGTTTGGAGGATTCCAAAGAATGCGACGGAAGTGAGAAGTTTCCTAGGGTTGGCATGTTATTATAGGAAGTTTATCAAGGACTTTGCAAGGGTATCGGCCTCGCTCCCCCGGCTGACTAATTGGGAGGATGCCTTTCAGAGATTGAAAAGGTCTCTGATAATAGCCCTAGTTCTTACTTTCCCCGATGGAAGCAAGATGTTCATAGTCTAGACAGATGCTTGTGGCATAGGGCTTGGTGCCGTTCTAATGCAAGAGCGAAGGGTAGTATGCTATGGTAGCAGACAATTGAGGGTTCATGAGAAGAACTATCCAACCCATGATATAGAGTTGGTTGCAATAGTGTTCGCATTGAAGTCATGGAGACATTATCTACTTGGAGAGAGATTTGAGCTATACATAGGTCATAAGTCGCTCAAACATTTGTTCTTACAGAAGGATCTCAACCTAAGGCAACAATGGCGGATGGAGTTCTTAGCGTCCTACGATTTCGAGATAGCCTATACCCCAGGAAAGGGTAATGTAGTGGCAGACGCATTGAGTAGGCAGAGGGTGGCTTCGAGTCCTCTATTCTTGGAAAGGCGGAGGTTGAATACATCTTGAACTTTGATTTTAAGCCATCTATGGATTTCACTTTGGGATTGTTAACATCGTAGGAGGTGCGACCTACTCTATTGGAGCGTATTGGATCTAAGCAGCGGGAGGACCCACAAATTTCAGACATCTTGGACAAGCTTGGTAGAGGAGAGATTTCTAGTCTTCTTGCTAGATATACTATGGACGAAAAAGGTGGATAAGACGAGATGGAAGGCTATGTGTCCCTTGGGGAATTTCTAAAGGCAGTGCTTGAGGAAGCTCATCATTCTCGGAAGAATATCCATCCGGCCAGTGACAAGATGTACTGAGTTATTAAGAGAGTTTTCTTTTGGATTGGCATGAAGAAGGGTGTGGCGGAATTTGTAGCCCTATGCCTGATGTGCCATTGAGTAAAGGCTGAACAAAGGAAACCTAGCGGATTGCTTCAACCCTTAGATGTCCCACAATGAAAGTGGGAGAGCATCTCCATGAATTTCGTCGATGGGTTACCCAGATCATGAAAGGGGAATACGAGCATTTGGGTGACAGTAGATAGACTTATGAAGAGCGCTCATTTTATTCTTGTTAAGAGAAAGAGGACGACATCTTGGTTAGCGTTGGTATACCTTCGTGCGATGGTTCGATTGCATGGGGTACCTTCCAGCATAATATGCAACAATGACCCCCATCTTTACTAGTGAGTTTTGGAAGAGCTTACAAGAGGCATTAGGTACACAGCTAAGTTTGGGCATAGCATACCCCCCTCAAACAGATGGAAAGGCTGAGAGGGTGAATAGAGTTCTTAAGGATCTTCTAAGACTATGTATCCTAGACTTTTGAGGGACTTGGGAGGAAAATCTTCCTTTGGTGGAGTTCACCTACAACAAAGTTACCAATCGAGCATAAGCATGGCACACCTCAAAGTGTTATATGGACGACCTTGTATATTGTCGACTTGTTGGTGGGAGTCTACGGACAGATTTCTACTTGGACTCGAGATGATTCGAGGCACTTTCGAGAAAATTGATCTTATCCGCCGAAGAATGAAAGCCGCTCAAGACATGCAGAAATCATATGCTGACGAAAGGAGGACCGATTTGGAATTCGAAGTGGGAGATATGGATTCATTAAAGTATCACCACTGAGGAATGCAGTTCGCTTTGGATTAGTAGGGAAGTTGTCACCGAAATTTATAGAGCCATTCCCTATAGTTGAGAGGATATGCCAGATGGCATATAGGACCAAGCTACCAGACTGACTGACAGGCGTACGCGATGTGTTTCATGTTTCCCATTTGATGAAATGTATACATGATACGGCAGAGATAGTGGAGCCAAGCACACTTGAGGACGTGGAAGTTGAGAAGGAAGCATAAGTGAGAAGAGTTCCTACTAATATCCTTGGATCAGAGATCAAGAAGTTATGTAACAAGGAAATCAGACTGGTAAAATTTCAATGGGGAGAAGACCGCGAAGATGCGACTTGGGAACCCAAAGATAGGATTCACACTTCTTATCCTTTTCTTTTTGAAAGTACGTTCTTGACTTCTTTGCCAAGCTTTTACTTTGAATTTTCTTCTATCACTCAAGTATATTTATCCTATCATTCAAATCTTCGATCCTTAGGTAGAATCCAATGGTTGGAAACATGTGTTTGAAACATGTTATGATTGATGGTTGCAAATGGATGCAAGTGTTTGCTAGTGGTTGCTCCTGGATGCATATACACACACTTGGCACTAGGTCGGCTCAATCACTTACATATTGATATGGATATGTGTGCATTTTTATTTTTTATGGATAGAAATGGGTGAATCATCATATGGATATGCATTTTGATGAATGATTGTGCATAAATATAGAGTTTATAAGTTATACTAGGATTATTTGCATACATTTTGGATTCATGGCACAAACATATATTGCATTAAGGAGGTCAACTGAATCAGTCAACCGCCTGCTTTTTGAATTAGTGTAAGGACATATACACACAACACTTTGCATATGTTCATACAAGCATTAGAAATCCTTAAGGACAATAAATGCCTGTGGATGATGGATGCGTAGATGGTTGTTAGGATAGAAACATTCTTCTTAACTTAGAGATTTCGGGGACGAAATCCTTTAAGTAGAGGTGGATGTACCACCCCAAAAATTAATACACTAAAACCATACTTTAAGGATAATCAAATGAGAATTACTTAATTAAATATTTAAAAGTAAGAGAAACCAGCTTTACCATCGTGTTTGTCTCATAATTCTGGTTCAAATAGACCCCAAGTTTGCGTAAAATGGATAACGTATGAAGACGTTATGAACCTTAGAAGTCTATATACATATAAGGGGCTTATATATGAATATAATGTAAAAATAATTCAAATCAATTCAAACAAGATGAACGGGAAAATAAGCGAGAAACCAGATTGTTGTAGGGCAACCCACATACAGCCTGGGTCGACCTATGGGTCAACGTAAGGTCAGTTGGGTCGACCCAATGGGTCGTGGGTCGATCCAGCCAGATCCAAGGAAGATTCTGAATTTCGATTTTGGACTGGTTTGACGCTAGATTCGTGTTGACTTAGCGCTACATGTACGGTTAAGACTAAAAATCCTAGAATCTAAAGGTTGAGGTTGACTCTGTGAATCTATAAATAGGTGGCTTCTCCCATTCCAATATACACCATTTCTTTATATCTTCTGCCTCTATGAATCTATTCTAAACATAAATATATAATGGGGGAATGCTGCTGAAGCCTAGATCTACAGAGACAACGTTCAGGATTTACATAGAACACCAAAAGGGATTGCATTGGACTTTTCTATGGCATATAGTTATATATATAAGAGATTTAATCTCTTCTTCACCAAGACCCACTGTGATTCCCTGTCAATTTCAGATCTGATTTCTTAGATTATAACATGAAAGTTAAATAAAATTGGTTTAGAATATACAGTGTTTATAAGATAATTGTTATACATGTTTTTCATTGTTAATCACCTATGCCATTGTGACAAGTAAACATATGTCTTTGGTGTTGGATAATTAATAAGTTATATGTATCTATCTTCCTTTTCCCTGCTTCTATGTTTTAGTTTATTTCCAGTCTAGCCTATATGCCTATGTGATTAGAATCTATTCTTCTTCCTCTGTTTTCCTTTTTATTTACACTAAGCATAGGCTTTTGTAAGCAATGGCTTTTGTAAGCGTAGGCTATATCAGATTAGAGTGTGCGTATAATTGGGGTAACAATGAATGGTACAAAAAGAGAAATTCAGGCATACTGTTTAATTGAGGATTGTTTAACTATAATTTGGGAAAGCAATAATATGCACATGTTTAAACTTGCTATAAGTTGATAAAATGGGATAATGTGTATATACTTGCTGTAAATTGATAAAAATGGATAATATGCATAAACCTATACATGTTGTAATTTGGGAACATAGTTTTATGAATAGTATGCATATGTATAAACATGTAAAGTTTGACTTAATACAGACATTAGGTAAATGACATGTTGGAATATTGTAAGTACCAGATGTAAGCTAACAAACTAAATTATTATAGTAATTATACGTACATCTGGGCAGGTGTTTTAGGGAAGGGTTGTACACACATAATGACATGCAATATCAAAATCATGTTTATTAGTAAACCAAAACCTACTAGATTAAACATGATTATTAATAAGCTAAGAGGTCCCTCGTTCTGCTGTTGTATTAGGTTTGGGGAGTCTTAAATCCTAATTATTTGGGGGAATAAGCTTAGAGTGTTTGGCTTGTGTTAATCTGCTGTTTGTATCCCATTTGGTATTTTGTTAGACGAGGCCTCACACTAGAAAGGGGCCAGGGCGCGCTTTATTAGAATTGGATAGTAAGAGATTCACATGGGGAAGGGGGATATAGGCGCGTTCCGACGGAGTCATGAGTGTGTATGAGTCCGATTAGGGAAACTGAACCGCTGTAACACTAGTAAATAGGTCTGTATTATGTAGTTGCTAGGTTAGGGAGTGATACACCCTACTACTGGGGCCGACATAGGGTATTTACGTAGTAGGGAGCCGATCGCATGGGCAACAATTAAGGTATGCCTAATCCTGTTGTTATTTAATTAAGGTAACACCTAGTCCTATTTTGTAATAAGGGTACGCCTAATCCTGCTATTAATTTTGATGTTGATACTACCGTTATGTAATTAGGATAAATACTTAATCCTGTCATACTAGTATTGGTGTAAGCATAACCTGTTTAGGGATATAAATGTAAAGCATTATTCGATCATAGTTTATTCCTCTCTATCCTGCTATTTTGCTTAGTTTATATGTTACCTTATATGATACTGTACTTCTCATCCGGTCTTATTTACCTGTCTTGATATTTCTACTTTATGCATATTTGAAATTCACTTAAACTCGCCAGACTTTATGTCTAACCCTTTTTGTGTTGCTTCTTTCTTCCTTCCCTCCAGGTCCTCAGAGTGGAAGCACTCAACAGTGACTAGGACTTTCTCTTACAGCTTGGACTTAGATTTCTTGAGATGTACCATTTTGACTTGCACTCTACTCTATTATGGCTTATGACGAGGGATATGATTTTATTTTATGGAATTATGATACTTTTATTTTGAAAAACAGATTTGATGTGACAATCTAGACTTCCCCGATCACCGAAGAGACGGAAGAGCCTGGATTGTAATGAGAACACGAAGCATCATAACACAATCATGAGAACATTTCGTTGCTATTAAAATAATTTACATCAGAGTACAAGATATCAGAGTTCAAATAGATAAGATATAGCGGAAAAATTTCGGAGATTTATTACAAAACAGCGGAAATATATATACATAAATATAATGCATAGTGGAAATCCTCAACTACCACAATTTAAAGAAATACACGGATACAAAGCATTCCAAATATAGCTCCAGCCGTAATCCTGGATCTTGTGAAAAGAAATATTGTGAAAACCAAAACTACTAGCTGCCCATGCGGAAAATATGGGCACCCAGAGTTTAGGTAGATACAATAAACTCTGAGTCAGTCATGGGACTGGCGTGAGAACTAAAAAAGTTATTAACTTGATTTTAATATTGGGTAAATCAAGGGAGCACGGCGCATGTCACGGAACAGGTTTTCTCCCATGAATACTCTGAACTAAAACAAGTTGTAAACAACGCAATGCTTTTGAAAAAATGAAGCTATTATAAGACTCCGTTCCCATCACACAATGCAACGCAAGCCAGATGATAAAATTTAACCTTATAATAGCCAAGCATGCTTGATACGCGAGATTTATCTTTTATTATTACTATAAGTGGAGAAATTAACTTCAAATATAAATGTATCAATCATAGAAGACATAGTACCCCATCCTACTATGTCGCTATATTGGTTTACAACTAAAACTGAAAAGTCGCATATTGGAAATTGGATTTCCAACATGAGTCAAGGCAAGGCGTGGCTCCTTCCGATTCGAGACGCTCTAGCAAATGCCTCAGGACTCAGATGCTGGCGAGCCCTTGGTTTCTACAGGGCCGATCCACACTTACTTTAGTGAATTAATTATTCCTGAACAATACATTTCTCGGTCCTATCGGACCTCCAAAATGGTCAGTATGTCAACCAATCATATCTAAGGCGCCTCGCATCCATCATCCACATAAGTAAAAATGTCAGGGCTACATACCATGGCACCACTTCTAGCTAGAAAGAAACGTATGCACCCCCACGTCCCTGATCCTGTTTTAACTCATACCAGAATGCGAGTCTTGCGAATTAACGCTATACACAAAGTTATGCTACTTAAAGCCGTGCTTTGATCATCATCTGCAAAACTTTGCTTTTCAACAAAAGTTTTGATCATTTGCATCTTAGAATGCCACATTGACAATTCATGCCATACAACTGATGTCTATCAATATATACCTCTAAGCTCGTACGTCCCAGAGAATGGTGTTAAGCAAGAGAATAAATTCTCCGCCACCAAACAGATGTATATTTAATAGAAATAAATCAACACGGAATGAAATACAATGTCAGACACACATCCATTTACAAGTCCGTTCTGGGTTTGAATGAAACTGGAGGCACCTTATTCCTCGTCCCATATCGAGACACTTATTACGTCTGGACGATCACCACTCATTACCTTGTCTTAGGTGTACAGCCCAATTAAGACATCAGTATTCATCCAAACAATGTGAAGATCTCTGGTATTCAACCACCGTCTTCATTGTTGACTTTTAGTCACCGTATCAGTTATTCAAAATGGGATAAACCCAATCTTTCTGAATAACTTGCGTATTTTATAATCAATAATCAAGTGCTATAAAAACACATCATACGCCTCCTTCCAATTTAGAATATTCTTTTATTCAAATATTCACATCTTAGGGGAAAGGTTCCCATTAATTTTATCAAAGATAAGTTCTTTTAAACTTATTCTTTAATCTTCCTTCGGATATCAATTTCAAAAAAATTTATTTTATCTTTCCACAACTTAAACCAGTTAAGGTTTATAAACGAGTCGGGATTATCGAGCCTTGTGGAAGTGACCATTTATTTATTAATCCCAATCCCGTCCTATTCATCCCATGGAGCAAAACTAGTAGTACTCCATATCTAACACCCACTGTGTTATCGATAAATTTAATTACCATTTCATGTTCAAATATAATTAAAGATTTGGCTATCGCTTGGAGTAAAACTGGCGGTACTCCATTCTCGATCATTTCATGAATTTGATAAATTTAATTATTCCATTCTCATTTTTAATCTACTTAAAGATTAATTAAAACTTTAGTTTAATTTTAATCTCAAAAATCAATACTTGATGATTGTTCAAATTTTAGGCAATAAATTCTCTTTACTTGGGTTAAAGAACAAATGTCGTTTAAAACATTATTCATGTTAAACCCAAAATCCTCTTCCATTAAAATGGAACTTTCACGGAATTCATAACAGTATATAATCGATATAAATTTCCGTATCATACTAATACTATAAACGAAATAACGGCAAGGCCTTTTAAATTCCACAAACAGTAATTCTCTTCCTTCATAGAATCTCATCTCGATTATCACTAAATCGAATTCCATTTAGTTCCAATTTAATATATTTAATTGGAAGACTTTACTTTTGACAATTTACATTATATCTTAATTAAAAGATTTATAGATTCTAGATTATAACTTCACTGTTAATCGGGTTTAAGAACTAATGTTATTTAAAACATCGTTTATAATGAACCCGCAATCAACTACCATTTAATTCCAATTCTATTAATTAATTGGAAAACTTCATTAAATTTTGGTTAAAAGATTTATTCTTTTCTCAACTAGGTTTAAGAACAGTGTTATTAAAGACAACATTCACGACAAACCCAAAATCCAATTTGATATTAAATACAAAGCTCTGAATAGAAATCATATCGGCTTATATTCAACATCAAATTCTGAAACTAACGGATATCGTATTGGGAATAACGATATCTGCATCTTCCAAATTCCTCAACAATATCTGTATAATCACGGAATCCAGTATCGAATAGTTCTGATGATTATTTCCATTTAAATCCTTTCCAATTCATACGTTGGAAAATTTTGGTTATATTAAAACCATATAATTTCTTTTAGTTGTTTACTTAATTTGTTAACTAGTTCATTCAGATAAATATCTTTTATCTTTCCCAAAATTTGAAATATTTAATCCAAAATCTTTTCAAATCATTTAATATTATTTAACACAATTTATCCGTATTTTCATTAATTTTAATATTGTCATTTTAGTCGATTTCCATATACGGCCATCGAACTGCATTTACAGCGACCATTTCAAATATTGATTTGGACATATTTTAATATCTAACCATTATATTTCAAATCTCTTTTTATCATTTGTTCTCTTCGATACGAACCCAACGGTTCCGGTTATAGAAGAATCCGATGGTCGGATCTCCCGTTACATCAATTCGAAGTTAATGGTTGAAATTCGTGAACGGTCGTTGTGCCATATGTTCTACTCAAACCATTTAAATATATATGTAATATATTTTGTCAACTTCCTTTTTAAAACGTATTTTATAAATCTTTTATAAATTCATTTTAAAATGATTTCAACTTCCTTTTCAATTTTAAATCAAAATCGAACAATCTATATTATTATAATATAAAAACAATAATATTTTCAACATATCAGATTTTGAAATCAAATCCTTTTGATATTTATTACAAAATGAATAAAATTGACAGGAAAATTTGTTTGAGTTAAAATGGCGTACATCTACTTTACTCGGCTTCATATATTTTCGTGCCCATCCAAAATCGGACGTCAAAATCATATTTTGATTCTTTACTGAGTATTATTTTAAAGTATTCGCTATTTCTGAATTGGAATCAGACTCAATCAATTACCATATAATTTTATTTATATGGATTCCATACATAGCATGTATTCAAAAATAGTGATAAACAATTATTAAACAGTCAATCACATCCAAAGTGCAATTTTCAACTGTATAAGCATTAAAAAAAATTAGATAACGCTTTTCACAGTCTATCAATGAATCGGTTGACATACAATTAAATCCAAAGGAGATGTGAATTAATTATAGTCCCCAAACCCGTGTGGGGTTTCAACCAACAACAATGAATTCAAATTAATCACTGGTTAATAAATTTAACCAATTCTAATTTGATTCGAATTATTTTTCTAATTAACCAATTCTCACTATTTAAATTTTAAATGGATATATATAATTTAATTTCAACTACTACAATAATATTAACATTATTTTTAATATGTTAAACATCACAATCACTACACAATATAGTCAATTAAATCATCCATGGTTTTCAAACAACAGTGAATGTGAGCTAACAGGCACCGTACAACATTTTTGTGATAATTAGACAAATAAAAATCAACACTGAAAATCTTCAGTTATAAAATAAATGACTGTACAAAATTTGAATGAGAGAGTTCTTACATTGGTTTCCACTCCGTCAGTCTTTACTTGAAGATTTTATTTTTAAACTAAATTAAACAGGCATTTAATTTAGCTCAAAAGTTCAACTTGCTCTATTTCCGTTCTGGTCAGTTCCATGTTGTAGAGTTCGTTATCGCGATCGTAACTGAAATTATCAGATTTCGATCTCGTATGAAAAAGATACAATATTTTAAATGCTAAAGAATTTTAATAGTCATTAACAAGGTAATCAATTAACTTAAACCTTAATTAGTTTTTAAACTAATCTTTCTTCCTCCCAGGTTCATGAGGTCGACTTGCTCCTCCTTAGCTCGAAACGCAAGCCACGTGGGGCCCTCCGCTACTGATAAGAACTCACCCCTCCATGCATTGTTCGGGCACCTCCCCACGGCCAGCACCGCTGCCTTCTCGGTGGCCCCAATCGCCTCAGTTCCGTTCTTGAACGCGGTGACTTTAAGCTCGAAATTCGAGCTGCATACACCATGAAAGTACATCACACCCAAACCAAATTTAAGCCCTCACTTCACTCTTCGATCTTCATGTGTTGAGTTTTGATTAATATTGAATGGATTGGAAAAAAATGGGAGGGAAAGAGGGAGCGATTTTGGCCTTCAGTTTTAGGGCTGACGGCAGATTTTGATTTGTGAAGAGAACTAGGGTTTTAAAGATCATATATATCCTTATAATATTATTTAATTCGAAAAATACTTGCTCATCGATCCAAACTACAAATCAAACCCAACGACTATCGTCCCTAGCTAAATACCTTATTTCGAACACAATGGGATATGTTTCGTAAGCCAATTCAATCGTTTTCATTAGTTTTTGTTAAAATTAACATATAAATTAATATTTACGGTGAATATTGAATTTTAACATACGTTTTAATTTACTGGGGCCAAATACAGACTCCAAAAATTAGGAAAATTGAAATCAAGCTACGTTTTGACGATACGGTCCTAACAAAATTAGTTTCGTCGAATTTGGACACCGTTTGAAAAATATCCTTTTAACTAGCTTATTAAATTCAAATTGAAATTAAAAACGCTTTTAAATTCACTACACTTACAAATTAATTCAAAAAATTATGAAATTTTAAACCTAACAATAATGACATTCCGGATCCAACGGAATTGGTTTAGTAGAAAACGGAGGTAGTTTGCAAAATGGCTATTTTTAAGGGTTATATATAATTTAAAAATATATATAAATTCCATAGTGACTATTCTAAATTTTAAACTAGACATAACTTATAATTTATAAAGTGAAATCTTAATTTCTTGCATTCGTTAGAAAATTATAGTTAAATAGATTATAACATTTCTTGTTTTATCCAATTCTGATTTATACTGAATTCGGTATATTCATTTAAAGTTCAAAAACCAAATTTTCAAACTAACGCACCATTTCTAGTTCATTTTAATTAAATTTTAAGTTTATATGTTTTTACTTCAATTTAAATAGATTTTAAATCGTTAACTCTCAAAATAAATCATTTTAAATTCTTAAAATCCATTAAATCAATTAAAAATAAAATTTTAAATTGGTTCCAAAATCTGGGTTGTTACAATCTCCCCCACTTAAAATCTTTTCGTCCTCGAAAAGGAAGATAGAATTGAAATTTGTTTTACTTAATCAACTCCACCTTCGCTTGGCTCATGTTCTTCAACTTTTCAGTTCCTAAGAACTTTCTAATCTCTCAAAATTTGGCTAACACCCTAAATTTTTGAAAAAAATCACCATAACCTCCTTTGTACGCGCTGATCGATAAAACCATAACTTGCCTCACAGGGCCCTCATCATTCAAAAAGAAAAAGAAAAAAGTCGGCTCATAAAATCATCAAACCCAATCAATATAACAAACATGTACCTATTTGTCGGGCATACAATTTTATTCCTCTTCTTAGCTTCCATTTTATGACTTGTTCAATATATATACATGTATATGTATGTAATTCCAATTAATTTTCAATTCAGTTCAAAATTTGGTTCGATTCAGCTTAATTTGCCTTTCATTTTCATATTGGTTCCATCATTCCAATATCTTAATTAGTTAAACTAATAATCACACATCACTACCAACAATCGATTAGTTGATTAGCTTTTCAAACATATAACTTTAATATACTTAAAATCATATTTTCAATGACAAATCACAAACAATAAACTCTAGCTAAGTTTTGGTTCACACCAGTCAATTGGAAATATATAGGTATCCTACTTTCGGAACTCAAACACAAACACTGATGATGCTAGCAATCTTCAGAATCATCTTCGAGCGACTAGATTGTGATTTGATATCTATCCAGCATATTTGAGACTTCGGATATACGTTAATTACATGTACATTTAAAATCTTCATATACCCGATAGTCCAAATTCAATATAAAATAAAATACTCAAATACGAATAATAGATATAAAATTTCAAACTAAATTTGTTTTTATAAATAATACTCTTCAAACAAATTTTAGGATATTACTGATCTTATCTCTAACGAGTCATTCTTATAGGATTTTACTAATTATATCTCTGATGAATTCTTTCATTTGTTTCTAATGTGTCTTGTTCTCGAGCTTAGTAAACCAAAGCTCTGATAACAACTGTGACAACCTTGACTTCCCCGATCTTCGAAGAGATAAAGGAGCTTGGATTGTTATGAGAACATGACGCATCAGAACATAAACATGAGAACATTTCATTGCTATTAAAATAATGTACATCAGTGTTCAAATAAATAATATACAGTGGAAAAATATCAGAGATTTATTATAAAACAGCGGAAATATATATACATAAATATAATGCACAGTGGAAAACCTCAACTAGCACAACTGAAAGAAATACACGGATACAAAACAATCCGAATATAGCTCCAGCCATAATCCAGGATCCTGTGAAAAGAAATATCTGCGAAAACCAAAATTACTAACTGCCCATGTGGAAAATATGGGCACCCAGAGTTTAGGTAGAAACAATAAACTCCGAGTCAGCCATGGGACTGGTGTAAGAATTAAAACAGTTATTAACTTGATTTTAATATTGGGTAAATCAAGGGATCACGCCGCATGCCACCGAACAGGTTTACTCCCATGAATACTCTGAACTAAATCAATTTGTAAACAATCCAATGCTTTTTGGTAAATAAAGCTACTATAAGACTCAGGTCCCATCACACAATGCAACGCAAGCCGGAGGATAAAGTTTAACTTTATAATAGCCAAACATGTTTGGTACGCGAAATTTATCTTTTATTATTACTATAAGTGAAGAGATCAACTTCAAATATAAATGTATCAATCATAGACGATATAATACTCCATCCTACTACGTCGTCATATAAGTTTACAACTAAAACTGAAAGGTCGCGTATTGGAAATTGGATTTCCAGCATGAGTCAAGGCAACAGATGGCTCCTTCTGATTCGAGACACTCTAGCAAACGCCTCGGGACTCAGATGTTGGCGATCCCTTGGTTCTTGCAGTACTGGTCCACACTTACTTTAGTGGATTAATTATTCTTGAACAATACGTTTCCCGGTCCTATCGGACCTCCAAACTGGTCATTTTGTTGACCAATCATATCTGAGGCGCCTCTCATCCATCATCCACATAAGTAAAAAAGTCTGGGCTGCATACCATGACACCACATCTAGCTAGAAAGAAATGTATGCACTTTCTACGTCCCTGATCCCGTTTTCAACTCATATCGGGGTGTGAGGCTCGCGAATTAACACTATATACAAAGCTATGCTAGTCAAAGCCGTGCTTTGATCATCATCCATGAAACTTTGCTTTTCAACGAAAGCCTTGATCATTTGCATCTTAGCATGCCACATTGACAATTCATGCCATACAACTGATGTATATCAATATATAACCTCTAAGCTCGTACGTCTCAAAGAATGGTGTTAAGCAAGAGAATAAATTCTCCGCCACCAAACAGATGTATATTTAATAGAAATCAATCAATACGGAATGAAATACAATGTCATACTGAAACGACCCAAACTTCCCCGTAAAGGGAAGTCTAGATTGCTTTGAGAACAATACACATCAGGACACAAACTGAAGAACATTTTATTGCTGAAAACAACAATTACATCAGAGTACAAGAATATAACAGGGTATGAATACTTATTACATAATAGAAATACATTAATATCAGAGTTTTAAATTACATTTAAATAGCAGCGGAAAAATAATACAAATATACAACTGGAAGGAATACACGGATACAGAGCTTTTCAAATACCGCTTCAGCTGTAAGCCAGGATGATGTAAATACATCTGCAAAAAAAGCTACTCGATTGCCCGTGTGGAAAATATGGGCACCCGAGTTCTCCAGTGAAACAAACTACAGGTCAATCATGGGACTGGTATGAGAAATCTTAATTTAACTTATCTAACAATAAGGCTAATCACAGGACCACGCCGCTAACGCGGAACGGGTTTACTCCATTGGATTGTCGGTGCATAAAATAAAGTAAATCGTTAAACAACGCAATGCTTTTTAGAGAAATGAAACCATTATAAGACTCAAGTCCCATCACACAATGCAACGCAAACCGGAGGATAGAGTTTTCCCTTATAATGGTCAAAAGATGCTTGATACGATAAAACGGATTTTGTAATAGTGTGTATATATATGGGTATATATATTTCAAAAACATTTCAATCATAGAAGGCATAGTACCCCATCCTACTATGTCGCCATACTAGTTCTACAATCAAAACCGCAAGGTCGTATTGGAAATTGGATTTCCATCATGAGTCAAGGCTAGGGGCAAGCTCCTCTCCGATTCGAGACACTCTAGCAAATGCCTCAGGATCCCCCGCAGTGAACCCTTGGAGCGGTAGGGCCGGTCCCCGCCTATCGGCAGTGGATAAATTATGCCTGAACACACGTTTCCCGGTTCCTTTGAACCTATAGTACGACCACTAACGGCCTATAAAATTCCGAGGCGCCTCAAAATCAATCATCCACATAAGTAAAATGCCAGCCAGTTTAAGCACTGACACTACCACTAGCTAGAAAGAAACGTGTGCACTCCCTACGGCCCATATCCCGTTTTTGACTCATACCGGGGTGTGAGGCTCGCGAAGTCACGATATACACAAAGCTATGTCGTAATAGGCTATACTTTGATCATCCCACAAGGCCCTGCTTTTCAGTAAAAGCCTTGATCATTTGCATCTTGGCGTGCCACATTGACAATTCACGCCATGCGATAAATCACTATTAATATATACCAGGGTGTTAAGCAGAGAATAAATCCTCCACCACCAAACAGACATACATTAACAGAAATCGATTTAATTCACATGGAACGAAATCCAATGTTAGACAAGCATCCATTTACTAGCTTATGCTCTGGGTCTGAGCGAAAACCAAATCCGAACAATCAACAATAGTCCGGACGGCCACCACTGAAGCCCCTTCAAGGCAGCTATTCCTATCAAGGGTCTCTATAGCAACACATCCATTCGATGTGAAGATCGTCGGTCTTCAACCACCGTCTTCATCTTCGACTCTTCATTGTCGTAGTAATTATTCGGAATGGGTTAAACCCGGTCTTCCCGAATAACTCACGTATTTTATAATTAAAAATCAAGTACTATAAAAACACATCCAACGCCTCATTCCAATTCAGAATATTCTTCTAATAAAATATTCGCATTTTTTTATCAAAGATAAACTCTTTAAATTATTCTTAGATCTTACTTTTAAAGTTTTATTAAGAACCCAATTTGGTTTTAAATATCATAAATCATTATTCAATGATTAATTAAATTTAAGAAATTAATCTTATCTTTAACTGGGTTAAAGAACTAATGTCATTTTAAAACACCGTTCACGATAAACCCAAAATCGACTTCCATTAAATATGGAATCTTCACAGAAATCAAATCAATATATAATCGTTATAAATTTCTGTATCTGACCAATAATATAAATGGAATAACGGCAAAGCCTCTTAAATTCCATATGTAGTATCGATCTTCTTTTACAGAAGCTTATCTCAGTTATTATTAATTCGAATTCCATTCAATTCCAATTTAATATATTAAATTGGAAAACTTTACTTTTGGAAAATTCCTATTTAAATCTTGATACAAGATTTATAAATTCCAAAACATATTCTTATTGTTAATTGAGTTAAAGAACAGATGTCATTTAAAAACATTGTTCACGATAAACTCAATTCACAAATCATTTTTATTCCAATTACAAAATATAGTTTGAAACTCTAGTAATCTTAATTAAAAGATTTATTCTTTTCAACTGGGTTTAAGAAAGGTGTTATTGAAGACACCATTCACGACAAACCCAAAATCCAATTTATTTAGTTTAATTTCAATTAAATATTCACTAATTGGAAAACTTCATTAAATCTTAATTTAATGATTTATTCTAGTTAATAACTAATTCATTTCAATAAAAATATATTTTTCTAAAATATATTCTTTTTTTCTAAAATACTCTTTTTCTAAGACATTTTCTAAAATATTCTTTTCTCTAGAATATTCTTTATTGGAATGTGACTCAATCAACAACCATATATTGTGTGTAATCAACAATCATGATAAATAATTATCAAACATCCAAATGACGACCAAAATGGAATTTATAACTGAGTGAGCACTAAAGTACACAACTAACGCACATCACAGACTGTCAATCCATCGATTGACAGATAACTAAATATTGGGATAAGTGTGTGTCAAATTTCATCCCAATACCTGTGTGGGGTTTCATCCATCAAGCAAATAATAAATTATTTGTGCACTTGGGCGATGTGTGAAAATAATCGTCCCAATCACATAAACAAGTCAGGTAACATAAAATGTCAATAAAAATGTCGCCTTAAATCTACTCTTTTTATTTTAAAATGACAATAAAAATACAAGTTTTTCATCTACTCATTTATTTACATTTGAAATGTAAATCAAAATGTAACTTTTAATCTAATCTTTTATCGCATCTAAAATGACGATAAAAATATCATTTTTTAATCCATGGTTCTATTTGTATCTGAAATGTAAATATAAATGTACTTTTTAATTCTATGTTTTTATTTACATCTAAAAATGTAAATAAAAATTCACGTTTTCAATTCATGTTTTATTTACTCTTTTTTTTATGAACAAAAATGTATATTTTTGTTTCAACCTTTAAAATGAACAAAATGTCTATTCTTGTTTAATCCCTATTAATGATCACAAATGTATATTTTGATTTGATTTCATTCCCTTTGAATGACAGAAAATGTATATTTCTAATTCAACTACCCTAATTTGTCAAAATTGTTCATTTTGGTTTCAACAGTTCTAATTTGACAAAAAGTCCAATTTTGTTTTCAACTATTACATTTGACAAAATGTATATTTTCCTCCTCCTTTTACATTTGATGAAAATGTATATTTTTCTTTCATAAAACAAGTTTCAACATAAAGGTGATTTTTATTTCACAAATCAAGCTTTTGACAAAAAGTGTATTTTAAATTCACTTTTTAATGTATGAAAATATATACCTTTAACTAATTCTTTTCAATGCATAAAAATGTCTATTTTATATGCATAATATATTTTCAAATCAAAACGTTGTTTTTATTTTTCTAACAGATTTCTAGTCAAAAATGTTACTCTATTTCACTAACCAAGTTTTGACAAAAAAAAAATGTTAATTCTTTTCCCTTAATCAAATTTTGACAAAAATGTTGATTCTTTTTCCTTAATCAAATTTTGACAAAAATTGTAAATCTTTTATAATCCTTATTAAATAACAAAATGTGTCTTTTTCTTCTCATTCTTTTAAAAGTGACAAACTGTCATTTTTATCTCACTAACATGTTTAACATAAAAATGTTATTTCTAATTCAACTAATCATGTTTTAACAAAAATGAATATTTCTAATTCTACGCTTCTTATGACAATGAAAACATAATTTCCTTTTTTTTTTAAAAAAAAAAGGATGTTACATAAAAGTCTATTTCTTTTATTGAAAAAGAATGAAATGAAAATCTTGTTAATTCTTTTTAAAATGACCACTAAGAAATGTTTTTAATTCATTCTTACAAAATGTCCAAAAGAAATATTTTATTCCATTTTTAAAAGAATGAGATGGTTACATTTCTATTAGAAATGAAAATTTGGTTTAATTCAATTTTAATTAGCAAAAGGTTAATTCTGGTTTCAACTAAACGAGGTAGACAAATAATGCACTTTAGTTTAACTAGTATATTTTTGTTGAAAATTCTAATTCAAACAAAATGATAAAAATAGTGCATTTTTATTTTCGTCCCACTAATTTTATTACCACAAAAATAATCTATATGTTTCAACAATTTTATTATAAAGATGATAGATTTGTTTCAACCATACCATTATATCACAATACCACCCAATTACAGATCTATACAAACAAGATGTTCCACATCAAATTACGTACAATACACAATCTATATGAATCTAACCAACGAATAAATAATGATTTACAACACATAAAAATTAAATTAATTATAAATTTAAAATAAGAAATCTCACATTGAATTTTGACTGATTTTTCAAGGTTCTTCGATTCAGCTCTAGTCAGTGTCATGCTGTAGATCTCGTTGAGACGATTTCAACGCTTCTGAAATTTCTGAATTTGTATTTCATACGAAGAAGTTGTGATCATTTAACTATTTGGATATATAATTAATTTAAGTAAATCACAATTAACCTTATAATCATGTTTTACAAAGCGTTGCCTTTCTTCCCCAATATTCTGTAAACCACAAACAGGAAAACCCATCATATCGACCTGAACATCCCAGTGCCGCCACCACTAGGGACCACCGGCCTCCGATCAGACGCCTCCACTCCGTTCGCCTCGACGCCGCCAACCACCGCCTGGAGCAGCTCCAGGTTCGAACCCCCCTACCCGCCTGAATTCCCCTTCGACGCAGTGACCATTGAGCACGAAAATTGGCCACTACAGTTGACTATATCCTATCATAACCGTATGGATGAGAAGATCTAACTAAGTTCTTCGATTTTGCTTAAGAACTAGATGCTGATTAGTGAAGATTAGTATGAGATTAAGAGATAAAATTGGGATCAAACCGGCCATTGGTTCATAGAAACGGCGGCTACAGGAATAGGATTAGGGTTATGTGTATTTTCCATGTATTTATACTGTATTTTATATGGTATTTTATACTATTTATTTATTTTAATTCAAGAAAATGTTTGTTCATTGATACTAACTTCGAATCGAACCCAACGAATGACGCCCCTAGCTAAATACCCCCATCCCGGACACATTGGAATATGTTTCGTAACCTAGTTCGGCTGTTACGATATGTTTTCTTTAAATTTAATTATAAATCATTTAATTATTAAATTCAAACGTACATTTTAAATTACCGGGGCCACATACGAACTCTAAAAATTCCAGAAAAATTATTTCTTGTTATGTTTTGACGATACGGTTCTAACAAGACTAATTTCGTCGAATTCTGAGACTGTTTAAAAAATAGCCTTTTTCTAGTCGATTAAATTTGACTGAAACAGTCAAAACACATTTTCTTTTACCACACTCACATATTAATACGAAAAATTATGAAAATTGAAACTTAGCAATAATATGACATTCCGGTTCCAACAAAAGTGGTTTCGTCGAAAACCGAGGTCATTTGAAAAATGACTATTTTTAAGGGCTAAATATTATATTAATATATATATATATATATAAATTCTACAGCGACTTTTCTAAATTTTAAACTGGATATAACTTTCAAATTATAAAGTGAAATTTCAGTTTCTCAGATTCGTTAGAAAGATATGATTAAACAGATTAAATATTTATTGTTTCACTCAATTCTTATTTAAAACGAATTATGTACAGACATTTAAAGTTCAAATTCAAATTTTCAAACTGCAGCGCTGTTTTAAACTCCTTTTATAATTAAATTAAATTTATTCGTTTTAAAATAAATTTTTAGTCGTTCTTATTTAAAATAAATTATTTTAAATATCAAAATCCATCAAAATTTCTAAAATGAAAATTTTAAATTGGCCCCAAAATTCCGGGTTGTTACAATCACCCCCACTTAAAATCTTTTCGTCCTCGAAAAGGAACGAAGCTAAAAGTTGTTTAATTTAACCAACTCAACTTTAAATTTTATTTATTGTTTCAATGATTTTGTTAGTTAAATTAATTATCATTTCTATTCTTTTATTAGTTAAACCAATAATCAAACATCACAACCAACAATCAATTAGGTGATTAACTTTTCAAATATATATAACTTGTATATATAGTCAAAACTCATATTTTTAGTGCAAATCACGGCAATGTATTTTAACTAAGTGTTGGTTCTCATACCAGTCAATGGAAATATATAGAAATCCCAATTTCGAAACTGGAACATAAATACTGATGATGTCCGGACATCACCAGAATCATCCTCGGGTGTCTAGAGTGTGATTCTATATCTATCCAGTATATTAAAACTTTGAATAACCGTTAATTACTCATATATTCGAAATCTTTATATACTTGATTGTCCACATTAAAATATAATAATATACTCAAATACGTATTTTAAGATAAAATTTTCAAAACTAAATTTGTTTTTACTTTTATTTTTAAAGAAAATAATACTCTTCACACTCGTTCTAGGATACTACTAATCCCATATCTAACGAGTTATTCTCATTGGATATTACGAATCCAATCTCTGATGAATTCTTTCGTTCGGTTTTAATGTGTCTTGTTCTTGAGCTCTGTAAACCAAAGCCCTGATACCAAATGAAACGACCCAAACTTCCCCGTAAAGGGAAATCTAGATTTCTTTGAGAACAATACACATCAGAACACAAACTGAAGAACATTTTATTGCTGAAAATAACAATTACATCAGAGTACAAGAATATAATAGAGTATGAATACTTATTACATAATAGAAATACATTAATATCAGAGTTTTAAATTACATTTAAATAGCAGCAGAAAAATAATACAAATATACAACTAGAAGAAAAACACGGATACAGAGCTTTCCAAATACCGCTTCAGTTGTAAGCAAGGATCATGTAAATATATAAGCAAAAAAAGCTACTCGATTGCCCGTGTGGAAAATATGGGAACCCGATGACACGACCCGAACTTCCCCGTGAAGGAAAGCACGGATGGCGTTGAGGACAAGACAAAATAGAATGCAGACGGAAGAACATTTCATTGTTATTACAACAATTCCATCAGATACAAGAATATACGGAGTATAAATGAATAAATTACATTCGATAAATATCAGAGATTACAATAAATTACATAGCAGTGGAAAAACAATATAAAACACAACTAAAAGTAATACATGGATACAGAGCTTTCCGAGCATCGTTCCAGCTGTAAATCAAGATCCTGTGAATATGAATCTGCAAAACCAAAACTACTAGCTGCTCGTGTAGAAAAATAGGGGGCACCCAGAGTTTAGGTTAAAACAATAAACTCCAGGTCAGTCATGTGACTGGTGTGAGAACTAAAACAGTTATTTAAAACTTTACTTTAAAAGAGAGTAATTCAAGGGACCACGCCGTATAACACGGAACGGGTTTCCTCCCAAGAATACCAGTGCATAGAATAAACAACGCAATGCTTATTCGAAAATGAAGCTATTATAAGACCCAGGTCCCATCACACAATGCAACGCAAGCCGGAGGATAGGGTTTTCCCTTATAATAGCCAAACATGCTTGGTACGTTTAAAACAAATCAATTGATACTATAATAAGTTTATAGTGTCAAAACAATTTCAATCATAAATATCAATCATAGACGACATAGCATCCCATGCAACTATGTCGCCATACTAGGCTCTACAAATAAAGCCGAAATATCTCGTATTGGAAATTGGGTTTCCGTCATGAGTCGAGGCCAGGGGCAAGCTCCTCTCCGCTTCGAGACACTCTAGCAAATGTCCCAGGACTACACACATTGGGTAACCCTTGGATCGGTTAGGTCGGTCCTCTCTTACGTTTGAGGATTGGCAATTCCTGAACACACGTTTCCCGGTCCTTACAGACCTATAATCGAGGCGCCTCATTCCAACAACCACAAAGGTGAAAAGTATATGAATGTCAGGGTTGGTAAGTCACTGACACCACCAAAGATAGAAAGAAACGTCGTGTTCTCCCAACGGTCCGTATCCCGTTTTTGACTCATACCGAGGTGTGAGGCTCGCGAATCCACGCTATACACAAAGCTATGCCACGTAGGCCGTGCTTTGACCATCAACCACAAGACTTTGCTTTTCAACAGAAGCATTGATCCATGCAACTCAGCATGCCACACAGGCAATTCATGCCATGCTATTGATATCTATCGATATATAACCTCTAAGCTCGTACGTCTCAGAGAAGGACGTTAAGCAAGAGAATAAATTCTCCGCCGCCAACAGATATATATTTAACAGAAATCAATCAACACAGAATAAAATCCAATGTCAGACACACAATCCATTTACAAGTTCGTTCTGGGTCTGAACGAAACCGGAGGCACTTTCCTCGCATATCCATCCATCTCCAAGTACGTCTGGACGACAACCAACTGATTCCCTCATCTTGGGTGTACAGCCCAATCAAGATCATCAGTAATCACCCGAACGATGCGAAGACTTCCGGTCTTCAACCACCGTCTTCATCTTCGACATATCGTCGAATCGGTTATTCAGAATGGGTATAAACCCGGCCTTTCCGAACAACCCGCGTATATTAAAAACAAATGTTACACAAACACAACATACGCCTCATTCCAATTCAGCAGCCACTAACCGTAAATCAACAAGAGAACAATTTCCCAAATATTAACCCCGAAGGCCGAAACCAACATCAGATCAATACCCAGGAAACCATTCTTCTTAGCTAACCTACAGCTAGTTTCTAAATTTCATATTCTTTGGGAAAGGTTCCCATTAATTTTATCCAAGATAAATTCTTTAAAATTTATCCTTTAATCTTCCTTTGGATGTCGTTTCAAACCAAATTATGGTTTTTCCAAACTAGCCTTGATTAGCGAACCGTACCGAAGTAATTATTTATTTTATTTCCCAATCCCAACCTATTCATCCCATGAAGCAAAACTGATAATACACCATATCTAATACCACAGTGTTATTGGTAAAATTTATTACCATTTCACGTTCAAATCTAATTAAAAATTTAACTATCGCTTGGAGCAAAACTTGTGATACTCCATTCTCGCTCATTTTCCAAATTTGATAATTTAAATTATCAATTCACATTTCAATCCAATTGCGGATTCATTAAAACTCCCGTTTCTGGGTTAAAGAACTAATGTCATTTAAAACATTGTTTACGATAAACCCAAATCACATTCTCTTTATTATCGGGTTAAAGAACAAGTGTTATTTAAAACACCGTTCACGATAAACCCACAAATCAATTCTATTTACAATTCATTTCAAATCCAATTTATTTATCTAAAAATAAATGGGTTTTAATTTTAGTTCAAAACTAGTTCATTTCGATAAAAATCTATTTTTATCTTTTCAAATATGGAGTATTTCATCCTGAATTTTCCCAAATCATTTCTTATGATTTTACACAAATTGTTACTATTTTTAATAATTTTATCAAGGCCCGTACAGTCGATTTCCAACAATGGCCATCGAACTGCACTTACAACGACCTTTTTCAAATTTGATTTGGACGTATCTCCAAATCCAACTGTTAAATTTCAAATTCTAATATTCGTTAGAAAGCTCTTTTCGATACGAACCCAACGGTTCTGGTTTTAGGAGAATACGACGGTCGGATCTCCCGTAATGTCCGTTCGAAATCAATGGTCGAAATTCGCGAACTGCCGCGGCGCGGCGCGTTCTATTCTGGCTATTATATTATATATATAATATATATTTCGTCGATTTCTATTTAAAACGAATTTTATAAATAGCTTTGAATTCGTTTCAAAAACAATTTCAACCTTTATTTCAAATTCAAATCAAAATTGAATTTTCTATTATAAATCCTTTTTACATTCATTTCTATTTGATTTCAATTCAAATCGATTTTAATTCGATTCGAATTCATTTTCTTTTCAATTCAATTCAATTCGAATTCGTTTTCTAATCTAATCAAATTCGTTTTCTATTCAAATCAAATTTGTTTTCTTTTCAAATCAAATTTAATTCGTTTTCTAATCAAATCAAATTCGTTTTCTATTCAAATCAAATTCGTTTTCTATTCAAATCAAATTCAATTCGTTTTCTAATCAAATCAAATTCAATTCGTTTTCTAATCAAATCAAATTCAATTCGTTTTCTAATCAAATCAAATTCGATTCGTTTTCTAATCAAATCAAATTCGATTCGTTTTCTAATCAAATCAAATTCGATTTCTATTCAAATATAAAAACGAATATAATCGATATAAATATCGTTCGCGTCAAAATAGCGCATCTCTAATCAACACGGCTTTATATATTTCAATAATTCCGTTATTCTATTCAATAATTGAATATTTATCCTATTTAGTACGTGAATCAATATTTTTGTCAACACACGACTAATCTCAACGAATGAGCACTGTCCACATTTGACTCTTTTTGTTATTTAATATATTTTATATATGATAAAGGTGTAAATCTTATTGTTAAAATATTTCTTTCAACACATGACTAATCTCAACGGATGAGTACGGTGAACACATGAACCTTTATTTTCTAATGATAAAGATGCAAATTTTATTGTTAAAATATTTCGTTCAACACATGACTAATCTGAACGGATGAGTGCGGTCAACACAAGAACCTTTATTTTCTAATGATAAAGATGTAAATTTTATTGTTAAAATATTTCGTTCAACACATGACTAATCTCAACGGATGAGTACAGTCAACACATGAACCATTATTTTATAATATTCTTTACCTTCTAAATTGGAATGAGGCCCAATCAATTACCATATAAAGTTAATTATATGGATTCCATTCAACACATGTATATAATAGCAACGATACATAGTCAACCATCATCCAAAGTGCACTACACTGTATAAGCATCAAATATAGATATCTACCGCTTATAACAGCCTGTCGATCCATCGATCGACATACAACTAATTATTGGGATTAGTGTATGTCGTATTTTATCCCAATACCCGTATGGGGTTTCAAACAGTCAAACGCATATTTTATTTGTGCAGTTGGGCGATGTGTAAAATTTATCGTCCCTATAAATATCTGTCAAATCAGTGTATGTAAACAAATCGGCCAATTTGTTTATAAATATTTATTTATTCACTTTCACGTTAAAAATTATATTTTTAACGATAAAATATTTATTTCAACACTTCTACTTTTTATTGTCGATTTCACATCAACATCACAACAAATTTTCACAACACATCAATTAAACAAACAAGCCATCCATGGTCTATGGATGACGGGTGTCAGGTGCTACTAAACACCGTCTGCATCCTAGTATATATATATATATATATATATATAACTAGAAAAAGAGATTTTGAGTGAGAAGTTCTCACCGATAGCTATCCTAACTCCACGGCACTTCCAATGCAGGAAATCTTCACTGTTTTCGTCTCTTATCACTTTCGTCGCCTGTAACACCCCACACCCGCTAAGGTCACTCACTAAGGGAATGCCTTAACTTCGGTGGAGCATTTTAAGTGAATATAGAACAGAAAAATTACACAAGACAGATATAAATACTTGTAAATCTAAAACATCATTTCATTGCAGCAGAAGGTAAACATGTTTAGTTACAACACCATAAAGAGTCAAGTACTAAATATCCATCCTGATAAAAACATAAGTACATAATCCCACTACATAAACAATAGCCATAAAAGAAAAGATAAGCTGGGCTTTACATCACGGTCCAAGCTCCAGAAGATAGATAAAGAAATCTGATCAAAGCCCACTAGTGCTAGGCCCAACCTGAGGACCTGAGGGAGAAAAAGATAAAAACAACGGGGTCAGACATAAGTCTGAGTGAGCCCTATAACTTTAACAACACAATCATTAAAGTAATTAGGGTATGATATAAACTTGGTATGGGATGACTGGGGATAAATGACTACACTAAGTAGCCCACTAGACATAGGATAAACTAAGATAACGGTAAAGACGCATCTACCCACCCAAGGGTAATTACTAACTGCACCACACCAGTCATTCGTACTTAAAGGTTGATCCCACCCAAGGACTTAGAAAATTTACCCAGTAGTTTCGTGTACCCCTAGCTGACTACATAGGTGCCGTCTGCCCCTATCTCCACTAGGTGTACCCACTACTCCCCAAGCGATCGGCTCCCTACTGTAGATACCCGTGCTGGCCCCACAGTGGGGTGTATCACTCCCCAAAGTGGCAACCTGATACAACCAATGGTGCACGGCTTATACCTACACGATGCAACAACGTCTTACCTACCAGCCCGGGTCCACACACGCATATGAAATCCGTTGGACTTGCGTTGCCACCGCTAACCCGTTTTGGCCTCTTATAATCAAGCCCAGTACGCGTGTCCCGTCCTCGACATGGGTCGAGCCCAATAAGATACATATGGGTTACTGGGTGAAATGGGCCCCTACAAGCTACCCACCTAAGCTTGTCCCTTTATCTAGTGCATCCCACTTAACCCTTTAATCATATTTAATTACATGTTTCAACTTGGTTAAGTATTCTAATCGTATTTTCTATTGCCACCCAAGGCAACCCACTAGATTTCTACATGCCACCCAAGGCACTTTCTTGATTTCCACATGCCACCCAAGGCACCCACTTAACCCCTCTTGCCCACTACATGCTTATCTGGTTAAGTGTTTCTTAATTGATTAAGAACGTAACCGTTGTAAAGACCTCTCACATTAGACTATCTTTTATGGCAGCTGGATTTGCCGGTTGGGTCCGGGCAGCCTTACGCCATAACCGAGTCTAACCTCGTGTCTATACACTTGCCACATATTTAGTTTGTGCCTAAGACCTCTCACATTGGGCCAATCATTTGTAGCCGCTGGATTTGCCGGTCGGTTCCGGGCAGTCTTATGCTACAAAAGGGTCCAACCTCGTGTCTTAGTCGATTAATTACACCTAATTAATCATCCCATATTTCGAATTAATTTTCCCTAATTAATTCCAATTTTTAACGATGTACATAATTGACTCAATTATGTCCATCCTCTTTATGGTATGCATAATCATACCAATTTCACACCATTTCATTAACATGTATATTAACCCCATCGTTCCCCACGTAATTCGCTAACATGACATAAAAGGGAAGATTCATCACAAATACAATGGGTTCAACTTGCATAACATTAACATGGGTTTTAAAGGTGTCAACATGCATATAGCATCAACCCAACTAGCATAAATAATCAACCCAAACTTGCATGAATCACATATGTCATAAAGAGGTTAACTTGCATAAGTTATTTATGTCATACAAAGGGGTAAACTTACATATGTATGTATGACATACAAAGGGGTTAACTTGCATATGTATGCATATCATACTAAGGTGTAAACTTGCACATGTTACTTGAATATCATCAAACACCAAGCTTGCATAACATGTCATATATGGACTTGCATATAATCATACACCAAACTTGCATAACATATCATATATGAACTTGCATATAATCATACACCAAACTTGCATAATCATGGTGTCATAATGGATCAATGTTTATCATAGCAACTAGCATCATGAACACTTGCATAACTTGCATAACATCATGATCATATAGCATATAGCTTGCATAACTTGCATAACATCATGAACATGTAACATATGACTTGCACAACTTGCATAACATCATGAACATGTAACATATGACTTGCATAACTTGCATAACATCATGAACATGTAGCATATGACTTGCATAACTTGCATAACATCACAAACACATAGCATATAACTTGCATAACATGCATAACATCATTAACACATAGCATATAACTTGCATAACATGCATAGCATCATTAACACATAGCATATAACTTGCATAACTTGCATTGATCCACATTCATAGCCATAACCTCATTATATCCTATCATAATCATTTCAATAATTGGTCATTAAGGCTATAGAAAACTCACAACTTGTTGATTAGCACTCCTAAGAAGAAGATTAAGTTGCTAGAGTTGATTAGAAGTTGATTTGAGAAGCTATCTTCCTCTTTAAATTGATGGAGGCTCCTTCAAGTTGCATTTTGACGGCATAACGGTGTTGTATCTATTTTTAGTATGAATTAGGGTAGTCTTAGGGTGTATTTATAGATTAGCTAGGTGTTTTAGGCCATTAGATTAACCCAAAATTAGATTAGAGCCGTCAGATCTCGTCCTAGCCACCAAAACACAGCCCAAAAGCCAAACTGATGCACCCAGGTCACCTGGGCTCGACCAGGGAGGTCGACACTAGGGTCGACACCCTAGTCGACCTGGTGGGCAGGTCGACTCCCCAGTCGACCCCCAGGTCGACCCCCTGGGTCTGGCGGGAATTTTCCCGCCACTTCTGAAATGTGAAATTTTCGTATTTAAAATCTGTTTTAAATTTTCTGAAACTTCTTTGGACCTTATCTGGGTCATACGGACTCCGTTTTTCGAAAACTCGGACTCTATTTCGCGTATTTTTCCGAGACGAACGCAATGGCATAGCCCGTTTCCCCTGATTCAGATTTTAAAATTTAATTCTGCCCTGTTTTATATTATAGCTAGTTATTCAACATACGGGGTGTTACATCGCCCGTAGCCGCTACATATGTAAAAATCGAATTTTTACTTTGCTATTCAATATATAAAAATCGAATTTTTATTTCGCTATTCAATATATAAAAATTGAATTTTTATTTTGCTATTCAATATATAAAAATCGAATTTTTATTTCGCTATTCAATATATAAAAATCTAATTTTTATTTCGCTATTCAATATATAAAAATCGAATTTTTATTTCGCTATTCAATATATAAAAATCTAATTTTTATTTCGCTATTCAATATATAAAAATCGAATTTTTACTTCGCTATTCAATATATAAAAATCGAATTTTTACTTCGCTATTCAATATATAAAAATCTCGCCTTTTCTAATATAAAGACTTCGCCTTTTTATTTATAAATATTTCGCCTTTTCAAATATAAAGATTTCGTTTTTATTCCATCACTATAAAAATCACCTCTTTATTTCAATGTATATATAATAAAAAACAGAATTTTATTTCGCTACATATACAAAGATGATATTTTTACTATCTTACCTATATAAAAATTATATTTTTATACTTCTACAATATAAAAAGATTATATTTTTACATGGATTAAAACGAATCTTTACACGCTAATAAAAAATCTATTTTTCGAATCAAAGAGAATCTACTTTTGAAATCAAATCTTTTTACCGCTACTCGAACCAAATAAAATTCAAATCTTACTTGTTTAAAAATCAAAGCTTTCTTGGTTTAAAAATCTATTCTTTCTTTGTTTAAAAATATTCAAAAAAAAAAACCGAAATTAAACTCAAGGCAAATTCATATAAGAAAATCAGTTTTTACCTATGCTAATTTTAATTAAAACTGAAAATAAAATTAGATTAGTAATTAAAACTTACTTTGATCGGAGGCGGGGGGTGCAACAGTCAGCTTCGGGGGTAGGGGAGGAGCTGGAAGCGGGCGGAGGTCAGGCGGGGGGAGGGGGTTGATGCGGCGGCTTAGGATTTAGAGGGGCAGCGGGGTGTTCGACGAGGGTGCGATGGAGGTGGAACGCGAGATGGGGGAAGGAGGAGAGGAGGAGGTAGGGGAAGAAGAAGAGGGGACGGCGGCGGCTCATCGACGGTGGGGGGCTCGGCGCTGCCGCGCTGCGGCTTTTTTTTCTTCCTGAAGTCGATTTTGAAGGGGGGGGGGGGGGGAGATAGTATATAAGGGGAGAAGAGGGTTTTATTTTATTTTTAATTTATATTATTTTAATTCTAAAAGTAACTTTTTCATTCGACTTCGAAACAAGGCCCACCGCCTGTCTTCCATAGCTAATAACCCCCATTCCGAACACAATGGGATATGTATCGTAGGATGATTCGATCGTTACAATCTGTTTCCGTTAAAATCATCATATAACTCTATATATTGAATTTGAACTCGCATTTATATTTACTGGGGTCACATACTAACTCTATAAATCCTAGAATAATATTTTCTAGCTTCGTATTGACGACACAGTCCTAACAAAACTAATTTCGTCGAATTCTGAGACCGTTGGAAAAATGGCCATTTTCCAGTCGATTAAAATCAACTGAAACTGGTCAAACGCGTTTTCCTTCGCCACGCTCACATATTGATTCAAAAAATTATGAAATTTGGAACCTAGCAATAATTTGACACTGCGGATCCAAAAAAAGTGGTTTCGTCGAAATCCGAGGTCGTTTGCAAAATCTCCATTTTTAAGGGCCTGAATTCCATAGTGACTATTCAGAATTTTCATTTGGACATATCTTTTGATTCCCGCTATGAAATTTTGATTTTTCGGATTCGTTGGAAATATATTCACAATTAGATTCCATTATTTTTGGTTTTACTAAAATCCGGATTGTTTTGCACCCGGTACATTCAATTGAAGTTTGAAATCGAATAATCGAACTACCGCGCCA
Organism: Allium sativum; assembly: GCA_030737875.1. Lineage (NCBI taxonomy): Eukaryota > Viridiplantae > Streptophyta > Magnoliopsida > Asparagales > Amaryllidaceae > Allium > Allium sativum. The sequence goes on along the minus strand of CM060921.1, from coordinate 21,116,152 downwards.
TTTTCAATTCTGTTTATAATTATATATAATTATTTATATTCTAACGACGCCGTATATAATATATACGTTCGAATTATATTCAAAAATAAATTTCTTGTCGATATTATTTAAAATAATCTATTTTAAATGTTCAAAATTCGCTAAAATTGCCAAAATAAAAATTTTAAACTGGCCCAGATTTTACGGGTTGTTACAATCTCCCCCACTTAAAACTTTTCGTCCCCGAAAAGGAACAAAGTCGAAAGTGGTTTTATTAATCAACTCTACGTTCGATCTGGCTTCCAATCTCCAACTTTTCAGTTTCTGAGAATTTTCAAATTCTTCAAAAATTTGGCTAACACCCTAAATTTTCGAAAAATTTCGCCATAACCTCCCCTGCACCGGGAGCCACGGGAAAATCCCGAAATTGCCATACAGGCCTTCTGATCTCAAAAAGAAAAAGAAAAAGCCAAGCGTCTAGCCAATAGGCTCATAAAATCATCATCACCCAAACAAAACGGTAAATTATAGTAAACATGTACCTATTTGTCGGGCAAACAAATTTTATTCTCTGCTCTAGCCTCCTTGCTATGACCTGTTCAATGTAAGTACATGTATATGCAAGCAAATGCGACCAATTTTCAATACAATTCAATATTTGATGCAATTAGGCATAATGGTTCAAAATTATCAAACAACTAAACAAACAACACAAACATCAATCAATTAGTGGATTAACATTTCAAATTCATAAATTTGGTATAAAGTCAAAAATCATGTTTTTGATGCCAAATCACAACAATAAATCTATCTATATAAGTTTTGGTTCTCACACCAGTCTAATGGAAATATATAGAAGTCACACCTTCGTCACTCGAATATAAATTCTGATGACGAGTACTCAACCATCAGAATCATCTTCGGGCCACTAGAGTATGATTCTATATCTATCCAGTATATTAAAACTTCGAATATATGTTCATGACGCGTATATGCAAAATCTTTATATATTGGATTGTCCAAAATCAAAATAAATAAATAATCAAATACGTATAAAACGATTTAAATTTCAAAACAAAATTGTTTTCATTTGAAAAATATACTCTTCACACTCGTTCAAGGATACTATTGATCCTATCTCTAACGAGTCATTCTAATTGGATATTACTAATCCAACATCTGATGGATTCTTTCGTATGGTTCTAATGTGTCTTGTTCTCGAGCTCTGTAAACCAAAGCTCTGATACCAAACTGACACGACCCGAACTTCCCTGTGAAGGAAAGCACGGATGGCGTTGAGGACAAGACAAAATAGAACGCAGACGGAAGAACATTTCATTGTTATTACAACAATTCCATCAGATACAAGAATATACATAGTATAAATGAATAAATTACATTCGATAAATATCAGAGATTACAATAAATTACATAGCAGCGGAAAAACAATATAAAACACAACTAAAAGTAATACACGGATACAGAGCTTTCCGAGCATCGTTCCAGCTGTAAATCAGGATCCTGTAAATATAAATCTGCAAAACCAAAACTACTAGCTGCCCGTGTAGAAAAATAGGGGGCACCCAGAGTTTAGGTTAAAACAATAAACTCCAGGTCAGTCATGTGACTGGTGTGAGAACTAAAACAGTTATTTAAAACTTTACTTTAAAAGAGAGTAATTCAAGGGACCACGCCGTATAACACGGAACGGGTTTCCTCCCAAGAATACCAGTGCATAGAATAAACAACGCAATGCTTATTCGAAAATGAAGCTATTATAAGACCCAGGTCCCATCACACAATGCAACGCAAGCCGGAGGATAGGGTTTTCCCTTATAATAGCCAAACATGCTTGGTACGTTTAAAACAAATCTTTTGATACTATAATAAGTGTATAGTGTCAAAATAATTTCAAACATAAATATCAATCATAGACGGCATAGCATCCCATGCTACTATGTCGCCATACTAGGCTCTACAAATAAAGCCGAAATATCTCGTATTGGAAATTGGGTTTCCATCATGAGTCGAGGCAAGGGGCAAGACCCTCTCCGCTTCGAGACACTCTAGCAAATGTCCCAAGACTACACACTCTAGGTAACCCTTGGATCGGTTGGGCCGGTCCCTTCTTACGTTTGAGGAATGGCAATTCCTGAACACACGTTTCCCGGTCCTTACAGACCTATAATCGAGGACCCTCATTCCAACAACCACAAAGGTGAAAAGTATATGAATGTCAGGGCTGGTAAGTCATTGACGCCACCAAAGCTAGAAAAAAACGTCGTGTTCTCCCAACGGTCCGTATCCCGTTTTTGACTCATACCGAGGTGTGAGGCTCGCGGATCCATGCTATACACAAAGCTATGCCACGTAGGTCGTGCTTTGATCATCAACCACAAGACTTTGCTTTTCAACAGAAGCCTTGATCCATGCAACTCAGCATGCCACATAGGAAATTCATGCCATGCGATTGATATCTATCGATATATAACCTCTAAGCTCGTACGTCTCAGAGAAGGGCGTTAAGCAAGAGAATAAATTCTCCGCCGCCAATAGATATATATTTAACAGAAATCAATCAACACAGAATAAAATCCAATGTCAGACACACAATCCATTTACAAGTTCGTTCTGGGTCTGAACGAAACCGGAGGCACTTTCCTCGCATATCCATCCATCTCCAAGTACGTCTGGACGACAACCAACTGATTCCCTCATCTTGGGTGTACAGCCCAATCAAGATCATCAGTAATCACCCAAACGATGTGAAGACTTCTGGTCTTTAACCACCGTCTTCATCTTCGACATATCGTCGAATCGGTTATTCAGAATGGGTATAAACCCGGCCTTTCCAAACAACCCGCGTATATTAAAAACAAATGTTAAACAAACACAACATACGCCTCATTCCAATTCAGCAGCCACTAACCGTAAATCAACAAGAGAACAATTTCCCAAATATTAACCCCGAAGGCCGAAACCAACATCAGATCAATACCCAGAAAACCATTCTTCTTAGCTAACCTACAACTAGTTTCTAAATTTCATATTCTTTGGGAAAGGTTCCCATTAATTTTATCCAAGATAAATTCTTTAAAATTTATCCTTTAATCTTCCTTTGGATGTCGTTTCAAACCAAATTATGGTTTTTCCAAACTAGTCGAGATTAGCGAGCCGTACCGAAGTAATTATTTATTTTATTTCCCAATCCCAACCTATTCATCCCATGAAGCAAAACTGGTAATACTCCATATCTAATACCACGGTGTTATCGGTAAAATTTATTACCATTTCACGTTCAAATCTAATTAAAGATTTAATTATCGCTTGGAGCAAAACTGGTGATACTCCATTCTCGCTCATTTTCCAAATTTGATAATTTAAATTATCAATTCACATTTCAATCCAATTGCAGATTCATTAAAACTCCCGTTTCTGGGTTAAAGAACTAATGTCATTTAAAACACAGTTCACGATAAACCCAAATCACATTCTGTTTTTTATCGGGTTAAAGAACAAGTGTTATTTAAAACGCCGTTCACGATAAACCCACAAATCAATTCTATTTACAATTCATTTCAAATCCAATTTATTTATCTAAAAATAAATGGGTTTTAATTTTAGTTCAAAACTAGTTCATTTCGATAAAAATCTATTTTTATCTTTTCAAATATGGAGTTTTTCATCCTTAATTTTCCCAAATCATTTCTTATGATTTTACACAAATTAATACTATTTTAAATAATTTTATCAAGGCCCGTACAGTCGATTTCCAACAACGGCCATCGAACTGCACTTACAGCGACCTTTTTCAAATTTGATTTGGATGTATCTCCAAATCCAACCGTTAGATTTCAAATTTCTAATATTCGTTAGAAATCTCTTTTCAATTCGAACCCAATGGTTTCGGTTTTAGGAGAATACGACGGTCGGATCTCCCGTAATGTCCGTTCGAAATCAATGGTCGAAATTTGCGAACTGCCGCGGCGCGGCGCGTTCTATTCAGGCTATTATATTATATATATAATATATATTTCGTCGATTTCTATTTAAAACGAATTTTATAAATAGCTTTGAATTCGTTTCAAAAACAATTTCAACCTTTATTTCAAATTCAAAACAAAATTGAATTTTCTATTATAAATCCGTTTTACTTTCATTTCTATTTGATTTCAATTCAAATCGATTTTAATTCGATTCGAATTCATTTTCGTTTCAATTCAATTCGATTCGAATTCGTTTTCTAATCAAATCAAATTCGTTTTCTATTCAAATCAAATTCGTTTTCTATTCAAATCAAATTCAATTCGTTTTCTAATCAAATCAAATTCGTTTTCTATTCAAATCAAATTCAATTCGTTTTCTAATCAAATCAAATTCAATTCGTTTTCTAATCAAATCAAATTCAATTCGTTTTCTAATCAAATCAAATTCGATTCGTTTTCTAATCAAATCAAATTCGATTTGTTTTCTAATCAAATCAAATTCGATTTCTATTCAAATATAAAAACGAATATAATCGATATAAATATCGTTCACATCAAAATAGCGCATATCTAATCAACACGACTTTATATATTTCAATAATTCCGTTATTCTATTCAATAATTGAATATTTATCCTATTCAATACGTGAAACTATATTTTTGTCAACACACGACTAATCTCAACGAATGAGTACTGTCCATGTGTGACTCTTTTTGTTATTTAATATATTTTATATATGATAAAGGTGTAAATCTTATTGTTAAAATATTTCGTTCAACACATGACTAATCTCAACGGATGAGTACGGTCAACACATGAACCTTTATTTTCTAATGATAAAGATGTAAATTTTATTGTTAAAATATTTCGTTCAACACATGACTAATCTCAACGGATGAGTACAGTCAACACATGGCCCTTTATTTTATAATATTCTTTACCTTCTAAATTGGAATGAGGCCCAATCAATTACCATATAAAGTTAATTATATGGATTCCATTCAACACATGTATATAATAGCAACGATACATAGTCAACCATCATCCAAAGTGCACTACACTGTATAAGCATCAAATATAGATATCTAACGCTTATAACAGCCTGTCAATCCATCGATCGACATACAACTAATTATTGGGATTAGTGTATGTCGTATTTTATCCCAATACCCGTGTGGGGTTTCAAAAAATCAAACGCATATTTTATTTGTGCAGTTGGGCGATGTGTAAAATTTATCGTCCCTATCAATATCAGTCAAATCAGTGTATATAAACAAATCGGCCGATTTGTTTAAAAATATTTATTTATTCACTTTCACGTTAAAAATTATATTTTTAACGATAAAATATTTATTTCAACACTTCTACTTTTTATTGTCGATTTCACATCAACATCACAACAAATTTTCACAACACATCAATTAAACAAACAAGCCATCCATGGTCTGTGGATGACGGGTGTCAGGTGCTACTAAACACCATCTGAATCCTAGTATATATATAACTAGAAAAAGAGATTTTGAGTGGGAAGTTCTCACCGATAGTTATCCTAACTCCACGGCACTTCCAATGCAGGAAATCTTCACTGTTCTCATCTCTTATCACTTTCGTCGCCCGTAGCCACTACATATGTAAAAATCGAATTTTTACTTTGCTATTCAATATATAAAAATCGAATTTTTATTTCGCTACTCAATATATAAAAATCGAATTTTTATTTCTCTATTCAATATGTAAAAATCGAATTTTTATTTCGCTATTCAATATATAAAAATCTAATTTTTATTTCGCTATTCAATATATAAAAATCGAATTTTTATTTCGCTATTCAATATATAAAAATCTAATTTTTATGTCGCTATTCAATATATAAAAATCGAATTTTTTCTTCGCTATTCAATATATAAAAATCGAATTTTTACTTCGCTATTCAATATATAAAAATCTCGCCTTTTCTAATATAAAGACTTCGCCTTTTCATTTATAAATATTTCGCCTTTTCAAATATAAAGATTTCGTTTTTATTCCATCACTATAAAAATCACCTCTTTATTTCATTGTATATATAATAAAAATCAGATTTTTATTTCGCTACATATACAAAGATGATATTTTTACTATCTTACCTATATAAAAATTATATTTTTATACTTCTACAATATAAAAAGATTGTATTTTTACATGGATTAAAACGAATCTTTACACGCTAAAAAAAATCTATTTTTCAAATCAAAGAGAATCTACTTTTGAAATCAAATCTTTTTACCGCTACTCGAACCAAATAAAATTCAAATCTTACTTGTTTAAAAATCAAAGCTTTCTTGGTTTAAAAATCTATTCTTTCTTTGTTTTAAAATATTAAAAAAAAAACCGAAATTAAACTCAAGGCAAATTCATATAAGAAAATCAGTTTTTACCTATGCTAATTTTAATTAAAACTGAAAATAAAATTAGATTAGTAATTAAAACTTACTTTGATCGGAGGCGGGGGGTGCAACAGTCGGCTTCGGGGGTAGGGGAGGAGCTGGAAGCGAGCGGAGGTCAGGCGAAGGGGGGGGGCTGATGCGGCGGCTTAGGGTTTAGAGGGGCGGCGGGGTGTTCGACGAGGGTGCGATGGAGGTTGAACGCGAGATGGGGGAAGGAGGAGGTCGGGGAAGAAGAAGAAGGGACGGCGGCGGCTCATCGACGGTGGGGGGCTCGGCGTTGCCGCGCTGCGGCTTTTTTTTTTTTTTCCTGAAGTCGATTTTGAAAAGGGGGGGCCAAATAGTATTTAAGGGGAAAAGAGGGTTTTATTTTATTTTTAATTTATATTATTTTAATTCTAAAAGTAACTTTTTCATTCGACTTCGAAGCAAGGCCCACCGCCTGTCGTCCATAGTTAATAACCCTCATTCCGAACACAATGGGATATGTATCGTAGGCTGATTCGATCGTTACAATCTGTTTCCGTTAAAATCATCATATAACTCTATATATTGAATTTGAACTCGCATTTCTATTTACTGGGGTCACATACTAACTCTATAAATCCCAGAAAAATATTTTCTAGCTTCGTATTGACGACACGGTCCTAACAAAACTAATTTGGTAGAATTCTGAGACCTTTGGAAAAATGGCCATTTTCCAGTCGATTAAAATCAACTGAAACTGGTCAAACGCGTTTTCCTTCGCCACGCTCACATATTGATTCGAAAAATTGTGAAATTTGGAACCTAGCAATAATTTGACACTGCGGATCCAACAAAAGTGGTTTCGTCGAAATCCGAGGTCGTTTGCAAAATCTCCATTTTTAAGGGCCTGAATTCCATAGCGACTATTCAGAATTTTCATTTGGACATATCTTTTGATTCCCGCTATGAAATTTTGATTTTTCGGATTCGTTGGAAAGATATTCACAATTAGATTCCATTATTTTTGGTTTTACTAAAATCCGGATTGTTTTGCACCCGGTACATTCAATTGAAGTTTGAAATCGAATTATCGAACTACCGCGCCATTTTCAATTCTGTTTATAATTATATATAATTATTTATATTCTAACGACGCCGTAAATAATATATACATTCGAATTATATTCAAAATAAATTTCTTGTCGATATTATTTAAAATAATCTATTTTAAATGTTCAAAATTCGCTAAAATTGCCAAAATAAAAATTTTAAACTGGCCTAGATTTTACGGGTTGTTACACCCGAGTTCGCCAGTGAAACAAACTACAGGTCAGTCATGGGACTGGTATGAGAAATCTTAACTTAACTTATCTAATAATAAGGCTAATCACATGACCACGCCGCTAACGCGGAACGGGTTTACTCCATTGGATTGCCGGTGCATAAAATAAAGTAAATCTTTAAACAACGCAATGCTTTTTAGAAAAATGAAACCATTATAAGACTCAAGTCCCATCACACAATGCAACGCAAACCGGAGGATCGAGTTTTCCCTTATAATGGTCAAAAGATGCTTGATACGATAAAACGGATTTAGTATTAGTGTGTATATATATGGGTATATATATTTCAAAAACATTTCAATCATAATGTATCTATCATAGACGGCATAGTACCCCAACCTACTATGTCACCATACTAGTTCTACAATCAAAACCGCAAGGTCGTATTGGAAATTGGATTTCCATCATGAGTCGAGGCTAGGGGCAAGCTCCTCTCCGATTCGAGACACTCTAGCAAATGCCTCAGGATCCCCCGTAGTGAATCCTTGGAGCGGTAGGGGCGGTCCCCGCCTATCGGCAGTGGATTAATTATGCCTGAACACACGTTTCCCGGTTCCTTTGAACCTATAGTATGACCACTAACGGCCTATAAAAATCCGAGGCGCCTCAAAATCCATCATCCACATAAGTAAAATGCCAGCCAGTTTTGTTGAATGGTGCTTCAAAGTTATCCCACATCGGGAAATACTGAACTAAGATCCTGGATATAAACTAAGATATTCTCCATCACATAGCCAATTGGTTTTGTGATAAAAAGGGAATTAATAAATAAAAAAACTAACATTGGTATCAGAGCTCAGGATTTCAGTAGAGTTGAAGAGAAAGTGCTTCAACAATTGAAGGTGATGAGAAAGTGCATCACAAAATCGAAGAGAAAGTGCTTCGATCTCAACAACTTTGAAGCAAGGGGGTGTGTTGAATGGTGCTTCAAAGTTGTCCCACATCGGGAAATACTGAACTAAGATCCTGGATATAAACTAAGATATTCTCCATCACATAACCAATTGGTTTTGTGATAATAAGGGGATTAATCAAAAACTAACAAGTTTAAGCACTAACACTACCACTAGCTAGAAAGAAACGTGTGCACTCCCTACGGTCCATATCCCTTTTTTGACTCATACCGGGGTGTGAGGCTCGCGAAGTCACGATATGCACAAAGCTATGCCGTAATAGGCTATACTTTGATCATCCCACAAGGCTCTGCTTTTCAACAAAAGCCTTGACCATTTGCATCTTGGCGTGCCACATTGACAATTCACGCCATGCGATCAATCACTATCAATATATACCAGGGTGTTAAGCAGATAATAAATCCTCCACCACCAAACAAACATACATTAACAGAAATCGATTTAATTCACATGGAACGAAATCCAATGTCAGACACACATCCATTTACTAGCTTATGCTCTGGGTCTGAGCGAAAAACAAATCCGAACAATCAACAATAGTCCGGACGGCCACCACTGAAGCCCCTTCAAGGTAGCTACTCCCATCAAGGGTCTCTGTAGCAACACATCCATTCGATGTGAAGATCGTCGGTCATCAACCTCCGTCTTCATCTTCGACTCTTCATCGTCGTAGTAATTATTCGGAATGGGTTAAACCCGGTCTTCCCGAATAACTCATGTATTTTATAATTAAAAATCAAGTACTATAAAAACACATCCAACGCCTCATTCCAATTCAGAATATTCTTCTAATAAAATATTCGCATTATTTTATCAAAGATAAACTCTTTAAATTATTCTTAAATCTTACTTTTAAAGATTTATTAAGAACCCAATTTGGTTTTAAATATCACAAATCATTATTCAATGATTAATTAAATTTAAGAAATTAATCTTATCTTTAACTAGGTTAAAGAACTAACGTCATTTTAAAACACCGTTCACGATAAACCCAAAATTGACTTCCATTAAATATGGAATCTTCACAGAAATCAAATCAATATATAATCGTTATAAATTTCTGTATCTGACCAATAATATAAATGGAATAACGGCAAAGCCTCTTAAATTCCATATGTAGTATCGATCTTCTTTTACAGAAGCTTATCTCAGTTATTATTAATTGGAATTCCATTCAATTCCAATTTAATATATTAAATTGGAAAACTTTACTTTTGGAAAATTCCCATTTAAATCTTGATACAAGATTTATAAATTCCAAATCATATTCTTACTGTTAATTGAGTTAAAGAACAGATGTCGTTTAAAAACATTGTTCACGATAAACTCAATTCACGAATCATTTTTATTCCAATTACAAAATATAGTTTGAAACTCTAGTAATCTTAATTAAAAGATTTATTCTTTTCAACTGGGTTTAAGAAAGGTGTTATTGAAGACACCATTAACGACAAAAGCAAAATCCAATTTATTTAATTTAATTTCAATTAAATATTCACTAATTGGAAAACTTCATTAAATCTTAATTTAATGATTTATTCTAGTTAATAACTAATTCATTTCAATAAAAATATATTTTTCTAAAATATTTTCTTTTTTTTCTAAAATACTCTTTTTCTAAGACATTTTCTAAAATATTCATTTCTCTAGAATATTCTTTATTAAAATGTGACTCAATCAACAACCATATATTGTGTGTAATCAACAATCATGAAAAATAATTATCAAACATCCAAATGATGACCAAAATGGAATTTATAACTGAGTGAGCACTAAAGTACACAACTAACGCACATCACAGACTGTCAATCCATCGATTGACAGATAACTAAATATTGGGATTAGTGTGTGTCGTATTTCATCCCAATACCCGTGTGGGGTTTCATCCATCAAGCAAATAATAAATTATTTGTGCACTTGGGCGATATGTGAAAATAATCGTCCCAATCACATAAACAAGTCGGGTAACTTGTAAATGGGAGTGTAATATTCAAACTTGAATATACTAAACATTATAATTAACATATCACACATTTCAACATCACAGACATATATATCTCTATTCTTCTTATTACATATAATTAATATTACAAATGCAACCATTAAAACTATTCTTTTAATTGTCTCTAAAATGACAGTAAAAATGCTTCTTTTAATTTCATACTTTTTATGGAACATAAAACGTCAATAAAAATGTTGCCTTAAATCTACTCTTTTTATTTGTCTTTTAAATGACAATAAAAATACAAGTTTTTCATCTACTCATTTATTTACATTTGAAATGTAAATCAAAATGTAACTTTGAATCTAATCTTTTATCGCATCTAAAATGACGATAAAAATATCACTTTTTAATCCATGGTTCTATTTATATCTGAAATGTAAATATAAATGTACTTTTTAATTCTATGTTTTTATTTACATTAAAAATGTAAATAAAAATTCACGTTTTCAATTCATGTTTTATTTACTCTTTTTTTTATGAAAAAAAATGTATATTTTTGTTTCAACCTTTTAAATGAACAAAATGTCTATTCTTGTTTATTCCTTATTAATGATCACAAATGTATATTTTGATTTCATTCCCTTTAAATGACAAAAAATGTATATTTCTAATTCAACTATCCTAATTTGTCAAAATTGTTCATTTTGGTTTCAACAGTTCTAATTTGACAAAAAGGCCAATTTTGTTTTCAACTATTACATTTGACAAAATGTATATTTTCCTCCTCCTTTTACACTTGATGAAAATGTATATTTTTCTTTCATAAAACAAGTTTCAACATAAAGGTGATTTTTATTTCACAAATCATGCTTTTGACAAAAAGTGTATTTTAAATTCATTTTTTAATGTATGAAAATATATACCTTTAACTAATTCTTTTCAATGCATAAAAATGTCTATTTTATATGCATAATATATTTTCAAATCAAAATGTTGTTTTTATTTTTCTAACAGATTTCTAGTCAAAAATGTTACTCTATTTCACTAACCAAGTTTTGACAAAAAAAAAATGTTAATTCTTTTCCCTTAATCAAATTTTGACAAAAATGTTGATTCTTTTTCCTTAGTCAAATATTGACAAAAATTGTAAATCTTTTATAATCCTTATTAAATAACAAAATGTGTCTTTTTCTTCTCATTCTTTTAAAAGTGACAAACTGTCATTTTTATCTCAGTAACATGTTTAACATAAAAATGTTATTTCTAATTCAACTAATCATGTTTTAACAAAAATGAATATTTCTAATTCTACGCTTCTTATGACGATAAAAACATTTTCCTTTTTTTTTGTTTTAAAAAGGATGTTACATATAAGTCTATTTCTTTTATTGAAAAAGAATGAAATGAAAATCTTGTTTAATTCTTTTTAAAATGACCACAAAGAAATGTTTTTAATTCATTCTTACAAAATGTCCAAAAGAAATATTTTATTCCATTTTTAAAAGAATGAGATGGTTACGTTTCTATTAGAAATGAAATTTTGGTTTAATTCAATTTTAATTAGCAAAAGGTTAATTCTGGTTTCAACTAAACGAGGTAGACAAATAATGCACTTCAGTTCAACTAGTATATTTTTGTTGAAAATTCTAATTCAAACAAAATGATAAAAATAGTGCATTTTTATTTTCGTCCCACTAATTTTATTAACACAAAAATAATCTATAGTTTCAACAATTTTATTGTAAAGACGATAGATTTGTTTCAACCATACCATTATATCACAATACCACCCAATTACAGATCTATACAAACAAGATGTTCCACATCAAATTACGTACAATACACAATCCATATGAATCTAACCAACGAATAAATAATGATTTACAACACATAATAATTATTTTAATTATAAATTTAAAATAAGAAATCTCACATTGAATTTTGGCTTATTTTTCAAGGTTCTTCGATTCAGCTCTGGTCAGTGCCATGCTGTAGATCTCGTTGAGACGATTTCAATGCTTCTGAAATTTCTGAAATACGAAGAAGTTGTGATCATTTAACTATTTGGATATATAATTAATTTAATTAAATCACAATTAACCTTATAATCATGTTTTACAAAGCGTTGCCTTTCTTCCCCAATATTCTGTAAACCGCAAACAACAAAACCCATCATATCGACTTGAACATCCCAGTGTCGCCGCCACTAGGGACCACCGACCCCCGATCAGACGCCTCCACTCCGTCCGCCTCGACGCCGCCAACCACCGCCTAGAGCAGCTCCAGGTCCGAACCCCCTTACCCGCCCGAATTCCCCTTCGACGCAGTGACCATTGAGCACGAAAATTGGCCACTACAGTTGACTGTATCCTATCATAACCGTACGGATGAGAAGATCTAACTAAGTTCTTCGATTTTGCTTAAGAACTAGATGCTGATTAGTGAAGATTAGTATGAGATTAAGAGATAAAATTGGGATCAAACCGGCCATTGGTTCATAGAAACGACGGCTACAGGAATAGGATTAGGGTTATGTTTATTTTCCATGTATTTATACTGCATTTTATATGGTATTTTATACTATTTATTTATTTATTTTAATTCAAGAAAATGTTTGTTCATTGATACTAACTCCGAATCGAACCCAACGAATGACGCCCCTAGCTAAATACCCCCATTCCGGACACATTGGAATATGTTTCATAACCCAGTTTGGCTGTTACGTTATGTTTTCTTTAAATTTAATTATAAATCATTTAATTATTAAATTCAAACGTACATTTTAAATTACCTGGGCCACACACGAACTCTAAAAATTCCAGAAAAATTATTTCTAGTTATGTTTTGACGATATGGTTCTAACAAGACTAATTTCGTTGAATTCTGAGACTGTTTGAAAAATGGCTTTTTTCTAGTCGATTAAATTTGATTGAAACAGTCAAAACACATTTTCTTTTACCATGCTCACATATTAATTCGAAAAATTATGAAAATTGAAACTTAGCAATAATTTGACATTCCGGTTCCAACAAAAGTGGTTTCGTCGAAAACCGAGGTCATTTGAAAAATGACTATTTTTAAGGGCTAAATATTATATTAATATATATATAAATTCTACAACGACTTTTCTAAATAATAAACTGGACATAACTTTCAAATTATAAAGTGAAATTTTAGTTTCTCAGATTCGTTAAAAAGATATGATTAAACAGATTTAAATATTTCTTGTTTCACTCAATTCTGATTTAAAACGAATTATGTACAGTCATTCGAAGTTCAAATTCAAAATTTCAAACTACAGCGCTGTTTTAAACTCCTTTTATAATTAAATTAAATTTATTCGTTTTAAAATAAATTTTTAATTCGTTCTTATTTAAAATAAATTATTTTAAATATCAAAATCCATCAAAATTTATAAAATAAAAATTTTAAATTGGCCCCAAAATTCCGGATTGTTACACATACACATATCCATTTACAAGTCCGTTCTGGGTTTGAACGTAATCGGAGGCACCTTATTCCTCGTCCCATATGTCCAATACAGGAGAGAGGTCCTCGCATATCCGGTCGATCTCCAAGTACGTCTAGACGATCACCACTTATTACTTTGTCTTGGGTATACAACCCAATCAAGAGATCAGTAATCACCCAAACAATGTGAAGATCTCCGGTCTTCAACCACGGTCTTCATTGTCGACTTTGTAGTCGTCGTATCAGTTATTCAGAATAGGATAAACCCGGTCTTTCCGAATAATTTGCGTATTTTATAATCAATAATCTAGTGCTATAAAAACACATCATACGCCACATTCCAATTCAGAATATTCTTTTATTTAAATATTCATATCTTAGGGGAAAGGTTCCCATTAATTTTATCAAAGATAAGTTCTTTTAAACTTATTCTTTAATCTTCCTTTGGATATTAATTTCAAAAGATTTTATTATATCTTTCCACAGCTTAAACCAATTAAGGTTTATTAACTATTCGGGATTATCGAGCCTTATTGAAGTAATCATTTCTTTTATTATACCAATCCAAACCTATTCATCCCATACAACAAAACTGGTAGTACTCCATGTCTAACACCCACGGTGTTATCGATAATTTTAAGTACCATTTCACTTTCAAATCTAATTAAAGATTTGGCTATCGCCTGGAGTAAAACTGGCGGTACTCCATTCTTGATCATTTCATGAATTTGATAAATTTAATTATTCCATTCTCATTTTTAATCTACTTAAATATTCATTTAAATTCTAGTTCAGTTTTAATCTCAAAAATCATTACTTGAGGATTATTCAAATTTTATGAAATAAATTCTGTCTTTAGTTGGGTTAAAGAACAAATGTCGTTTAAAAAATTATACACGGTTGTAACAACCCAAGGATTTTCGGCCCGGAAATCGTCATGAATACCTTTACCGTAATCCCATGTCGAGCTTCCAAACACCAAAAACACTGGATAGTTATTAGAAGAAATTGGAGGGTGAGATAAGAAAGAAAGAAATATTAGAATAGAAGAAGAAGAACCAACACAACATAATCAGAGTCTCACATCGCAGCCGAACAAAATATAATATAGAAATAAATCTTTATTGAGAGCTTTGAATAAAACTTACAATATCAGAGTACATCAACATCACTGGACAGTTATAATAATCTGTCCCATATACAACACACAACGGAATAGTAGATATATAATATCATACGTCTGAACACCTCCAGCTCGTCTCTTCACAACATTCGATAACCTGAACATGTACACCCCAGGCTAACCCGAGCATTTACAAAATATCGGGTTAGTCTGGTGAGAAAAAGTGAGAAAAACTCACACAGTATTAAGGGTATCACACAACTTGATTTTAAAGTTAAAATCATTTCGAAAGAAAAGGATAATCGTAAGACCAAATCCACACATAAATATGGACGATTTTTACCTTATGATAACCCAAAACATTTTTGAAACCAATATCCTTTCTGATATTATGATAGTGTCTAAATACAAGTAAATATCAATATAGCGGAACGCTTGCATCTCACGCTCCACGTACATAGTATACAATAAAAACAGTGGGCGCTTATTGGAGATTGGATTCCAACTATGACAAGCTATGGGACCACCTGCCGATAATGTATCTCCAGAGGCAAATGCACTGGGTTCAACAAGAACGTCATGTAACTCGGCCCACACATGACCGACTTCTCATTTCGCTTGAGTGCATCGAATGTATATCACCAACGGTTGGGATCAGCAACCGTTTCCCGAAAAGGGACAACATCAAAATATAGATTAAAGAAGCAAAAGGAATTTCTCTAGATAGGTGATTATACACCCTAATGGGAGCGACCCACATAGCCATGTTGCCTGCCCGATTTTTGCCATTTCCCGGTTGATGAGGCTTAAGGTTTAGATTAACTTTTGGAACACTCGGTCACCATTCATTTTGAATGCCACATCGTCAGATCTGCTAGATATCACTAATTGACGTCCACAAAAATACTCTAGTTGGGAGCTAACCAACTATGGTATGTTTGAAGAAATAAACGTACGTGATACTTTGGAAATACTCTGTCAGACACTCATCCATACAAGTCATCCAGGAACAGGATGAACTGAAGGTACTCTCCTACTGCATCCAATATAGGAATTAGCCCATGGATCAGTAGCGAGAAGTCCTTGCAACCTGTAGATTCCAACCACGACAGAACCACAGTTTATTTCTGGAAGCTCACCAAAGATTATTTGTGGTTCATCCGTTTTATGAAGATCTACGGTCTTCGTTTCTCCATCTCGATCATCTTCTGATATCTTCACGTATTCGTTGGTCGGAATGGTTTCAAATATAAATTCGATCCCGGTCTTTCTGTGCCAAGAATCGTATTGGTCAGATTTGATAGTCGGTGATTTAACTATCAAAATAAACAGTGTTTCAATCATGAAAATCCATTGAGTTCACTGGTTCGGTATTCAGCATCATTTGGCCCTTTTTTTATTAAAATAAACTAGTTCATTTCTGCTTAATTAAAACTTCTAACTCTTTTAATATTTAAAAACACCATAATTGAAATCTTGTATACTAATGTTCTCAAACCATCTCATTATGATACTTAGTAACACAACTCATAACCATATTCAATTTCCACTTAATTCTCCTTTCAAAACATTTGTTACATCATGCTTTATTTTTTAAACTTGGGGAATCTATTCAACTTATTATTCGTAAACAGTGTTACGCAATATCATTTATTCCGTTCTTGAAACAATAACTAATATTTATTAGTATAGAATAAAACTAATTTTACATTTCCATTACTTCGGATCTCTCGTTATATATTTTCCAATTTTCACCAACGTTGCATTATTATTTCTCTAGTGGAAATAATAAATTATCACTAACCTCTCTTACGATTACCAATTAATATTATCTTCAGATAATCCTGAAGTCATTCAAGTTAGGTTATTTTAATTACCTCTCATACCTTGATCAACAATGATCTTATCCTCAGATAAATATAAGTTGTAATCAAAAACCCATATTCCATTCCAGTCTCAAAACAAATTCCATTTTAACTATTCAAAATATAGTTTCACAAACCTTCTTTCTTGATTCCATAATTAAGAAATTTCTTATCAACAACACCTGTTTAACTCCGCCTCTTTAAACAAATTTCTTTAAAAAAATCGGTTTTGTTATACAACCCTATGTCCCACTTCTTTACCCAAATTCACGCTTACCAATCTCCTTTCCAATCTATTCGACCATTCCATGCTTTGGAAATCTCATTTCATTTCTCCCCTTTTTACTTGATCTCATTTTTAAGTAACGTTAATGTAAAATAACGCCTTTACACTTTAAATCTCATTTACAAAACTCTGGTTTAATATAAACCCTTATGTTCTCAATTTCTTTTACTTAACTCAAATATTAAGTAAACATTTGATTTACTCTCTCGTATTCGCTTAAACTTCTATTTATAACTTTGTTATAAAAATTCAGATTTTAAATATAAAACTCGTTCATAAACTTCTTTCACTATTCCACTCTATTTCGCTTCACTTTGATTACTCTTTAAATGAATTTCCATTTAAAAGGTACTTCCCTCAATTATTATTATTTAAAATAATAATTTACTTTAGTCACTAACTACTTCAGTAGTTAATTTCTTTATTACTAAAATAAATTGTAAATTCCCTTTTTAAAACTTATTAAAATTAAAACAATGTTCATTAAACTATTTTATTAGATTAATTCAGATAAAACTAATTTAAATCAATTCCAATAACAATGGTTGACTTAGTCAACTCAAGGCGCGGTTATCTTATTAACCCATTCCAATTCATTCTCATTTTAAATTAATTAATAATATAATTATTTTAAATAATTCCATTAAATAAATTCTTAACAAATCAGTTATTCACATTCTAGCCGTTACGGTTAATTTCTATCCCCATATTCATAAATCTGGTTAATCTCATATTTACTTTGTAAAATCTATTTATAATAAATCAAAGTATTTAATAAACAAAATATTTATTTATTTCCCTTTTATAAACTTTTATTCAAAATAATATCTTTAAAAAAATCTATCTCCAGTTATAAAATAAATTTTATAACCTCATCTTTATCGACTCACCTGGCGGTGAATCAATATTTATAAAATGATTGATTTTATAGGCCATACGCTGCCAAATAGTCCACCAATACCGCACATTGGTTAAAACTAACAGATGTTGAATATTCAATAATCAAAAATCAAATCAATCACCCCAAACAGGACAGTTCATATATGATAATAAATAATATATTTGAGGAATCCGGTTAGATCCCTCCAACCTGTTCTACCCTGTATTCAAAACGGTTCTCACAAACCAAATCATTATGTTTCATTTAACTGATAACAATAAATAACGATCATTTAACGTCAACCACACGCCATTCAAACAATTCAACAATTTAAACACGTTTATTTTATAAACGTGACCAACCAAGGTAAGTTACATTTATTGGAACCAATCGTTAGGATAACGATTTGGTATTTCACTGAAATTAAACAACGGTTTAATTTCATCAGTTATATCAACAAAAATTATAATACTAGCAAACAGTCAACCATAGCAAACAGAGCACAAAAAATAAAAACCCAATTTATATAAAATAGAAATGGGAAAACCGAGCGAGTTTAACTCACTTTGATCTGATTTTCCATTGAAACGGTTCAGTTTTAGTTAAACTAATGGACATTTAATTTAACTAGAATTTCCAGCAGCTCCCACATTCATCCTAATCAGCTCTAGAATGTGAATATTGGCAATACAGTTCCCATATAGTTTGTTTGGTCCAATTTTGATAATGTCACATAAAATTATTAATATTAATGGTTAACGCAAGTTAAATTATATAGTCATTCATTAATTATAATTAACTAAATTAATTACTTTATTGTTATACATAACGGTCAATTGCTAATTCCAGCTTTCCCAAAATAGGTTGCTCCATCCCGTTAACCGCCTGCAATAAAAGTTTTATGCTTTAGTGTAGAATTTTAATTAGTTCCTAAATTAAAAATAGTTTCCTTAATTACTTTTAAATCTGAGCCGATTCGTTATTGATCCCTTTGTTCCATCGGTCAAAGCGATTTGTTTCCATCTGCATCAATACACTAATTTAAATAAATCAATTAAATTATAATTAAGTTTAAAATATATTACTTAGTTTAATTGGTCACGGCGTTCCAGTTTGTTGCTCACGGTGTCGAGATGTACCGAGCCAGTTTGTACCTCACGGTTTCCACTTCTGTTCACTTCAGTTTCCTACAACGGTGTAACCACTTTACAATTTAAATTAAACACTTTACTCTTAATCATGGATTGGTATAATAATTACTTTGGGTTATAAAATAACAAGATCAGTTGCTTCTTCTTCGCTCTGTGCATCGCGTATGCTGAGCTTGCCCAAATTCACTCACCTGGTTTCAAGTATTAAGCCTTTGATTAATAAGTTATAGTGTAATTAATTAACTAAAATCAAAAATTTACTCAGACTTGTTACTGTTAGTTCCAACGTATACAGCCGAGCCCCCTTTTACCCTTCGTTCCTGATTCCTTCACATTTCTTGTCTTTACCTACATCGATCCACTTCATCTCGTCCTCCACGCCGCTTCGCCATGCCTGAGACCACCGGTCCCCTCACAGAACGAATGCCAGCCTCACCATTCCGTCTCCAACCGGTCCCACAAATTCCGGTACCCTGTAGCGATCGGAAACAGGAGCCCTTCTTCCTTAACCCGTGAGAGTTCGAACACAAATCCCTGTTGATCCACCTCTCCGGTCTCCAGGCTGAGCCCACCGATCTCCTTGGCAGGTCATCTCGGACATCTTCTACGTTGAGAGATTATCGGGTTAAAGTCCTGATTACCTCAGAACTTTTTTGGCTGTTTGATATGTGGAGGCGCAAATTGGTTTTGACCACAGAATGGTCGTTGACGAATTGAATTTAGGGTTAACTGTTTTGAACCATATATATATATAGGTGAATAAAAATACTATTATAATTTAACGGAACTTCCGCTGAAGTAATGCGAAGAAACCACCACAAACGAATTCCATTTTCTGATAAAAAAATTAATCTTATTAAAAAAAAATCCGGACCCAATGGGACAAGTTTCGTCGAAATCCGACATCGTTTGGAAAATTTTCCTTGATAAAACCAGCGAAAAACACGCGTTTAAAATTTTCACGATCACTAGATAAATTCGATCAACTTGAAACTTTGAAATCCTACAATAATTAATTAATACGAACCCAACGACACCAGTTTTGTCGCATTCTGAGACTGTTTTCTCGGTAGGCCATTTTTATACGCACCGAATTGCCATTCTGAACACCAAATTACCCGGTTTTCAAAAATAGCAAACTATACAGCTATCTTGACTCTAATCGACGATAAGAACTCAACGGAATTAGTTTTGCGGCTTAATTCGATTGTCTGTTCAAGTTACATTCAAATATCTCTTTATTAATTTAACTACGCGTTATAGAAAATGAATGGACGTTTACGGCTACCGTGGTCACATACAACAACGGTTTGCCACGCAATTCAACACCGTACAATAATTTAACGTTACGGTTCCAATGAAACTGATTTCGTTGAAATCGGAGTCCGATTGAAAAATGGTCATTTTAAAGGCCTATATTTTAATAATGATTTCCATTGCGACTATTTCAAAATTTTCTTTGGACATAACTAACAATCTATACCACGAAATCTGGATTTTTCTCTTCCATTAGAAAATTATGATCAATACGCTCCCAACGTATCTTGTTTCACAGAAATCTGACTTATATCGGATCCTGTATTCTCAGTTGAAGTTCAAAACCAAATATTACGAACTGCCGCGCTATATCGAGCTCGTTTTATATTATAAATAAAATTAACGTTAAAACTTCGTTTTCATAACGAATAATTATTAATATCCCAAATATAATATTAAAAATAATAAATAAAATAAAATATTTAACTGCCAAAAATACGGGATGTTGTAAAGGTAAACCCAAAATCCACTTCCATTAAAATGGAACTTTCACAGAATTCATAACCGTATATAATCGATATAAATTTCCATATCGTACTAGTAGACAAGGCCTTTTAAATTCCATAAATAGTAATTGTCTTCCTTCATGGAATCTCATCGCGATTATCACTAAATCGAATTCCATTCAGTTCCGATTTAATATATTAAATTGGAAAACTTTACTTTGGACAATTTCCATTAAATCTTAATTAAAAGATTTATAGATTCCATATTATAACTTAATAGTTAATCGGTTTAAAGAACTAATGTCATTTAAAACATCGTTCACAGTGAACCCGTAATCTTGGTTAAAAGATTTATTATTTTCTAAACTGCATTTAAGAACGGTGTTATTAAAGACACCATTCACGACAAACCCGCAATCCAATTTCATATTAAATGCAAGGCCCTGAATAGAAATCATATCGGCTTATATTCAACATCAAATTCTGAAACTAACGGATATCGTATTGGGAATAACGATATCTGTATCTTTCAAATCCCTCAACAATATCTGTATAATCATTGAATCTAATATCCAATAATTCTGATGATTATTCCCATTTAAATCCTTTCCGATTCATACATTGTGAAATTTTAGTTATATTAAAACCATATAATTTCTTTCAGTCCTTCACTTAAGCTGTTCACTAGTTCATTTAGATAAATACCTTTTATCTTTTCCAAAATTTGGAATATCTAATACAAAATCTTTTCAAATCATTAAATATGATTTGACACAATTTATCCATATTTTCATTAATTTTAATATTGCCATTTCAATCGATTTCCATATACAGCCATCAAACTGTATTTACAGCGACCATTCCAAATATTAATTTGAACATATTTTAATGTCCAACCATTACATTTCAAATCGCTTGTTATAATTCAAAATCCCTTTTCGTTACAAACCCAATGGTTCCGGTTTAGGAGAATCCGACGGTGGGATCTCCCGTTACGTCAATTCGAAGTTAGTGGCTGAAATTCGCGAACGGTCGATGCGCAATACATTCTATTCAAACCATTTAAATAAATAAATATATATATATAAGATAATTTCGTCAATTTTCTTTTTAAAACGTATATTATAAATTGTTTATAAATTCATTTTAAAACGGTTTCAACTTCTTTTCAATTTTAAATCAAAATTGAACAATCTATATTATTATAATATAAAAATAATAATATTTTCAATATATCAGATTGTGAAATCAAATCCTTTCGATATTCATTATAAAATGAATAAAATCGACAGAAAAATCCGTTCGAGTTAAAATGGCGTACATCTACTTAACTCGGCTTCATATATTTTCGTATCCATCCAAAATCAGATATCAAAATCATATTTTGATTCTTTACTGAATATTATTTTAAAATATTCGTTATTTCTGAATTGGAATCAAACTCAATCAATTACAATATAATTTTATTATATGGATTTCGTACATAACATGTATTCAAAAATAGTGATAAACAACTATTAAATAGTCAATTCACATCCAGTGTGCATTTTACAACTGTATAAGCATTAATAGTTAAATAATGCTTATCACAGTTTTTCAATGACTCGGTTGACATACAATTAAATCCAAGGGAGGTGTGAATTTATTATCGTCCCCAGACCCGTGTGGGGTTTCAACGAACAACAATGAATTCAAATTAATCACTGGTTAATAAATTTAACCAATTCTAATTTGATTCGAATTATTTTTCTATTTAACCAATTTTCACTATTTAAATTTTAAATGGATATTTATAATTTAATTTCAACTACCACAATAATATTAACATTATTTTTAATATGTTAAACATCACAATCACTACACAATACAGTCAATTAAATCATCCATAGTTTTCAAACAACAGTGAATGTGAGCTACCAGGTAGCGTACACCATTTTTGTGATAATTAAAAAAAATAAAAATCAACATTGACAATCTATATATTTTCAAATAAATAACTGTACAAAATTTGAGCGAGAGAGTTCTCACACTGGTTCCACTTCGTCGGTCTTTATTTGAAAAATTATTTTTAAACTAAATTAAAAAGGCATTCAATTTAGCTCAAAAGTTCAACTTGCTCCGTTTCCATTCTGATCAGTTCCATGTTGTAGAGTTCATTATCACGATCGCAATGCAACTGAAATTGTCGGATTTCGATCCCGTACGAAAAAAATACAGTATTTTAAACGCTATAGAATTTTAACAGTCATTAACAAGGTAATAATTAACCTAAACCTTAATTAATTTTTAAACTAATCCTTCTTCATTCCAGGTTCACGACGTCGACTTGCCCCTCCTTCTTGCCTCAAAACGCACGCCACATGGGACCCTCCGTTGCCGATCAGAACTCACCCCTTCATGCACCGTTCCGGCGCCTCCCCACGGCCAGCACCACCGCCTGCTCGGCGGCCCCAATCGCCTCAAATCCAATATCAAACGCGGCGGCTTCAAGCTCAAAATTCGAGATGCATACACCATGAAAATACATCACACCCGCACCAAATTAAAGCCCTCACTTCGATCTTTATGTATTGAGTTTTGATTAATATTGAGTGAATTGGAAGAAAAATAGGAGAGAAAGTGGGAGCGATTTTGGCCTTCGGTTTTAGGGCTAACAACGAATTTTGATTTGTGAAGAGAATTAGGGTTTTAAGTATAATATATATATATAATATTATTTAATTCGAAAAATACTTGTTCATTGATCTGAACTCCAAATCAAACCCAACGACTGTCTTCCGTAGCTAAATACCCCTAATCCAAACACAATGGGACGTATTTCGTAAGCCAATTCGATCATTTTCATCAGTTTTTGTTAAAATTAACATATAAATTAATATTTCAGTCTATTTGAACGTACATTTTAATTTACCGGGGTCACATACTGACCCCTAAAATTATGAAAATTGAAATCTACCTATGTTTTGACGATACAGTCCTAACAAAATTAGCTTCATTGAATTTGGAGACCGTTTGAAAAATGGCCTTTTAACTAGCTTATTAAATTCAAACTGAAACTGAAAATGCGTTTAAATTCACTACGCTTCCATACTAATTTCCAAAATTGTGAAATTTTAAACCTGACAATAATTTGATATTCCGGATCCAACAAAAGTGGTTTCATCGAAAACGGGGGTCGTTTGCAAAATGGCTATTTTTAAGGGCAATATATAATTTAAATATATATAAATTCCATATCGACTATTCTAAATGTTAAACTGGACATAACTTACAATTTATAAAGTGAAATCTCAGTTTCTTGCATTCGTTAGAAAATTATAGTTAAATAGATTCTAATGTTTCTTGTTTTATCCAATTTTGATTTATATTGAATTATGTATATTCATTTAAAGTTCCAAACCAAATTTTCAACCTACCATGCCATTTCGAGTTCATTTTAATTAAATTTTAAATTTATACATTCTTACTTCAATTTAAATAGATTTTAAATCGTTAATTCTCAAAATAAATCATTTTAAATTCTTAAAATTCGTTAAATCAAGTAAAAATAAATTTTTAAATTGGTTCCAAAATTTGTGTTGTTACATTTGAGGTACTTTGTTTTGATGTAAGTGGTTTGTAAATAGTTTTGAAACTACCTTTATTTTTAATAATAATGTTGGAATTTTCCGCTGCTTATTTTATACCTGTCTTGTGAATTTATGTACTGTTTACCTATTGTGCTTCACGAAACTTAATGCATTCTTTTATGAATGACATTAACGGACGTGGGATGTCATAAGATCCATGCAAGCATGCATATTTGATGGAGTGTGGGTCTGTAAGGACCGCAAGTCGTCATACTTGGATCGTGTGCACTTCAATTCAAACTCCTAAACACTCCTACCTCCACCTATAAATGTCTGACCACTTCCAACCTAAAAGGGGATAAATTTCCTCCCATCGAGCTGTTAGGGAATGCGGAATGCTTCTTTTAAGGCAAGACTGACACTAGAGCGAGGTGAAAAGTGTTTTCAAAGAATTTATGAAAATCTAAAACCTATATGATTTACTGTATGAATAACACACAACAGAGATGATCACAGAAATAGAATCAATCACAAACACAGAAACATAATAATATAAAATGCAAAAAAGGAAAGAACACACCGGATTTTATACTGGTTCGAATTACTCCTATGTTCAGTCCCACGCAATGATGGATTGCGCATAGTTTTATTAATATCACTATCCAAGTATAATTCCCTTGATTTCATGGCTACAAGGTTAACACCGCTCCAACCACTCTTGATTTCACGGCTACAAGATTACCACTGCTCCCTTCCCTTATTTTAGGCCTACAAGGAATACACCCTTTCCCAAACACTTCCTAAAAGATTACAACAGCCCTACAATTCTTAAATAGCACTTTAATTCAGAGAGTAATGAGTAGAGAGAGAAAAGAAATTTTTTATGTAATTAGAATAGAAATCGGCAAAGTAGAAGTGTAGAAATCGATAAAATAAGAAATATTAATGGTTGGATGAAGAGGGGTGAAGACGGAGAAGAAGAATGGTTAAAAAAATTCGAAATCAACCCCTATTTATAAGATTTGAAAGGTTGCAATGCTTCTGGAACGTTACAAATAGTGAAAAGACACTTTGTTTGAAAATTGAAAAAATGACAGTTGTATGTTGACATAGCAACATATGTATGTCGACATATATATGTTTAAAATATTTATAAACTATTTTTAAAGTGTTTAACTATAAATATAATTCTGGAAATTCTTGAATTAAAACTTTGCTATATAATTAAGTATTATAAAGTATAAAATCATATGAAAACATAAATATATATTATATAAACATATATAAAAAATTATAAGGTTTAAAACTATATAAATATATATATAAACTTTAAAACTTACATTTGAAATCATAAGTAAGATAGAAAACTATTTGAAATTATAATTTGAATTTTTGAAAATCAGAATTTGAAATTTGAAAATCAGAATTTGAAAATTGAAATTTGAAAAAGATAATTTTAATTTGAACCTGAAGTGTTATTTAGAATCTTGCATATAAACTAGTCTATATTGCTATATTTGTCTGAAACTCTTGAACTCTTGATGACTTGATTACTCATGAGTCTTGAATCACCTCTGAATTCTGAATCTCTAAAATTGTGCAGTCTTCAGTATTTAAATCCTGTATACATCCTGCATATATATATATATATGTATGTATGTATGTATGTATGTGTGTGTGTGTGTATTCTAGACAAAGATGTTAGCGTATATATTTTATAATCAATGATAACTGAAATAAGGTTGTTGACATCAAAACTCCATTCTCCAACAATCTCCCCCTTTTTGATGATGACAACCTTGATTTATAAAATATTCTTACCAGTTCATACCTATTGATTCTAATCCTTCTAATACTCCTCCATCATCATGAATCCTACATACTCTCTCTTAAACTAAGTCTAACCAATCCTTATATTTTATAATTCTCCCCCCTTTGTCATTATCAAAAAGATATTCTAAAAATACTCCCCTTAAATCCTATATCTACATATCTTATGATTATACTAAAGTAAATTAATCCCCCTAAATCCATGACTATATAATAATACTATTACTTAGTTTAAAATTTAAAAGAAATAGATAGAAACAAACATTGTATGAATTAAATAATTCAGATATTGTTTTACAATCCAAACAACTACAAACTATACAAATTACAATGTTAAAACGATAATACGTATTATAACGTATGTTAGATCCAAAAATGGCTCTAACACCCAAACTAACTGATTTTGCAAAGATTAATATCTAGAAATGAAAGAAAACACAGAGAGCACATAAGATTTATAGTGGTTCAGTATTAAAGAGCATACGTCCACTTTATGTATCTTTAATTATACATAGAATGCAAGTACAATCAATGACTTCTATCAATGTCACAATCACAATGATAATTCACTCAATAATTTTGTAATAACACTGAACAGAAATAATGGAGAAGCAACAATGGTGATAACAGCACTCAGAATTGCCAAAAAGATCCTTTAA
The DNA here is from genome assembly GCA_030737875.1 of Allium sativum. Taxonomy (NCBI): domain Eukaryota; kingdom Viridiplantae; phylum Streptophyta; class Magnoliopsida; order Asparagales; family Amaryllidaceae; genus Allium; species Allium sativum. Next base: position 21,088,997 of record CM060921.1, on the reverse strand, counting down.
AATGCCAAGTATGGGGCAATTTATAGGTGATATCTGCAGGCGGTTCATGATGACACGTGGCATGGATCCCGAGGATCTCAGACTGGTTCATGGCTTGATGGAGAAATGGTCAATTTGGCAGTTAGGGACATGTGTCACAAGATTCTGGGTTCACGGTTCGTGAATGACCAAGTCTTGGCCATTGATTTCTGGTGTCAGGGTCGGTTCGTGACTCTACCCATGAATGTGTCGTGGTGTCCAAACATGAGCAGGTCGTGAAGCCTTTGTCACAAACGGGTCGATAGAGCAGGGTTGCGAGCAAAACATGGGGATCAACCACGAGCAGGATCCTAGGCTTCACGAGTCATAGTGCACTCATCTCTGGACTTGAATATGAATCCTGGTGGCTTGGTCAAAAAGCTAGCCAACATTTTGCCCTTCGAAGTATGTTTTATCGGGGATGGAACATGCTTCAAAACTATTGAATAGACCTTTTCACGGAACGATGCGAATCAACAGTCACATTCATCTATAGCGTCGCCCCGCTTTGAATGGCTACGCCCTTTGCTGTGCATAAATATCAGTCCGAATTTCTAGTTATTTCTCTGTTCATTGGTTAATTTCCATCTTTTGAACTACAGAGTACATCACAATTAACTTATCAGTTAAGCTTTTAAGTCTTTACAAGTACTCTTGTGTTTTCCAATTTAGTGAACACCCATCAAGTTCGGGTTGTTGAAACATCATGTGGTTCATGGAATTGGGCATTCATCACGGTCCGGCGGTCGAACCGGTTTCTTTTCAAATTGCGATGGGCTTTCTGATTTCGATCATGAGTCCCTTGCGGTGCGGGCCTCATTTTGAGACATAGTGGGTTTTGATTCGTGACCCATAGGCACCCATGTTCCGAATAGGACAAAAAGGAGGAGATGAACGGTTTTCATAGGTTGGGTATATAAGCCGCCTTTTCCTCCTCCTTAGCCTTTCTCTCCTCTTTCTTTTTAGCCGCCGCCACCCAGTTTTATTCAATTTAAAACCCTAATTTGCTATTTTTGGAAACCAAAATCATCTACTAATCTAAATTAGAGAGGTAATTGAACTAGAATTGTTTCTAGCTTTCATCGTTAGCCAATTACTCAGGTTTTCACTTCGTCCCTTTCTCGTATTAGTTCCATCTCTACGAGCTTTCACCGGTAAGGCGTTTGGAGTAGTGGAGATGTGAGGATGAGAGCCAAGGATTCACAGGTAGGAGAGAGGAACAACAAGGGAGAAGACGGGCTTTCACAGGTCGATTTGTGAATGGAGGCGTGGACTTGGCCCGTGGTAATGGCGAGATGAAGGGTCCAGGGATGAAAGTGAAGTGTTGAGGTGGCCAGCGGATCAGGTCATGGAAATAGGAGAGTATCAGTTTGTGGAGATAAGGAGTGGAGTGGATCGTGTGGGGTCTTTCATGAGCCATTCGGGCGAAGTAGCACAGGTCACAAGTTAAATTATCCCACGAGCCCAATCCTTCCCACAAGCCGATACCTGTCTCGCAAGCCGAAGTCTGTCTCACGAGCCGCACCCGATCTTGATATACCAATGGACAGTTAGGTTTATAGCCATGAACCTTTTGAACTGAACAACAACATAACTCAGCAGCAGACCATAGCCAATATCCTGCTTATCTGATTAACTTCATACTTTTCTTAATGTATGCACATGCACACACTTGCACTTATACACACGGGGAACGGGTGTCTGTGTTCTAATTTCTCATGTTTACTCGCCAACATAGCTATGTCTGATAGATGATCAACTAGGATGTTAGAGAAAGACACAGAACCGGAGCCATCAAAGCATTATGATCCCAATGTGCTTCCCTCAGATTCAGATTGGGAGAATTCAGACTTCGATTACGAGACAGATGCTGATATAGAATCAACGACGTTTGAAAGTACATCTTTGGAAGACCAGAATGGTCGAGCTCCTGATGAGATTCCAAGTGCTAAGGAAATAAAACCAAAGAAACTAAGCGACTCCATAGCCTCCAAATTGGATGATCTGAAGGTGACGAAAGTATGCTTGAGACACGGGATCCCCCGAACTGATGCGAGAACTCCAGAGGACGGAGACAGACCCCACTCTGCTCCAGAAGGGTACATGGCAATCAGCATAATCATGTGCTTAGTGGGCGCCATTCCTCTGTTTCCTCCGATTGTCGTTGATTTCTTGAGGCGATTAAACATTGCTCCTATGCAACTCCATCCCAACGCTTATGCAGCCTTGTATACATTATACATAGCATAAGCAAAGATTTTAGGGATCGAGCTTACATTCAAAGATTTGAACTTCTACTACTATTTCAAGCATTGCTCTACGAGGACTCCAAATTTTATCTTCTTCGAATCTCTCCCCTCCAGAAAAGTTTTGAAGGATGGACACAGTAATGTAGGGGATGCCAAATCTGACTGGTTTAATATAAGACATCAGGTGGGATGTGCGAGAAAGTGGCTACAATCAAGTAGGTTACGGATTCTTCAATGTATGTTCATCTACATAATTAAAGAGCTAATGTTTTCTTTCTCTGTACAGCCCATAATTTCCCGAAGACGGAGGGCGATGTATATGAAGATTGATTATCTCGTTTTTTAAAGAGCAATTCAGACTTTTGAAGGATCAGGAAGTGTATAACCGACGAGAGTCTTCACATACACCATCTTTTGAACATAAGATTTGGGCTCGGCCCGGGTGGCAAGCCGGCCGAGAAAGATGCGAAAAAGACCACAGAGGCGGAGAAAGTTAGTACCCCATCAGGTGCTGATGCTGAAGTTTCTGAGATTTCGAAGCAGACCGAAGGTACAACCAGTGATAAGTCACTGTGGCTCCCGACACCGGCGCTCCTGCGGATGCTGAAGTTATTGAGGCTTTGCAAGACACCGATGCTAGTCATGGAGATAATGAAGAGGAGGTCACCATTACAGGGGAGACCAAGGATGATGACAAGGAGACCCTGGCTAACATGATGGCCAAGAGGGATAAACAACTGGCTGTAAAAAGAGAGGAGCAAGGGCCTCTATATATGCCTCCTATATCAGAGGTTGATCCCAAAACTGGGTTGGTCTTAAAATTCTCCTCTAGATCAATAACTTCACAGCTTGCATCCCAGCCTTCCAACACTCCGCAGAATCCTCTTTCTAACAAGAGGAAGAGGAAGAAGTGTGACTGATTTGATGCTGACAAGGAGGCGTTGAAAAAGCAGAAGGAGGAGAAGAAATCAAAATCGTCCCCCAAGCATAAGTAGGATGTACTTGTTAGTCCATATTTTGCTTTTAGGCTTTCCACTAGATAATAAATGTAGTTGTGATAATGGCCCTCACTTTTGCTTAGCTTTGTCTTGTAAACCTGCATTTGGTAAATGAAAATTTGTTTCTGTTGCATCATTGCATACCTGCAAGTTTGACTTATCACACTTAGTCACAGACATTTAGATCATAACTAAGTCAAAATTGAATCACGAGTCATTCTAACAGCAAAAATTTAAAATTTCTGTACTGCATAAAAGCGTGTATGTATATGCCCTCAATCAATCATTAACATGATGTTTGGCCAGGGTTTATTGAGGATAGATTAGAGTCATATGTGTGCTTCCCCCTATACCCGGGAATGAGGGGTTCAGTCTCTGTTTTTAATTCTTGTCTCCTGTCATGTGACGGGATAGGAGCCCTTGAGTGGCATATGTCACCATGCCTTTATACTCTCCCGATCCTTCAGCGGGGTAAGAGTTCTTGTGGCGTTGAGTGTCTAGCACCTTTATACTCTCTCGGTCCTTCAGCGGGTTAGAGTTTGAGCTCGATTCTCAGTCTTCTCACCGATCCCTCAGTGGGGCAGGAGTTCTGGGGGCGCTAAGTCTCTAGCGCCTTTATACTCTCCCGATCCTTCAGCCGGGTAGAGTGTTGTCAAGGCGGTTTTTATCTTGGTGCACATTCAAGCCTTGCGGATGTCATCTTTGCTTCCTTCATACTCTTTCTCGAATCTCGATAATTAGAGTGTCAGTAGTGGTGTGATTTACCTTGTTGCACCTTCAAGGCTCTGATTCTTGGTCACCTTCCAGTCTGATGGAAGGCACCATGAATTATGTGTTTTGAGATCATTGCATGGTTTATAGCAAATTTCATAATGGTAATGATTCATGTTAATTAAAGATAAAAGGGCAGATAAGTAATAGTGCAATAAAGGTAAATAACATGCGATGTTTTTATAGTGGTTCGGTCGAATCATGACCTACGTCCACCTTATAATCTTTTGCTCAAGTAACCAGACTGTTCTAGGCAAGTCGTGCCTTTTTACATGGTCCTAAAAAAAGTATAAAACTGACAATTTCATGTCAGATAACACCGCAGATGCTGGGCATTCCACACTCTGGGGATTTCTCTCCATCAACGGTCGCTAGTTTGAAAGTTCCATTATCAAGCCTTCGTAGAATGGAATACGGTCCTTCCCATTTCGGGCCCATTTGCACTGGGGGTGGATAGACATGTTTCAGAACCAAGTCTCCGGGTTTAAAGGTTCGAGCTCGGATTTTTTTGTTGTAATACCGAGCGACCTGTTGCTTGTGCCTCAAGGCGCGTAGGTCGGCCTCGTCCCTCTTTTCTTCAATCATGTCAAGGGATTCAAGGAGCAACTCATTGTTGGTCATCGGGTCATAATAAGTGATTCGGTGAGACGGTACTTCTAACTCGACCAAGATGACCGCTTCGGCACCAAAGGCGAGGGAAAAGGCTGCGTGGCCCATCGCCGACTTGTACGTTGTCCTATAGGCCCATAACGCCAAGGGTAGCTCATCGACCCATATGGCTTTGGCCCGTTTCAATTTTTCTCTAGAATGGATTTAATTACTTTGTTCGCCGCTTCGACCAGTCCGTCCGATTGTGGATGTGCCACAGAGGTGTACCTTTTGTCGATGTGGTATTTCTGGCAAAAATCTCTGAACACAATGCTATCAAACCAGGTTCCATTGTCTGTTATGACGACCTTTGGAATCCCGAATCGGCATATAATATCCCTGACGACAAAGTTGATCATTCGCTAGGTTGTGATCATGGTCAATGGCTCTGCTTTGACCCATTTGGTAAAGTAATCCATGGCCAAATGGCGAACTTTGCTCCGCCCTTTGCTATGGGGAGGTTTCCAATAATATCAATCCCCCACACAGCAAAGGGCCACGGGCTTATCATCGTCTTCAATTAGCTAGGAGGTGCCCGGTGAATCTTAGAAAACCATTGATAGGCATCACAACGTGATGCGTACTTAGCTGCGTCCTTGTTTATGGTAGGCCAGAAATAGCCATATCGTAGTATCTTTTTTGCCAGTGTTTGTCCCTCCGTGTGATCACCGCATTCACCTTCGTGTACTTCTCTCAATATGCGCTTGATGTCGTCATGAGCGATACATCGAAGGAGAGGCATCGAGAATCCCTGTCTGTACAGGACTTCGCCCTGTAAAACATATCTGGAAGCCTTTTGGATAACTGCACGCCTCTCACTTTTCTTTGTCGAAAGCGTTCCATTCATCAAAAAATTCTTCAGAGGAGCCATCCATGACTCCTTCTCAAGATCAGTTTCCATCTATCGACACTTGGAGACTGCAATACCTCAACTGGGACTAACTCAGTATCTTCAGGATTGTCAGAACTAGCCATCTTTGCCAACTTGTCCTCCCTTTGATTCTCCGACCGTGGAATATGAGATATGCTATAGTGGTCAAAACCATCCAGCAACTTCCTCACTTCTTTCAAATATAGTATCAGCCTTGGATTTTTGGCCTGAAATTCTTCATTGACCTGGTTCACGACTATCTTGGAGTCGCAAAAAATGCCTAACTTTGTGATTTCCAGCTCCTTTGCGATCCTCAAACCTGCAATCAGGGCTTCGTACTCAGAGTCGTTATTAGTGGCGTGGAACTCCAATCTAAGAGCGTAGTATATTAGCCGTTTTTCGGGAGTTTCAAGCACCACTCCGGCACCAGATCGTCTGTCATTCTTAGCTCCATCAGTGTACAGCTTCCAGGCATTGGGTCAAGAAGTAACTTTGGTGGATCAGCTTCTTCTCATACTGCATCATCCTCTGGGATGATAAACTCTGCTATAAAGTCTGCCAGCACTTGCCCTCTTATTGACCATCAGGGCTGAAAGTTCAAATCAAACTGACTTAACTCAATGTTCCATTTGAGTAGTCTACCTGACGCTTCTGGACTTTGCAGAACTTTCTTGAGTGGGTGATCAGTGTATATGGTGATGGGATGAGCTTGGAAATAATGGCAAAGCTTCTTGGATGCGATCAACAAACTATACACAATCTTTTCTATCCTTGGGTAGTTTAGTTCGGCTGCCGCCAATTTCCTACTCACAAAGTACACTAGACTCTGAACCTTATCTTCCTCTCTTACCAAAGTTGAACTAATCGCATGGGATGACACTGCTAAGTATACAAATAAATCCTCATGATCCACTGGCTTAGACAGTATCGGAGTTCTTTCCAGATGATTCAAGAGGTTCTGGAATGCTTCAACACAATCAGGGGTCCATTCGAAATTGCGCTTTTCTCGCTTTATCAACTCGAAGAATGGAATACATTTGTCCGTAGCTTTGGAGATGAATCTACTCGGTGCAGCTACTTTTCCTGCGAGGCTTTGCACATCCTTGATTTGTCCAGGTTTCTGAATGTTTCTAATTGTCACGATCTGATCCAGATTGATTTCAATCCCATACGAGCTGACGATGAATCCTAAGAACTTCCCAGAGGCAACCCCAAATGAACACTTCATAAGGTTGAGTTTCATCCCGTATCTTCGGAGGATATCAAACATTTCCGCTAAGTCGGCAGTGTGGTTGGACGATTGTCTGGACTTCACTAACATGTTGTCAATGTATACCTCCATTGTCTTCCCGATTTGGTTGTAGAACATCCTATTCACCAGCCGCTGGTAGGTAGCGCTAGCTCAAACCAAATGGCATCACTACATAGCAATATAACCCTAAATCTGTGATGAAGCTGGTATGCTCTTGGTCCGAAACATGCATAGGAATTTGGTTATATCCTAAGTAGGCATCCATGAGGGAGAGGAGCTCATGACCTGCCGTTGAATCCACCAATTGGTCAATTCTTGGTAGCAAAAATTTGTCTTTGGGGCAGACTTTGTCTAAATATGAAAAGTCGATACAGGTGCGCCACTTCTCGTTAGCTTTCTTCACCAAGACCGGGTTTGAGATCCATTCTGGGTATGTTAAGTCTCTGATAAACCCATTACTTCTCAGCTTCTCTACTTCTTCCTTCAAGGCAGCGGACCTTTCCAGGCCAAGCGTTCGCCTTTTCTGTTTGACGGGTGGATGCTTTGGATTGATACTTAATGAATGGTTCATAATTGAGGGGGATATTCCACACATGTCAGCGTGGGTCCAGGAAAACACAATAAATTAACCTTCACGAAATTCGTCAATTCTCTTGCTCGAAGGGGATCCAATTGGGTTGACATACTGCTCCATTGCCCTGAAGTTGTGTCCTGCCAGATGGAGTCCTCCGACTATGGTGTTGATTACAATATTCTTCCCTTTCTACTGAGGGGTAGGTCCAGCAACGGTTTGGTTTCGGTTTGGGGCCTGTCCAACTTGCCCCTATCTCTTGTAGCCACCTTATATTCGTCTAGTTTTCCTTCTCAGAGTAGTCTTTCAACCATATCTCTCAAATGGCGACATTTGTTAGTGGAGTGACCATGAACTTGGTGGAAGAGGCAGAACTTTCCAGTTTCGCATTCTTTCTCCGCCGAATCCCTCGGGGAAGGCCTCTTGTATTGGAGAACACCATAAGTATCCATAAAGATGTTCTCTAGTGTATCATCTAACGGTATGAAGTTCTCAAATGGTGTGGATTGAGGCCTTCTCTGGGAATCATTCCCCCGGTTCCTTTTCCGACTATTATTTCCCAACTGGCGGCCATTTTTATTTCCGACATTCACCTTGACTTTCCCTGGGCTATCTCCTATCTGCTTAATGGCCACATTGCTCTGTATATCTTCTTTATTGGTAGCCTTCCTTTTCCGTTTGGCATATATTTCTTCCTGATGCAGGCGAATATTAGCTTTTTCATAGAATACCTCCTTAGTCAGTGGCGGCTTGCCAGCTAGGTACCTTCCGAATTCGGTATCTTTGTCCACCCCATTAATTAAGGCCATCAAGACAGTCTGTTCATGAGGGTCTCTGACCTCTGTGATAGCCAGGTTGAAACGATCCAGGTACGACCTCAAAGTTTCGTCAGGGTGTTTTTTAATAAGGGATAACTCCGTGACATTTTTAGATCTCCGAGCGTGAAGCTGAAATTGGTTCACAAATCTTTTACTTAGTTCCCTGAAACTGGATATCGATCGTGTTGGCAAGCGGGTAAACCACAATAATGCCACATCTTCCAGGAATATCGAGAATGCTTTACACTTTATGGCATTGGAGGCTGCAGCGACATTCATGGACCACGAGTACCTCATCAGGTGTTGAACTGGGTTGGTCCTGCCGGCATAACGATTCATAGTTGGCATATTGAAATGCCCTGGGAATGTAACTTCCAATATATCATTGGTGAAGGGCGTATGACTGTGTTCTGTACCCCAATCTTCATTTATCTGTCCACGACTGTCCACCATGATCTGCCTAATCATTGCTTCAACCTTAGCATGAGTTACTGTAGATTCAGGATCAACACTCCTTGCCCTGCTCGGCCGTCCATTGTTCCATCGACGGGCTGCCGCGAAGTCTGGAGCCTGAGCGGAACTTCCTTGCCCCCTGTTACCATGGTCAATCACGCAGCGAAGGGGTTGTGGTGGTCGATTCTCAACAGGATCATCGACAACTTATGCTCTAGGACGTGCTGCAGGATTATTTAAACTGCGATCAACAGGCACTAGGTTGAGTGCCGCTTCCTCCGGATAAGGAAGTGATCTGAACCGAAGCTGCAATACATTTTCAGCTCTTTCCAATGGTCGGCGAGGGGGTCTCGGGGAGTTACCAGACGAAGATGAGTACTCTGGAGTGAAAGGATGGGATGGTGGCGGCGTCCTCTGCCTCTGGAGGTCATCAATACGCCTGTCCAATGTAGTGAGCTTCTGTCGTAACAGAGAACTCTCTTGTCTTTGGGCTGCTAACTCATCATTTGTCTGATCCAACATTTCAATGATGCGAGAGAGATCTCCTTCAGTAGCTGGGGCAACAGGGTTGAACTAATCATCAACATTCTCTCTTATATGTAAAGAACCCGTGCCAGGTCGAGCAGATACACCAGCGCGAGCAGAACAAGCCATGATTTCATTTTCGGGTTGGGTTATGTTGCCTTATGGCACCCGGTTCGTGACTCCCTCACCGAATTCCCGATTCATGACATTCCTCTGGATTTGGCTCATGGAAATTCCTGCATGGCGGCTAGTGGAAGCTTTCTAGAGGCGGTTCGTGGTGTGGTCTGGGATCGGGTCGTGACACCACCCTCGGGTCGGATTGCCCCCTGGCCATCATGAGCCGAAAGCTCCTCCTTGGCCTGCTCGTGAACACTTTCTTCAATGGCTTCGTTTGCAGCTTCATTTTCTTGCGGAACTCGGACTTCATTAGACTTCTTTCCAACCATGATATCTTGACTTTACAAAAAAATTCAGAAACTGAAACAGTAGAGATTCGGACTATTCTCTTCGGACTTGAATATCCAAATAGTAAAGTAATAATTCAAAATATACTAAGACTTCAATTCTCAGTGAATGCACCAAAATGTTAGATCCAAAAATGGCTCTAATAGAGAGTACACAAGATTTATAATGGTTCGGCGTTAAAGAGCCTACGTCCACTTTATATATCTTTGATTATACATAGAATGCAAGCACAATCAATGACTTCTCTCAATCTCACAATCACAATGATAATTAACTCAATAATTTTGTTATAACACTGAACAGAAATAATGGAGAAGTAACAATGGTGATGACACACTTAGAATTGCCAAAAAGATCCCGAAAAATGCTAAGTATGGGGCTATTTATAGATGATATCTGCAGGCGGTTCGTGGTGACACGTGGCATGGATCTCGAGGATCTCGGACTGGTTCGTGGCTTGATGGATAAATGGTCAATGTGAAAGTTAGGGACAAGTGTCACAGGATCCTGGGTTCACGGCTCGTGAATTACCAAGTCTTGGCGATTGATTTCTGGTGTCAGGGTCGATTCGTGACTCTACCCCACGAATGGGTCGTGGTGCCCGAACACGAGTGGGTCGTGAAGCCTTTGTCACAAATGGGTCGATAAAGCAGGGTCGCGAGCGGAACATGGGGATCAACCACGAGCGGGATCCTGGGCTTCATGGGTCATAGTGCACTCATCATTGGACTTGAATATGAATCATGGTGGCTTGGTCAAAAAGCTAGCCAACAATGTACACACGAATAAGCGAGAATCCTATACGACTAATGATTCTTCTCGATAGGGGATTTATGAATTGGACAATTGGGGTAATGGAGACGAAATTCCCCATTTCGTTTAATTATATTCCCGCCTCTATCGAACAAAACTTCACCAATGCATACGATTGGATCATCCTCTTCCATGCCCTCTTGTTGTGTTTCTTCTGGTTCCTCAAATTTTACCATCTCTTCCTCTTCTTCTTCTTCTTCCTGTTCTTCTCCTCTATAACTGGATTACCATCTTCGATGATAAACGTATTTGCTTGATTATCCGTAATAAACTTTTGTAGGTTTTTCACGATTTTTCCTTACTTTACTTGTTGTTGATGCATTCTAATTTTTAGAAATTTAATCTCAACAAGCATTTGAAGAACATACTCCATTTTCTCCTCCAATTTGATCACTCGAGCGTGAGTAGTACGTTGAAATGGACCTTCGGATGGTCCAGCGGATGATTCGGGGGGTAATTTGGTTATTATAATTGGTGGAAGCCATGATTTATTTTGATTTTGAGTTTTTACAGAAGTGAAATGAGAGAATGAAGAAGAAAATTCGAAGTGGGGAGTTTAAATGGTTATTGTAACTAACTTTTGGTGGGAATCAATTTTTAAAATCTGGCAGTTATATGTAGATATAGGCACATATGTATGTCGATATACATGCATTTTTATTTTATTTTTCTAATTTTTCTTGTTATTCTTATAGATATTAATATATTTAATTATTCTAATTCACTTAATGAACAATTACCTAATTCTCTTCTAAATTTATTAAACGTTGCTTCATTTAATGTTTTTGTTAATATATCTGATATTTGGTTTTCTATTTCTATAAATTCTAGTGAAATTTTCACTTTACTTATGTTATCTCTTAGAAAATGATGTCGTATATCAATGTGTTTAGTTCTTGAGATGAACTGGATTTTTAAATATATTTATAGCGCTCGTATTATCGCAATATATTGATGATTAATTTATATTTAATCCAAAATCTTTTAAGGTGTGTTGCATATATATTACTTGTGAGCAAGACAAAGCAGCAGAGATATATTCTGCTTTAGTTGTTGACAAAGATACTGTATTTTGCTTTTTGGTAAACCACGAGACTAGTGAATGTCCTAAGAAATGACATGTTCCACTAGTGCTTTTACGATCGGATTTACATCCTGCATAATTAGCATCACAGTAAGAAATTAAATCAAAATTATCATCCTTAGGATAATATTATCCAAATTCTAATGTATATTTTACATATCTTAGAATATGTTTTATGATTTCTAAATGTGTTTCCTTAGGTTGCGATTGATATCATGCACAAAGACATACACTATGCATTATATCGGTCTACTAGCGGCTATATATAATAACGATCCTATCATACCTCTATACAATTTTTGACCGATGTCTTTTGATGTATCATCTTTACTTAAGGCTATATTAGTTGCCATTGGTGTTGTTCTTCCATTAGTTGTTGTTAAATTATATTTATTAATTAAATCTCTTGCGTATTTTTCTTGATTAATAAATGTTCGATTTTTTAATTGACGAATTTGTAAGCATAAGGAGAATGTTAATTCTCCCATATGACTCATCTCAAATTCTTAGGTCATAATATCTGAAAATTCTTTGTTCATCTGATTATTTGTCGATCCGAAAATTATATTGTCAACATATTTGTACTAATTGTATATCTTTATTATTTCTTTTAATAAACGGAGTATTATCTAGTTTTCCTATTTCGAAGTTAGATTGTAATAAATAATTTCTTAATTAATCATACTAATCCCTAGGATCCTATTTTAATCCGTATAAAGCTTTCTTTAGTTTATATACATGATTTGGTAATTTTTCGTCTTTAAAAAGAAGTCGTGAATAGTGTTTTCAAAAAAATTATGAAAATTAAAAACTTATATGATCTACTATATGAATCACACACAACAGAGATGATCATAGACACAGAATCAATCATAAACGCAGAAACAGAAAAACATAAAATGCAGAAAAGTGAAGAACATACCAGATATTATACTGGTTCGGATTACTCCAACGTCCAGTCCCGCGCAACCATGTATTGTGCAGAGTTTTCTTAATATCACTATCAAAGTACAATCCCCTTGATTTCACGGCTACAAGGTTAACACCACTCCAACCACTCTTGATTTCACGATTGTAAGATTACCACTGTTCCCTTTCCTTGATTTCAGGGCTACAAGGAACACACCCTTTCCCAAACACTTCCCAAAAGATTACAATATCCCTATAACTCTTCAATTCAGAGAGTAATGAATAGAGAGAGAGAAAAGAAGAAGTTTTATGTAATTAGAATAGAACTATTATTGATTTTATTTTCTTTAATACTTAATCATGCTAGTAATTACATCATTCATTGGATTTTATGTCTAACCCACTCCTCTTTCTTTTTCTTCCCCACCAGGCTCGCATGGTGGACGGGATTAGTTCTGATTTCTTTAAGGATCATTCTGGGAGAATTATTCTAGTTGTTGAGGTACCCTTATGTTTTTACATCTTTCCTTATAAAATTGGTTGCACTATTGGCTAGTTTAAGGATACCCATGTTATTGTACTCTGATTTTTGATTGAGATGTTATTTTCATAAGACATGTAGCAGTTTATGGTTTGAGATTGAAATGAATAAGTGGTTATTTTGAAATAAATATTATGTTTTCAGTTTTAAAAATGTTTTCAATGTATTTATTATTTTATATCATGTGGATTTTATTCTTTGTGATATGTCTTTATATTTATAATGCTTCACATTTCATAGTAAGACGCTACCTTGGGGAATGTTAAGGGGTGCGAGGCGTTTTATATCTCTGATCCATGCCAAATATCTGATCTAATCCATGTTGTGCTCGAACATCAAAATCCATAATCTGATCCAATTTTTCCCTTGCCAATCCTAATTTCAAGCGCAGATCCGAATTGTGCTTGTACTATCGGATCCATATACCGATCCTTTCATTATGCCAAATCACCTGGACTAATCCAATGTTTTATGGCATAATCAGATCCATGCTCTAGGTCTGGATCTATAATCGGATCCACTCTTTCTCCTCTTTTCTTCTAGACCAGTCTCTACTTCTTCCACCTTCTTCACATCTTAATGCTCCCCAGAATATCATGAACCACGTCGACTTCATCACTTGCAAGTAGTACTTCTGTCTATGTTCATCTTTGCTTCCCTATTGCTATGACAAACAAGTAGGCCCACGAACACACTTCAAATCGCTAACGATTGGAGAGTGGAACCAACCAAATAATGATGCAGGTGGTCTAAGCGAGGTTGATGGGTCACAATGCTAGGTCGTAAGGCTCTTCCACAGAGGTCGTAATGATCCATGATGGCCCAAATGGCGGCAGGAGGTCTCACAAGGTTCAAGGAATTTCGGGTCGGTTGAAATATGAAACTGAAAAGGGAAGAGATGAGGGGGACCAGTTATTTATATGAAGGGGGATATCAGATTCCAAAATTTAACGTTTGGAAAAAAATTCTAAGTGTGGGATCAGTATCGATCCATTATCATACATTTGAGAAAAGAATGGAAATAGAAGAAGGACCGATATGTATTCTATAATCCAATTCATATATGTCATGCATTTTAACTTCTGAATATACGATCATAAACGTGATCACAAACCGATTATAGAGCATGCACTCACTAAAAAAATTTATTATACGAATCATGAGTGTATGATCAACACTAAAACACATTTAGTTGTTGAACGTTAAATGTATAACCATATAGTATGCTTCTAAGAGTATGACACAAAATCATGTACGAGCGTATGAGTGTATGTGCAACACTCAATCGACAACATCCTGCTTACGCTCAAGTGCAAGAAGGAGCCAACGACTAATAGTTAATTTCTTGAATTGATAGAAATTGGGTGTTCACCTAAAAATCCAAACAAAGTCTAGTCAAAATGGTCGGATTCAATTAAATCAGAAGCATTATCAAAGCTAGAGTTATCAAAGCTGGAGTGACATACATATACCATTGGAGCTTGACAAAGCGTCGTGACTATTTAGAAATGACATACTCCTTAGTGTACCTTACTCACCACCATTAAATGAGCACAACATGGAGTCTATCCCTGCTACTAAGACTTGTTCTAATTCAAAGCACATCATGTTCACATAAGACGTAGTTTGGGGCAAGTGCTACTCAACCTTTTGACCCGGCTATCAGTAGCTATTTGGATTGGCACGACTCGACGATAACTAGGTTAAACGACTCGAAAACATCATCCGAAGGTCCATAGATCAAGTCTGGACAGTGCCACATGAAAACGATCAAATTAACTCACCATAATGGTGTTTGAGACTCTTCCATCGAACTACGTCACTCGAGAAGACGTTGATGGAATGATTAAGAACTTAGCTACTGATTTGAAGCGCTCGACTCGAGCGATAGGAAAATGCATTTAACACCTTTCTTGCCTGGATTGAGGATATGATAAGAGTGCTTCGAGGCTGACTGACCATGGGGATATTGTTCGAACTAGTACCAATGTTCCTAAACTCACGACTCGGGACTTAAGGTTAACCCCACAAACAAAACAGTAGGCCGATGCCGCTCCTCGGAACAGTGTCAGTCCCGCTACACTTGGGGGCACCCCTAATCCCGATGTCGCTCCAGCCCGTAACACTTTGGTTGGTCAAATTTCAAGCTCCTTTATTGGTAATAACGCTCAAGTGCCAATGCGCGCAACTTTGGATGGTAGTATTCCCATGGTTCCGAGAATTGGAATAATGCCCGATGTGGTCCCTTAGGTTGGAATTCGAACGAACATTCTTCTAGCCAATCAACTAATTCCTTCTATGGACTTAAGCACAGGGGGCATCAGTGTCGCTTTGGATAATCTTAACCGGTTGCTTGCTTTTTGGGCAATGGTTCTCAAATCGCGGATGTTATTCATCGACTCCTCGAGTCGGTGCCACTTCTTCAGACTTAGATTATGTGACTCACAGTCCATTCTCTTTGGATATCAAGAACTCTCGCAACTTACCGGATTTCAAGCAATCGGCATTGGAACCTTATGATGGTCAGAATGACTCAACCGCTCACTTAATGAGATATATTCATCATATGGAAGTTCTCTCCATTTCAGAAGGTGTCATGGCAAAGTGTTTTCCACTTTACTTAACAGATATTGCTGCTATGTGGTACAGGCAGTGGGAGAAGGACTCCACCACTTCTTGGAATGCTTTGGTTGCGAAATTTATGGAATAGTTTAGAGTCCACATCGCCCATTCAAAAAGCATCATGACTCTCAATGGCATTAAGCAGAAGTCTGGAGAGACTCTGTAGAAATTCTTAAAACGATTTAACGTTGTGGTGGCTTCACTCGGTAGACCCGACCCTTCTATGGTATTGATGGCCGCAATGTCTGGATTTTTGGATAAATTAGACTTTATGACTTCAATGCATCTGGACCCGCCGAGGCCCGAGGGATCTCGAAGAATTTTATTTTGAGGATGAAAGATTCCTATGGGAAGAAGATGCAAGGACATATAAAAAAGGTTCTCGAAGCTAATGCTGCTAAGAGCAAGAAAGCGTCCAATTCTGAAAAGGCTAAAGATTCTGCAGCTGATAAGCAACCTCCTTCAGGGAATGATCGTAATAGGGCTTGGAGACAAACTGGGTTCCAAAGTTACTTGGAACTTACTCACACCCTTGAGGAGATTTATCAAGAAGTTCATTCTACTTCTCCCTTCACAAAGTCTCCCGCTCAGGAGCCCACTCAAAAAGAAAGAGACATTGGTCGACACTGCTTATTCTATGACCACGATGGTCAAAATACAAATGAATGTCGACATCTCAAGAATGTGATTTAAAAGCATGTCAGAAGTGGAGATCTGGCATGATATGTTCGAACTCGGGCTGTGATGCTAGTACAGGCATGACCCCCTCAAAGGAATCAAGATAGGTGTAGGACTAAAAATCATCCCAATGGCATCATTATCAACTAAACCTCTCACCGACTTTGATGTCTTGGATGCAAGTCTCCCAGGAATTAGTATCTTACGACTTGTGGATTATGGCCTTTTGGCCTTCTCTGGTCTTGGCATTGGCTCTCTTGGCTTTCTCTAATTATGGATATTCTATCTTTGGCCCCCTGGTCTTATCTATTTTGGCTCTATGGAATGTAAATGGTTGAGTAGACCTACCCATGTAGAGGAGCAGTTATAATCCCAAAGCAAGCTCTTTTCCCGAAAACACACCATTTGGTTATCAATAAAATGAATTTTCTGACATTTCTTCATTGTTTTACTAAAGTAAGGCCACCTTCAACCCATCTATAGCTCCTGGTCATCTTGCCTTGTCAAGGTCGCCTTGAGAAAATTCTGGTTTCAGAACTAGGATGGCTAAAGCTCACTTACCCATGCACGAGACCAAATGTCCTTAAGCATGCTCTTCACGAATGATAAATAGTCCAGTCCCCTTCATGAATTAATTTGAAATAAAAAAGGAATAAGTCTGCATACCCATGTATAGGAGGACCGAATGTCCTTAAGCATGCTCTTTACGGATGATAAACCGTTAAGTTTTCCTTTCGATTTTACTAAAAACTCCAAAGTTTTATAACTTTAACAAGATTACGTCGCAAAGCTAATGCTTGTGGAGTATGAAACCTAAAATCGGATTACAAACTTTAGATTTTATTTATTTACATGCCTCGATTGCCTTGCTAAAGCAAGATCGACTTGAACCAAAAATAAATGCCTCGGTCGTCTTGCCAAAAGCAAAATCGCCTTGGACCAAAATTACATGTCTTGTTCATCTTGCCAAAGCAAGATCGCCTCGGATAAAATTACGTGCCTTGGTCATCTTTCTCATAGTGTGAAGGTGCAAAAAGGTGTAGCGGGGATAAAGCGGGGAAATAGCGGGGATATAGCGAAACCTCTATAAAAAGCTATTATATGATGAATGATTACTATGAAGTGAACGTAGGCGTTAGTGCCGAACCTCTATAAAAAGCTACGTTCTCGTTGCATTTACTCACATCACTCTGGATTACTGTGTTTCAACGAAACATACACTTAAGGGTTGGCGTGTGTTGAATCGATGACAAATCGCCATGCCAATAGTGATTGGATTGGATTAGGTTGAGATTGTTTTGAGATATCGATTAGCTTTTTTTGTGCGTTTACCACGATCTCGTCTTCCACTGTTGTTTGGGGTTTTGATTTGAGCAGTCTTGAGTCGAAATTCTCCACAACACCTCTTTGGTTAGATTGGGGTATGGAGTGATGAACTACTGTTTTTAAGGTCTTTTAGCTAGTTTTCAGTGGTGTGCTTGACGTTATTTGGCTAACCCCTCGTTTTTTGTGACACCACTCTCAGCAAAAATCGAGAAGCTCTCTCTGGCATTGCTGTTTTTGGTGGCGTCTTCCCTATTTTTTTTGCCAAGCAACACCTCCCTATGGCAATTTCTAATGTTATTGCTTTGGAATGGGATGGTCATGACTTGCCTTGGCTTCTTTGTTTATGGTTGAAGGCTTAGCCTCCCGGTGTGTCAAAATTTTACAATATCAAGCTTCTTTGTTCCTAGTTCTTTACTTTTTGTAATGCACTATAGTGCAGTTTATACTATTTAATAACAGTTTGTAATTTGTATTTGGGTCAAGCTTTACCTTTGTCATTTAGCTCCCTTCGTGGTGATTGTGATCATTTGTAGTACATATATATGGTCTAGCCCCAGCTTTTAAGTTTGTTAAGTCCAGTGGACGGTTTCCACTTTTAAAATAGTTTGTGGTGGACGATCCAACTTAAAAACAGATGGTAGTAGATAGATAATCTTTTATATCCTGTTTTATTGTATTTATTATTTGTTATAATAAAAAGTGTTTTGGACCACTTTAAAAACCAGTCGGCCTTGCAAAAAAATACTTTAGTATTTTCCAATGCATCACTTTTGTTATGAAAAAATTACCATATTATAGTTTATTTCTTAACTAATATTCATAATAAATTACAACTAATTAATTCTTTGGTCAATAGCAAAAGATAATCATTATTTCAGAAATAATGTTAGGTATGTTTTACGAAAATAGTTTTCATACTTTAATGAAACTAATAAGTGTTATATGGCATGTTCCCACTATTAACATAATAGCATACTAACTTTGAAGGCACATCATTCACTTAATAGTGATTGTTCATACATATACTATAATTAGTTTACAATTAAGAGTTCTTTGATCAAATATCTCAAATTCAAAAAAAATCATATAGAAAACAATTTTCTATTCTAAAATACATTTTGGAATAAAATCATACTTCTTATTCCAGTGTTAAGTTTCAGTCATAATTATTGCAAGGCAAATTCTATTCAAATGCAAAATTTTGCTGAGTAACCCCTAATTTTCATTAAAAAAAATTAAGAAATTTTTTTCCCCTTTCGTGTTATTTTTAGTTTATTTTCAGTCTACCACATAGAGCAACTACTACATGGTGCATTTAAAGCACCACGCAGGGGCACTACGTGGTACCCTGAAGACACCACTTAGACCACTTGGAGCCCTTAGGGCACCACCAGTTCCCCTACGTGGTGCCTTAGAGGCACCACATAGTGGTCCTACGAGAAAAGGTATTATTGTGTTTTTTTATAAATTGGACGGGGCTACTAAGTAAACAATGGTTTCTACATTTATTTGAAAATGCAGGGGGGTGCCCAACAAAAAGTTGGGTCCATATAGAATTTGCCTTATTGCAATTCTCATTTCCATGGTTTAAATTTATGAAGCACGAGTGACTTTTATTTTCTTCATTGCAACTGTACCTAAAATTATGTTTAATACATTCTTTTTCCTTTCAAGTGGTCAAACTATTTAAGAGAAACCTCTTACTCTAATATCATTACGAACTCTTTACAAAAAGCACATTTAATTATCCTTAAAGTTTAGGGTCATCAAATACTTGAACTTAATGTAAATTGATCAAACCAATAATTCAGTGATTGAGTTATTACATTCGTATTATTTTATATTTATACTTGTCAATTTTCAATTCAGTTTATTTATATATCCTAATTAATAAATATATCATGAATCATAGTAAATGCACAAATTTATTAATATAGACAAATGTAACATTATACAAAATATTTTTTCACAATATTAGAAAGGTTAAACATTCTTATTTTGTTTTTCTAATAAGGCTCATACTGCTCTTATTTTAATATAAAAAGAATTGTAACATTATTTGTCAATTTCCAAATTGAACAACACTTCTCCACCATACAACCACTTCACTTATTCACAACCAAATCCACACTTCAACCTACCATAATCAAGCACCTCTATTAGAAAACTTCACCAACCCAAACCTCCTCTTTTATACTAGAATATCATGGCAACCACTTCAGCTTCCACTGTCAGACACAAACTCCAATCAACTACCTCCATCTCCTCTTCACTAGCATCAACAAGCACCATGCAATTCAAATTACAACTACTACTTCACTAGCCACCGTTCAACATTCCCACTCGCGAATCAATGATCTAGGGAATGGTTTATTAAGGCAAGTCTAGAAATTAGAGGATAAGGAAAAATCTAAAGAAGAAGAATCTAGAATCATTGTTGTGTTATAAATATAATTGTACTCTCTCATTTGTGGTATGAAGAAAAGTGAAGCAATAACAATGTAGTCATTCAGTTATTCTACGTTTAATCTCTCTCCTCCTCTCTATATCTAAATTCCAACAATTGTAGAATTCCCCATCCTGGCTGCAGCCTCATCATCACCTGAAAAGCCATAAACTCCTCCTCATCCACTTTCCTTCCATCAGCTTAAATCAAAACTACCACAAAAAACTCCCCCGCTCATCGCAAAAACCATCTTCGACTAAACACCATCAATTGTAGAATTCCAGTTGAATTCGTGTTGAATTCTATTTCGGTAGTAACCCCAACGGACACCAACCACCACCGCGACATTGGTCTTTACTAGTCACTACTCCCCTAAATCTATACGCAATTACAATCACCGCTACCAAACTCCAAATCGACCTTCAATCAATTCGAGAAACTCAAATCCAATTCGAAGCATCTACAACATGAGAACTGCTGCCAATATCCAATTCGCAATCAAGAATCTACCATCTGCTATACCGTAATTTCTACTTGAAAATCCGTATTCGAATTTTATAGGTTTTTGGCACCGCTAGGGACCAAGCCCCGGTAACCAAACACATTTGGCTTAGACCGAATAATTATGCAAATTATTATTTCATTTCCATAAAAATGATTTATTCTATTTAAATCATCATAATTAAAAATCTATGATGTTAATCTTAAATGTAATAATTTTTCATTTTAAAGGACAAATGATAAACGACAGAAGATAAATAAATATAAAGTAGAAAAGTAATATAACTTTGCAACTATTCAAATATATACATGATTTTTTTAATGCTAAAAGACAAACTGAGAAACCAAATGATTAAACATAAGTTACTTTTGCAATTTTATATTATATATATTTGATATTTGAAATAATAAATGATCAAAATAAATGCTAAAATTTATAAGAGAAATTATTTTAATGCATTAAAATCATTATAAGTGAGAAAATTACATGTAAAAGATAAAAGTTGTTTGCTCAAAACTAAATTTCATTTCTCTAAACTAATTAAAGATATGATACATGAATATCACTACAAGAAAACTTCACATAGACATCGACTAAAAAACGATGTATTAACCTTTTTTTTGTTTGTTTACATGAACAGAATGTTGATAATGGCTTATTATAAGTCTTGAATTACTATAAACATATCAAGCAAGTAATATATATACCACATCATTTATTTCTAAAAGATGTAATGTCTATACACCAAACAAATATCAGTTCATTTTCAGTGAAATGATGTCTGTGTGGCGTTTAGACATCATTTCCCTTTAAAGGAGGGATGCCTTTGTTTTGTTTATACACTGTTTTTATTCTACATAACTGATGTTAGTTATAATTTTAAACATCAATATTTTTCCTGATATATGATATATCCCTACCATAAAAATGCAATACTAATACCGAAAACAAAAATGCAATATTGGCCACAAACATTAAACAAAAAATATTCTTACATTCCATAAAACCATCCACCATAAACATTAAACAAACACGTGTTTTCGTTTTACATAGACCCATCAAATAGGTCGGGTCGATTCGGGTCGGGTAATAAACGGGTTGGATAGAATTTGACTTGACTCATTCAAGGTGCTTACATACCTGACCCGTTCAACCTGTTTAATAAGCGGGTTGACCCGACCCAACCCGATTATTTAAAGGGTCAACCCGACCCGACCCATCTACCAAAAACTGCACTAAAAACAGGAAAAACACTACTGAAAAAACTGCAGTAAAAACACAAAAACACTGCTGACTGCTGTAAAAATTGCACTAAAACACAAAAACATAAAAACTGCACTAAAAACACAAAAAACAATGTTGACTACTAACTGCACTAAAAACACTAATACAATAATCAAAATCTATAGCAAACAACACTAGAAATAGATAAATGGTGCAGCAAAAATATTTTGAAGGTCCTATAAAGTTTAAAGTATGATTACAAATTATAGCCAATAGAAACCGAATTATTTAGCATAGTACAGCTGTAATCGACAAAAGCTGCACCAAATAGCTAACATACACCGAATCAGATTCTACAAAAACATGATATCCTTCAATGCTCCAAACAACAACAAAAGCAAACCATGCTGATCTAGCATCAAGGGATCAACAAGCATAAATACTGGACTGTATTTGTAAAAAACCTGAAATAGAGACATGAAAATGAAACATCATCACACTGTTTACCGACATGAAAGCAGATGGATGTTAATAAGAAATTTGTGTACAACATATTGTGTTGCTAATCCAGATGCTAATAATTTAAAACTGATGCAGTAGTTACATAATTCTGGAAGAAATAACCAAGGCATTCAGTGTACCTAATATAACAAACATGAAATGTTTAGTTCATCAAACCAGTTTGAGATGGGAATCTTTACTGGAATGTGTATAACATAGACTTAAATTGTGTAAAATAATTAAGGTTTATCCAATGCACAATACATGTTAGGGTCAGTTTTGACTGGTCTAGTTCTACATTACATTCCAGTCAAATTTTCATTAAACAAGCACATGTTTTTGTTCTACATTATATGTTTTTGTGCTTTCATACTCTCGGTAGATTCTTTGCCTTCCGAAGCAGCTTCAGCAGACATGATAAACGCAGTCACAGGATCATCCCCAACATCTAACCTTTGTTTGCAGTAAATTAACATACCATAAAAAAATCAATTAATGTAAATGAAGAACGAACTTCATATGTAAATTATAAATCAATATTTTAGCTTACTTCTTCCAAAACTTTTTGTGTAGGAATTAAAGCATCCAACATGGTGCGGTAGCCAGCAGAAGCATCTCCATATTTGCCGATAGCAACAATGACAGACTCAAGAGCATTAGCCCCTGAAACAAATGAAATTGAACATATTTGTACACGACATCCAAAGACGATGAAGGTAGCAAGTTCTGCTAACATATAATCAATAATGATAATAATTATATGTCTTACATAACTTAGGAGTAATAACTGTGTTTCCCTTTAAGCTTGCATATGTTGCCTTGCCGAACTAGGTAAATGTTGAAAAGTATTCAATTTACATTGTGATCATCATCAAGCTGAAAAGTATTCAGTATTTGATATTAAAAGAGATTTAAGTGTTTAAAATCCAATTTACGAATTAGGTAAGAAAGAAAGTGCTTACCGAACTTAGCTGATCTCTCGGTATGAACTGAATTCTAGGGAGCATTTAACTGACTTGATCAATGAAATTGTAGAAATTAAAACCTTACAACTACCTGGGTAATCCATGTATTAAGTGGGTAATGTCATATTGATCCTTATGTTTAACTAACTTTTATATTAACTCTGTTTAACACTCTGAAAGTGCACCAAACATAGGTTATTACATGTGCAATTATTCATCATTATGTAAAAATAAGGCATACCCAAACTGTGAAGACAAATATATGCTCAAAAGAATTTTGAAATAAGATAAAATGAATTAAGTAAAGAATGACGCCAGGGCGACGAAACCAAAAATGGTGATCAGATGGCTTCACATGCACGTCCTGACTCCCTAATGATTCATGAGCTAACCTTGTGATTACACGCTCCTTTTTTGTATTCACAAATAGCAGACGCTACTAATTTCAATACCCAGATATAATTTCGACCAAGTAAAAGAAAACCATTACCAAATACTTGGTTAGAAAATGGTTGTAAAATTATACATCATTGTTGTTTATATGTACTTACTATTAGTGGCAAGAAGGATAACCAGAAATATATATATGCAATCCTACATATACAAATTTCATTGTGATTAGCTTCAACAGATCACTATCGCAGATCAATTTACTCGAGCATCTAAATTCAAAGGTTTTCCATTCATATAAAATCATAAAAATAAAAGATAATAAATCTATGTTTTAGTAATATTAAAACAAGAAGAATACAGTAAGCAAGTAATGCTACTACCTGCAGCTATGTAGGTAAGTATAAATCATGAGAAAAATAAACATGTAAAACATAAACCACCTCTATTATAATACCATAAATTTTTCGTTCATAAACTAAACCATTTGGCATAGATGATAATTATAAAAATTAGTCTTATGGCTAAATTAGATAGATGCTGAAAAAATATGGATATAGTTAAGTACATCTTTTTTATCACTGATAAAAGGAAGGCTTATTGAAATAGAATATGCAATGTAATATTAATGTCAATGAAAGGGGACATAATTTTTATTTTTATTTTTATTTTCTTCTTTTCTATTGCAAAGAACACTTACCGCAACAAATCCAGACTTTAGAGATGTATAATCTGACTTTGTTATAGATGCGTAAAACTGCCTGAGAAAGGACCAGTACGACATAAAAATAAATATATGTTGGAATCAACACCAAACAAAAAAGGAGTAAATATTTGTTTATCGTTGTGTTGTATATTCTTTAAACACTGAATGTATTCGAGGTCACATATATGAAGAAAATCTTGATTTATGTAAAGCAAAAAGAAACTGGTGGCTTACTATCCATCCAATCGACCCTTTCCAAATTCCAAATGCAAGATCTCTAATAAATTCACAATGAGCTTCGAGTTGAACAGTTTCACGGTGTTCATCTGCAGTAAAAGTGATTTATGCGCCGCCAAAATATTAATAAAAATATACTGAAAGTAACGCATCCATGATAGGAACACACTCACTTTGTTCATTATCGACGATCTCTTTTCTGATTGTTTCCTCCCAATGTTATTATGCTTCTTTTTTTGAATGCTTTCTGGAAACCAACCTCCCTCACCACAGGTACGGTATAACCATTTCGTCTATAACACCACCTTTCTCTCTAGGTTAAATACAAACTAAACCATCTGTACAATACTTAGAAGAAGGTTGGTTTCTCTGTTCAGTTTCCCACATCAATTCAGGTTTCTCTAGCCTCAACAATATTAATAGTCGAGATTGCAAATACGGTTTAAGGTTCAACTTGATCATTGATGGATTAACACAAAAATTTGCAATCTCGATTAGTAATATTGATGGGGGAAGAGCTTAAAACTAATTATCTTCATCCCTTTTGGGCGATCAGTTAAGAAGAAACTGAGTTGCCCTATGTAACATAATGCTTCTCCACAGCCTACTTGGAAATTTTGTATGAAATGTATCGGAATATTACATAATCCTTCTACTTTTAACCAATGCAACGCTTGTAAAAACATTTTTATGATATGTGATATTCATCACTGTTAAGTAGTACTGCTAGAAATTATATTCCAGAACCATGTCGACGAGGTGTTCAGTTAAATTAAGATACTGCGACCAAATTCCATGAAGATGGAACATTCATGTTTCATTAAGTACTAAATCACAAGTTATATGCGGATACCTGAAGATAAAAGAGGTTGTGGGCTGGTTGAGGAAACACTTCAAAATGATAAAGTTGATAACATGGACGAATATTTTTACTGCTTACTGTTTAATAATTTGGACTTGTTAACAAACCAATTAACATCGACTTATCTTGGGAGTTACTAAATTGATCCGTTGAAACTTACTGATTTTCGGAACTTGAGTTGCTAAATTTAGAAGCTCTTTAATGACCGAAAACTTTATTTTAAATTTTTCATCATTTCGAAGCGTTTCCCCAACCAGACCACAGAAAGCTAGGTCAATACCTGTCTTACCTTCACGTATACGCATAGAACTCGTGATTTGATTCTTAATAACCCGTGAATGTTCCATTGTCATGGAAATAAGTCGTAATATCCTAAAAATACTAAACACCTGCCGACATGGATCTGAAATATACCTCCTGGCAGCACTACTATACACTAACAATGAACTTTGATAGGAGATCCTATCATGTTAGTGTTACGTTTCAAATTAATTTTCAATCCATTGAATGTAGCCACTTAATTTAGTAACTCCCAAGACAAATTGAATGTAGTCACTTAATTTAGTAACTCCCAAGTCAAATTAACTTAATTTAGTAACTCCCAAGTAAATTAATTGTCAGCTCATATAAATTAGACCTCTTGGCCACAAATGAAGACTTTAAATGGATCAGTATGCCCAGATAATGTTTACATATAACAAGTTATCCACTTATATGTCCAAAAGCAACTAGCATATAATTAAAGTAAAATAAGTACCATTTGCATATCCTAATGTCAATCACAAGGTAAGTTGGTATTAATAATTATAAAGTGTCACTCTTTTAGCCTTCATTATTTAGCTATATTTAAAAGCAGTAATCTTTCAGGTATATCACTATATATATATATATATATATACATACATACACACGCACATGTGTGTGTGTGTGGACAGCCCGGATTTACATGTTCAGTCACAATAGACATGGATAGAGCTAGGAATTTGTCAGGGGGGGGGGGGGGAGGGGAGGGGGACGGATTCAAAGGGGGACCAAAAAAATTATACTGATTTACCCTGAAATGAATGGAAGAAGCAATGTGGATGAATTCATAACCTGAAATATAATTTAGGTGAAATAAATAGCTAGAAAACATACCTACCGATTTGCCAAAAACTTCTCTACAAACAATATTCTAAGTGTATATTCCACATACTTCTGGCCTGCACTGTTATCTTCAACGCATGGAAAAATAATTGGAACATTTATCATCTCCTAAAAATAATAGGCCAACTAAAACTATGTTCTTTTTTCTAGTACGCTAAAGTAGGCCACTAAGGCTAAAGCCCATTAACAAAACCAGGATACATGCATTCTTTTCTTCCTGGCAAGTAGGAGGAAGAAGCAAACAATATTCCAGGTCCTTCTCTTCTAAAGCTTGAAACAAGATTTCATGACTAATTAACTTAAACAAAATATGAAACTAACACGCTCGTTCAATTCTAAATCTTGTAGTGAATTATTGCAACGAGAGTTGCATAATGTCAGATTGTCAATACATACATATGTTTTGATTTATCCTAAATCTGCTATTAGTTTGAAATAAATGATTCGTTATCGTAATTCCCATCATTGTAGGTTGTTTCGTAAATATCAATTGTTTCCAAGGTAGGGGTCTAGTTTTTAGCAAGACTCGTACTACAACAGATATCGTGGTACCCTAGAAGACTCTTCCCCATGCCATATCCACTCAACATACCCTAAACTAAACCCATTGTCATATAAATGACCTCTAATTGTTTTAATAGGGGATTGTCTTAGGATTTTTAGCAATTCCTTCAGCGAACATCAAGAAGTTTTCAACACCAATTTCATATTGTAAAGAATCCCTATCTTCTTTAATCCATGACTTATCCATTTCAACCACTTACAAATCAGAAATACCAAATTCAAGCTTACCCATTTAGAAAAGATATAAATTAGAAATATAAAACCAAGCTTAACCAGTTACAAACCAAAAGCAGTATGAACAGAAAATGCTATACGAACATAGATCTGAGCAGCTTACCACTTACAAACCTAGATTTGAGCTTCGAGCTTCACAAATTAGGGCTTTCAGCTAATCAATTTGAGCTTTAAACAAAGCTTGAGCTTCATGAAGCTGCTTTACAAATTAGGGCTTTGAGTTCGAGGGGAGAGAGCAGCTTCAGAAATTAGCTTTCGAAAGATTAGGGAAAAAGTGAAAAAAATCGTGGGGGAAAAGTGAAAATTTTCTGATTTATTTTTAGTTTTAGTTCGGTGAAAATTTTGGCTAAAGGCCTAGGAGGAAATAATTTGGTTAAGGGAGGGAAACAAAATGTTAAGGGGGAATAATTTGGCTAAGGCGTGGCCTGATTTTTCTTATTTTAAAGCGTGTATAATACATCGCTCCTTCAATAAAACGATGTGCGACCAGATTTTTCTTTTTTTCTAAAGCGTGTATAAGACATCGCTCCTTTAATAAACCAATGTCTGAGAAATCAACAACATCAATTTTCTTTTTGACGATGTTAAAAATCGTTTTGACATCGGCTGAGATTGCAAGCTATGTTAAAACTGTGATGTCTATTCTACTTTTTCTTGTAGTGTATGTACATATATGAGTGTGTGTTTTTTTATAGCTACTTCAATTTTTTTGACATGATAACAACTTAAAATCATCTGTTAACAATAGTTAACATGTTTTGGTCGTTATTCATGTAGTTACCACTATACCCGTATTATTAAAAGAAAATACAAGTAGCATCTTCTAATAACACGGAAAATAATGTTGGTTAACGGCGATCAAATATAAATATATCTTTTTACCTACAATAACACACCTTTGTTACCTTTTGAGGAACTGAACCAAAATTTTTGATGTGTACTGTATTAATACAAAGTAATAAATACATGGATTTAAAGTATTAGGACAATACAAAATATATAAAAAATCAAAATCAGATTCATTAATTACACGAAATAATATACATCATAAACATATTACTGTATCATCACTAGGGATGTCAATTTCCTACATGATCCGAAACCGGCACGGAAATTAGTAGGTTAATACGACCTGTTTAGTTAGAGGGTCATTTTCAGGTCAACCCGAATTTGACCCGTTTATAAACGGTTGGGCTTAGGGTTGACCGGCTAACCCAATTTTGACCCTCCAAGCGCGATTATATGTTATATCCCTTCCATAATATTAAACTTTTATGTATGCTGTTAGTGTTAGTCTTTTATGTATTCAGTAATCAATATGCTCATATAATCTTGTGTAAGTTGTTCTATTTTACTAATGTATTCCTGTATGCTGTTAGTTATATTTTACTTATAACAATTGTATCTCTTCCATACTTTTAGTCTTTTATGTTTGCAGTATGCTAATATGTTCTTATGCATGGAGAACGATTTTTGGATATGGTGATTTCATGCTTTATATATGTGTTGTCTATTGGCGATTTAGTAACTTGCTGTCTGTTGGTGATTTTGTAACTTGCTGCCTGTTGATGATTATATAATAGTGTTGTCTGCTATTGATTTGGTTCTTTTGTTGATTATATTAGTAGGCGATATTTACCAATGGGTCAAACGGGTGAACCTGAGCCAACACGGCCCGACAAGACCCGTTTAGTTGAACAGATTACACGGGTCAAATCGAGTCAACCACTTATAAACAAGTTGGGTTAGAGTTGAGAAAAAATGACCCGTTTAATAAACTGGTTGACCCGACCCGTTTATAAATCAACCCAAACCCGACTTGACTCGACATAACCCATTGACATCCCTAATCATTACGTGCAGCCTAATTACAAAATAATATACATGACATAACCTCCAAAATATTAATATTTACAGTAATGAAGTAAACATAAATAGTCAAAATAGTCTATTCTAGTGCTAGCATAGAATCTATAAGTCATTGCGTCTTTATACCTGTAGAGACTCGGCCTGACTTGAATACTGTAAAATACACGAGTTGGACTATATTTAATAAAATGGTGAGATACTGGTATTCTAAATATAAGATTAAACGATAAAATATTCCATAAGAGAAATATAAATAAATATATATATAAAAAAAGGCATATAACTCAAATTAAATCGTTCTATTTTTATTACCTGTTATTATTAAATAATTTTCTTTTACATTCGATGATCTCATCACAAAAATACATGTATACCAAATACACATATCCACATTGGTGATAAATCATCAATGAATATAACAAAATATTTGGTAATGTTTTGGCATTAATAGACTCGTGATTGCATATGCAAATATGTATCAATTCGTAAAAGTTTGTCAACTCTTATGATGCTCCCACTAAATGGGTGAATTTCCCTTAATCATTCGAGATATAATCAACCAATATCATATGGTTCATAATCATATAATAAAACTATTTCCGTAAACTATAGCTAAATTTATAATTCTAAAATAGTTGTAAATGATATTAAATACATTTGTCTCTTCTAATGCATCACTTTTGTCATGAAAAAAAATACCATATTATTGTTTTATTTCAAAACAAATATTTATAATAAAGTAAAACTAACTTTATTTTTTAGTCAATACCGGAAAATAATCATCATTTCACAAATAAAGTTAGCTATGTTTTACGAAAATAATTTTCATACTTTGATGCAATCAATAAGTGTTACATGGCATGCTCCCACTATTTCCACTATTACCATACTAGCGTACCCAGTACCGATTTTGGAGGTTCATCATTCACTTAATAGAGATTATTTATCCATATATTGTAATTGTTTTACATTAAGAGTTCTTTGATCAAATATCTTGAATTCAAAGAAATAAATCTCATAGACACTTTTCTATTATAAAATAAATTTTGGAATGAAATCATGCTTCTAATCCCAATATTTAGTATCAATCATTATTATTGCAATTCTCGTTTCCATGGTTTCTTAATGAAGCAAGACTGCAATAGTGACTATTACTCTCTTCATCCAAACTGTATCTAAAAATATAGTTACTTTTATAAATTCGTTTTCCATTCAAATGGTCAAACTATTCAAGAATAAACTCTTACTACAATATCATAACGAAATCATTACAAAAAGAACATTCAATTATCCTTAATGTTTAAGGGCATCAAATAATTGAACTTAATGTAAACAGATCAAACTAACAATTTAGTGATTGAGATTTTAGATTCATATTATAGTTTTGGTCATGTGTTACATTTAACGCAATATGATGCTTTTGTAATCAGTAAAATTGAATATTTATTGAATATTCGATCTCATAGTGCGGTTTATTAGCTTGTTCTCGAATGAACCAACTTCATCAAAGAATCGTACATTATGAACTATGACTATTTCTCATATAACACTGGTATGTGATAATGCAAAGCTCAAATATCCATATTCTTGTATTTCTTTTAGAGTTCAAAACATGTTGAATGCCATACATAGTATTGACAAATGCTTGTGCAAGTGACTGAATTACAAATATTTTAAGTGGAGCATCAAAACATTAACATGCAATAAGAGTTATTATTGAGTATATATTTTTTTAACAATTTTCAGTTCAATTCATTTATTTATCTTAATTAATAAACATATCATGACTAATCACAATAAATGCACAAATTTATCAAAATGGATAATTGCAACATTATACAATATATTTTCTTGCAATATTAGAAAGTTTTAATATTATCATTTCATTTTTCTAATAAGGCTCTCATTGCTCTTTTATGTTTCACTAAACCCTAAGAAAAACATAGAAACCTTTCGACTTCACTAGTGAGTGTTAGGACTTGTTTGTGCAAGGATTCAGGTCTTGAGTTTGGTCAACAACTTGGGGCACCATAAATGATGGTTTACTCTTATCAGTTGTATCACATATAACTCCTAGCTCATGGTTCCTTGTCCTAATGTCGTTTTAGCCTTAAGTTTGCTCAATATAACAAAAGAGATTATTCACTCATACCTATGATATTTAGATGGACCAAGTATAGTTTATGTATCTTGAGTTTTCTTAAAAAATACATGTAGTTATCATATCTCGTCTATTCATTATGTTAATAATATTACACATAATATCCTTAGATTGCGTTTCTCAACAACTAAGGAGTATGCAAGTAACTTATTAATATATATATATACACACACACACGGTAGGAGATAATATTATACTGAACATTCGTAATATTCAATATTTATATTTACTGATATTGACTTATGAAATACCATAGTAATTCAAGTTTCAAACACATTTGAAATCACGATATACATACATTCATGTATTCACTTATTTCTTAAGTCTATTTTTGGTTTTTTAGTGTTCCAAGTTTAATTTATACACTCGTATTATATAAATTTTATTTATTATATAACTTGCACATTTTTTTGGCATAGCCAAGCGGTTTTTATAGTGATCCATAACACTTTTTATTATAATAAACAATAAATACAATGATTACAGGAGATAAACAGACAACCTATCTCCTAAAAGATGTTTTGAAGAGGACCGTCTACTATACTAAGCAAGATAACAGAACAAGAGATAGACGATATGTATAGGCTGCTAATAACAACTCCATACTACATTTGCTACCAAAGGCAGAAATTTCCGTGTTATATAATGTACACTAGATATTACCTTAAAAGAAGTCACAAGGCTACAACTAAGTACAACAACACATTACATGTTTCACGGGCAAGTACCACTTATTGAAACAAACTTACATCAAGCTTAGCATCTCAGCACCAAAAGGAGATGGCCAAAACAATGTTCCAAAAGGCAGCATCACATAAAAAAAATGACTTTATGGCAAGATACCCAAAAGGAACATTAACATCCAAAGATACCATAATGCTGGTAAAAGAAAAAGTTGTAGCACTCAATAGAACAGCAGGAAGAAACGCTGCGGCCCCCGAGCATATCGCTAACCACCTCTGTTGTCGAAACAGTCATCGAGGCGACATAGAGGAAAACTCATTCAAAACATATCCTCCAAACTGCCACAAGGTGTGAAATCACTCAAATGTACAACCTTTACATAGCATGATGAAAAAAGTCAATTCCTCCAATAATTCATGTAACAACCCATATTTTACATATCAATGGATTGTAAAATAACCATATTTAATTCCCAAATGGTTAAATCATTCTCAAATTTTAACATGTTGTTCTTGGGGATGTGAGACATGTCCGTGATTTTTACCGAGTGGAATTGTGACCATTTTGCCCTTATGAATATTTTTTTAGCTATAAGTTTTGGTAGGGATCAGATCAGGTGTTGAAATCGGTACCATTGGATCGACATGGTGGTTATGATTCTGTAGAATGCACATTAAGGGTTTAGTTCAGCGGTTTGGGAGAAATTTTTGTTTTTAGTTTCAGTTTTTTCTAGGCAGACTAATTAGCTGCTAATGGATTGATTAGAGTAGCTCATTAGGCTAATGACCAACTTCTATAAATAGGGGGGTTTAGGGAAAGAATTCAGGTTTGTCTCTCCATTCAAACATTAGGTTAGGCATCTATGATTCTCCAGTTCAACCTAGTCCCTAATCCTTCATTATATTCATTTTAATTCATCATAGATAGCATCTTGAGGCTAGATCATCATCAAGAAATATTAGATCATCACAATTGCATCGATTTTGGGGGTTTTCTACTACTTTCCAGATCTGATTTCATAGGTATTGCATTGGATCTAGAAATTAGTGAGCGATAAATATCTCTCACACAAAAACTATGGGTTGTATGTGTAAATTAGGATCATATTTATGGTTATATGTTAAATTCACTCTAGATCTTACCATATATGTTCAATTCATATTTAGACACCCTAGGAAAACCTAATTTAATCATGTAAACCGAATAATTATTTGCATATGTCTAGACCTAAATCATGTAAGATCTCTTGTTTCTGATATGATTATGATGTATTAGTGATATATTCATGTTTTTATGATTAAGATTTGATGAATTTTTGCTTGTTTTTATTAAATTGATTAATTGCTTGAGTTTTTTGTTAGAATTGGTTGTCGTAGATCTTAGGATTGAAGAACAAAGCAAATCGAAGGTTCACATGATCAAATTCAAACGAAACTTGACGGATGAGCTCTAAATGATGAAGGGAGGGAACACAAATAATTTCTTGTCAAATATCACTAAGTACGAGAACCGACACTAATCCATGCTCGTTGGATCAATACCAATCCATACATGTTATTTGGATGGCGATGACTTCTGTGGCGTGGCATCGTGCTGGTAAATCGAGGATGCGTGCAAATTTTCTACAAGATTTGGATGAAATTATGGACAGGTCAAAGATTAGTTACTCTAGTTTGGTGATGGACCAGCGTAGGTTTTAGCATGTTTGGGATTTGGATACACAATTGGATCGGCTGGAAGCACTTGACTAGGGTATCAAGGTGGTTTAATCACTTAGCAAAATTTGGCTAAGTGTGAGGAATGATAGAGGTCCATGGATGATGGACCAGTATCGACCTATTAGGAAGCAAGATGGAGGGTCAAGACTTTGGGATTTTGATTGTGATATCTTCTAGGGGTTGCTGATGAAGTTTGGTGATGAATGGACTTCGGATGATTGATGTGCAACTCAATGATGATAGTGCTTCGATTGTGAACTGAAGACGGAGTGGTCCGAGCTACGTTGATGTGATACTGGTCGTGGGATGATATACGATTCAGTATGATGATAGATTGACTCAGGTGGAAGTTGATCATGGATGATAATGGAATTGTTTGAGAAGTCGCTCGAATAAAAGATGTGATCATCGAGAAGAAAGGCTCGACGTATTAGAACTGCTGCTAAGGAAACATTGGTTGTCAAAGGTTCTAGCGGGCTCAAAATAGGGGTATCATTACCGCAAGCTTTTTGACCAAACAGGATCATCCAGTTCCTATAGAACCCATCACTAAAATACCCCTAGAAGGGGATAGGGCTAAGCGGAGCGAAAAGGGTTTTCCATAAGATGGGAAATGAAAACTATTAGCCCCACACGAGGTTTGTGAATAAGTGATTGTCTGATAATGAGCAAGGAATATCCGTCTTTCTGCTAAATAGAATCTATTGAATGGACACCTATTAGGATTAGGAAGGGTAGTGTAGAGTTGATCGACCTGTAGGAGTGATCTAGTTGTCTAAGATGGAGGTAAACATACACAAGACGAATGCATGGCAGTTTGACTAGAACTGAGGTTTTCCATTAGCATTGAGGGACGGCAACAACCGGTCATTCGATGTTTAATGTATTCAATCCTTTATTCGGTAATAGCTAAGGTATTGGTTGCTACGGATGCTATGGTTGATTGTGTGTTTTTCTTCTCTATTTTTAACTGGGCAGGCTATCATCATAGTTCGTCGAAGAGTAGTAGGATTAGGGGATGTCCTTTCTTATTCTGGAGTGGTATATAATAGATGATTATCCTATGTTAATCCTTTGGTTGCAAAGACGGGTCAGATGATTAAGTCGTTTATACTCATATATCCTGTGTAACTATTATTAGTTAATTTATCGCTCACTAAAACTGTTGTATGAATCAAGGTTTCATGTTTCCCCCTTATTACCTTAGGCTACTTATCATTATTGGTGGTAAGCAGATTGAGATAGCAGGTAGCAGGTTTTGGTGCCGATGATGTTGTGTGGTGACGAGCAAGAGGCTGGTGTACTACTACTATGTTATTTTGATATTCTTTTGTTTCAGCAGTATTTTGACGACTTTTGATACTCTAAGAGATATCTAGTGAGACTTGATGAACGGATTACTCATTTTCACAGTTGTTTCATGCTGGTGACTCTGAGATGTTATGAGATTTGAGTTTCTATTCTGTTATGCATCACTACTGTATCATGTTGTATATTTTCTGTTATATGTTATCCATGCACTGTGAGTTATATTTCAGATTTACTTCAAGTTATTTTTCCTTCATGATCATCCCATATCGGCCTATCACGTCATATAGCGCACGTTTTCCTTAGTTTGGTGCTGGAGTTATGGGGCGGATATCACATTTGGTATCAGAGCTTTGTTTAGTTAATTTTACCTAAAGGTCGCTAGTGTAAAAGCGTATGAGAGATGTACTTAATTTTTATTGGGTGATACTACATCATAATATATAGTTTAGTAGGTTAGTTAGCTGTTGAAGATCAATTGTGGCATATTGCGGCCTTTCTTTGATGAGGACTAATCATTCTATTTTAAAGAAAGGATGAGTCGTCGAACTTTGAGATACACTACTAGGGATAACCCTGCTACTTGAGGGGTAGGTAGCTAGTTGAGAGTTGTAGCTGCTATACCTGATTATCCTGCTATATTTGAGGCCATGATGACGGTGATCATAAGGAGGATGCATGCTCCAGAAGCGGCAGTAGAGTGTGGTGTTCATGTGCATGCACCTAAGGTGGTTGATTTCACTAAGTTGAGCAAGGATTAAGTTTCTTTGGGTGGCAAGCCGTTTATTGGTACAAAACCAACTATTGAGATTCAAAATTATTGGTTGGATACTTGTGTTCGTATTTTCAAAGATTTGGGAATTAACGATGCAACTACGAAGAAGATTGCGTTACGGTAGCTATAAAGAAAGGCAATGAATTGGTGGAATTCCATTATTTTAGAGACTCCAATGGAATAAATAACTTGGGATCAGTTTAGAACTAAGTTTGAGGAGAAGTTCATTTCTATGATCCAAAAGTCGATACTCTTTAGAAAGTTTATTGAAATTAAGAAACAAGGTAGACCCGTGTTAGGCTATGTGGTTGAGTTCGAAGCTCTATCTAAGTATGTTCGTTGGTATATTGAGACTCCTTACCAGAAGAATGAGAAGTTTATATTGGTATTGGATGAGTGTCTTGGAAACAACTGATTGACCATATTGATGATTTATGAGAAACTGGTCGAGACGGCGTTAAGGAAGGAAAACTAGTTTCCATAGAAAGTTGAGGTTGTCGTTGAGAGTAAGGAGGAGTCGAAGTCGAATTAAGATGACAGTAATAAGAAAAAGTGGAATGGTAAACTAAAATAGCAATAGTAGGGGAAAATGACCAGAAGAAGCCAAACAGTAAGGTTACTTGCTATAACTGTCAATAGAAGGGCCAATATTCTAAGGATTGTAAGAACGCCCAGGTGGAAAGGAAGTGCTTAATTGTGATAAGCCTGGGCATATGATAAATAATTTTCCGAAACCACCGAAGGATAAGCAAGTTGTGAGAGCATATGTTTTGGATGTTGTGTCGTCTTCCTTAAGGGGTCTAACTGCTGCGGAAAAGGGAAGAGTGCAGAGTACGCTTTCTTTCAGAGGTGTTTCAATTCGACTTTTGTTTGATACTAGAGCATCGTATTCTTTTATCTCTAATGAGCTTGTTTGCAAGTTAGGTTTAGAACCTGAGATTGTTAATAGACCATTAGTTATGACTAATCCAGTAGGGGGTTCACCTAGTCTTTGTATGCTTTGTCATGGTTTAGTTTTATCGAGTCATGGTTGCTTTTTTGTGTGTGATTGTTTTGTTTTAAACATTGTTGGGTTTGGGATTATTTCGGGTATGAACTGACTCAAGTGGTACGTGGGTATTGTGGATTACGAGAGGCTTAAGGTGACAATCGGGAATGTGGAAGGGCGAACTATGGTGATACACAGTTTACCAAAGGATCAGGTTCTGGTCATCATTTTATATTCTCTCGTGATTCCACGGGATGGGTTGTCATCTGTGCCAATATTTCGAGAGTTTTCTAATGTTTTTGTTAAGGTCAGAGGATTTCCATCACAGCGAGGGATTGAGTTTCAGATCGATTTAGTGAATGGAGCAAAACCGACACTATAAGAAAACTGATTTTTTTTGCAAAAATCGGCAGTATTTCTTCCCAAATGCAAGCAAAAGTGATTTCACTAACAATATAAACGTGGAACAAAATATTTCACATTCCCGCCTTCGTAAAAATAAGTCCACGTGGTCCAAAATAAACATGACCACCTGCTTCCCACCATTTCCCAGATCGGCTACTCCTCTTCTTTCTCCCTTCCCTGATTCAGATTGGTGAGTACACCTTCCTTCTTCCCCCCAGAAGCAAAGTTCCACGTTCAAAACTACCTTTTATTTTCCATTTTTTTCCAGATCGGCAACTCCTCTTTGCCATCTGAACTGGACGAACCCTTATCGGCCTACCCGATGAATTCAGAGGTAAATTCGATTTTTTTCCCTTCCTACTACTTTACTTCTTTGTGTTGTCTCTTCATATCTACTATGAATTCATCTTCGTTTTTACTTGAAATCTATTTGTCCTTCCTGTATTTTGACATAATTTCTCTGGACAAATCTGTAACTTATTTCACTATTGGACCCCTTGGCCTTTTATGCACTTGATGATCCTGATGCTCTCAAATTTGCACGGTTTCCTGGTACTCTTTGGTTTCTATCTTGGCCAACTACTTGCTTGCCTCCCCTCATTCGAGACTGAATTTAACTAATGAGGGCTATGCCTTCTCTAGTTTTGGGAATTGGAGCTGGTTTTTATG
The DNA here is from genome assembly GCA_030737875.1 of Allium sativum. NCBI lineage: Eukaryota > Viridiplantae > Streptophyta > Magnoliopsida > Asparagales > Amaryllidaceae > Allium > Allium sativum. The sequence goes on along the minus strand of CM060921.1, from coordinate 21,051,031 downwards.
AACATTGTTAGTCAGTAGTCTTCAGGTTTGCATCTTATATAGTTAAGTTTAGGTTATTGTTCTGGTGTTTTATTTTCCATCTGAAGACTGTTAATAGTCTTGTAATTATTTTTCATTCAAGTGGAAATATGCTTATTTATAAGGATATTTGGAATCTTGAAGATGAGGCGATGTAACAACCCGTATTTTTGGAACCAATTTAAAATTTATTTTTAATTGATTTCGATAGAAATGAAATCTTTTGGATGGATTATTATGAGAAACCGAAACTGTGAAAGGGCTAGTTAATTAACTGTTGTTAGCTAATTGTTTGGGTTGATGAAATGATTATTGATTAATAATATAAATTACATATATGATGTTAATTGCTGAGTATTGCCATAAAAATCATTTTAATTGATATATGTGAGAAACTATTCACTGAAAAGGGCTAGATAAAAATTAACTGTTTGCTAGTTAACTGTGTTGAGTTATGAGATGATTATTGGTTGATAATATAAGTTTATTAGGATGTTAAATATTGATTAGAATATTAAAAATATGATTTTTAATTGATATATGTATACTTGTTTAAGTATGTGAGAACTTTAAACTAAATTAATATTTTGTTAAATCGTTATGTTATAGAGTAATGTGAGAAATTTAAACTCATTAGAAATGGGGAAGGGAATGGGAAATAGAAATTTCCTAAGCTAGGGACTTAAATCTAGAGCTCAATTCTAGTGCAAATCCAATTCTAAAACATGGGTAAGCTTTTCTATCTTCCTCTTCATCTTCTCCAACTTGTTTCCTCTTCAATTTGTGATGATTCCTATGTCCGAATTCTTAGGAAATATGTTCATATGATCATGGGTTGTTGATTCTAGTGTTTCTATCGAAGAGAGGTTGTTCGAGCTTGTCACTGGAATGATTTCTTACTTCTAGCAAGTAAAGGTGAGATCTTTGTGAGTTCTTAGTGTCTATGCCACAAGTTATTAGCTTGTAAAGTGTCATATAGGTTCGTTTAGAGTTGTGTATGTGCATATGAATTGGTTAGATAAGTGTACACTTAACCGGCTTCAAGTATTCATGTTTCATTGAAATGAAAATTATGAATAGAATTGTCCACACAATCTAATTCATATGCTACGAGTTGATTTGGTGTCTTGTAAAGCTCCATTGTCGCCTCAGCAAAGTTATAAGACTTCACAGTTTGCTTATATCGCATTTGTCTGCATTGATTAGAAAATTTGCCTGTTTTGGAATTTATAATCGAAATCATTGCAAATCTTTTGTTTGAATGTTTGTGCATGTGAGTTTGGTGTTATGTGTTGCTTCGGAGAGTTATAGAAGCCTTGTTTGCATGTATATAACATCATAGGCCTTCGGCCATTGGAGGATATCATTTGGAATATGTTTTCTAGGCAAATAGAAAAAAAAATTGGGGTATAACAGCCATTCGGTTGTTAACTACAGAAATAATGACCAAAATTCCAACCGACCAGAGAAAAAAAATTAAAATTTTAAAACAATCATAACTTTTTCATACAAACTCGGAATTCAGCGAAACAAGATGCGTTGGAACCGCATCGACGAGAGCATTGCAATGAGACTAGTTTGGAGTGATTTGGAACTCATGATAATTTTTGGTGGAGGAAAACATCCAATGTAAACAACCGGACAGAGAAAAACAAAGGGTGAAATAATTAATTTACTTTAAACAATCAGAACTTTTTCATACTTTATCAGAGCTCAGCGAAACTAGATCCGTTGGAACCGTGTCGACGAGAGCTTAGCAATGAAATGTTCTCATGGTTGTGTCTTGATACATCATGTTCTCATACAATCCGCGTTTTCCTGTCTCTTCGGAGGCTAGTCGAATTCGGGGCGTAATAGGCGGGCTTTGCTGCAATTCATTCTAATGACGGTCCACAGAAGGTTTCTGTTGCTTATGTAACTACTCCTGAGATTCATGTAAGTATAGTTGTTAGACCGAAATCTGGTACTAACACCCAAATGCAACGTGAAGTCCACACAATCACAAATCACAGATCACAGAATGCAGAAAACGGTAAACAATAGGAGACACACGAAGTTTTTATAGTGGTTCAGCTCAAACCAAGCCTACGTCCACTTTATCTCTTCTTAAATCCTAATAATTTACAGTACAATTCTATAAGATTTATACGTGAAATCCTCGTGTTATAATGTGGAATTTGGCTTCTATGTTGAACAATGGCCTTGCATAGGACAATGGTGAAAGCCATGAGTAGTTAGTGTCAAAATATCCTTTCATTCGCCTTTAAGTGGTGTATTTATAGCCATTTTCTGGTTCCGGGTCAGATGTCGCGTGGTGCGCATCCCAAGAACCCCGAAATGTCATGGAAACATAGAGAAAGCCTCTCCAAGTCATGTTATGCCAAGTGTAAGTTGATCCGGGTTAGTAGGAGGAAGTTTTGCTATGAGAATCGGTCAAAGCAGTTGTGCAGGAGCAGGTCGAGACAATTCGGTGCCGATCCGAGTCGGAGTCTTAAAACCGAAGACGGGGTGCACTTTTGACTAGCAAAGATGAGGTGGTTCAGTTCGGTCTAGCTTGATCCGAGCTGAAGGAGACTGCCTGCCAGAAGTCCAAGTGCTGAGTTGTTTCGCCGGGAGCGAGGTCGGATTGGGTCCGATCTGACCCGAGACTTCCGATCCGATTCGGGGTTTTGCCCATGCCAAATTCCAAGTTTTTAAGCTATTCCAACTAAGCACGCGTTCACGGAAACGGACATAACTTCCAAACCGTAAGTCCGTTTTGACCAAACGAAAGTTGTACCTGAAGCTAATTCGTAGGGCTACAAGAGTTACTAGGCAAAGACCCGTAATTGACGTTTTTGGGCCCAAAAGAGGTCATCTATTAGGAGTTCCGGACCATCTTATGTTTGTGATGCGACTTCAACCAAACCGCTTCCTGTCTTTTGATGACGCTCTCAATGCTTGAGCGCGTTGCTAGCCAAAAATTCCATTTGTGACCACTTTGACTAAAACGCATGTCAACAATAATTTTGATATTTTTTATTCACCATGATTCTAAACTATCATCATTCATTGATTTATATAGGAATAAGACCATGCTAATATACTATGACCATTCTTGAGTTATAAACTTGTTTTTACCAGAATTCAAACTTAGAACAACCTATTTACCGAGCTAGAACTGCTAGCTCCATTTGTGTGATATATCCACAGGTCATCAAACAAAGCTTATGTAAAGCGGTTATACCTATAAGAAGAAAACTTGCAATCATTATTACATATCAAGAAAAATATGTAGTCAAATCGTATACTCCCAGTATGCTGGAACAGAATTGGAATTCAATCGTACAAATCATTTGCTATTAAATGAGGATGACATTATTGGTATTCTTGATGCTGATGATGTCAAGGATCTCAAATCTTTAAATGATTGTGTATTGATCAAGGTAATTGTTCATGCAAACACTGAGACAAACTATAGATATGAAAGAAGTTGTTAAAAAAATTATGCGGCTGAGGCATTGCTTTTACATTGCAAACACTGAGGTAAACGATAGATGTGAAAGAAGTTGTTAAAAAATTTCATGCTACTGAGGCATTGCTTTTACATGGATATTAGCTTAGTTGGCAAAATGCATGCAGATTTGGGAATGATATTAATCCATACTTTGATATGCCCCATCGAAGTGAAGATCATACAATATGTACCATACTTTGATATGCCCCATGGAAGACCAAGGCGTTGTTGTATTCCTATTTCATATATTATATCATTTTTTTAATATGTATTTTTACTACATATTATATAAGCTTTTAATTAGGGATCTAGGGATGCAAATGGATCCATCATTGCTTATGTATCCCTCACTAATAAGTGCGAGTACAAATAATTTCGTACCCAAACTGGATCTTTACTGCTTAATTCATTTCTGTTATAAATATGGGATATTATAAACACATTTTGTGTGTGCAAGCACGCACATGCATGTATCTTTATTCGGTAATGTGCATGTGTGCAATTTTTACTTGAAAAACAAGGAATTAGCTAATGACATGTTTTCGGAGTTTATAAAAGTTATTTATATATGGAATCAACAAATGACATGCTTGAGCTATATTTCTTCCATCTCATTCTCATTTCTTCCACATTCCAGTTCCGAAATACATTAACAAAGTTTAAAGAAGGGTATGATGGATCATAGTGATTGTGATCTTGAGCTTGGTTTACAACTTGGTATGAACATAGATTCCACAAGACCAAGCAGGTATATATTTTTATATATAGCTAAATAATATTAGTTCAACCATTTCACTTTGAGAAAATATCTAATAATTATACTGTTAGGATGGAGCAAGCAACATGCAATCAACAATTTTTTTTTATGATGGCATGATGTGCGTTTTCGATGCCATAGAGCTTCAGGTTTGTATAATTCCTCCATTTACTTAATATTATATGCAGATTTACTTCTTTATTTTTTCATAACATGCACGGTTTTTATTTCATTACTTGAAAATATATTGCTAATTAACTCAGATTTGTTTCGTTAAAGAATCTTGAAGTTTTAACAATGCATGTAGAATACTAATATCTTAACTAGTAAGTTGAATTTCAACTGTTGTGCCATAAATCCCAACTATATTTAATCCAAAATCTTAACTAATATCTTAACCAACAAAAAAATGGCAACACTAAGTTCGTTTCATACTGCAACTGCATTTACCAGGTTGTTTATCAATAGTGCCACCATAAAATAAATTCACGCTTTTTAATGACTCTTCTACAGCCCGATTCAAGGTGCCAAACCTCACATTCTTTTGTCATCCATAAAACAACAAATGCTCTCGCCTAGTTAGTGTTTCCCAAAGAAAATCGTCTTACGAGCAAATGCTCATGTCGTTATATACTTTTCTCGTGTTGGCGCAGATGTCCATTTCCTACGCGTATGCAGTTCTCGAGGTTCGGTTTAGTAAGCCCGATCATTATATTAGTCCAAGAGGTTTTTCTAGATCCATTATGGCCGAGCAAGCCAAAACATTTTCCTCTAGGCAAAGCAAGAGATAATCCCTCAATCTAGTCTTTGTATTTCGAATAATGGAAATGTACAGCAGAACTTCTAATATATATACAACTATACAATTGTTAATGAACCATTAGTCCATCCCATAACGATTTAGAAATAAACCTGTTTGCAAATGTAACATTAGGTAAATGCATAAGTCGTATTTGTATGTATTGTCTAATATCCCCCTGCAAACCCTACTGCTCATCTAGGGTTTGAGAAACACAAAAATGGCGGCTTAAATTGGGCGATTTCATCAGACTTATAATATCCTTTGAAATTTCGAGATAATCCACTTTGGCTTTCTTCACAGATGAGAGATATGAGCTTCTATTCTCTTTAGGTTGCTGATTTCTTCTGGTTTCAGTAGCTTTGGTTAAATCTGAGTTAGCTTCGGTTTTCAGACTTCTGCTTTGTTGAAGATTTGAGCTTTTGAGTTCTATGAAGCTTGAATTGGCTTTTGAGATGTCTTCTTTCGTGCTCAAGGGATTCTTCTGCATCGATTCATGATTTCCTAAGTTTTCTCTGTGCTTAATGAAGTTCATCTTTGACAGAGCTTCGTCAGGATATCTGCAATTTGGTAAGTAGAAGGTATGTGGTTAATTTGAACTTTATTCTTCATAACCAGTTCTTGAACGAAGTAGATGTCAAGTTCCATGTGTTTTGTTCTGGAGTGAGATACTGAGTTAGCAGTGATGGCTATAACACTTAAGCTATCACACCAAATAGTGGGTTTTCCACTGATTTCAATTTTAAGCTCACTTAGTAATGATTGGATCCACATTAGTTCGGCAGTCGTGCTAGCTATGCTTCTGTACTCTACCTCAGTGCTTGACCTTGCAACAGTAGGTTGTTTCTTTGCACACCATGAGATAGGATTTTTACCTAAAAATATACAGTAGCGAGAAGTTGACTTGCTGTCATCTTTATCATTTCCCTAATCGGAATCTGCATACCCAGTTAGGTTTAGGGTTTTGCTGTGCTTCATGTTTAGGCATAGATTGATTGATCCCTTTAAGTACCTTAGAATTCTCTTTATAGCAACCCAATGATCACTTAATGGTTTGTGCATGTATTGGCTGACTTTGTTTACACTGTAAGTGATGTGTGGCCTTGTGATTGTGACATATTGAAGAGCTCCTACTATGCTTCTATATTGCTTTTCATTTTCGATAGGCCTTCCCCTATCTTTACTGAGTTGTATGCTACTGACCATAGGCATTGGTAATGGGTTCGCTTTGTCCATTTTTGATCTTGTGAGAATTTCACTAATGTGCTTTCTTTGACATAGTTGTAATTCACCATTGTGATTTTTGTTGACTTCAATTCCCAGAAAGTATGATAGGTTTCCAAGATCTTTAACTGAGAACTCTTTGTTAAGTTGTTTAGTGACACATTGAATTTCTTTAATGTTGCCGCCTGTAATCAAAAAATCATCAATGTATATAAGTATATATGTGACAGTATTGTTATGAAATTTGATAAACAAAGAGTTGTCAGATTTAGCTGGGTTATAGCCAAGTTTTGAAAGTGTTGCTTCGAGCTTGTCAAACCAGACTCTAGGAGCATGTTTTAGTCCATAAATTGCTTTACTGAGTTTGCAAACAAGCTTTTCTTTTCCTTGTGTTTTGAAGCCTTCGGGCTGCTCCATGTAAACTTCTTCCTGTAACACACCATTCAAAAAAGCATTATTAACATCAAGTTGTTTGATGGTCCAATTCTTGTGTAAGGCAATTGTTCGAATGGTAGTGGGTTTCGCAACAGGTGAGAATGTTTCTTTGAAATCAGTTCCATGTTGTTGTGAATACCCTTTAGCTACTAACCTTGCCTTATATTTAGATATTGAACCATCAGGATTTCTTTTGATTCTAAAAGTCCACTTGCATCCTATGATGTTTTTATCTTTTGGACATGATACAAGTGTCTGAGTATTATTTTTCATGAAAGCATTGAATTCCTCTTGCATGGCATTTAACCACTTATCATTTAGCTTTGCTTGATGATAAGTGGTTGGTTCATCAGATGTATTTTCAATGTGATATATTTTAGGTTTAAATATGCCACTTTTCCCTCTGGTTGTCATGTGATGTCTGTTTTGAACATTCCCAGTGATGTTCTCATTAACTTGATCATTGACATGTGATGCGCTATCCTCAATATCATTATTACTGACACTTTTTTGTGAGCTTCTGCTAGTGCTTTCAGATGGCTCAATGGACCCTTGACCTGAATCTTCGTTGATTACTGTGCGTTGAGGGCTTGGGTCATCTGCAGGTATTTGACTATGTGGTTCACTGCTTTGCTGGTGAACTGGGATGTCTTCCACTTGAAGGTCAGGTATTACTGGGATAGAAACTCCTGGATTGTATACTTTCTTGGTTGTTTTGTATTCATCCTTGCTAAAAGGAAATATTCTTTCATTAAAGGTAACATGTCTGGATACATAGATTTTGCCATTACTGTCTAAACACTTGTAACCTTTATAATTTGAAGCATAACCAAGAAAAGTACATGGTGTTGATCTAAAGTCAAGTTTATGTTTGTTGTAGGATCTTATATAGGGGAAGCATAGACATCCAAATACTTTCAATTCATTGTACTTAGATTTTTCACTGGAAATAATTTCAATAGAACATTTAAAATTGAATACTTTTGTAGGAAGTCTATTTATGAGATGCACTGTTGTAGCAAAAGCATCAGGCCAAAACTTGAGTAGCACTGATGCTTGAGCCAGTAGTGTTAATCCAGTTTCAATGATATGTCTTTGCTTTCTTTCTATAAGATCGTTTTGTTCAGATGTATGGGGGCGTTATTCTATGAATAATCCCTTTTTATTGAAAAAATATTTTAAAGGTAGAAATTCTTTACCTCCATCGGACTGAAGTACCTTGACCTTACTATTTAATTGATTCTCAACACTTATAATGAACTTAATGACTGCACTGTAAGTCTCAGATTTTGATTTCATAAAGTATATCCAAACATATCTTGAATGTGCATCAATGAGTGATATGTAATAGTTGTATTTGTAATCAGTGTTCACTGGGGATGTACCCCATAAATCCACTGCAACTAGTTCAAGTGGCTTATTATAAGATGTTTCAGAGTTTTGAAACATTAATTTGTGACTTTTACCTAGTTGACAGAATGAACAAAAATAATGCTCAGGAATACTGATGACAGTATTACTATTATTCAGAATCTGCTTTACAATTTTTATGCTAGGATGACCTAGTTTACAATGCCAAATATCAAAGATCTTACAGTTTTCGTCCTTTTTCAATTCAGAAATATTACACCTAAAATCATGATTAAAATCAGAACAATTTCTTGGGTCATCATCAAATTTGTATAGCCCATTGTATTCGTTGCCCTGCAGAAAAATGTCCTTAGTTAGGAGATCTCTAACTAGGCAGTGATTTGGATAGAATTCAAATGAGACATTATTGTCCCTAGCACATTGTGACACACTTATGAGATTTTTTCTTATATTGGGTACCCTTAAAAGATTGTTTAGAAGTATTTGTCTAATACCCTTAATGCTTGTGTGGCTAGTGTGTGTGATAAAGACAGTGCTGCCATTGCCCATAGATAAGGATTGCTTACCTCTGTATTCCCTGTTACTAAGGTTCAGATTGTTTAAATTGTTGGTGACATGGTTTATTGCTCCTAAATCTGGATACATGCATCATCTTGAACATCTAACACACTTGCAGATTCATTTCCAGATTCCTGTGTGCTTTTATTGTCGTTTTGACTACTAACCATGTTTGTTGCAGGGTTATTACAGTTGCTATTACCAGATTGACCAGTGTTGTAACTGTTATTAAATCTGAAATAACATCTATTTGCTGTGTGGCCGAGTTTGTCGCAAATTTGGCACTTTGGTCTGTTGTTATTTCCTCTGCCACCTCTTCCTCGTCCTCTGCTAGGTTGCCCACCTCTTTGGTAAGCGTTTGACTTGTTTTTTGAATTGTTCCCCTGTTCTTGATTCTTGAATTTGCTGTGGTAAGATTAATTTCAGAGTTTACTTCTCTCTTTTGCTGAATTCTCCCCTCATGACTTAAAAACATCGAGTATACGTAGTGAAGGAGTTGGCTCGATTGATGTTATGAATGCAACAACTGCTTCATAATCATCATCGAGACCACTGACAATGTAAAGAACTTGCTCATTTTCTGTTATTTTCTGTCCAGTGCAAGCCAGTTGATCACACAAGTTCTTTACCTTCATAAGATAGTCATTCATGGTTGAACTCTCTTTCTTGATGTTCTGAAGTTGTCGTTTGTAGTGGAGAATTCTTGCATAGGATTGGGATGTGAAGATTCTCTCAAGAGTTGCCCAGATGTCATGAGATGAATTGCAACCGATCAGTTGTGGTAATAAACTTGTGCCCACTGATGACATAATCCAAGAACTTATCAAATTGTCTTGCCTCTGGTAAGTAGTAAATTCAGAATTTAATACAAATTTATCCTCTGCATCTCTAACATATTTTGCAGGGATTATCTTTGATCCATATAAGTATTCTTCAAGACCATAACCTTTTGCTGTTGTTTCAACCTGCAGCTTCCAGAGCAAGAAGTTTGATTCATCTAACTGAATCGAAATAAGTTGGCTTTGTGGTTTAACAGTAGCTTTAATCAATTCCTGAGTGAAATCAATAATTGATTGGCCTGTTTTTGCCGTAAATGGTGTTAATGATGATGATGAATCAGTTCCAGCCATGATTTGATGGATAGACGGATGGAATCGAAGAGAAGAACAATCAAGAACTATTTCAAGAATGACACTGTGATACCGGGTTGTTCAAATACAGGGTTAAACCTTGTATTTGATGATCAAGGACGACACAATATGATAAACGAACACGGAGGCTGAAGGTTACTGACGCAACCAGTGCAGTTGATCTAAGGTCAATTGTGCGAGGATGGCACAGTCCTAATGATGAAGATTGATCTTGAATCAATCCCCTCTTTTGTTTGATTCACTGAAGAGATTAAAGGAGAGATTGGATCAGAAACTGCTGTTAAGCAAAAGAATCTCTGATACCATGTCAAGGTAATCAAAGAATTGCAGAAATGTAAAAGTCTTTGTATTTCGAATAATGGAAATGTACAGCAGAACTTCTAATATATATACAACTGTACAACTGTTAATGGACCATTAGTCCAGCTCATAACGGTTTAGAAATAAATCTGTTTGCATATGTAACATTAGGTAAATGTATAAGCCGTATTTGTATGTATTGTCTAATAATGTTAGCTCATGCACCATAGAAATAGTCTAACCAGTGGAAATATACCTATTGGTGCATGTTTGATTGTGTCGTATACTTGCAAATCATAAATATTACTTTGATTTTTTGAAGGCGACCCCAACAACTAATGCATTATCGGCTAAGGAAGTATAAGTATTTGTAGTGAGCATTATTTGCCTTCTTATTAATTTTTGTTGATACTGTTTAAGAAAGTTTAGAGGATCTTCCCATATAAGATATTGATGGACGATTATATTTTTGTAAAGAACATAGTAATGAATAGAAATTTTTATAAGATACTTGAAAAGTACTAGTGCATATTGTTATTGGTAGCCCAAGCCAAAAGTAATTCTATTTTGATAAATTGTAATGCTTTTTGTGAATCAAATACTTAAATGATTAATTGATAGTTTAAATGCTTTTTATTATTAAAAACTGGTGATTGCCTGTCATTATGCTTCCAATCCTCAATGATTAGGTCTAATGGTGGAATACCTGTCTTTGTTGTTCGTATTGTGCAATATATGCCATCAATTAGCAAATATCTCGAGCTTGATTTTGATGCTCGCATTGTTAAAAAAGGGAAGGATGCTCTTTCTTGCCATGATCAGGTTGATTTCTGCATATTGAAGTTGTGTAGTTTATTTAGTTTGACCCGTCTGTCTAATTTAACTTTATTACATTTAAAATATCCAGTTGTATTGAAGATCAATTTCTTTTTGTTCAATTGAATAATGAAATGCTAAATTTTGTTAGGTAAGTTTACAAATATTTTTTTACTAAATTGTAAAAACATAAAAGAAACATTTTCCTAATTATGAGATAATAGGAAGTAATTACTGATACTCTATTATTACTATAAAGAAAGCAAGATTCAGTGAATGACACTTAATTTTATTTTGTTAATTTTTTAGTTGAAGCAAAAGGAATATATATAAGCATGCGAAAATTTAAATATATTTGAGCAATTAACCAAACTTTGTGGCAGGGTGATTTTCATATGAACTTATTTTATCTGTCTATAAATTAAAATATATAATAGGTTGTTGAGAAGTAGGAATCAATACAGGTGCACATGATTTCTAAACAGAACCAAAAACATAACATGATATCTGCCTAAAACTTTGTATTGAAAAAGGAATTAGTAAAACCCAAGTATATATAGTTTTTTCTAATTGCATATTGTTGATTAATTATTTGCACATTAATTTATGTATTGTTTTTAGGGAATATCTGCTGTTTGCTTAGCTTAAATGGGACTGGCAGGATACACAAGTTTGTCTTCGTCCATGAAAGAATTTAGTGCATGCAAATTACTTTGTGCATTCGATAATAGGTACCAGTTTTGATAACTTTACAATTTTGTTTGCTATGGTAAAGTTTGATTTATTTTACCATTTTGCGGTGATTTATGTCATCTTCTGTTTATTTGCAATGAGTAGTATACTGAGGAGAAGGGATTTGTTTTACTTAATGCCAGATGCTTTCAAGGGGTTAAGAAAATTGGAGTTATTTTTGGTAACCTTGGGTGTGACGGCCTGGAAATTTTGCTCGATCTGAATCAGTCGTTAAATCGATCTAGACCATTCGAAACCCCTGATCGTTTTGAGAACAGGACAAATCAGAACGCAGACGGAAGAACATTTCATTGCTATTACAACAATTCCATCAGATACAAGAATATACAGAGTATAAATGAATAAATTACATTAGATAAATATCAGAGATTACAATAAATTACATAGCAGCGGAAAAACAATATAAAACACAACTGAAAGTAATGCACGGATACAGAGCTTTCCGAGCATCGTTCCAGCTGTAAATCAGGATCCTGTGAATATAAATCTGCAAAACCAAAACTACTAGCTGCCCGTGTAGAAAATAAAGGCACCCAGAGTTTAGGTTAAAATAATAAACTCCAGGTCAGTCATGTGACTGGTGTGAGAACTAAAACAGGTATTTAAAACTTTACTTTAGAAGAGAGTAATTCAAGGGAATACGCCGTATAACACGGAACGGGTTCCCTCCCAAGAATACCAGTGCATATAATAAACAGCGCAATGCTTTTTCGAAAAATGAAGCTATTATAAGACCCAGGTCCCATCACACAATGCAACGCAAGCCGGAGGATAGGGTTTTCCCTTATAATAGCCAAACATGCTTGGTACGTTTTAAAAAAAAAATCATTTGATACTATAATAAGTGTATAGTGTCAAAACAATTTCAAACATAAATATCAATCCTAGACGGCATGGGTACCATCTATCATGTCGCTATACTAGGCTCTACAAATAAAACCGAGATACACGTATTGGAAATTTGATTTCCGTCATGAGTCGAGGCAAGGGGCAAGCTCCTCTCCGCTTCGAGACACTCTAGCAAATGCCTCGGGAGTACACACTCTGGGTAACCCCTGGATGCTTCAGGGCCGGTCCTATCTTACGTTTGAGGATTAGTTATTCCTGAACACACGTTTCCCGATCCTTACAGACCTAAAATCGAGGCGCCTTATCCAACAACCACATAGGTGAAAAGTATATAAATGTCAGGGCTGGTAAGTCACTGACACCACCAAAGCTAGAAAGAAACGTCGTGCTCTCCCTGCAGTCCTTATCCCGTTTTTAACTCATACTGAGGTGTGAGGCTCGCGAATCCACGCTATACACAAAGCTGCCACGTAGGTCGTGCTTTGATCATCAATCACAAGACTTTGCTTTTCAACAGAAGCTTTGATCCATGCAACTCAGCATGCCACACAGGCAATTCATGCCATGCGACTGATGTCCATCGATATACAACCTCTGAGCTCGTACGTCTCAGAGAAGGGCATTAAGCAAGAGAATAAATTCTCCGCTGCTAAACAGATGTATATTTAATAGAGATCAATCAACACAGAATAAAGTCCAATGTCAGACACACAATCCATTTACAAGTTCGTTCTGGATCTGAACGAAACCGGAGGCACTTTCCTCGCATATCCATCGATCTCCAAGTACGTCTGGACGACCACCAACCGATTCCCTCATCTTGGGTGTACAGCCCAATCAAGATCATCAGTAATCACCCAAACGATGTGCAGACTTCTGGTCTTCAACCACCGTTTTCGTCTTCGACATGTCGTTGAATCAGTTATTCAGAATGGGTATAAACCCGGCCATTCCGAACAACCCGCGTATATTAAAACAAATGTTACACAAACACAACATACGCCTCATTCCAATTTAGCAGCCACTAACCGTAAATCAACAAGAGAACAATTTCCCGAATATTAACCCCGAAGGCCAAAATCAACATCAGATCAATACCCAGGAAACCATTCTCCTTAGCTAACCTACAACTAGTTTCTAAATTTCATATTCTTAGGGAAAGCTTCCCACTAATTTTATCAAAATTGAATTCTTTAAAATTTATTCTTTAATCTTCCATTGGGTGTCATATCAAACCAAATTATGGTTTTCCAAACTAGTCGAGATTAGCGAACCACACCGAAGTAATTATTTATTTTATTTCCCAATCCCAACCTATTCATCCCATGAAGCAAAACTGGTAATACTCCATATCTAACACCACGGTGTTATCGGTAAAATTAATTACCATTTCACGTTCAAATCTAATTAAAGATTTAACTATCGCTTTGGAGCAAAACTGGTAATACTCCATCCTCGCTCATTTTCCAAATTTGATAATTTAGATTATCAATTCACATTTCAATCTAATTGTAGATTCATTAAACTCCTTTTACTGGGTTAAAGAACTAGTGTTATTTAAAACACAGTTCACGATAAACCCAAATCACATTCTATTTATTATCGGGTTAAAGGACAAGTGTTATTTAAAACCCCATTCACGCTAAACCCACAAATCAATTCTATTTAAAACCCGTTTCAAATCCAATTTATTTATTTAAAAATAAACGGGTTTAATTTTAGTTCAAAACTAGTTCATTTCGATAAAAAAATCTATTTTTATCTTTTCAAATATGGAGTTTTTCATCCCAATTTTCCCAAATCATTCCTTATGATTTTACACAAATTATTACTATTTTAAATAATTTTATCAAGGCCCGTACAATCGATTCCCATCAACGGCCATCGAACTGCACTTACAACGGCCTTTTCCAAATTTGATTTGGACGTATCTCCAAATCCAACCGTTAGATTTCAAATTTCTAATATTCGTTAGAAAGCTCTTTTCTATACGAACCCAAAGGTTCCAGTTTTAGGAGAATCCGACGGTCGGATCTCCCGTAATGTCCGTTCGAAGTTAATGGTCGAAATTTGCGAACTACCGCGGCGCGGCGCGTTCTATTCAGGCAATTATATTATATATATATAATATATATTTAGTCGATTTCTATTTAAAACGAACTTTATAAATAGTTTTAAATTCGTTTCAAAATCAATTTCAACTTCCATTCCCAATTCAAATCAAAATTGAATTTTTTCCCTTATAAATTCGTTTTAAATCCATTTCAATTCAATTCAAATTTCAATTCATTTCAAATCAATTTTTATTCTATTTCAATTCGTTTTCAATTCAATTCGAATTCGTTTTATATTCAATTCAAATCAAATTCGTTTTATATTCAATTCAATTCAATTCGAATTCGTTATATATTCAATTCAATTCGAATTCGTTATATATTCAATTCAATTCAATTCGAATTCGTTATATATTCAATTCAATTATATAAAAACGAATATAATCGATATAAATATCGTTCGCGTCAAAATAGCGCATCTCTAATCAACACGGCTTTATGTATTTTAATAATTCCGTTATTCTATTCAACAAATGAATATTTATTTTATTCCATACGTGAATCTATATTTTTGTCAACACATGACTAATCTCAACGAATGAGTACTGTCCACGTGTGACTATTTTTGTTATTTAATATATTTTATAAAAATTATGGTATCTATCATTTGATTTCAAATTAGACTCCAACCGTAAATTAGTAAGAGAACGATTCCCTGAATATTAACCCCGAAGGCCGAAACCAACATCAGATCAAAACCAACATCAGATCAATATCCAGGAGACCACTCATCTTATCTATTTTCCAGTTAGTTTCTAATTTTATATATGATAAAGATGTAAATTTTATTGTTAAAATATTTCGTTCAACACATGACTAATCTCAATGGATGGGTACTGTCAACACATGAACCTTTATTTTATAATGATAAAAATGTAAATTTTATTGTTAAAATATTTTGTTCAACACATGACTAATCTCAACGGATGAGTATTGTCAACACATGAACCTTTATTTTATAATATACTTTATTTTCTAAATTGGAATGAGGCCCAATCAATTACCATATAAAGTTAATTATATGGATTCCATACATCACATGTATATGATAGCAACGATAAATAATCAACCATCATCCAAAGTGTACTACTCTGTATAAGCATCAAATATAGATATCTAACACTTATAACAGCCTGTCGATCCATCGATCGACATACGACTAATTATTGGGATTAATGTATGCCGTATTTTATTCCAATACCCGTGTGGGGTTTCAAACAATCAAACACAGATTTTATTTGTGCAGTTGGGCGATGTGTAAAATTTATCGTCCCAATCAATGTCATTCAAATAGGTGTACATAAACAAATCATTCGATTTGTAAATGAATATTTCTTTGTTCACGTTCATGTTAAAAATTATATTTTTAACGACCAAATTATTTTATTCAACCTTTGAATATCCTCTTCGGTTCATTTATTAAATAAAATGATATCTTTATTTTTCTAACTTATTTTAGAAAATTTCGGCGGCATAACGGCACGATACTAGAAACGGGACAAGGTCTAGCCTTATCCCCGGTCTAATAATGGCCCACGCCGTACACATATCAATCAAACCAATTTCAATTCACCAAACAACCAAATCTAGATCAAATAATCTAACCAACTACACAACCAAACAAACAAGTCCATGGTCTGTGGACAATGGTGTCAGGTGCTACTAAACACCGTCTGCATCCTAGTATATATTTATATAACTAGAAAAGAAAAGTTAAAGTGAGAAATTCTCACAGAGGGGTCCACTCCACCGTGCTTTGCTGTCGAACTGCTGAACCGTTTGAAATTCCACTGCAGTTCTTTTCACGCTGTTTAAAATAAAAATTATATTTTCATTACTTCATTTCAATAAATAAAAGTCATATATTTTTATCGCTTCTTTCTATATAAAAATTATAATTTTATATTTCTACTTCCCCTATAAAGATCGGATTTTTATTATCTCTACATATAAAAGATCATATTTTTAATATCTATACTATATAAAAATCATATTTTTAACTTCTTTCTTATATCAAATTATTTTTTCCTTTTATATGTATATAAAAAATACATTTCTATTTCTCTAACCCATATATAAATATCCTACCTTTGTTCAAATAAAGATCAAAACTTTGTTCAAGTAAAAATCAAAACTTTGTTCAAGCAAAAATCAAAACTTTGTAATTGAACCAAAATCGCGTTTTTATATAACCTATTATATGTAAAAACTGGGTTTTAAAATTTAAACTGAATTTAAAACTGAAAATAAACCATTTTTATTTACTGCCTAATTACAAAATTACCTAAACAAATTATATAAAACACTCACTTTTTTATTCTTGGATCGTCGCATTGGAGCTCGCCATCGGAGCTGCCTGAAGCCATTAGTTGCCACTAGCCAGTGCATCGGAACGAAATCGATTGCCACCACCTCGAAGGCCGAGGGACCGCGCTTGAGTGCTTCAGGCGGAGGGATGGACGCGGCGTTGGAGGTCTTGGGTCAGGGGCGAGGTCACGGCGGTGGAGGCAGGCGGGTTTGGGCGCTTGTGGTGGTGGAGCGGTCTTTTTAATTGAAGAAAGGGGAGCGAGGGAGGAGATGAACGACGTGAGGAGGGGGGGTTTTGGACGGAGGGGCGACATTGCGATGGAGGCCCTCCGGCGGTGGTGGAGTTCGGTCAAGGCGGCGGTGCGATTAGGTCTTCAGCGTTTTTTTTTTTATTTCTAAATCTGTCGGGTTCAAAGAATGAGGGATTTGGGGGGGAGGGGGTGGGGGGCTTAAGTGAAAAATATTTATTTATTTATTTTATTTCAATTCTCCTATAAAGTTGACTTTCCATTCAAACACGAAATCAAACCCGCCGACTGTCGTCCCTAACTAATTACCCTCATTCTGAACACAATGGGATATGTATCGTAGGCTGATTCAATCGTTTCGATCAGTTTTCTTTAAAATCCAAATATAACTCTATATATTGAATTTGAACGTGCATTTCAACTTACTGGGGTCACATACTACCTCTAAAAATTCCGAAAAATATTTTCTAACTTCGTATTGGCGATACGGTTCTAACAAAACCAGTTTCATCGAATTCTGAGACCGTTTGAAAAATGGCCATTTTCCAGTCGATTAAAATCAACTGAAATTGGTCAAACGCGTTTTCCTTCGCCACGCTCGCATATTGATTCGAAAAATTATGAAATTTAAAACCTAACAATAATTTGACATCCCGGATCCAACAAAAGTAGTTTCGTCGAAATCCGAGGTCGTTTGCAAAATGGCTATTTTTAGGGCCTAAATTCCATAGCGACTATTCAGAATTTTCAACTGGACATATCTTTTGATTCCCGCTATGAAATTTCAATTTTTCAGATTCGTTGGAAAGATATTCTAAATTAGATTATATTATTTTTGGTTTCGCTAAAATCCGGTTTATTTTGCACCCGGTATGTTCAATTGAAATTTAAAATCGAATTATCGAACTACCGCACCATTTTCAATTCCTTTTATAATTTAAAATAAATATTTATATTCTAACTACGATCTATATAAATATATACGTTCTAATTATATTCAAAATAAATTTCTCGTCAATTTATTTAATATAATTCATTTTAAATATTCAAAATTCATTAAAATTGCCAAAATAAAAATTTTAAACTGGCTCGCATTTCCAGGTTATTACATTGGGTGAGTTTCTATGTACGTTCATTCCATTTTTTGCTTTGTTTTACTAGTTTTTGTGTTGAAGTGATTACTGCCCATAAATCCGGGGTAGAGCTAAAAGTTCTTAGAATAGAAGAGATCAAGAATATCACATGCCATAGTTTGTCATCAGTCAATAGAAACTCTTCACACGTTCAATGTCACCTGATACTACTTATTCTTTATAACCTTTTTGTGACACTTTTAATGTTGAGAGTCCTATGTCATAGTTGGAATTTTTTATGTACTTGTTGATTTCAATGTGTAGACATTTCATGGTATCTTAGATGCAACATCTTGAACTACCAAATAAATTATTGGTTAGTTTCCAAGAATAATTTTGCAGAGTTAGAAGCCTTGTGATGTATGTTTTTTTCTTTTAGCATGTGCTACACTTATTTATCTTTGAGTTGTGAATATTATGAAATTAAATGTTATACCCGTGTTCTTATTTCATCCAAGATTGTTTCCATAAAATGTTGATTTTTTTGGATGATCCTAACAATTCCAAAAATAATAGTTAAATTTAAAAGTAATAACTTGGCAGTTTTTAATGTAATAAAAGTTCCAAAATAAACCCAGATATATAATGGTGATCTCTAATACACGGTATGCCAGTACAGCTCTTGTATACGGTGATAGAAATTGGCAGTTTTGATAAGATATTTGTATAATACATGGTATACGAGTAGAAGTTTTAGTTGCAAACTGAAATTCATATGAAGCTAGATTTGCAACGTCATGTCCATGAATATTTTATAACATTCCATATACTAATACTGATTATTTAAAAGGAAGCTATGTTTATCTCTGCTCTATTTGTTCTAAGTAAATAGAAGTCTCTAATTATAGACAACAAGCATGTACACTTGGGCTCCCTTTAATTCTTCATTGCGAGAAATTTTATTGTAAACAATAACCATGAAAATGTATGGCTATGCACACTTGGACACTTATGTATGTTGTGGATGTTTGAATGTGTATGTATGTAGTGGATCTTTGAATGTGTATGTATTTTGTGGTTTTTTAATATGTTATGTTCAAAAAAGCATGTGTTTGTATATTACACAGTTATATAATTGGAGACAAAATTATGGGTAAGTCTGGATTATTATGATACAAATTGGGAACAAATGGTGGTGAAAAATAATGTTACAAATTATTATTATTTTGTAGCGTTTAAAAACCGCTACAAACCAATGGTTAAAGTAATCAAGAACCTTTGCGGTGGCGTTTACTAGATGCTACAAAAAAATAAGTGGACGTCATTAAACCCAGTAACGTAATGAAGAAACCCTTTTCGGTGGCGTTATATAGACACTGCAAAAAATGACATTGGAATCATTTAAAAAATGTTGTTTAAAATAAATATTTAATGGCGTTTAAAAAAGTGCAACTAAAACTCAGGGATTTTTAGTTGATTTTTTTCTCGTAAGGATTATCAAAGCGCCACCAAAAATGCTCGGTAGTGGTTTTTGTCTGCTACAAAAAACCAATTTTCTTGTAGTGCAGTTGTTATGCCTCTTAAGAGGCTAACACCTTAGGAACAACAAGAGTTAGAGGTGCAAGTGAATGATCTTTTGAGTAAGAGATTCGTTCAGAGAAGCGTATCCGAGTAGGGTGCACCAATTGGGTTTGTGACCAAGGCCGACGGATTGTTGCGATTATGTGTGAATTTTCATGAGTTGAATAAGGTGACCATCAAGAACAAAATGTCGATTGCCGAGAATAGATGACTTGTTTAATCAGATTCACCGAAGCCAGGTTGTTTTCCTAATTGGATTTGATGACGAGATTTCACCAACTAAGAGTGGCTAGGGATACTGTGCCGAAGACTACTTTTTAGGACACCATCTAGATTTTATGAGTGGTTGGTGATGTCATTTGGATTGACCAATGCACAAACAACTTTTATGGATCTTATGAATCATGTATTCAAAGATCAGTTGAACAAGTTTCTACTTGTATTCGTAGATGACATATTATTTTACTCTAGGGCTCAGGAGGAACACAAAATGGACTTGAGAATTGTTTTGTAAATCTTGTGAAAGATCAGCTGAAGGTTAAATTTTCAAAATGTCACTTTTGGAAGGAAGAAGTGAGATTCTAGGGTCATGTCATATCAAGACAAGGAATAGGAGTGGATCCTGCTAAAGTGGCAGCAATACAGGATTGGGATCGACCCAAGAGTGCAATGGATATTTGGAGTTTCCTTGGTTTAGCTAGATACTATCGACGATTTATCAAGGATTTCTTCAAGATAGTTGCACAATTAACTGAATTAACAGAAAAAATCAAGTCTTCGTGTGGAATGGGAAGTGTGCGCAAGCTTTTGGAATATAGAAGGAAAGATTAACGAGTATGCTTGTGTTGACCATTCGAAGTGAAAATTAAGAGATGGTGGTATACATCGATGCATGTGGTATTAGACTTAGAGCAGCGCTAATGCAGAAGGATAGGATTGTGGCTTATGCGAGTCGATAACTAAATCTGCACGAAAGGAGTTACACGGCTCATGATCTGGAGTTATCAGCGATAATATTTGCTTTGAAAATTTGAAGGCATTTTTTGTTGAGAGTTTGCTTTGAGTTGTTTACGGATCATAAGTCGTTGAAGTATCTTTTATCCCAAAGGATTTGAATCTCCGACATCATCGATGGTTAGAGTTTTTGGCATCGTGTAAATTTGGAGTTGCCTATACTATAGGGAAAGTTAACGTAGTGGCCTATGCGCTAAATCGAAAACATACAAGTTTGGGAGCCATGTTTTTAGAATGGAACTCGAGTATTTGGTCGGATTTGATTTTAGACCACGTTGTGAGTTAGTACTCAAGATGTTAGCAAGCTTATCGAATAGATCGACTCTCATCAAAACGATTGACAATATCAAAAAAACAAGACGGTAAGCTCATGGAAATCATATGGAGATTAGAGATGAGGGTCAAACCCGGGGAAATTAAGGATTTTGAAGTCGATCAAGATGGTTGGCTTCGCAAGAATGGATGACTGGTTGTTCCTAATTTATATGGATTAAGAGATGAGGTTCTAAGGGAATGTCATCACTCTAGATTGACGATTCATCCTTGTGGTAATAAGATGTACTAGGTTGTGAAGCGTGTTTTCTACTAGGATGGTATGAAGATAGATGTTAGAAAGTTTATCTTGAAGTGTATCAATTGTCAGTTGGTTAAAGCCGAGCAAAATAAGCCGAGTAGATTGTTACAGCCATTAAAGGTTCCTAAGTGGAAATGAGAGCAAGTGTCGATGGATTTTATCGATGGATTACCCAGGATAAGGGCAGGAAATGATAGTATCTGGCTTGTTGCGGATCTCTTGACCAAAAGCACAAGGTTTATTCATGTCAGATCGACTAGGACAACATCGAAGTTAGCTTAGTTATATCTTAAGTGGATAGTTCGATTCTATGAGATATCGAAGAGTATTGTTAGTGATCGAGATCCTTTTTTTACCGGTGAATTCCGGAAGAGTTTGCAAGAAACTTTGGGAACCGAGCTATGTTTGAGCATGGCTTATCATCCCTAGACAGATGGTCAAACCGAAAGAGTTAACCGAGTATTGGCCGAAGAATTCCTAAGGGGTTGTGTATAGGATTTTGGAGGATCGTGGGAAGACCGTCTGCAGTTGGTTGAGTTTGCTTATAATAACAGCTACCAGTTGAGTATTGGAATGATACCGTACGAAGCGTTGTACGACAGACCATGTAATTCTCCATCCTATTGGTTAGAGGCTAGAGAGAAGTTGCTTTCTTGGTCCAGAGATGATAAGAGAAATGTCAGATAATATTGAGATCATTCGGCATTGAATGAAGGTAGCCCAAGATCGTTAGAAGAGTAATGTCGTTAAATGACGAAAAAAATTGGACCTCTCTATTGGAGATTTAGTGTTTGTTAAGGTTTCACATCTAAGGAATGTGGTTCATTTTGGAAGAAAAGGAAAGTTAGCACCAAGTTTTGTTAGGCCATTTTCGTTTGTCGAGCATATAGGAAAGCTATAAGTTTGTGCATGACTCGATGTTTATGGTATCTCCTGATCAAGTTGAAGATTTAGGGTTGATCCCGAAGTTTCTAGGCCTTGTAAGTCGCTTTGTGTTATAAGCAGTGACATGAAACAGCTTAGGGGGAATGTTGTTAAGTTAGTCAAGGTGTAATGGAGCGAGGACGATGATCATTGCACATGGGAAACGGAAGAGAGTATGAGGTTGATCCATCCAGAACTCTTTGAATGGTATGTCCCATATATCATATATTACTTATACCATTGCGTCTTGCACTATTAGAGTTCTGCATGCCAGGATAGGATTTTGGTTGCATGGATTGTTGGATGCTAGACTGCATGGTAGATTGGCTACTCGTGGATGGTAGGCATGCGAGTACCATGTTTGCGCGTGTTTCCATGGAATTTCAGGGCCGAAATTCCTAAAGGGAGGATAATAAAGTGAACCGTATTTTATGCATTGAATAACCGTAAAATAATTTTATTTAACTCTTTAGTGGTCGAATCATTCTCAGATTTTAATATGTTGTTCATGGGGATGTAGACATGTCCATGATTTTAACTGAGTCAACTTTAACTATTTTTCCCTTATGAATATTGCTTTAGCTGTAACTTTTGGTAAGGATCGGACCAGGTACTGAAATCCATCTCATTAGATCAGAGTGGTGGTTTATGATTCCATAGAGTGGTCACATCAATGATTTTGTTCAGTGGCTTGGGAGGACTCGTTGTTTTAAGTTTCAGTTTCTGCTAGGTAGACTAATTAGTTGCAAATGGCCTAAGTAGAGCAGCCCATTAGGCTAATGACTTGCTACTGTAAATAGGAGGTATTGGGATAGAATTAATCTTTCTCACTTCATTCAGACATTAGGTTGGGCACCTGTGATTTTCTGGTTCAACCTAATTCCTAGTCCTTAATCTTATTCAATATAATTCATCGTAGATTGCATCTAGAGGCTAGATCATCATCAAGGAAGATTATATTGCGTTGATTTTGGTTTTTTTTATTGTTGTCCAGATCTGATTTCATCGATATTGCATTGGTTCTTGAATTTAGTGAGTGATAGATATCTCTCACATGTAAATGACGGGTTATATGAATAAACTAGGATAAAATTCATGGTTATATGTTATATTCACCCTAGATCTGACCATATACGTTTAATTCATATTTAGACACCCTAAGAAAACCTAATTTAATCATGTAAATTGGATAATTGTTAGATTTATTACGTTCTTGCATATGTTTAAATCCAAATCATGTTGGATCTCTTCTTTATGATATGATTATGATGTATTGGTGATATATTTGTGTTTGTATGATTATGATCTGAAGAGATGTAGCTAGTTTTGATTGCATTGCTTGATTCGTTTGTTAGAATCTGTTGTCATAGAACTTAGGATTGAAGAACATAGCAAACTAGATGTTTAGAAGATCAGATTCAAACGAAACTTGGCGGATGATCTCTAGAAGATGAAGAGAGGCAATAAGAATTTTTTTATGTCAAATCTTGCTAAGTACAAGGACCGGCATCGGTCCACGCTCGATGGACTGATAACGATCCATGCTTGTTGGTTGGATGGCGACAATTTTTATGGCATGGCACTGTGGTAATTAATCGAGGCTACATGCAAATTTTCTAAAAGATTTGGATGAAATCTTGGATGGGTCAATGGTTGGTTACTCAATTGTTGTGATGGACTAGCATAGGTTTTAGCACATTTAGGATTTGGCTACGCAATCGGACCAGATGGAAGCACTTGAGGAGGGTATCGAGGTGGTCTAGTCACTTTGCTAAATTTGGCTAAATGTGAGGAACGATACCGGTCCATGGATGACGGACCAGTACCGATCCATTAGGAAGCAAGATGGAGGGTTGAGACTTTGGGATCTTGATTGTAATGTCTTCTAGGGGTTGCTGATGAAGTTTGGTAATGGATGGTCTTCGGATGATTGGTGTGAAACTCAACGATGATAGCGCTTCGATTGTGAACTTAAGACGGAGTGGTTGGAGCTGGATTGATATGATACTGTCGTGGAATGATATACGATTCAGTATGATGATAGATTGACTTAGGTGGGAGTTGATTATGAATTATAACGGAACTGGTCTGAGAAGTCGCTTGATCTAAAGATGTGATCATTGAGAAGAAAGGCCCGATAGATTGGAACTTTCACAAAATCGTTGCTTATGGAAGGTTCTAGCGGACTTAAAGCTGGGGTATCGTGGGGATGCCTATTAGGATCAGGAAGGATCGTGTACCCTCGATTGAGCTCTGGGAGTGATCTAGTTATCTCAGATGGAATCAAACATACACAAGTTGGATGTATAGAAGTTTAGCTAAAACTAGGGTTTTCCTTTACCCCTTAACGGATGGAACAGCCAGTTATTCGATGATTGATGTATTCAAGGATTTATTCGGTGATAGATTGGGTATTGGTTGCTATGGATGCTATGGTTGACTGTATGTTTTTCTTCTCTATTTTTTTTCTGGGTAGGCTATCACTGTAGGTCATCGAAGAGAAGTGGGATCAGGGAATATCCTTTCATATTCTAGAGTGGCATATGATAGATGATTATCATATGCTAATCCTTTGGCTGCCAAGATGGATCAGATGATTGAACCGTTTATACGCATATACCATGTATAACTATTGTTAGTTATTTTATCGCTTACTAAGACTATTGTCTGACTCTAGGTTTTATGTTTTCCTCCTATTATCTTGGGCTGCTCATCAACGTTAGTGGTTAGAAAACTGAGATAACAAGTAACAGGTTTTGGTACCAATGATGTTGTGCAGTAATGAGAAGGAGGATGACGTACAACTATTCTATTTAGATATTCTTTTGTTTCCACGGTATTTTGATGACATTTGATACTTTGAGAGATATGTAGTAAGACTTGATGTATGGATTACTCATTTTCACAATTGTTGTGTGTTGGTGACTCTAAGATGTTATGGGGTTTGAGTTTCTATTTTGCTATGCTTCACTATTATATCATGTTGTATATTTTCTATTATATGTTATCCATGCATTGTGAGTTATACGACATGTTTATTTCGAGTTATTCCTCCATGTTTATTATTCCATATCGGCCTGTCACATCATCCATCTCACGTTTTCCTTGGTCTAGAGCAGGAGTTATGGAGAGGGTCATCACAATTCACCAGAGCCATAACAATAGGTTGAAAAAAAAGGCCAATCCCTTTAACATACTAACTTGCAGCAGACTCACTTCACAAAACAACACAACAAATACTTGCACAACTAACCCAAACTCAAAAATGGCATACCCAAACCCAACAAAAAAACTAGAGAGGAAAGAGGAAATCACCTAAAAATAACACAACAACAATACACTTATACAATTACTATAGTAACCTACAACTAACCCATCAACGACAAAAAACTTTGGACCTAAGACGATGCACCCGACCCCAAAAAATAACACCTAAGCACAACTGAAATTCAGCACAAACCAACCCGCACCAACATCACAAATGCACCGGAGAGGATCCTCTGGACCAGGGGGTCCCTGTTCCCCTGGTCCGGACCAATAATATTGCTCTATTTCGAGCAATTTGCATTTTACCCCTTGAATTTCACCTGAATTTCAGGTGAAATTCAGGGGGTAAGGTGCAAATTGCCCCGAAATGGGGCAATTTCATTCGTCCGGACCAGGGGAACAGGGACCCCCCCGGTCCAGACGATCCCTTCCCCAAATGCACAAAAGAAACTCACGAGAAAAGGAGCCACAAACCCAAACTAGCACGTCAACGAGTCGATCCACAACCAAAGATATCCTGCCTTTCGGTACGGTTTGTAGTACTGGGCTAACGTGTTCAGAAACAGGTAATGAAAAAGGAGAATTCGTGATGGAAGAGAAAAGCAGTCATGTGAGCGTAGGAAAATGGGAGAGGGGAACTCAAACGAGCATAAAGAAAAGAGTCGAGAGTAGTAAGGCTGGGGATTGGAAAAGTAGTCCGGACAAGCGTAGGCTAGGGCTGGCAATTAGAACCGAGAACCGAAAACCCGAACCGAAAAAACCCGAACCCGATGGGTCTCGGGTCGGGTTTAGGTGATGAAAAATACCATCAATGCCCAATCAAACCCGACCCGCACAGACCCGACCCGAAAGACCCGACCAAAAAACATTGAAATATATGTATTTTTAGTGTTATTATTCAATTGGACCTGAACCAATCCGACCCGAGCTTCAACCCGACCCGAACTGAAGTTCAGGTCGGGTCGGATTCAGATTATTGAAATGTACAGTTTAAACCCGACAAAACCGACCCGCCTAGAACCGAGACCCGCTGGGTCGGGTCCGAGTCTATCGAGTCGGGTCTAATTGTTACCCCTATCGTAGGCACTAGCCTGACCTGAAACATTATATTAATAAAATCTTATTTAATGAATTTAATATTATCTTAATATAACATTTATATTATAGTATAACATGTACATCATATCAAAAGGCTTCGTTACTGAAACTCATAAATGGCGACATAGAAATCTACTTTCCCCTTCAAACTTTCATCTTCCTACTTTCCCCTTCTGCCGATTCTTCATCTTCCTACTTACCCAATTTCCCCTCTCATCTGTCTACTCTAGATCTTCCTCCCCTTTTATGCTTTTGACATGCGTGAGTTTTAGTAACCTATTTCTGCCGCCAAACCTAAGCTTTTACCATTAATTTATTGTTGAACTACAAATCCTTAATTTCCTCAACATCATTTCAAAACCTCATATCCCACTGGATCTGACTCTATCGTCTCCTCCTCTCGTCTTCATGACTATTCCAGGCAACTACGAGCTTTTGTTCGTTATTCAACTGATCGTTTTGAGGATGGACAGTTTCTGAACACTAACATGGAAGTTTTGGTGAGCAACAACACCTTTAATTTTGATTATTTGTTTACGTGTTTCGGCCATGTTGTCTGTGATGGGACAAATGTGGGATTGGGTATTCAATGTTTAACAAAATCATATCTTGTTGGTTGTTCTCGACGTAGTTTCTAGGTTTTTTGGATTTTGAGGTTTTTTGTGGTGTTTTTGTTGTTTTCTTGGATTTGTGGATCATCTTCAGTAGCATGTTGTTGGGTTTTTGCTCCTATATACAATCTGTCTTCTATGTCATTATGGATGGAATGTTTCTTGGGTTGTTACCATTGTCTGTCGATAATACACGAGATGCCTGATGGCGTTGATCTTTGTTAACGAACTTGTGGTGGTGCTCGACTCCGTTATATTCTGGGTATCGTGATGCTGGGAGTTCAGTTACATTGAGCAATACTCAGGTTGGTTGTATTTTCTGTAGACTATGTAAATGGCGCTCTAGTAAACTTTGGCCATCGCCGAAATGGTGAAACCGGCGAAGCTTGCTCTCAACTTCACTGTCTCCTGTGGTGAGCTTGTTATTATTTCCGAGATTGAGTTTGTTACACTGCTTTATGTGGTGTTACCATGACTCCGGTTCCCCGTTGGTGGAAATCAGGGGACCATATCATTCTGATTTTCACCAATGGGAAGTGGAGTCACGTTGACACCACATAAAGTGGTGTCAACAAACTAGTATTGATTATTTCCTCCCATACCCAAATTCTGTCAGAAAGGCTACCGTGTCAGACAATCTTAGAATTGGTGCATGAAATACTGCTCAAGCAATTCGGTGTGCTACTGTTTGAACAATTGAAGTTAAGGCACTTTCTGCTCCTTCACATGGTAGTCAAGTCTTGTAAGCTGCTGAATATTATTGGTTAAAGTCTAATAGTATTCTACTATGCCTTTGTGTTCAAACATAATTTTACTACGTTGTAGTATGTAATTTTCTCACCCTGAAAGGTGAGTTAGGACATTCAAAATGTAATATAGTAGTATAGAACCATATCTAGCTCCTGTGTTGTAATCTAGGATAGATTTCGTGGACCGTCCACGTTAAATGTCATAGACGGTGGATAATCCACCTTAAAAACCAAATAGCTGACTGTCAACCATAATCACCTGTGCCTTTTTTATTTTTTATTATTGGTTATAATAAAAAAGTGTTTGCGGTCACCTTAAAAACAAGTCGCCTTTACCAAAAAAACATGTATATCATATATATATATATATATATATATATATATATATATATATATATATATATATAGTTAAATTAATTAACTTTGAATTTATTTGTTTTGGTAATTGACTTTTAACTGATTCATTTAACTAGTTAACCTCTAATTAATTACTTAGTTAAACAAACTTGAATTATATTAATTTTGAAATTTAATTCATTCACACATGTATGCTTATGTTATTGTAAACATTTTAAAATAATGTAACATTAGCATAATAGATGAATGCATATGTTTACTGACTAATTAACTTATCTAGTTAATAAATTATATAAAAATTCAAAATTGATCTTCAAATATTTTTTATTTTCTATTATATAATAACATTCATAATATTTGTAACTTTTATTTTAAATTTGATTTTAAATTAAAAAAATGTATTTTAAATTGTCAAAATAATTCAAAACTTTTATATTTTAACATTTATAATTTAATTATTGCTCTAAATTCAACCTTTTATATTTTAAGTTTATATTTTAGTTTTCAAACAATTTTGAAAATTATCCCAATGCCCAATTCAAATTGGGAATATTACGGACAACTTTTAGGCTTACAAATTTATTTCTAGTCGGGTTAGTGGCCAGGTAGGATATGCTATTTGATTATCCAAAATCAGTCTTATATACTATCTTTCTACACCCTATACTGTGATGGTTGCGAGCTTAATAAGTTTACTCTAACCTAACAAATTTGACTGTATAGGGCTCTTATACCATTGCTAGAACTAGGTATCCCATAGCAGAAGTTATTTGTGAATTTCAATTTTGTTTACCTTATTGGATGCTTGTTGGACCTATGAAGTCAAATTCTTTTACGACATTCATAAATTTAATTAATATAAAATCATATTTCATTTAAATTAATAGATCATAGATGGAAATTTATTAAATTTATTTTCTATTCATACGCAGGTGTACATATGTCTCTTATACATATTATACGTGTATGTAAGTATAACATTGATATACTGTCCAAGATGCAACAAGCCTGTATATGGATATTGGGATTTATAGCACAACAAATGCATTAGCTCACCCTATATGTATTGTATGTGTCCCAATATGTGTATATGTTTACAGTCATTATATGTGCAATATACACATATTATTAGAAAATATTATAGAAATATATGTATATAAAACATAATAGTAATAAAAATAAATATATAAAATATACAATTCTTTTATAAATATACATACATATATCTAAATGTATTAAAGCAACATAGCTATATATAATCTATATATATTTATCAAATGTAAATATAATGTAGAATATTTTATATAATTATAAAATTTTAAAATAAGTAATTCTTATTTTCTTTTTAGATAAATACATAGCAATTAAAAATCTGAATATAATATTTTTATGTTAACATACATATTAAGAATTAACTAGTTAAATGACAATAAGTAAAAAATATAAAATGTATATGTAGCATATATTTCTAATTTTAAATTTTCAAAAATCAAGAATTCAACTAAATAGCTTGAGAAAAATATTTGGATGTTTCTAAATCAAAATAATTTTTTTGTTAACTAAATGTCATTTGATCAAATTAAAAGGTAAATTTAAAAAATACTAAGATTGTTTTAAATTTTTTAGTTTTTGACCGAAAGCTTATAAATTCAGTTATAAACATTATTTTTAATATAATTGTACATTTTTAAGTATTGGATTGATTATTTTTATTGTATATCTATATAATTTAGCATAGATCATATAAACAAATTAGTTAATATATTTATCTGTGTGTGTATATATATATTAATGAAATATAGATAAACTAAAACAATAATTTCAACTGTGTGTATCGGATTCTTGTGGAAATTATCTTTTATTGTTTTATTTTATAATTGTGTAGAAATAACAGACGAATGTATGATAAAAACTATACCTATAACAACATATGATAAAAACTATACCTATAACAACATAAAAATAGAAATATATGTATATACATGAACAATATACGTTTCTACGGGTGATAAATTTCTAAAACTATGCCCTTAAGTTCATCTTGCAATGATGTGTTCTTTTCCTATGGGAAATTTCTTGATTCGTCAAATTGCTAGTCCTTGAAACATAACTTGTTTATTGCAAAATAGCCCTTGATTTAAGTTTTGATGTGAAACGACCCGAACTTCCCCGGTAAGGAAAGCCCGGATTGAGTCGAGGACAAGCCACAAAAGAACGCAGACGGAAGAACATTTCATTGTTAATTACAACAATTCCATCAGATTACAAGAATATACAGAGTATAAATGAATATTACACAACAGAAAAATATCAGAGATTACAATACATTACATAGCAGCGGAAAATAATACAAAATACAACTGAATGAGATATACGGATGCAAAGCTTTTCGGATATCATTCCAGCTGTAAACCAGGACCCTGTGAATACAAATCTGCAA
The DNA here is from genome assembly GCA_030737875.1 of Allium sativum. Classification (NCBI taxonomy): domain Eukaryota; kingdom Viridiplantae; phylum Streptophyta; class Magnoliopsida; order Asparagales; family Amaryllidaceae; genus Allium; species Allium sativum. The sequence continues at coordinate 21,020,147 of CM060921.1, read as the reverse complement.
AACCAAAGCTACTAGCTGCCCGTGTTAAAATAAGGGCACCTAGAGTTTAGGTTAAAACAATAAATTCCAGGTCAGTCATGGGACTGGTGTGAGAACTAAAACAGTTATTTAAAACTTTACTTTAAAACAGATATATCAAGGGACCACGCCGTATAACACGGAACGGGTATCCTCCCAAGAATACCAGTGCATATAACAAAATAGCGCAATGCTTTTTGGAAAAATGAAGCTATTATAAGACCCAGATCCTATCACACAATGCAACGCAAGCTGGTGGATAGGGTTTTCCCTTATAATAGCCAAACATGCTTAGTATGTTTTAAACAAATCATTTGATATTATTATAAGTGCATAGTGTATAAAACAACTTCAAATCATAAGTATCAATCATAGACGACATGGGTACCATATATTATGTCGCCATACTAGTTCTACAATTAAAACCGTAAAATCACGTATTTGGAAATTGGATTTCCATCTGTGAACCGAGGCAAAAGATAGTCCTCTACCGATTCGAGACGCTCTAGTCCGCCCCTCAGGCAAGCGCGCAGGCAAGCCTTGGATCGTCAGGGCCGGTCCACCGATGTGGATTATTATGCCTGAACACTGCGTTTACCCGCCCTATGGGGGCGTAAATGAGCCAACGAATGGCTCCTTCGGCTTCACATAGTCACCGGTATATCCGAGGCGCCTCGCAACAGCAACAACCACATAAGTCAAACTCGTCAGGGTGTGTAAAACCACTGACGCCACTTCTAACTAGAAAGAAACGCATGCCCTCCCTGATGTCCGTCTCCCGTTTTTGATTCACAACCGGGGTGTGAGGCTCGCGAATTCACGTTACACAAAGCTATGCCACACCGGTGTTGCTTTGATCATCAACCACAAGATTTTGCTTTTCAACAGAAGCCTTGATCAATTGCCACTTAGGCATGCCACATAGGCAATTCACTCCATGCATTTGATATCCATCAATATATAACCTCTGAACTCGTACGTCTTAGAGAAGGGCGTTAAGCAAGATAATAAATTCTCCGCCGCCAAATAGATATATATTTAATAGAAATCAATCACACAGACTAAAATCCAATGTCAGACACATAGTCCATTTACAAGTTCGTTCTGGGTCTGAACGAAATCGGAGGCACCTAGTACCCCGCATATCCATCGATCTCCAAGTACGTCTGGACGACCACTAACTGATTCCCTCCTCTTGGGTGTACGGCCCAATCAAGATCATCAGTAAACACCCAAACGACGTGAAGACCTCCGGTCTTCAACCACTGTCTTCATCTTTGACACCACGTCGAATCAGTTATTCAGAATGGGATAAACCCGGTCATTCTGAATAACTCTCGTATATAATAAACATGTGTTACACAAACACAACATACACCTCATTCCAATTCATCAGTCACTAACCGTAAATTAACAAGAGAATAATTCCCTAAATATTAACCCCGAAGGCCGAAACCAACATCAGATCAATACCCAGGAAACCGTTCTGCTTAGCTAACCTACAGTTAGTTTCTAAATTTCACATTCTTAGGGAAAGGTTCCCGTTAACTTTATCAAAGATAAATTTCTTTAAATTTATTCTTTAAACATCTTTTGAATATCAATTCAAACCAGTTGGGATTAGCGAACCTTACCGAAGTAATCATTTGTTTTAATTTCCCAATCCCAACCTATTCATCCCATAAAGTAAAACTGATAACACTTCATATCTAACACCACGGTGTTATCGGTAAATTCAATTACCATTTCACGTTCAAACCTAATTAAAGATTTAATTATCGCCTAGAGTAAAACTGGTGATACTCCATTCTCGATCTTTTCAATCTAATTAAAGATTCATTAAAAATCCACTTAGTTTTAATCTGTGACTGGGTTAAAGAATCAGTGTCATTTAAAACACGGTTCACGATAAACCCCAAAATCACATCACATTTCAATTAGTCCCTAATCGTAAATTAGCAAGTGAGCAATTCCCTAAGTATTAACCCCGAAGGCCGAAACCAACATCAGATCAATACCCCAGAAACCATTCAACTTAACTAATCTCCGGTTAGTTTCTGATTTTCTTGACTCCTTTGGGTCTAAGAACAATATTATTGAAGATACCGTTCACTACAACCCAAAATCACATTCCTTTAATTATCGGGTTAAAGAATAAGTGTTATTTAAAACACTGTTCACGAAAAACCCAAAAATCAATACCAATTCAATTCCAATTAAATAATATTTAATTGGTACACTTCATTAAATCTAAATAAAAAGATTTAATCTTTTTCTCAACTGGGTTCAAGAACAGTGTTATTGAAGACACCATTCACGACAAACCCAAATCACATTGGATATTAAATACGAGGCTCTGAATAGAAAATATATCGGCTTATATTCAATGTCAAATTCTACGACCAACAAATATCGTATTGGAAATAACGATATAAATATATCTTTCAAATTTCCATAACAATATCTGTGTAATCACGAGATCCAACATCGAAATAATCCAAAGACAATTTCGATTCAAATCCATTCCAATTCAATTATTGGAAATTCTGGTTACTTTTAAAACCCTTTTCAAATCCAATTTATTTATTTAAAAATAAATAGAATTTTAATTCTAGTTCAAAACTAGTTCATTTCGATAAAAATCTATTTTTATCTTTTCAAATATGGAGTTTTTCATCCCAATTCTTCCCAAATCATTTCTTATGATTTTACGCAAATTATTGATGTTTTTAATAATTTTATCAAGGCCCGTACAGTTGATTTCCATCAATGGCCATCGAACTGCACTTACAGCGATCTTTTCCAAAATTTGATTTGGACATAATTCCAAATCCAACCTTTAGATTTCTAATTTCTAATATTCGTTAGAAAGCTCTTTTCGATACGAACCCAACGGTTCCGGTTTTAGGAGAATCCGACGGTCGGATCTCCCGTAATATCCGTTCGAAGTCAATGGTCGAAATTCGTGAACTGCCGCGGCGCGGCGCGTTTTATACCGGCCATTATATTATATATATAAAATATATACTTCGTCGATTTCCTTTTTAAAACGTATTTTATAAATCGTTTTAAATTCGTTTTCAAAATGATTTCAACTTCTTTTTCAAATTCAAATCAAAATTGAATTTTCCCTTATAAATTCGTTTTAAATTCATTTCAAACTGATTTCAATTCAAATCGATTTTCAGTTCAATTTCAATACGTTTTAAACTCAATTCAAAACGATTTCAATTCTATTTCAATCTAATTCGAATTTCAATTCTATTCAGTTTAATTTGTGCTTCAATTCTTTTCAATTCAATTCGGATTTCTATTCTTTTCAATATAATTAGAATTTCTATTCTTTTCAATATTCATTATAAAAACGAATATAATCGATATAAATATCGTTTACGTCAAAATGACGTCAATCTAATCAACACGGCTTCATATGTTTCTATTTTCAAATATTCTATTTCAAATATTTCTATTCAAATATTTCTTTTTCAAAACTGAAATGAGGCCCAATCAATTACCATATAATGTTAATTATATGGATTTTCTACAACACATGTATACAATAACAACGATGAATAATCAACCATCATCCAAAGTGCATTCTACACTGTATAAGCATCAAATATAAATATTTAACGCTCATAACAGTCTGTCCATCAATCGATCGACATACAACTAATTATTGGGACTAGTGTATGTCATATATCATCCCAATACCCATGTGGGGTTTTCAAACAATCAAACACAGATTTTATTTGTGTAGTTGGGCGATGTGTAAAATTTATCATCCCGACCAATATCAATCAAATCAGTGTATATAAACAAATCTCCGATTTGTTTATAAATATTTATTTTATATACACGTTAAAAATTCTATTTTCAACTATAAAATATTTTTAACTATATAAATATTTTATTTCATTTCACATCACACAGTCAACTACACATCAAAATCAAACAAACAAGCATACAAGCTGTCCATGGTCTGTGGACGATGGGTGTCGGGTGCTACTAAACACCGTCTGCATCCTAATATATATTTCAACTAGAAAAATAAATTAAAGGTGAGAAGTTCTCACCAAAGCTAATCCAAACGCCACGACTCTTCATGTGTAGAAAATATTCATCGTTCTCCTCTTGTCACTTTCATCGTCCGCATATGCTACATATATAAAAATCGAATTTTTACCTTCACCTCATATATATAAAAATCGAATTTTTACTTCGCTATTCAATATATAAAAATCGAATTTTTACTTCGTTATTCAATATATAAAAATCGAATTTTTACTTCGCTATTCAATTTATAAAAATCGAATTTTTACTTTGTTGTTCAATATATAAAAATCGAATTTTTTTAATTCACTTCACATATAAAAATCCCATTTTTATCGAATTGAAAATCATATTTTTACTACGCTACATAAATGAAAATCATATTTTTAATATGATTTAAAAATCCTATCTTTACCTCTTTAAAGATCATAGCTTTATCTTTTAAAAACAATCATCTCTTTTTGTTCTTCAAAATCAATTCTTTTCTCTAATCAAAATCATTTCTTTTATATATATATAAATATATATTTTTAACATAAACAAGATCAGATTTTAAAAACAAAACAAACAAAAAGCTCACCTTCACCGGCCTGGACGTTGACTGCGCTAGAGGGGAAGGCGGAGGGGTGCGCTGGAGTCGAGGAGGTGGCGACCGGTGCTGCGGGTCTGGGTGGCGGCTTGGAAGCTGTCGCGATGGTTTTAGGGTTTTGAGGATATGGGGGAATCAAATGGTCAGATGGGAGGGTGAAAGCTGACGGACTGCGAGGGGATGGTGGCGGAGGTGATCTGGAGGAGGATGGTGGTCTTCTTAGGGAAAGAGGGGGCTGCGTTCTCGTTTTTAGGAGGAGGTGAGTAGAAGAGAGAGAGAGAGGCGTGGCAGAGGGGGGGGGGGGGATGGATCGCCGGTCGTGGGTGACGGCGCGCGGCTAGGGCGGCAGTGGCGTGGCAGATCTGTGGCGACGAGTTTATCGTTTGTGATTTTTTTTTTCCAGATCTGAAATCGACGTGGAAACGGAAAGGAGAAAAAGGGGAAGTTAGTTATATAATAAATTATATTATTAAATTATTTATTTTCCCCAAAAGTTGACTTTTATATTCGACCTCAAAACGAGACCCACCGTCTGTCGTCCATAGCTAATTACCCCGATTTCGAACTCAATGGGATATGTATCGTAAGCTGATTCGACTGTTTCGATCAGTTTTCGCCAAAATCAACATATAACTCTATATATTGAATTTAAACGTGCATTTCAATTTACTGGGGTTACATACTAACTCGAAAAATTCTAGAAGAATATTTTCTAGCTTCGTACTGACGATACGGTCCTAACAAATCTAGTTTCATCGAATTCTGAGACCGTTTGAAAAATGGCCATTTTCCAGTCGATTAAAATCAACTAAAACTGGTCAAACGCGTTTTCCTTTGCACGCTCACATATTGATTCGAAAAACTACGAAAATTGGAATCTAGCAATAACTTGACATCACGGATCCAACAAAAGTGGTTTCGTCGAAATCCGAGGTCGTTTGCAAAATTCCCATTTTTAAGGGCCGAAATTCCATAACGACTATTCTGAAATTTCAACTGGACTTATCTTTTGATTCCCGCTATGAAATTTCAATTTTTCGGATTCGTTGGAAAGATATTCTCAATTAGATTCAAATATTTTTGGTTTAAAAAAAATCCGTTTTATTTTGCACCCGGTACATTCATTTGAATTTTGAAACCGAATTATCGAATTACCGCGCCACTTTCAATTCCTTTTATAATTATATATATTCTAACGACGACGAATATTAATATATACGTCCGAATTCTATTCAAAATAAATTTTCGTCGTTATTATTTAAAATAATTCATTTTAAATATTCAAAATTCATTAAATTCGCCAAAATAAAAATTTTAAACTGGCCCAGAATTTCCGGGTTGTTACATGATGAGTGTAAATGGAGATAAATTTCAACTACAGGTGACAGTGAGGCAGCCATTGTGATATTCACTTGAGTCAAACTCCATTGCCTTGAAAACAATACCATGCACTAATCCCTATGCTAAAAGAATTTGTGTTAACTTTCCAAGGAATGTTACAGATTAACCTCTTAAAGAATCCAACGTCCTTGTTGGTTCATCACTACACACCTCCTATGCATTATGGATGTAACCTGGATCAGTACCACACCAAGTGACATCCACAGTATTACACACTCAGCTCAGATAGGGTATAAACTCTGATAACAAATGTGACAACAACAGGACTGAACCTTGCCATCTTGGAAAGAGATACCATACACTAATGATTATTCTAAGCTTTTTACTCTTTGAGAGGAATGTTACAGCCAAAAATCTTGGCATGTATTAGGGGTAGTAGTCCTATTATAATAGAAAGAACAAAGAGAACGAAAGATTGTATCTCTTACAATTGCTTCCAAAATTTGAGCCATCCATCAGAAATAGTCCTCCCTTATTTTTTAGCGTCCCTTTACAACCTTTTTGGTTGAGTTAAACCCATTTTAAGACCAAACAAATATTAATAATTAAAAACTATTTTGACTGATTGTCTATAATATTTATTCCTTAAATCATTCACATTTGATATTTCGAGAATATTAATTAATTTAATTAGTTTATAACAATAATAAAGTAATTAAATTGTTTGCATTAAGAGAATTCATCATTTTGGTTATGCGATTCCTAGGGGTAAAATCGGTCTTTGATCAACATAGAATTATTTGAATGTTAACATTCACACGTTACTTAGCAAGTGGTGTGATATTCTGGTCAAAATTATTTCTTACTTATTTTTAATTAAAGCTTCAGTTTTAAATTATTAAGCATTACCCGTTTGTAACTTTTATTTTACATTAATTTTCTTCGGTAAGACTATATCACTTTGGATTTATGGAATTTGTTATGATCATAATTCCAACATCATTAACATTCAACTCGATAGTCCAAACGCATAGTCCTTAATAATCAGTATTTACTTGAATTCTCTGGCCAGAGACATTTACTATGAGTTGGCTTGAATTGATCATGATAAAAACCATATATAACCAAGGAGACAAATCTTCACTTCAATAGTGTCTCACCTCCAATACTTCTACGCGACCCAACTATAGTATCTCCATGGATGTCATGCTAAGATTTCGCTATAATTGAAGCGAAGCTTTTATATTCAAGACATGATATTCTCAAGTCAAGAGAACTATATGTAAATAAGTCACACCAATATTTTTTGTTTGACTTAGTGATATTAACCAACTGGAAGCTATCAAGATAATCATTTTATAATTGTCTATCAGTATATAACCCATAGGTGTCCTATCAGTCATCAAGTAATATAGTGCCCAACATCTAAAGAGCATTACATACTCTAGTCTCATTGGATACATTAGTGCGTCTTAACAAGGAATGTTTAAGATGGTATATTTATACTCATTGTAATAAATTACGCATGACTACAATACTTTATAACTACTATCACAAAATATGCCATTTATGCTATTTTATTAAATATATTTTTAATTAGATCGATCAATTAAGATAACATATTATAACATTATAGAAAGAAAATGCCATCTATTTTTAACAAGATGGGTACTGAGTAAGATATATGTAATAAACTGCATAATTAACCCTAAGGCATGCCCAACTCTATCATAAACTTCCCCACATTATCATTATACATATGACCAAAATTGTAACACCTCGTAATTTTAACAACACTAAAGATGATAAACTAAAGAATACTTAATTAAATATTCAGAATTAAGAGAAACGGACAACGTCATTGGGTTCGTCTCCAAATTTTGGTCAAAATAGACTCCGAGTTTGCATAAAATGGACATCGTATGAAGAAGATATTAAGGTTTGAAGTTTGTATACGCATAAGAGAAATATATATGAATAAAACCATTCTAGAATTTCAAAACATTTCAAAATCACGCGATGGAAGTAGTCGGGAAATTTCCCGCTCTGGGTGTCGACCTAGGGGTCGACCCCACCATAGGGGTGTCGGCACCCATGTCGACCCCTACTTATGGGTGTCGACCCCTATGTCGATACCCCCCAGATTCGGGGCAGATTCCTATTTCTAAATGTAGACTGAATTCTAGGCTTTTTTTGTTGGCTGATGGCTATAAATAAGACCCTATACCCAATGTTTTATTCATTCAAAAACCATGGAGAACTAGATGCTGCCTCTGCCTAGACTAAAATAGGTTAAAATTCTTCTACAACAAGAGTTAGACAAATTCAGAGATTTGTGCTTCAGCATCTGCAATTATTCTTCTGTTTCTTAGATCCAATCATAGTGAGTCTATATTATTTTTAGATATAAAAACTTAAAAGTTATTTTTGACATATCTATGAATTGGATCTAAGCCTATGACTAATTGAATCATATCAGATCTGCCATAACATGTGTATCTAAGTTATCTTGACATAACTATGAATTTGATCTAAGCCTATGCCTACTAATCATGTCAAATCTACCATTATTTGTATATCTAATTGACTGGTTAGATCTCATCATACAAGTTTATGATCATGACAATATGCCTAATCAGTTCTATTACCACATGTTCATCAGATCTGTTCCTATATGCCTATCTTGTCATTATGCCCAATTTTGTCACTATATGTTTATTAGTTGCTATGCCTATTCCTGCCATCATATGTCAATCTTGTTATTATGTTTATTTATGTTCTCTTCCCTTCTTCTTTTCCTTTTTTATTTTATAGCTAGACTACCTTTGAGCTTAGGCATACCGCTGAAAAATGCGAACACATGAGATTAGGAACGAGTGGAAAACGTTAAAATTGGGGTATAACTTGTATTGGAAAATTTGGGCATAACTTGAATTAAATATATGAATATGGATTTGGGGATAAATCAAATTGTGATTTAGGTCTTAATTTAGGGAATATGGTACATGATAAATATGACTTGGAAAAGGGGCATGAAAACCTATAACGAAATAGGAATAATTGTTAAAGAATGAAAATGCATAGAATTACAGTAATTACAAATTGTAACTGGGCTTAGACACAAGGTTGGATTAGACATGTGTTAAAAGTCTGTCCGGACCCGAACGACATATCCAGCAACCGCAAGTGGTGAACTTAATGTGAGGGATCTAAGTGCATAAACACATAACATGCCGAGACACAAGGTTAAGTCCGACTTGTAGAAGAAGTCTGCCCGGACCCGTCCGGCATATCCATCATCCACAAATTGCGGGCTTAATGTGGGAGGTCTAGCGCATTATAACCATAGATGAATATAAGGTAATGAACTTGGATACTTGACCTGATTCAATCCACATGGATTACATGAACATGTTAACTTGAGTTGGGGTCAAGTAAACTTGCTTGAAACAGTAGGAGAGTTAAGTATATCTTGGGGTAGTGGGTAATATTTATATATATATAGGCCTAAAAACTTAACCTGTGGGGTTGTGCAATCTTTTTACACTAGTATAGCGTAACCTGTGGAAATCCTAGTAGCGGGGATGCAAGCCTAAGGGGAAGCTTGTATCATCTTGTATGTTGTACCCGTTTCAGTCAGTAACCCATATGTAGGTATCAAACGAGTACTCTGAACTAAGTCGGAGTCGGGACACGCTTAGTTGGCTGATTGTAAGAGATCCAAAAGAGGGGACAGTCTGGGCAGCGCACTCCGATGGGTTCATGTGCGTGCATGAGTCCGGACAAGAGGAGGCAAAGATGTCATGACATCGGTAGATATGGTTGTGCACATCCTGAAAATGAAGGGTTGCCACTTTAGAAAGTGATACATCTTACTGTGGGCCAGCAAAGTGTATCTACGGAGTAGGGAGCCGATCAATTGGGGTAGTGAATAGGGTAGATCTAGACTCTGGTATGTTTAGGAGCCCGTTATTATTCTTAAGGTTAACTCTGGTATATTTAGTTGGGTTGCTTGTTATTATATGAGGTAAAACCTCTTACTAGAAGTACACCTAAGTCTACCATCTTATACTTGTTGGGGATTAGCTAGTTCATCTGATTCTAGCATTGGCGCAAAGAAAGAGAAAGTATTAGATAAGCATTATACATATATAGTCTATTCGGTTTATCCTGTTTACCTTGTCATACCTGCCTTATATGTTGTTATTCCTCTTATCCAGTTTATATGCATGTCATGATACTTTTACTTATTTATACGCTAAAAGTAACTGGACTCGCCAGACTTATGTCTAACCTATTTTGTTTCCTCTTCTTTCTCTTTCGTTCCCCCTTCCAGGTTCTTAGGGTCGGAATACTCAAGCTTGATCAAAATTCTTCTTTCCTTTTGCTTAGAGCTGCTTAGATGTATTGCTTGATTTTGTACCTTCTCTACTATGGCTATGTTTTTGAGGATTATTCTCTTTTCATGTTTGTGACGGCCCGCCCCGCACCAGCCTGCATTTCCTTCGAAAGTGCGCTGTACACATGCCTGACTAGCACGGGATGGTCGTCAGGAGAAAGGAAAGAAGGGAACGAACTGATCAAGAACCTGTAGAATGTCTCACAGCGCATGGAGTAAAATATAATAATAATAAAATACTTGACATAAAAAAGGTGAGACAGTGCATAAGCTGATAACTAAAATCAACATCAACATCAGAGCAGCGGAAATCCAAATGCAGCTTATTACAACTTTCCAAATTTACTGTCTCTAAACAAAAGAAAGCTAAAGTAGAAGATGCACCACTAATGCCCAAGCAGTGATCTTCAACAACACAGTGAGAATACTATATATATATATATTATGTGGAAGCCTCCTGCTCGTCTCCGGATCATCTACCCGTGCATCACCAGCTAACCTGTCTCTAGTCTACTCGTGTGAGCACCCAGAGTAATAAGAGGAGACATAAAACTCTGGGTCAGACATAAAGCCTGGTATGAGCGATAAGCATCTAAACAGAACAATAACAAGTATACTAAACCATACCTGAACCTGGACCTGCAACCAAAGAGTTAGTACCACATACCGTACAGTACTCTAAGGTGCCATAATAAAGAGTGTAAAGAATACGGGGGTGGGGTGTGCATGTCATAATGATAGCAAACAAATCAACCATAGCAACCATCCTCACATCTCTCACTTATTGCGTAAAGCATACGATGTCCACCACTGTCAATCACTAGACCCATCGAAGTAGTGACGGAGTTCAACTTGTATAACTACTGCTACTACCAAGCTTACCACATGGAGTCATGACCAAATCTTTACAAATGACCCCACTTCATTGGTTTATAGCCCTTTAGTCGTACCTAGGCCACTATGGCCCTGAATCCATTCACGTACCTCCCATACATAGTGATCCAAAGTCATAGACATCGACTGCCCCTTCGCACACATTCCGCAGCAAAGCCCAATCATGAAGTGAACTCATCGGTTCCCAACTGAATCCTGAGCTCTAACTTCCCATATTGGACTACATTTGCATCTCGGGTTATTGGTCAATACTGGGTCGGGTCGGGTTTCCCTCCTAGCCATCGGTTCGGGTCGGGTGTCCATTCTGAGTTGGGTCGGTGTGTTGTCCTCCCCTGTAGCGGTTCGATTTGGGTTTCCAGTTGTATCGGTGCGGGTCAGGTGCCCTCCTCCGGGTCGGGTCGGGTGCCATCTCCCTTCCAGTTCGTGCTTCCGCTCTGATCCGCTCCCTCGTTCTTCACGTATTCCGATCCGATCCCTCCTCCTTCATCCGATCCGATCCCAGTTCAATTAGCATGGCCTTCCTTCTTGCCAGTTCTCCCAAGTGTCAAGTTCCGATCCGAGCTCTTCATCCCTAAGTCGATCCGATCCCCAGCTTAACCAACATGGCCTTCCTTTTTGCCAAGCCTCTTTTGTGCCAGACTCCAGTTCGGGTCGGGTTCCTTGCCCAGGTCTCCGATCCGATCCGAGCCCATATCCGATCCGATCCGAAACCCTGCACAACTTTCTGCAACTTTTTCCAGCAACTTGTTTACGCCATTCGACGACGTTTTCGACAAATCTAACTATACTAATCAATCACAAATCATGTCAAACGGTCATAACAACTTAGCAAACTAACCACAAACACCAAAACAATGAATTTACATGTCAAAATGGATCAAATATACCCAAGACCCCTTATTTTCCCTTAAGCATGTTTAAGTAAAACTAATCATAGGGTTAACAGAACTTAGCCAAATTAAACCAAATTTCTACCAGAGGCATAAAATATTATTTTAGAATTTATAGATATTTTTCCAGAATTTATCAGTGTATAAATTCGCTAATCTTCACTAATTACCCTTAATTAACTGTAATTAGTGTCAAAATGATGCTAACCACTCACCTTGGCCACAAACGAAATTCTCAGAACTGAAACCTTGCTGATTTGAGCGAATACTGATGTCTAACAGCAGCTCTAGCCTTGATTTCGTGTTTCCTCTCCTTAATTTGATGTAGATTAAGCCAAAACTTGATTGGAAAGTGATTAGAAGGTGATTTGGGTGTTGGAGGCCATTGCTAGGGTTGCAAGAAAGAAAGTGGCAGCTGGGAAATGAGGATAAGATCGTTCTCTAACTGATTTCAGCCTCCTCCTTACCCTAATCCCGAAATCCCCCATTGGGCCTAGCTGTTAATCACCCGGTTAAGCCCAATTAAGCTGTTTTTCACCATATGAAACTTGTTTCAGCCATATCTCCCAAACGGTGAGTCCGTTTGGCTAATGTGACCACTCTACGGAATTGTAAACCATCATCCGAAGCCAATGAAAGTGGTTTTAGGTCAAAATTCCTTTCCAGTCAAAAGTTACGGCCAAAACAGTACCAACTAGGGGTAAAATGATCATTTAAAAATCGGGAAAAATCGGGAACATGGGAAATGACCCCAATAGTCGTCTCCCAAAGTTGCATGACCATACGACTTCATATGTGAAAGAAACAAATATTCTACGGTCCTATGATGCGTAGAATACGGGTCGTTACACTCTCCCCCCCCCCCCCCCCCCTCCTTAAGAAATTTCGTCCCCGAAATTCCTTAACTCAAAACATACAAAAGATCCTGCATGCCTAACAGCCACATACAACAATCAAACATGCAAAACAAGCAAACAAGCCTATCCTAGCATGCGGAAAACTAAATCGAAGTCAAAATCTTACCAGGCAAAGAGTTCTGGGTATGTCTTCCTAATGTCCTCCTCTGTCTCCCAAGTGCAATCATTCTCGTCCTCGCTCCACAGAACCTTGACTAGCTCCACCGCCTTCCTTCGAAGTTGCTTCATGTCGTGCTCGACAATACGGGCCGGCTTGCGGTTCCCAACCGCCTCGGGTTCTACTTCGAAGTCCTCTAACTGATCAGGTGAAATAGTCATATCTGGGTCATGAACGAACTTCCTTAGTTGGGAAACATGAAATACATTGTGAACTCCTGACATCTTCTCTGGTAAGTCAACTCTATATGCCAAATTCCCGACTAGTACAAGAACAGAGAATGGGCCGACAAATCTTGGTGCCAACTTGCCTCTCCTGCCAAATCGTATTACGCTCATCAACGGAGAAATCTTGACAAACACCAAGTCGCCAACAGAGAATTTTAAGTCTCTTCTCCTCTTATTAGCATAACTCTTCTGCCTATCTTGGGCAGCCTTCATTCGTTGTTGAATGATCTTGATCTTATCTGAAGTTTCCCTCACCACATCTGGTCCAAGCATAAACTTCTCGCCAGTCTCTATCCAACATGATGGTGAGTTGCACGGTCTTCCGTACAAAGCTTCAAACGGAGCCATACCGATACTGGATTGGTAGCTATTATTATATGCAAACTCTACTAGATGCAAATGGTCATCCCATGATCCACCAAAATCCAATATACATGCTCTCAAGAGATCTTCCAAAATACGATTCACCCTCTCCGTCTGACCGCCGGTCTGAGGATGATATGCGGTACTGAGATGTAACTCTGACCCTAGAGCCTCTTGTAAGCTCTTCCAAAACCCACTAGTGAACAACGGGTCTCGGTCACTCACAATGCTTTTAGGTACTCCATGAAATCTCACTACCCACTTCATATACAATTCTACCAACTTGGCTGTCGTTCTGGTTGATTTGACTGGTATAAATCTTGCACTTTTAGTCAATCAGTCCACAATCACCCAAATGCTATCATGTCCCGATCTAGTCCTTGGTAAACCATCGATGAAATCCATCGAGACTTGCTCCCATTTCCATTCGGGAATTTCTAATGGCTGTAACAACCCACTAGGCTTCTTTTGCTCGGCTTTAACTAGCTGGCAATTCATGCATTTGGATATAAACCTCCCAATGTCTCTTTTCATCCCTTCCCAGTAGTAGGTATGCTTCATGTCTTGATACATCTTGTTACCACCGGGGTGTATAGTCAGTTTTGAGTGATGACATTCTCTAAGCACTTCATCTCTCAATCCATTGACATTGGGTACAACAAGCTTTCCATTCTTTCTAAGCCATCCATCTCGATCAAGCCCATACTTGTTCATCTCTTCATCGATACCCATCTCTAACTTGGAGATGATTTCCAATAGGTTAGGATCGTCCCTCTGACTAGAGCCGATCCGCTCAATCAAAGTGGGTTTGACCGTCAAACTTGCTAACATTTCTGGATTCAATTCACACTTTGGTCTGAAATCATACCCAGCGATGTACTCCAGTTGCTTCCATTCTAGGAACATAGCCCCTAAGCTGGCATGTCTCCTACTCAATGCATCAGCCACCGCATTGCCCTTTCCCGGTGTATATGCGATGTCAAAATCATAGGAAGCCAAGAATTCTAACCACCTTTGTTGCCGGAGATTTAAATCCTTTTGGAAGAAGAGATACTTCAACGACTTATGATCTGTAAACAACTCAAATCTTTCTCCCAAGAGATAATGTCTCCACATCTTTAACGCGAACACAATCGCTGCCAATTCCAAATCATGGGTAGGGTATCTTCTCTCGTGCGGTTTCAATTGCCGACTTGCATAAGCTACAACCCTACCGCCTTGCATCAATACAGCACCCAGTCCGGTACCACAGGCATCCGTGTATACCGTCATCTCTTCATTCCCCTTAGGAATGACTAACACTGGTGCGCATGTCAACTTGTCCTTTAGACTCTTGAATGCATTCTCACACCTTTCATCCCAGACAAAAGCTTGATTCTTCTTGGTCAACTGGGTCAATGGTGCTGCTATCTTGGAGAAACCTTGGATAAACTTACGATAATATCCAGCTAACCCCAAGAAACTTCTTACATCTGTTGCATTCTTGGGCGTAGGCCAATCTTGTACCGTAGCCACCTTCGCCGGGTCCACGGCAATACCATTCTCTGATACAACATGGGCCACGAACCTCACTTCCCTCCTCCAGAGTGACACTTAGAAAACTTTGCTTTCAATTGGTGTTTTCTCAACACCTCCATCACTATTTTTAAATGTTCCTTGTGTTCTTCCTCTGTCCTCGAATAGACAAAAATATCATCAACGAACACAAGGACAAACCTATTCAACTGATCTCTGAATACCCTATTCATAAGATCCACAAAATATGCTGGGGCATTGGTCAGCCCGAATGGCATGACCAACCACTCATAAAATCTAGACAGCGTCCGAAATGCCGTTTTAGCTATGCTCTCAGCTTCCACTCTAAGCTGATGAAAACCTGTCGTGAGATCCAACTGAGAAAATACTCTCGTGCCACTCAACTGATCGAACAAATCATCTATCCACAGTAAAGGATACTTGTTCTTCCTCGTCACTTTATTCAACTCGCGGTAGTCTACACACAAACGAAGGGAACCATCCGCCTTGGTAGCAAACACAACTGGTGCTCCCCATTCAGAAACACTCCTTCTGATAAATCCCTTCTTCAAAAGATCGCTGACTTGCACTTCGAGCTCTCGCTGCTCCCTTGGTTCCATACGACGAAGTGGCATCACTATAGGTCTAGCATCTTTTACCAAATCAATACGGAACTCAATCTCTCGATGTGGTGGAAGCCCGGTCACTTCCTCGAAAACATCCGGATACTGGCCAACCACGGGAAAACCTGACAACTCACTATACGGAATATCGAGGGAGTTTAGAAAACTAGCCAATACCCCCTTCCTGGGTAGACCACCAAACACTATCCTCCGTCCATCATCCGCTTTAGCTGTCACCAAAAAGCCCTCACAGTCTACCACCACCCCGTATCTTTGGAGCCAATCTACTCCCAAAATAATGCCAAACCCAGTAAAGCCCAAAACAAAGCAATCACAAACAAACATGCATCCATGACTCGATAAGACCACATTACGACAAATCATGCTAAGGCTAGTCGAACCACCAATCGGGTTCGTCACTACTAAAGGTCTATCGACAATCTCGGACTCCAATCCCAACCTATCTACCAGGTCACTAGATATGAAAGAACTGGAAGCTCCGGTATCATACAAAACTCTAACAGGAACATCATAAACAGAAAGCATACCTTGAATGACAACATTCTTTCCCTTCTCCGCCGCAGTTGGTGCATTCGACGAAGAAGGAATAGCATTAAGGGCGTAGGCTTTAACCATTTGCTTTTCTTTGGGGGGTTGCAGACACTTGTCCTTGTGATGTCCCATTTGGCCACAGTTGAAGCACTTCCTATCCGCTGGCTTGGCCCGACAATTACTAGCATAATGGCCCTTCTTACCACAGCTGAAGCACTCAACATCTTGCTTATTCTTTTTCTTCTGGCCATCCTTAGTCTGATTCTGCTTTCTCTTATTCTGGGAACCAGCCTTGCCTCCACCACTTGCTTGTGGCTTTGGCTCATCTGCGAATGCAACCTCAGTCTTCAGCTTAGGGTAGAGACTTTCTGATCTCAATGCTTTCCCCACAATCAATTCAAACGTCTCATCGATGTGGTTAATAAGCCTTTCCCCCAAGTACTGATCCAAACCAGTTATGAATTTCTCATTTTTCTTCTCGGCAGTATCAATAAGAGATAACCCATATTTTGACAAAGTGTCGAATTCAGCAATATACTCCGAGACAGCTCTGCCATTCTGCTTGAGCTCCAAGAATTTCTTAAACAGCACTGACTTCTGAGCAGCTGGAATGAACTTCTCGCTAAAGTGAGCCTTAAACTGCTCCCAAGTAATCTGATCTTTGGGAGTAGCTGCCTTTATAGCATTCCACCAATTCATTGCCCGCCCTTGCAGCTAACGGGACGCTAGCTTTCTCTTCATTGCATCCTCGATACCCAAATCCTCGAAGATACGTTCGCAACTATCCAACCAATCCTGAACATCCGTGTCCGACTCCGTTCCGTGAAACGGCTTCCCACCAAGACTAGTATAATCCTTGTTTAGCTTGGCAAAGTCGACCCTCG
Organism: Allium sativum; assembly: GCA_030737875.1. Taxonomy (NCBI): domain Eukaryota; kingdom Viridiplantae; phylum Streptophyta; class Magnoliopsida; order Asparagales; family Amaryllidaceae; genus Allium; species Allium sativum. The sequence continues at coordinate 21,002,725 of CM060921.1, read as the reverse complement.
GTGCCTGCACTATTGGACCACCACCATTTCCACCATTGGGGGCTTCCCTCTACACGTCCCTAAGCATCTCTCTCATGAGATCGGTAAACATCGTCCTCATGTCAGCAGCACTCCCATCATTGGCCCCTCTACTGGTACCTCTAACATATCGGCTCATCGTCAATCTGAAAAAGGAAACAATTAACGACCCCATAGTGGTGCTAGTGCAGTACGACTTCATTCTTATACTACTAATAGTATATGTATATAGCTTTTAAAAACCAAAATAATCACAAATACGCTCTCTTGTATACGTATATTATCTCTCCCTGATAACTTCCCTAGGTTAACTACGCAACCTAGAGCTCTCATACCAAGTGTGACGGCCCGCCCCGCACCAGCTTGCATTTCCTCCGAAAGTGCGCTGTACACATGCCCGACTAGCACGGGACGGTCGTCAGGAGAAAGGAAAGAAGGGAACGAACTGATCAAGAACCTGTAGAATGTCTCACAGCGCATGGAGTAAAATATAATAATAATAACATACTTGACATAAAACAGGTGAGACGGTGCATAAGCTGATAACTAAAATCAACATCAACATCAGAGCAGCGGAAATCCAAATGCAGCTTATTACAACTTTCCAAATTTACTGTCTTTAAACAAAAGAAAGCTAAAGTAGAAGATGCACCACTAATGCCCAAGCAGTGATCTTCAACAACACAGGGAGAATACTATATATATATTACGTGGAAGCCTCCTGCTCGTCTTCGGATCATCTACCCGTGCATCACCAGCTAACCTATCTCTAGTCTACTCGTGTGAGCACCCAGAGTAATAAGAGGAGACATAAAACTCTGGGTCAGACATAAAGCCTGGTATGAGCGATAAGCATCTAAACAGAACAATAACAGGTATACTAAACCATACCTGGACCTGGACCTGCAACCAAAGAGTTAGTACCACATACCGTACAGTACTCTAAGGTGCCATAATAAAGAGTGTAAAGAATACGGGGGTGGGGTGTGCATGTCATAATGATAGCAAACAAATCAACCATAGCAACCATCCTCACATCTCTCACTTAGTGCGTAAAGCATACGATGTCCAACACTGTCAATCACTAGACCCATCGAAGTAGTGACGAAGTTCAACTTGTACAACTACTGCTACTACCAAGCTTACCACATGGAGTCATGACCAAATCTTTACAAATGACCCCACTTCATTGGTTTATAGCCCTTTAGTCGTACCTAGGCCACTGTGGCCCTGAATCCGTTCACGTACCTCCCATACATAGTGATCCAAAGTCATAGACATCGACTACCCCTTGGCACACGTTCCGCAGCAAAGCCCAATCATGAAGTGAACTCATCGGTTCCCAACTGGATCCTGAGCTCTAACTTCCCATATTGGACTACCTTTGCATCTCGGGTTATTGGTCAATACTGGGTCGGGTCGGGTTTCCCTCCTAGCCATCGGTTCGGGTCGGGTGTCCATTCTGAGTCGGATCGGTGTGTTGTCCTCCCCTGTAGCGGTTCAGTTCGGGTTTCCAGCATTGTATCGGTTCGGGTCGGGTGCCCTCCTCCGGGTCGGGTCGGGTGCCATCTCCCTTCCAGTTCGTGCTTCCGCTCTGATCCGCTCACTCGTTCTTCACGTACTCCGATCCAATCCCTCCTCCTTCATCCGATCTGATCCCAGTTCAATTAGTGTGGCCTTCTTTCTTGCCAGTTCTCCCAAGTGTCAAGTTCTGATCCGAGCTCTTCGTCCCTAAGTCGATCCGATCCCTAGCTTAACCAACACGGCCTTCCTTTTTGCCAAGCCTCTTTTGTGCCAGACTCCAGTTCGGGTCAGGTTCCTTGCCCAGGTCTCCAATCCGATCCGAGCCCATATCCGATCTGAAACCCTGCACAACTATCTGCAACTTTTTCCAGCAACTTGTTTACGCCATTCGACGACGTTTTCGACAAATCTAACTATACTAATCAATCACAAATCATGTCAAACAGTCATAGCAATATAGCAAACTAACCACAAACACCAAAACAATGAATTTACATGTTAAAATGGATCAAATATACCTAAGACCCCTTATTTTCCCTTAAGCATGTTTAAGTAAAACTAATCATAGGGTTAACAGAACTTAGCCAAATTAAATCAAATTTCTACCAGAGGCATAAAATATTATTTTCGAATTTATAGATATTTTTCCAGAATTTATCAGTGTATAAATTCGCTAATCTTCACTAATTACCCTTAATTAACTGTAATTAGTGTCAAAACGATGCTAACCACTCACCTTGGCCACAAACGAAATTATTAGAATTGAAACCTTGCTGATTTGGGCGAATACTGATGTCTAACAGCAGCTCTAGCCTTGCTTTCGTGTTTCCTCTCCTTAATTTTATGTAGATTAAGCCAAAATGATTAGAAAGTGATTAGAAGGTGATTTGGGTGTTGGAGGCCATTGCTAGGGTTGCAAGAAAGAAAGTGGCGGCTGGGAAATGAGGATAAGATCGTTCTCTAACTGATTTCATCCTCCTCCTTACCCTAATCCCGAAATCCCCCATTGGGCCTAGCTGTTAATCACCCGGTTAAGCCCAATTAATCTGTTTTTCACCATCTGAAACTTGTTTCAGCCATATCTCCCAAGCGGTGAGTCCGTTTGGCTAATGTGACACTCTACGGAATTGTAAACCATCATCCGGAGCCAATGGAAGTGGTTTCAGGTTAAAATTCCTTTCCAGCCAAAAGTTACGGCCAAAACAGTACCAACTAGGGGTAAAATGGTCATTTGAAAATCGGGAAAAATCATGAACATGGGAAATGACCCTTATAGTCGTCTCCCAAAGTTACATGACCATACGACTTCATATGTGAAAGAAACAAATATTATACTGTCCTATGATGCGTAGAATATGGGTCGTTACAATGTTTATTGTACTTTGATGATTTTGGTACAAGGCAGAAGTTTAAAATTGATGTACTGAATTTTATGCATTTCAGACTCATGATGTAACTATGTTTTGAACCACAATGTTTACTTCTTAATAAAATTTAAATTCTATTGTTATTTTATATCTGTCTTGTAATGTTTCTATTTCTATATACCTATAACGCTTCACGAAACTTAATGCATTCTTTTAAAGAGTGACTTTAACGGACATGGGGTGTTACACTTGGTATAAGAGCTGAAGGTTACTAGATCGGATAAAAGATTTTGAAAATTGTTTTCAAAAAGGTTTTAAAATAAAGCATTTTCAAAAGAAAAGTCTATTTTGAAAAACATATTCCCCAAAGCCATATGTGATACCATTCGATTGTTTGTTTGAATCCCTTTTCCTTTTCTTTTCAGCATGTCTTGGGAACCTAATATTCCTGAGAGCGTTACAATACCAGGATGGTTCCATAGGTATCTAGAGGCCACGACGCCTGCCGGTGGTCAAGTAGACGTTCCTCCCCCAGCTACACCCGTTGTTCCTCCTCCTCCCCCGCGAGCAGATAATTTCTCTAAGATCTGCAAAGATTTATGTGCTATGGGAGGAAATCCATTTCAAGGAATCGATACTTTCATAAAATCAAGGAATTGGCTTAAAAAGACAGAGGATTTGTTTAGAATTTTCGAAGTTGATGATCGTAGGAAGATTCAGTTGGTCGCTTGGCTGCTGAAAGATGAGGCTTCATTCTGATGGGAAGTGATGCAAGCAGCGCGTCCAATGGAGACTTGGGATGATTTTCAGCAGAGATTTGAATTGAAGTTTCTTTCTCAAGCCGAGAAAAGTATTCAAATGGAAAGGTTTCTGGCACTCAAGCAAGGAGGCACGACTGTCAAAGAGTATGTTAACAACTTCAACCAACTGGCGAGGTTTGGTTTGGAGCTAGTAGATACCCCGCATAAGAAAGCTTTGTGGTTTGCTAGAGGATTTAATGAACCCCTTCATGGGCTGGCTATGTCTCATATTCCGATGGGGGCAACTTTTGAAAGGCTCGTTGATTTGGCATTGATGCATGAGGAAGATAAAGGTGAAAAGAAAGAAGCTAGGGTTGAGGAAACACAAAACAAGAAAGTATGGCCCAAGAAAGGACAATAACAATAAAAAAAGGGCGGAAAGAACTAAAAGGCTAAAGATGGGAGGAAGTGTCATAATTGTGGACGTTAGGGTCACTTGATCAAGGACTGCAAAAGAAGGAAGAATGCCTATTTCAATTGTGAAGAGGTCGGACACTTTTTGAAGGGGTGCCCGAAGAAGCAAGGACAAGGTCAAAGGGCAGGATTGTCTGGAGGGCAGGTACATGCTCTCGTGGCCAGTGCGCTAGACAGGGGTAGGAAAGTTTTCGTTGAAGGTTAGATTTCTCTTTCCAATCATCCAGTTATAACTTTTTTTATTCTGGCGCTTCACATTCTTTTATATCTGAATCTGTGGTTGAGTCTCTGTACCTTAGTACTAGTATGGTTTTGGATCCTATTGTTGTCTCAAACCCATTGGTGGTACGGCTCATCTGTCTATGGTTTGTTGAGGTTTGAGAATATCTGTGTTGGGCGTCGAGTTTGAGTGCGACGCATATGTGCTTGGTTTCATGGGATATGGTTTGATTATAATGATGGATTGGCTAGCCATGTATGGTGCCATTCTGGATTGTTAGAAGAGGGTCGTTAGACTTTTGAATTGCCATGGAAGGACCTTTGAGATTTTTTGCGACCCAAAAGGGTCTATCATGCTTAGTTTCCTAGAGTCAATTAATGCATCTATCAATGATCTGCGATCCGTACCAGTAGTTAGTGAGTATCCTGATGTTTTTGATGAGGTTCGCGGCTTACCTCCAAGGCGCGAGATCGACTTCCGTATATACTTGGTGGACAATGCAAAGCCAGTTGCATTACTTGTGCGCTACATGGCTCTAAGAGAAAGAAGGTAGCTTAGCAAGCAAGTAGGGGACCTAATTGAGAAATGATTTATTAGACGAAACATATCTGAATGGGGTGCTCCGGTGGTATTCCCAACTAAGGCAGATGGTTCGCTTTGCATTTGTGTGGATTATAGATAGTTGAATAAACTCACTAAAAAGAACAAGCACCCACTTCCGAGGATAGATAATCTGTTTGACCAGCTTGTTGGTGCATCTATTTTCTTTTAATTAGACTTAGCCATCAATTAAGGGTAGCCTAGGACAGTTTGGACAAGATCGCTTTAAGAACTCTAGATGGTTTCTTTGAGTGGCTCATCATGCCTTTTGGATTGACAAATGCACCTGCTTATTTTGTTGATCTGATGAGTAGGGTGTTTTGGGAGTTTCTAAATAAGTTCGTTGTGGTCTTTGTTGACGATATCTTGATTTTCTCGAAGAGCAAGAAAGAGCATGCCCTACATTTAAGGGAGGTTTTGAAAACTCTTTGTGTGCATTAGCTTAAGGCAAAGTCTCTAAATGTCATTTTTGGAGAAAAGAAGTGAGATTTATAGGACATGTGGTTTCTAAAGATTGGATAGCAGTAGATCCCGCAAAGATAGTTGCAGTTCAATATTGGAAGATCCAAAAGAATGCAACAGAGGTGAGAAGTTTTCTGGTTTAGCAGGCTATTATAGGAAGTTCATTAAGGACTTCGCAAAGATATCAGCCCCACTCACTAGGCTGACGAAGAAGAATTTGACATTTTCTTGGGATGCAGATTGTGAAAATGCTTTCCAGCGATTGAAGAGGGCTCTGACAACAGCCCCAGTCTTGACCTTGCCTGATGGGAACAATGTGTTCACAGCATACACTGATGCATGTGATACAGGGCTTGGTGTGGTTCTGATGCAAGAGGGGAGGGTAGTGTGTTATGGAGGTAGACAACTAAGAGTTCACAAGAAGTACCTATGACTTGGAGCTAGCTGCCATAGTATTTACGATTAAGTTTGGCGTCATTATTTACATGGAGAGAAGTTCGATTTATACACTGATCATAAATTTCTCAAGTACTTGTTCTCGCAGAAGGATCTTAATTTAAGGCAACAAAGTTGGATGGAGTTCCTAACTTCCTATGACTTTGAGATTGCTTATACCCCTGGCAAGGGTGAGGTGGTGGCAGATGCATTGAGTAGGCAGAGGATGACTTTGAATCCTCTGTTTGCGGAGAGGAAAAGCTTGGAGTTTATATTGACTCTTGATTTTAGACCCTCCACCGAGTTTATACCTGTTTTATTGGCATCACTAGAGGTGCGACCTACTCTTATGGATCAGATAGGAGCTTCACAGTGAGAGGATCCAAAAAATTTAGACATCTTGGATAGGCTCAGTAGAGGGGAGACTTCTAGTCACCTCATTAGATATTCCACATACGATAGAGGGTGGTCGCGACAAGATGGAAGGCTTTATGTCTCCCGAGTTGGGAGTTTGCTGAAGACAGTCCTAGAGGAAGCCCATTATTCTAAGATGACTATTCATCCAGGTGGCAATAAGATGTATAGAGATATGAAGAGGGTTTTCTTTTGGGCTGGGAGGAAGAAAGATATGGCGGAGTTTATTTCTCAATGTTTGGTTTGTCAGCAAGTCAAAGCTGAGCAAAAGAAGCCTGCTGGTTTACTTCATCATTTGGAGGTCCCACATTGGAAGTGGGAGAGCGTCTCTATGGATTTCATCAGTGGTTTGCCTAAATCTAGGAAGGGCAAACCAGTATTTGGGTTATAGTAGATAGACTCACTAAGAGCGCTCATTTCATTTCGGATAAAAGTAAGAGGACGACAGCATGGTGGCAACAGTTTACATTCGTGAGATAGTCCGTCTTCATGGAATACCTTTCTGTATCTTAAGTGACCGTGACCCCATTTTCACCAGTGAATTTTGAAGGAGCTTGCAAGAAGCATTAGGTACACAGTTGTGGTTGAGCACCGCTTATCATCTTCAGATCGATGGACAGACGGAAAGAGTGAATAGAGTTCTTGAGAATATTTTGAGGCTATGTATCATAGACTTTGGAGGGACTTGGGAAGAGCATATTCGTTTAGTAGAGCTCGCCTACAACAATAGTTATCAAGTTAGTATTGGCATGGCACCCTTCGAAGCATTATACGGGTGACCCTGTAGATCACCGATTTGTTGGTGGGAGTCTGCAGAAAGGCTTCTACTTGGACTGGATATGGTTAGCGAAAATTCAGAAAAGATTGACCTTATCTGTAGACACATGAAGATAACTTAGGATAGGCAGAAGTCCTATGCAGATTAAAGAAGGACTGACATCGAGTTTGAGGTGGGAGACATGGTTTTCATTAATGTATCGCTATTAAGGAATGTGGTTCGCTTTGGATCTATAGGGAAATTAGCACCAAGATTTGTAGGGTTGTTTCCCATAACAGAAAGTATTGGCCTGATGGCATATAGAATAAATCTACCAGAGAGACTGTCCGGCGTTCATAATGTTTTCCACGTTTCTCATTTACGGAAGTGCTTGTATGATACCACAGAAGTAGTTGAGCCGAGTATGCTTGAGGAAGTAGAGGTGGAACGGGAGGCGACAGTGAAACGAGTTCCTACCTGTATTCTTGGATCAGAGGTTAAGAAGCTATGCAGTAGAGAAGTCAAGTCGATGAAAGTTCAGTGGGGAGATAACCAAGAAAATGCAACTTGGGAGACCGAAGACAAGATTTGCACTTCGTACCCTTTTCTTTTTAAGGGTATATTCTTAACTTCCTTTCCAAAGCTTTTATTCATGGTTGTTTCTATCATTTAAGTATATCCTATCGATCGAATCTTCGACCTTTAGGTAGGAATCCCCATGGATGTAAGCATGTGTTTGAGACATGTTATGTTTGGTGGATGCAAGTGTTTGCTAGCGGCTGCTCGTGGATGCATATAGACACATATTAGGCACTAGATCGGCTTAATCACTCTCATACTGCATATGGATGTGTGTGCATTTTTCTTCTTTTAATGGATGGAAGTGAGTATATCAACATATGGATGTTGCATTTGGATGAATGACTACGCACGTATATAGAACTTACATGTTATAATAGGATTATACTCATACATGTTGGATTCATGGCACTAACATACATTGCATTAAGGAGGTCGACTGAATCGGTAGACCGCCTGATCTTTCGTATTAGTGTAGGGACATATACACACAACTTTGCATATGTTCATATAAGCATTAGAAATCTTTAAGGACAATGGATACCTGTGATTGGTAGATGAGTAGATGGACGATGGATGTTAGGATATACATTCTTCTTAACTTGGAGATTTCGAGGACAAAATCCTTTAAGTAGGGGAGAAAGTAACACCCCATAATTTTAACAACACTAAAGATGATAAACTAAAGAATAATTAATTAAATATTCAAAATTAAGAAAAACGGAATGCGCCATTGCATTCATCTATGAATCCTAGTCAAAATAGACCCCGAATTTACATAAAACATACATCATATGACGAAGATATTAAGGTTTGAAGTTTGTATATGCATAAGAGAAATATATATATGAATAAAACCATTCCAGAATTTCAAAACATTTCAAAATCACGCGGTGGAAGTAGGGGGAAATTTCCCGCTCTGGGTGTTGACCTAGGGATCGACCCATTATAGGGGTGTCGACACCCATGTCAACCCCTACATAGGGGTGCCGATCCCTATGTCGACACCTCTTAGATCCGGGGCAGTTTCCTATTTCTGAACGTGGACTGAATTCTAGGCTTTGTTAGTTGGCTGATGACTATAAATAAGACCCTACACCCAATGTTTTGTTCATTCAAAAACAATGGATAACTAGATATTGCCTCTACCCGGACTAAAACAGGCCATTTTCTTCTACAACAAGAGTTAGACAAATTCAGAGATCTGTGCTTCAACATCTGCAATTATTCTTTTGTTTCTTAAATCAAATCACAGTGAGTTTATGTTATTTTTAGATATAAATTTTTAAAGTTATTTTTGACATGTCTATGAATTAGATCTAAGCATGTGACTAATTAAATCATATTAGATCTGCCATAACCTGTGTATCTAATTTATTTTGGCATAACTATGAATTGGATCTAAGCCTATGCCTATTTATCATGTCAGATCTACCATTATTTGTATATCTAATTCACTAATTAGATCTCATCATGCCTGTTTATGATCATGACATTATGGCTAATCAGTTCTATTACCACATATTCATCAGATCTGTTCTTATATGCTTATCATGTCATTATGCCCAATTTTGTCACTATATGTTTATTAATTGCTATGCCTATTCCTGCCATCATATATCAATATTGTTATTATGTTTATTTCTGTTCCTTTCCCTTCTTCTTTTCCCTTTTTATTTCGTAGCTAGGCTACGTTCGAGCCTAGGCATACCGCTGAAATATGCGAACATGTGAAATTGAGAACGAGGGGAAAACGTTAAATTTAGGGCATAACTTGTATTGGAAAATTTTGGGCATAACTTGAATTAAATACATGAATATGGATTTTGGGCATAAATCAAATTGTGATTTTTATCTTAATTTGGGGCATATGGTACATGATAAATATGACTTGGAAAAGGGGCATGAAAACCTATAATGAAATAGGAATAATTATTAAAGAATGAAAATGCCTAGAATTACAGTAATTAGAAACTGTAATTGCACTTAGACACGAGGTTAGATTACAATTGTGGTAGAAGTATACCCGGACTCGACTGACATATCCCGCAACCACAAGTGGTGAATCTAATGTGAGGGGTTTAAGTGCATAAATATGTAATGTGCTGAGACACGAGATTAAGTCCGACTTGTGGTAGAAATCTACCCGGACCCGCCCGGCATATCCATTATCCAAAAATTGTGGGCTTAATGTGGGAAGTCTAGCGCATTATAACCATAAATGAATATATGGTAATGAACTTGAATAGTTAACCTGATTGAATCCATAGGGATTACATGAACATACTAACTTGAGTAGGGGTTAAATAAAATTGCTTGAAATAGTGGGAGGGTGGGTGATATTTATATATAGGCCCACAAACATAACCTATGGGGTTATGAAATCTTTTTACACTGGTATGGCGTAACCTATGGAAATCCTGGTAGTGGGGATGCAAGCCTACGGGGAAGCTTGTATCATCTTGTGTGTGGGACCCGTTTCAGTCGATAACCTATATATTGGTATCAAACGAGTACTCCGAACTAGGTCGGAGTCAGGACACGCTTACTGGGATGATTGTAAGAGATCCAAAAGAGGGGACGGTCTGGGCGGCGCATTCCGATAGGTTCATGTGCGTGCATGGGTCTGGACAAGAGGAGGCTAAGACGTCGTGACATCGGTAGATATGGTTGTGCGCATCTTGGAAACGAAGGGTTGTCATTTTAGGAAGTGATACATACTACCGTTGGGCCAGCACAGGGTATCTACGGAGTAGGGAGCCGATCGATTGGAGTAGTGAATAGGGTACATCTAGAATCTGGTATGTTTAGGAGCCTGTTATTATCCTTAGGGGTAACTCCAGTATGTTCAGTTGGGTTGCCTGTTATTGTATGGGGTAAAACTTCTCACTAGAAGTACCCCTAAGTCCACCATCTTATACTTGTTGGGGATCATCTGGTTCATATGATACTAGTACTGGTGTATAAAAAGAGAAATTATTAAAGAAGCACTATAAATATATGTTCTATTCGGGTTATCTTGTTTACCTTGTCATACCTGCCTTTATTTTTTATTCCTCTTATCCAGTTTATATGCCTATCATGATACTTTTACTTATTTATGTGCTAAAAGTAATTGGACTCGCCAGACTTATGTCTGGCCTATTTTGTTTCCACTTCTTTCTCTTCCGTACCCCCTTCCCCAGGTTCTCAGGGTAGGAATACTCAAGCTTGATCAGGATTCTTCTTTCCTTCTAATTGGAGCTGCTTAGATGTACTTCTTGATTTCATACCTTCTCTACTATGCCTATGTTTTTGGGGATTATGCCCTTTTCATGTTTATTGTACTCTGATGATTTTGGTACAAGACAGAAGTTTAAAATTTATGTATTGAGTTTTTTGCATTTCAGATTGATGATGTAACTATGTTTTGAACCACGATGTTTTCTGCTTAATAAAATTATAAATTCCGTTGTTATTTTATATTTGTCTTGTAATGTTTCTGTTTCTGTTTCTGTTTACCTATAACGCTTCACGAAACTTAATGCATTCTTTTAACGAGTGACATTAATGGACATGGGGTGTCACAAAAATATATCTAAACATATATATTTAAACTAATTTACCCTAACCTACGACCACTTAATAATTTTAAATAAAGAGGAGACAAACCCATGTACCATTGATAACCTCAAGTCCTCGAAGCAGGCCTTTCGAACATTAAAGCCAATCAGCTAGTTCTTTCTATAAAGACTAATGACCCCTATTTTTAACTTTTAAACATAATATATGTTATAATTATTGTACTACTAAATTAACTCAAAGACTCATATATATGTTAACTAGCCTACCTTCATCTAATTTTCTTCTCTATCTAGCCATCTACCTAATGGTTTGTGCATCTTATATATATATATATATATATTACACTAGTAGGAAGAGAAATCTTCCAAGGCATAACCTGAGTCTTTGATACAACTCACGTGGGATTGTTGAGCATTATAGCCTATGTATTAGAGCTATTACTAAATGTTTATACTGCTATATTGACATAGCCTTCCAACCCTCCATAGTTGACATCCCATCTAAACTAACCTGCGTTAGTCAACGAAAATGCCGATTTTAGTTACTTACTACCTGTTATTAGATATGAAGCACATCTGATTTTCCAAAAGATAATGGACCATTTTTCACATCAAATCTCAGGCAACCCCTTAGCATAATTTCTCCCACCTATTTGAAACGCATATCCATTTCCTGCATCATTAGTAAGTGCACATAATTATTGGTAGCCTTTAACTGATAAGGTTACTTATTTTATGTAACTCTACTGACATTGCATCCTAACCTATCACCCAAATACTTCATGTTGGGCTAAGCCAATTCACATTTCTCCTAAACATATAATTTATGCTATATAATTTACTACTATGAAAAATAAATTATTTTCTATATACAATCAAAAGTATTAATACTTTCTTATTTGCTGCGTCATTGTTCCTAATATATGCTTAGGCTTTGATTTCCATTTAATATCTAATAAATATACATTACCCGGCCATTAATGTAACTTTGGATCTCATCAACTATGTTAATGAGTAGGTCGCGTAACGGATATGAGTATCATTTTGAACTGCACAAGTGGACTACCAGGAGACGACATCTTTTCATACTTATAATTACATTATTTTTGTTTATTCCAATGTGTGACATTATGAAACCTTGATAGTGTTATGTATCCTAATTAGAGACAAATTATCAGTTTAATTTTATCTGTCACTTGTTTATACGCTATAACTATTCTTCATAATTGTATGAGCCTATGTACTCTGATTGTGTGGTTTATATAGTTATTGTTGTTACTCTTATTTTATATATGTGACTATGTTTTGAGTTTTCTTCTTCCTCTTCTCTTCTTATTTCCTTTTTCTTTCTCATTTCTCTTCTTTTCACTTATTTCTTTCCTTGACAATCGTATTAAATCGATCGAGTGCTTGTATAATGTGTTATTGGGTTATATCAGTACCAGTGATAGTTTGCCTGAGTTTGTCGACAATCTAACCTGCTAATGATTTGACTTGTTAAGAAGATGACTTCTGACGGCGATCTTATGGGCAGATTAGAGATGGATTCTATTGAGGAGAACACGTGCAAAGGTGTTATTAGTATTTGAGTATTTGGTGTGCCCTTGAGGGAGGAGCACAAGTGTAACACCCCGAATTTCACTTAATATTAATGCTTAGTAATTAAAGAATAATTAATCTCAGACGTGAGAATTAAGGGAAACGGGTTGCGCCATTGTGTTCGTGTCGGAATTCTGGTTGAGATAGAGTCCGAGTTTTCGTGATTTGGACTTCGTATGAAGAAGTTATGGCCATTCGAAGTTTCAGAAAATTCAAAACAGATTTAAAATATTCAAATTTCACATTTCAGAAGAGGCGGGAAAATTCCCGCCAGACAGAGGGTGTCGACACTAGGGTCGACATGGGTGTCGACCCCCCTACCCCCCCCCCGAAGGGGTCGACCCATGTGTCGACCCAGGGGTCGACCCCCCTGTCGGCCAGTTTGGCCTGGGTGCAATCTGAAGGGGTTTGGGCTGTGTTTTGGGGCTTGTGACAAAATCTGACGGCTCTAACCTAATCTAGGGTTAATCTAAGGGCCTAAACTACATCCTAAATCTATAAATGCACCCTAAGACTACCCTAATCCATACTAAAAATAGATACAACGTCGTTATGCCGTCAAAATGCAACTTGAAGGAGCCTCCATCAAATTGTAGAAGAAGATAGCTTCTCAAATCAACTTCTAATCAACTCTAGCAACTTAATCTTCTTCATAGGAGTGCTAATCAACCATTTGTGAGTTTCTATGCCTTTAGTAAGCAATTGCTAAACTATTTATGATAGGATATAATGAGGTTATGGTTATGTATGTGGATCAATGCAAGTTATGTTATCATATGCTATGTGTTCATGATGTTATGCAAATTATGCAAGTTATATGATATGTGTTCATGATGTAATGCAAGTTATGCAAGTCATATGCTATGTGTTCATGATGTCATGCAAGTTATGCAAGTCATATGCTATGTGTTCATGATGTTATGCAAGTTATACAAGTCATATGCTATGAGTTCAAGATGCTAGTTATGCAAGTTTTATGCTATATGTTCATGATGCTAGTTATGCAAGTATTATGTTATGTGTTCATGATGCTAGTTATGCAAATCACTATGATAAACATTGATCCATTATGACACCATGTTATGCAAGTTTGGTGTTTGATTATATGCAAGTTCATATATGACATGTTATGCAAGGTTGGTGTTTGATTATATGCAAGTAACATGTGCAAGTTTACACCTTTGTATGATATGCATACATATGCAAGTTAACACCTTTATATGTCATATATACATTTGCAAGTTTACCCCTTTGTATGACATAAGTAACTTATGCAAGTTACCCTCTTTATGACATATGTGATGCATGCAAGTTTGGGTTGATTATTTATGCTAGTTGGGTTTGATGCCATGGTCATATATGCATGTTGACACCTTTAAAACCCATGTTGATGCTAATGTTATGCAAGTTGAACCCATTGTGTTTGTGATGAATCTTCCCTTTTAAGTATGTCATGTCAACGTATTACGTGGGGAACGATGGGGGTTAATATTCATGTTAATGAAATGGTGTGAAGTTGGTATGATTATGCATACCATAAAGTGGATGGACATAATTGAGTCAATTATGTACATCGTTAAATTTGTAATTAATTAGGGATAATTAATACAAATTATGGGGGTGATTAATTAGGTGTAATTAATCGACTAAGACACGAGGCTGGACCCTTTTGTAGCATAAGACTGACCGGAACCCACCGGTAAATCCAGCGGCTACAAATGATTGGCCCAATGTGAGAGGTCTTAGGCATAAACTAAATACGTGACAAGTGTAAAGACACGAGCTTAGACTCTGTTATGGCGTAAGGCTGCCCGGAACCGACCGGCAAATCCAGCTGCCATAAAAGACAGTCTAATGTGAGAGGTCTTTACAAAGGTTGCGTTCTTAATCAATTAAGAAACACTTAACCAGATAAGCATGTAGTGGGGCATGAGGGGTTAAGTGGGTGCCTTGGGTGGCATATGGAAATCAAGTAAGTGCCTTGGGTGGCATGTGGAAATCTAGTGGGTTGCCTTGGGTGGCAATAGAAAATACGATTAGAATACTTAACCAAGTGGAAACATGTAATTAAACATGATTAAAGGGTTAAGTGGGATGCACTAGAAAAAGGGACAAGCTTAGGGGGTAGCTTGTGGGGGCCCATTTCAACCAGTAACCCATATGTATCTTATTGGGCTCGACCCATGTCGAGGACAGGACACGCGTACTGGGCTTGACTATAAGAGGCCAAAACGGGTTAGCGGTGGCAACGCAAGTCCAACGGGTTTCATATGCGTGTGTGGACCCGGGCTGGTAGGTAAGACGTTGTTGCATCGTGTAGGTATAAGCCATGCACCGTTGGTTGTATCGGGTTGCCACTTTGGGGAGTGATACACCCCACTGTGGGGCCAACACGGGTATCTACGTTAGGGAGCCGATCTCTTGGGGGAGTAGTGGGTACACCTAGTGGAGATAGGGGCAGACGGCACCTATGTGGTCAGCTAGGGGTACACGAAACTACTAGTTATATTTTCTAAGTCCTTGGGTGGGATCAACATTTAAGTAGGAATGACTGGTGTGGTGCAGTTAGTAATTACCCTTGGGTGGGTAGATGCGTCTTTACCGTTATCTTAGTTCATCCTATGTCTAGTTGGTTGCTTAGTGTAGTCATTTATCCCCAGTCATCACCGTACCAAGTTTATATCATACCCTAATTACTTTAATGATTGTATTGTTAAAGTTATAGGGCTCACTCAGACTTATGTCTGACCCCGTTGTTTTTATCTTTTTCCCAACCCTCAGGTTCTCAGAGTGGGCCTAGCACTAGTGGGCTTTGATCAGATTGCTTTATCTATCTTTTGGAGCTTGGACGTTGATGTAAAGCCCAGCTTATCTTTTCTATTATGGCTATTAGTTATGTAGTGGGATTATGTACTTATGTTTTTATCAGGATGGATATTTAGTACTTGACTCTTTTATGGTGTTGTAACTAAACATGTTTACCTTCTGCTGCAATGAAATGATGTTCTAGATTTTCAAGTATTATTTATATCTGTCTTGTTGTAATTTTTCTGTTCTATATTCACTTAAAATACTCCACCGAAGTTAAGGCATTCCCTTAGTGAGTGACCTTAGCGGGTGTGGGGTGTTACAACAAGGATGGATCAGAGTCAGTCGACATTTTAGAATTGGACTTCCTAGACTTTAGAGCCTATTACTATTTACATTGGATCAGGGTTATCATCTCCAGTTGGTGATATTGTGATTGGTCGACAGTCTGGTAGATTTTTTCAGTGTTTTAACCTACCGATGCTTTGATGCTTTACAAACTGAGTGAGTGAATGCGAGGATAGATGATATGGTTGTTTGCCTACTTATTACTATTTAGTAATTAAACATCTATCACACCCTCTTTACAATATACTTAACATAGTATAGCATATATCGATTGTTATGTGCTAAATCTGTGGATGTGGGGGCATGAAATATATGATTCTCCATACCTTTCATGCCATGTACTACTACGACCTGCAGTACTTTGAAATTTATTTATCACTTACACTTGACTGTTGTTTGACCCAAGGTTGTATTTCCTTTTATTACCTTGGGTTCTCATCGACGATGCCGATGAGTAGGACAGGAAGATGTATGAGTATTACCAGAGCTATGCAGGTGGGTCAATAGGAAGTAACGTCTTTAATATTTATTCGTGTATTATCATTCATTATTTTGTTGACTGACACTGTGGAGCTTTGGAAGTGTTATGAATCCTTAGTACATATAGTTTTTCAGTTTGAGTTTGTCTATCTCTTGTATAAATTATTTTACTTGCTCGCCTATTTTATATCTGTGATTGTTATATTATATGTTATCTGGTGCACTCTGAGATATACAATAGGTTTTTGGTTTAGATTCTGTGTTTCATGTTTTGCTTCTTCCCCTTCTCTTCTTATTCTTCTTTTTATTTTATTTTTCTCTTACTTACTCCTCTTGATAACTATTTCACACCAATTGAATGCATGTACAATGTAATATTTGATTATATAAGCATTTTTGGTGTATGGCAGTTGCCACTTTTGGAGCGATGTGTGACACTGTGGAGGCTTGATATTGATTTTTTAGATACAGTTTATTAATGTGAGTGTATTTATCACTTGTATATGCTATGTTACTATTATGTATAATAGTATGAGCCGATGTACTTTGATTTTGTGGTTTATACAGTTATTACAATCTCACCTATTTTATATCTATGGTTATTACTATTATACGTTATAAGATGCGCTGAAAGATATATGATAGTATGTGATCATCTTTTTTTTCTACATGGTTTCATTCAGTTTTCTTCTTCTTATCTTATTATTTTCCGTTCTTTTCCCATTTCTCTTTTTTTCCATTATTTCTTTCTCTTGACAATCATTTTGCATCTATTAAGTGCTTGTACAACACATTATTGGGTGATATGAGCACAGGTGGTGTACGACAGTCGTCAAGAAAAAGAAATAAGAAAAAGTAAGAGAAGTGGACAAAAAAGGAAAATAAGAAGAAGAAAACACAATGAAACCACATAAAACACAAACATGATCACTGAACCTGTCGTATATCTTATAACACAACAGACAACATATAATAATAAAAATCACAAGTATAAAACAAGGGAGACAGCAATACATATATAGACCACGTAATCAAAGAATACCGATTCATACAGTTATACAGAATAATAATGAAGTTCATATAGGAGACAAAATAAACTCAACTGATGAAATGTCTCTAACAAGAGTATATAGTATTGTCAAGGCTCCATAGTACATACAGTGAAATATACAATGATAATACAAATATAAGTATAAAATCCATTGCCTTTAACCGACCCACCTGCATAGCTCCAAATAAAGCTCATACATGTTACCTAGTATGCTCATCAAGTAGATTCCTATAACAACCCGGTTTTAACTAACGGTGTTAATACAAATTAGCCGATTTCGTAAATAACAAATTAATTAATACAATTAATTTAATACTTGAAAACCAATCCAATTAAACTTCCTTGTTTATCTGTATGTATCAGTTGCATTAAAACATCCCCAACATATGAAAGAAATAGTTACCATTTGTGTGAACCAATCAGAGTTCATTCACTAAAATATACTACATCATGTACATGTATATATCTTGATTTCATCTTCGACGAGTCTTTATAAATCAAATTGCATTTAGTAATTTATCCATACATTTCATATGCATTACACAAGGAAGAGGACTGCACCACCTAAGAGCTAGGAAATGGACAGAAATAGGATTTGATTTATACATTCATGTGTCGCATACACTAGAAATTAGGCTAGAAGGCATATGCATCAGCTAGGGGCTAGGATAGGAGTAACTTTACACATGCCAAAATATTTTTTTGTACTGAAGAATTTCAGTTTTGACAAAACTTGGAAGCAAAGTAAGGATTTTAATAACAATTTGGGTCAATCCTCAACCCATGTGACCTCCTGAGACTATTAGCTGTAAGGCTGGAGCATGACTTAGCATAAGCTAAGGGATTGCACATTTCTTTTCACCGATTTTAAACAGAGAAGAATGATGTTACTTGACAAAGCTTTGGGTACACAAGTTATTTATGTGACATTACCAACAACCAATAGTTATGCATTTGTATGGCTTGTACAAATGGAGAGTGTCCTCTGATTTCTTGGAACTATACACAAACGTTTGGTAATTGGAGAAATAGCATCTTTAAATCACAATAGTAGGTAGCAACCTAGTCTTTTTCCCTTTTCAAAGCAGCCTGAAACCATATGTGCATGTTCTTGGACAAGCATGCATTAAATGCCTCACTTATTTTATAATTTTATCAACCCTATATAAAGGGGGACTTATCCATACATTTTCCTCACAAACTAATCGGCTAGAACAAATACCAAAGGAAAGCAGAGGAAAACCTGAGAATGTTAAGCCTTTAGAGGTGAGTAAACACACGCATAATCTATTTTGGTTCTCTGATGAAATCATGTGCCTAACTTGTGATGAATACAAGAGTAATTTTTGCTGAATATGATGAAACCTAATTCTGAAATCATGTATGTATATTAGTTGAACAAGAGGACCCTACTATGAAACAATGTTAAAATACATACCCTTGTTTTACTGTCAATATTAAACCTATAGCCTCTGTCTCACTTAGAATGTATGGTTTTGGGCTTGTATATATTAAACATGGAATGTGTTTCTCTGAAAGTATGTCTTGTAGTTTACTGGTAATAAGAAATTATATATTTAAGTCATTTCAAAATAAAAGGATAACACAGACAATGAATATATATTATGTGAGTAAATTTTCCAATTGGTATTGATTTTCCATTTACATATGAATATATGGCAGAAATCTTGTATACTGCATTCAAACCTGGAATGGGAAAATGAGAATGGAAACAACATAACAAAACAAATATGATGACAAACTAAAGTGAGTATAACTTTCCTTTAAACCATTTGAAACTATTATGTCTAGGAAATAATATATATATATATATATATATATGTATGTATGTATGATTGTTCGAACCTAGCTAATTAGATCTTTATGAAACCTGGAACCCAAAAGTGTGTGTATATAAGTGATTAATTCGACCCTGTATATCTATTACGTAAATGAATGTATTCAAGTGTCTTCATATTGAATAAGAACCCTAAAATGACAAACTGAGAATGGGAAATAACATAAAGACAGTAGGAATATTTTAGTGAGTAAGCGCCATGTTATCTTTACATTCTAGTGAAATCAGATACTAGATTGGTGATGACTTTATACTTGCGTGCTACCTGATTAATTGTTATTAAAACGTAATTTAAAACAATGTATATTTGTATGATTAGCTGTGTGACCTTGCTTATAATATACTGTAAAACCCATACCGTGTTTACTTGTAGCTTAGGACCGTATGCTCTGTTTCAAACTGTGGAAGACATGCCTTTGTACTAAGGTAAATATAACAGGGGATGCTTTCATGGAAACTTAGCTATTAAGGCACCGGAAAAGGGGAATTACAAATATATATTATATAAATTACTTCATAGAAAATGTGTATTCCCTGTTATACCATATATGAATATATAATCCAAGTTAACTAGCTAAATCATTAGGCTCAGAGGTAGAGACTTTACAAGTGTTGAAATAGTTTTCCTGGAGACAAAATTTTTGTGATAATGTCTGATATAAGTAGTTGTATTTTTACCAAGCCTTTGGACATGAATAAATGGAGGATCGGCGTTGAGTTTTGTTTGGAAGGAGTATGTCCATAATGTCAGTACCCCGAAATCGGAAACTGAAGATGTTCGGGCAAATGGAAATGGCTACAAGCCGTGTTTTGATCAATTGTTTTACAAGTTTTCGCTTCCAGTCCGTGGAAAATGGAATATTCCGATCCAGTTGATCGAAGGCGGACTGAATAGGATAAAATGGGATCAGTATTGATGGCGCACATGTGTGGGTAGTGGAGACACCCGTGTATGGGCTGAGGTGCATGTACATGTACACTAGGAGTGCACGAAGTGATTCTTCATGTCACTGGAGAATGAACGGCCAGCTGGAGTGCCGAACCTAAAGAAGCTCGTGAAGTTTGGCGGAGAAGTAGTGGAGAATGATGACTCATGGCAGTAAGGAACGGGATAGGCTGATCACTGAAGTTGGAGTTTGGCGGAGGGGCATTGGTTTACAACAAGAGTGAGGAAGAAGCAACAAAGTTTGAGTGTTAAAACGTAGAAGCTATCAGCAAATAAAGAAAGGAAGGATAGGGAAGGTTATATCAGCAGGTCTTGCAAATTTTAAAGGAAACATGAGTGCGTGTACTGGCTGAGAAACATGAACGTTGATGATTTGTTGTCGGAGCTAGAGCTTAGGAGAAGAATAGTAACACGGCAACAGAAGAAATGAGAAATAAAGCGTAAACTGAAGAGTAGAGATGTAACAATAAGTAGGTAGATAATGAAGAAACACTTGAAGAAGAAGTAGCAGGTTTTCGTAAATTAAAGAATAGAAAAATAACCTTTGCTAGTTCATTACTGGATTTATCAAAAGTTTAAGCCCCAAAAAAGTAAGTGAACAAAATCGTTTGAGTTGAGAGACGCAAAAAAAAAAACGAAAAAACATAACAATTTAATATGGTATAATATACTGAAACAATAACTGGGGACATTGCACTGTGCAATATCGTCACATATTCATTGTATTACATGTATCAACAAAGGGCTGGGATGCACATACATTATTAACAACCTTTATATCTTTAATGCCTTAATAAGGCTGTGCACGCAACGCAAGTCCTTTAATGATTTGTAATGGATTTCTTTAGGTTTTTAGAGGTAAATCTTTTAAAAACTTTGATTAACGAGAAATAGTGTTTAGAGGTAAAGATGAAGAAGAAAAAAAAGAAGGCGGTTGGTAAATTCATGATGCGTGTGGCTTTTAAGGATGGGATGGGCAACATGAAGTGGTTAAAGAAGGAGCGGGAAGGAAAGAAAGGGGTGCATTGGGCTTTTAAATTGGTTTGGGCCAAGAAAGAATCAAACGAAAATATAAGAGAAGATCAAAAGGGTAGGGAAGATGGAAGACGTTTGGGCCAGAAACGATGGGCTGAAAGTAGAATAAAGCAATAGAGATAAAAAAAAGTAAAGTAAGAAGAAAAAGGAGAATTAAGGAAAGGGATGGAAAAAATGTAAAATAAAAATAAATTTGTTTTTGTTTAAATCTCCAAATTATATAAATTAACTTAGTTGTTTTGTTTAATAAAATAATATAATAAAATAACGATATGTATGTATATATATGAAGTGAAACAATTGTATGGACTTAGTAATAACAACCCGAAATGGAAAATTAAAGCCGTCAAATTTGATGTGAAGCTAAACGTTCATATATATTCTATTAATCAAAGTTGTGATAATTTAAGTAGTAATTTTCGAGGTATTTTCAAATCGTTCTCAAGACAGAGAAAGGGCTTATAATCAGATGTGTTAAAAATCAATAATAAGTCATGATATGGAAGAGGGTTGATTATCAGAGATGTTGTATGGTAGTGAATTCAAATGTTTTGAAATAAACAGTTAAATATTGTTTGAGTTATATCGAATCAAGTCGATAATCATTTATAAGAAGGAAATGAATTGAAAAATCAAAATAACGACAAATAAATACAATATTGGATTTGAATACAAAAATCTATTCCATTTAAATATCACTTGACCCTAAAAGATATTAACGTCGATCGTTTCGAAGAGTCTGGATCTATACTCCACTTCGATTCGGTTTTTACGTCATAGTCAAAGATTATCGAAGATAATAAAAGATTGAGTTAAGCAAGGACTATTCTTAAATAGTGCCTTTGGTTTATCCAGTCCCAGGCCAACTTGTATGGAAGAACGTCTGACAAAGTAATTCTAACTGATCATGTACATTGATCTCTCCAAACATAGTTATATGGTGGCAGAGGAATTCGTTTCTCGTGCTTTATACCTATAACATATCTTGGGGAAGTCAATTAGTGGTTGGCTAGTTTTGACGATGTGACATTCAAAGAAAATAAAACTGTGATCAGGAAAGGTAAGTCTAGCCTCAGGCCTCACAACCAGGAAATGACAAAAATCGGGCAGGCAGCATGGCTATGTGGGTCGCTCCCATTAGGGTGTAGCATCGTCTATCTAGAGAAATTCCTTTTGTTTCTTATTCTATCGATTCTATTCCATTTGGGAAATGGTTGTCGTACACAACCATTGGTGATAATACATTCGATACACTCAAGAGAAATGAGTGGTTGGTCATGTGTGGGCCGGGTTACAAGACATTCTTGTTGAACCCAGTGTATTCGCCTCTAGAGATACACTATCGGAAGGTGGTTCCATACCTTGTCATAGTTGGAAATCCATTATACCTAAGCGCCAAGCGGTCTTGTTTGTATACTATATAGGAGAATATGATATGCAAGCATTCTTCTAGATTCTAAATTATTTGTGAAAAACCCTAGACACTATGATAATATCTTATTTAAAGTATACAAAATGTTTTATTCTCATAAGGTTAAAACCCGTTCCGTATTTACGGCGTGGTCTTATGAGATATTTTCATTTCTTTAACTTGTTTTAAAATCGTTTACTCATACCAGTCCCCTGACTAACCCGGGGTTTATTTTCCTGTGTTTTCCTTAAACTCTTGGGTACTCATAATACTTTTTATGAGTAGACAAGTGAATCAGGTCATAACTTAATTGGAATAGCTGGATGCAATTTCTGCATGTTGATGTACCTATCATATCTATGTTATATAATTAAATTCTGCAAGTTTGGTTATCTAGGATGTTATGTATAATTAAAGTTGTACTATGAAATGACATGTACCCCTAGACCTAATATGCTCTGATTTATTGTGTTCTGATGTATAATATTATGAAGTATTATCTTTTGTTAAAAATTCCGTTGTGAGATTCTAATGTTTTCTTTAGTTCTATCTCTATCCATTTCTTATTCTTGTATAATGACACGACTTCCGATGCGTTAGAAAGTTGGGTCGTTACAGTTGGTATCAGAGCTTAGGTTATTGAATACCTAGGCTTTGGGTGAGTGTGAGAGAGCGTATTTTTATAAAAATATATAAAATACATAGGAAGATTAACTTGAGTAGTATACTTAAGTAAGTTTTATCCAAACAATTATTGATTATCGACCCATCGTATTTAGGTTATTAAATATGAGTAATCGCGTACGAAGAGGTCGCGCTAGTGGGACTACCACTACTAATGGTCGTAATACTGCCTCCCAAGATCAGGTAGAAACTGTGTACACCAGTCCAGCAGGACAAAAGCTTTGCAACTATCTGTAAGGAGTATACAAATTTGGGAGGGAAAGTTTTCAAAGGGACCGAGTCCTTTATCGAAGTTCAAGCATGGCTGAGATCATGTGAGAGGATTTTGAAAGGGCTAAAGTTGAATGATGATCAGAAACGTCTTTTAGCTTCGTGGCAACTCCAAGGAGCTGCTGCAATCTGGTGGGATGCTCAAACTGCGAACGTGCCCGAAGACGATTTCACCTAGGAGAAGTTCAAACAGGAGTTCGAAGCACAATTTCTTCCTATGGCGGGAAAAACTAGGATGTATTGGGATTTCATAGATCTCAAACAAGGGAGCATGCCAATAGCATAATGCGAAAATAAGTTTAATGCATTCTCCAGCTTTGGGCCAGAACTGATCAACACCTCGTTCAAGAAGAATGAGATGTTTATAGCAGGTTTGGAGGATAGTTTACAGGTTAAGATGCTTGGACATCTGAAGGATCCATTCATTAACTTAGTAGACATGGACATTCAATACAAAGCATTATATGCAAAGAAACCAGTGGTGAAAGAGCAGACTGGGGAAAACAGTGGAGGAAATCCTACCAAAAGGAAATTTAATCTGAATTGGAAAAATAATGGACAAGCAAAAATGGGGGAGAAAGCTAAAGAACGATTTAAAGATACAGAATGCCACAGCTGCCATCAAAAAGGACACATCGCTAGATTTTGTAAAAATTTGGAGGTCAAGAGGGTTGAGCAACCTCAACAGAAACAACAAGAATCGGGTAATGCTATTGTTCAGAAGGTTTTATGCTATAAGTGTCATCAGCCCGGACATTTGATCAAGGATTTCCCGCATCAGCCCAGACATTTGATCAAGGATTGCCCGCTTATGAAAAAGGGAACGCAACCAAAGGTCTATGCCTTAATGGATAAGCCATCAACCTCTGAGGATGTGAAAATGGAAGAAGTTTCTGAAGGTACTTTATTCCTTTTTTTATAAGGAGTTAAATTAACTAGGGTTAGCCTAAGAATTTATTGAATAAAGTTAGAATAAAATTGAATTTAATCTAATCATATTGATATAAAAAATAAAATTAGAACTATAATAATTTGATATTTCCATTAAATTAAGTCCAGACTTAAGTTAATTGGAAATGAACTCATGGAAAGTGAATTGATCAATTTTTGAGATAGAATCAGATTTGTGAGCCCGAAATGGAGATAACTAATAATTAATTAGTTAAGGAAGGCGGTGGATGGAACTTAATGGAGTTAAGAGAATTTGACCAATGAGTTGAATATGGATTCGAGTTTAACAAGAGAATTTAGGACAAATATCTATGCTTGAACAGAATTGATTCAAATCAATGAAGTAAATAAGATTTGGATTTTACTTTCCAAATAAATTCAAGGATATTTGGGAGTAATGGGAGTTGATGACGATTTAAGATATGGAGTTAAGAAATTGGAACCTAACTGGAGATTGGTTGTGTTGAATAACTTTTTGGATATTGATTTGATGTTGATTTTGGTCTTCGGGGTTAATATTTAGAGAGTTATTCGCTTACCAGTTTACGGTTAGGAACTGATGGATGTTGAGGAATAATAATGCAGAATTGGAAATGTTTTCCAACCACAGTGATAGATATATCTAGTTATGGAAATAACTGTGATAAATAGAAAAATTGCTGATGTGTGTTAATTATTTGTATATAAGTCTTTAACTCTAATTATAATCTACTGTTTACAAATTACGAGGACGAAATTTTTATAAGGGGGTAGATTGTAACGGCTCGGTTTTAACTAACGGTGTTAATACAAATTAGTCGGTTTTGTAAATAACAAATTAATTAATAATTATTTTAATACTTGAAAACCAAACCAATTAAACTTCCTTGTTTATGTGTATGTATTAGTTGCATTTAAACATCCCCAACATATGAAAGAAATAGTTACCATTTGTGTGAACCAATTAGAGTTCATTCACTAAAATATACTACATCATGTACATGTATATATCTTGATTTCATCTTCCATAAGTCTTTACAAATCAAATTGCATTTAGTAATTTATCCATACATTTCATATGCATTACACAAGGAAGAGGACTGCACCACCTAAGAGCTAGGAAATGGATAGAAATAGGATTTGATTTATACATTCATGTGCCGCAAACACTAGAAATTATGCCAGAAGTCATATGCATCAGCTAGGGGCTAGGATATGTGTAACTTTACACATGCCGAAATATATTTTTGTATTGAAGAATTTCAGTTTTGACAAAACTTGGAAGCAAAGTAAGGAATTTAATACCAATTTGTGTCAATCCTCAACCCATGTGACCTCCTGAGACTATTAGTTGTAAGGCTGGAGCACGACTTAGCATAAGTTAAGGGATTGCACATTTCTTTTCACCGATTTTAAATAGAGAGGAGTGATGTTACTTGACAAAGCTTTGGGTACACAAGTTATTTATGTGACATTACCAACAGCCAATAGTTATGCATTTGTATGGCTTGTACAAATGGAGAGTGTCATCTGATTTCTTGGAACCATACACAAACTTTTGGTAATTGGAGAAATAGCATCTTTAAATCACAATAGTAGGTAGCAACCTAGTCTTTTTCCCTTTTCAAAGCAGCCTGAAACCATATGTGCACGTTCTTGGCCAGGCATGCATTAAATACCTCACTTATTTTATAATTTTATCAACCCTATATAAAGGGGGACTTATCCATGCATTTTCCTCACAAACTAATCGGCTAGAACAAATACCAGAGGAAAGCAGAGGAAAACCTGAGAATGTTGAGCCTTTAGAGGTGAGTAAACACACGCATAATCTATTTTGGTTCTCTGATGAAATCATGTGCCTAACTTGTGATGAATACAAGAGTAATTTTTGCTAAATATGATGAAACCTGGTTCTGAAATCATGTATGTATATAGTTGAACAAGAGGACCCTACTATGAAACACTGTTAAAATACATACCCTTGTTTTACTGTCAATATTAAACCTATAACCTCTGTCTCACTTAGAATGTATGGTTTTGGGCTTGTATGGATTAAACATGGAATGTGTTTCTCTGAAAGTAGGTCTTGTAGTTTACTGGTAATAAGAAATTATATATTTAAGTCATTTCAAAATAAATGGATAACATAGACAATGAATATATATTATGTGAGTAAATTTTCCCATTGGTATTGATATTCCATTTACATGTGAATATATGGCAGAAATCTTGTATACTGCATTCAATCCTGGAATGGGAAAATGAGAATGGAAACAACATAACAAAACAAATATAATGACAAACTAAAGTGAGTATAACTGTCCTTCTAACCATTTGAAACTATTATGTCTAGGAAACAAAATATATATATACACACACATATATATGTATGTATGATTGTTTCGAACCTAGCTAATTAGATCTTTATGAAACCTGGAACCCAAGACTGTGTGCATATAAGTGAGTAATTCCATCCTGTATATCTATTACATATATGAATGTATTCAAGTGCCTTCATATTGGATAAGAACCCTGAAATGACAAACTGATACTAGATTGGTGATGACTTTATACTTGCGTGCTACCTAATTAAGTGATATTAAAACATAATTTAAAACCATGTATGTTTGTATGATTAGCTGTTTGACCTTGCTTAGAATGTACTGTAAAACCCATACCCTGTTTACTTGTAGCTTAGGACCGTACGCTCTGTTTCAAACTGTGGAAGACATGCCTTTGTACTAAGGTAAATATAACAGGGGATGCTTTCATGGAAACTTAGTTATTAAGGCACTGGAAAAGTGGAAATACAAATATATATTATATAAATTACTTCATAGAAAATGTGTATCCCTGTTATACCACATATGAATATATAATCAAAGTTAACTAGCTAAATCATTAGACTCAGAGGTAGAGACTTTACCAGTGTTGAAATACTTTTCCTAGAGACAAAATTTTTGAGATAATGTCTGATATAAGTAGTTGTATTTTTACCAAGTCTTCGGACACGAATAAATGGAGGATCGGTGCTGAGTTTTCTTTGGAAGGAGTATGTCCATAATGACAGTACTCCGAAATCGGAAACTGAAGATGTTCGGGCAAATTGAAATGGCTACAAGCCGTGTTTTGATCAACTGTTGTACGAGTTTTCGCTTCCAGTCCATGGCAAATGCGATATTCCGATCCAATTGATCGAAGGCAGACTGAACAGGATAAAATGGGATCAGTATTGTTAGCGCACTTGTGTGGGTGGTGGAGACACCTGTGTATGGGCTGAGGTGCATGTATATGTACATTGGGAGTGCATGAAGTGATTCTTCATGTCACTAGAGAATGAACGACCAGCTGGGGTGCTGAACCAAAAGAAGATCGTGAAGTTTGGTGGAGAAGTAGTGGAGAATGATGACTCATGGCAGTAAGGGACGGGATAGGCTGATCACCGAAGTTGGAGTTTGGGGGAGGGGCATTGGTCTACGACAGGAGAGAGGAAGAAGCAAAAAAGTGTGAGTGCTAAAACGTAGAAGCTATCAGGAAATAAAGAAAGGAAGGATAAGGAAGGTTATATCAGCAGGTCTTGCAAATTTTAAAGGAAACATGAGTGCGTGTACTGGGCTGATAAACATGAACGTTGATGATTTGTTATCGGAGCTGGAGCTTAGGAGAAGAACAGTAACACGACAACAGAAGAAATGAGAAATAAAGTGTAAACTGAAGAGTAGAGATGTAACAGTAAGTAGGTAGATAATGAAGAAACACTTGCAGAAGAAGTAGCAGGTTTTCATAAATTAAAGAATAAACAAAATACCTTTTGCTAGTTCATTACTGATTTTTTCAAAAGTTTAAGCCCCAAAAAGGCAAGTAGACAAAATCGTTTGAGTTGAGAGATACTAAAATAAAAATAAAAAAATTAAACGAAAAGACATAACAGTTTAATATGGTATGATATACTGAAACAATAACTGGGGACATAGCACTATGCAATATCATCACATATTCATTGTATTACATGTATCAACAAAGGGTTGGGTGCACATACAGTATTAACAACCTTTATATCTTTAATGCCTTAATAAGGTTGTGCACGTAACGCAAGTCTCTAATGATTTGTAATGGATTTCTTTAGGTTTTTAGAGGTAAATCTTTTTAAACTTTGATTAATGAGAAATAGTGTTTAGAGGTAAAGAAGAAGAAGAAGAAAAAAAGGAGGTGGTTGGTAAAGTCATGATGCATATGGCTTTTAAGGATGGGAAGAGCAACATGAATTGGTAAAAGAAGGAGAAGGAAGGAAAGAAAGGGGTTCATTGGGCTTTTGGATTGGTTTGGGCCAAGAAAGGGTAGGGAAGAGGGAAAACGTTTGAGCCAGAAATGATGGGCTGAAAGTAGAATAAAGAAACAGAAGTAAAAAAGGTAAGTAAGAAGAAAAAGGAGAATTGAGGAAAGGGATGGAAAAAATGTAAAATAAAAATAAATTTGATTTTGTTCAAATCTCCAAATAATATAAATTAACTTAGTTGTTTTGTTTAGTAAAATAACATAATAAAATAACGATATGTATGTAAATGTCTGAAGTGATACAATTGTATGGACTTAGTAATAACAAACCGAAATGGAAAATAGAAGTCGGCAAATTTGATGTGAAGCTAAACGTTCTTATATATTCTATTAATCAAAGTTGTGATAATTTAAGTAGTAATTTTCGAGATGTTTTCAAATCGTTCCCAGACAGAGAAAGGGCTTATAATCCGATGTGTTAAAATCAACAATAAGTCATGATATGGGAAGAGGGTTGATTATCAGAGATGTTGTATGGTAGTGAATTCAAATGTTTTGAAATAAACAGTTAAATTGTTTGAATTATATCGACTCAAGTCGATAATCATTTATAAGAAGGAAATGAATTGAAAAATCAAAATAAGACAAATAAATATAATATTGGATTTGAATATAAAAATCTGTTCCATTTATGTTTCACTTGACCCTAAAAGACATTAACGTCGATCGTTTCGAAGAGTCCGGATCTATACTCCACTTCGATTCGGTTTTTACGTCACAGTCAAAGATTATCGAAGATAATAGAAGACAGAGTTATGCAAGGACTATTCTTAAATAGTGCCTTTGGTTTGTCCAGTCCCAGGGCAACTTGTATGGAAGAATGTCTGACAAAGTAATTCTAAATGATCATGTACGTTGATCTCTCCAAACATAGTCATATGGTGGCAGAGGAATTCGTTTCTCTTGCTTTATACCTATAATATATTTTTGGGGAAGTCAATTAGTGGTTGGCTAGTTTTGACGATGTGACATTCAAAGCAAATAAAACTGTTTTCAAGAAAGGTAAGTCTTGCCTCAGGCCTTACAACCAGGAAATGACAAAAATCGAGTAGGCAGCATGGCTATGTGGGTCGCTCCCATTAGGGTGTAGCATCACCGATCTAGATAAATTCCTTTTGTTTCTTATTCTATCGATTCTGTCCCATTCGGGAAATGGTTGTCGTACACAACCATTGGTGATATATATTCGATACACTCAAGAGAAATGAATGGTCGGTCATGTGTGGGCTGGGTTACAAGACGTTCTTGTTGAACCCAGTGTATTTGCCTCTAGAGATACACTATTGGAAGGTGGTTCCATAGCTTGTCATAGTCGGAAATCCATTATCCCTAAGCGGCAAGCGGTTTGGTTTGTATACTATATAGGAGAATGTGAGATGCAAGCATTCTTCTAGGTTCTAAATTATTTGTGAAAAACCCTAGACACTATGATAATATCTTATTTATAGTATACAAAGTATTTTATTCTCATAAGGTAAAAACTTGTTCCGTATTTACAGCGTGGTCTTATGAGATATTTTTATTTCTTTAACTTGTTTTAAAATCGTTTACTCATACCGGTCCCCTGACTGACCCGGAGTTTATTTTTC
Source organism: Allium sativum (assembly GCA_030737875.1). NCBI lineage: Eukaryota > Viridiplantae > Streptophyta > Magnoliopsida > Asparagales > Amaryllidaceae > Allium > Allium sativum. Next base: position 20,972,225 of record CM060921.1, on the reverse strand, counting down.
TGTGTTTTCCCTAAACTCTTGGGTACTCATAACAGTTGTTATGAGTAGACAAGTGAATCAGGTCATAACTTAACTGGAATAGTTGGATGGACATTCTGCATGTTGTTGTACCTATCATATCTATGTTATATAATTAAAGTCTACAAGTTTGATTATCTATGTTGCTATGTATAATTAAAGTTGTACTACGAAATGACATGTACCCTTAGACCTAATATGCTCTGATGTATTGTGTTCTGATGTATAATATTATGAAGTATTATCTTTTGTTAAAAATTCCGCTGTGAGATTCTGATGTTTTCTTTAGTTATATCTCTATCCATTTCTTATTCTTATATAATGACACGACTTTCGATGCATTAGAAAGTTGGGTCGTTACAATTCCCTTAAGGAAAACGCCGAGAATGGTGCTCAACCACAGGCACCTGTAGATGGTTTCACTATGCTTAATAAGAACTTTGATCCCTTGGGAGGCAAACCTTTTCTAGGAACGAAATTATAGTGGACGTCTAGGATTGGATCAACGCTCATGGACGAATGTTCGAAGACCTTACTTTGGATGATGCTATAAAGACGAGGTTGGCATCGCGTCAACTCCATGGATGAGCGATGAATTGGTGAAATACAGAGATGGTTGCTACATCAGAGGATGAGTTCACCTTGAATTAGTTCAAGACTTGTTTTTTAGGAGAAGTTCATTCTGGCTGCTCAAAGTTAGCTTCATTCATGAAGTTTACGGAGTTGAGGCAGGGAGACATGATTGTCTTCGAATATGTGATTGAGTTCGATGCATTATCAAAGTATGGGATGTCTTTTACCAACACTGCACAGAAGAAAAATGAGAAGTTTATTATCAGTTAGGATGATCATCTAGGAAAGAAGCTCTTGAATCTTATTGATGAAACCTTTAAGGCAGTGCTTGGGAAGGCGCTCAAACATGAGAGTAGCTATCCTAAGACCAAATCTATAGTTAATGTTGCTCTTGTGGAAGAGCCATAGTCGTAGGTGGATGGCGATGCAAGAAGAAATGGAACAACAATAGGAAACCATCTCCGAATAATGGAGGACAGAAGAAGAAGGATAAGACCGTAGTGACTAGCTTTAACTGTGGAGAAGAGGGGCATTTTAGGCATAAGTGAAAGAGCAAGCAAAAGTACTATCTCTATCGTAAGACTAGACACTTTAAGAAGGATTGTCAAGATGGAGCTAAGGGGGTTGTGAAAGCATATGTTATTAATGTTGTTCTAATTTCGTTGAATGCCTATTTGGTAAAGGAAAAGGGCATTATCATTCAAGGTATGCTTTCCGTTTTCAGTGTTCATATATTTGAGTTTTGATTGGTATTAGGACTTCGTATTTCTTTAAATTTAGAAAATTGGTTGATAGATTAGAACTAGAGCCAAAAATTGTGGACAAAATTTTGATTGTAAGTAACCCTATTGGCGAATTCATCATTCTTAGTATGTTTTTTCATAATCTTGTTTTATCGAGTCTTGGATTCTCTTTTTTTGTAATTGCTTTGTTTAGGGGTTTGTAAGTTTGATATCATACTTAGGATGGACTAACTGAGTAAGTAAGCGCCGATTGCGAAAGAATGCGAGGCCGATAGTGATGCCAATGAAAAGGATTAAACCCAGAGAGCAGAGAGAACTCAAGGTGCAAGTGAATGATCTTTTGGGGAAATCTTGTTTGAAAATGAGATGATGGTTTTGATGACAATTACCTTTTTAACTATTATTATTATGAAATATATACTAACATTTTTGTGTATATATGTGCATGATATATATGTAGACATTGATTATTGAAGACTGTACAGTATAAAGACTTAATACCAAGAATGAAGATATCAAGTTTAAAGACTCATAAGTATCAAGATCAAGACTTTAAGATAAGGATAAGTGCCTTGAATTTTTGTTAAAACTTCATAATAGCACTGAAATATTTATTTTGATCTTCCTATGGAATGGAACCCACTTCTCTCTTTGTTAATGGGATGGAACCCAAGATGGGATATAACCCATGACCAACTCCAGTGTATGCGGGAACTGATGCTTGACATGATGAAATACTCTGCAAGTAGGAACTCACAAAACTACTTCAAACTGGTTTTCAAAATTTACATTTTATAGATTTTATATAAAAATGATTTAGCCTTAAAACCCTCCTTAGCTTTTGTTTTCAAAATATTTAAAATCACTTCCCATTTTTAAACTTACTTAACAATTTGTTTTAAAACATCTCATGTTCTTAAACTTACTCAATAGCTTGTTAGAAAACATGTCTTGATTTTAAAATAACTTCCATTTTAAATATTTTAGTCTTAAATCTAAAAATTGTAATATATAGTTTAGTTTTTATATCAATCATATATATATATATTATTATACGTTTTAAATCTATATTCTTACTCAGTTATACTTTCTTATAATATAGGAAAGTAGCTTGTTTAAACTTCAGAATTACTTCAATCTATATAAACATCATTTTCACTTTCTTATCAGAATTCAATTTTTCGATTTTACTGTAAGGATATCGACATCATGGGATACCCCATGTCGACATGGTGTCTGTTGACTTTAAAATTTTGATTTTCGAAAGAAGTGTCTATTTGTTCGGATCTCTTCATGAATAGACACAGCTGTTGCTTCCTTATAAATACCTAACCGGAAACAGATTTTAACAAATTTTTCATATATTCTTTCTACTTCTTCTTCTCCACAAATCTGTACTCTCATATATTCATATTATCAAATATCATGCCAAAACTATATAGAATTCTTCAGTGAATCGAATTATAACCTTATCTTGTTTTATTCTCTGTCCTCTATCAAAGATCAAAGTGTTATTCAGAGTTTTAGGATCATTTGTAACATAAAGTATATCAAGACTCTTTACTTAAAGTGTGGTCATTCTCGGAAATCAATCCAGTGATCTTGTGTCCCATAAATCAAGAGAGTTTGCCAATGACTCAGAGACAGGAGGTTACCTCTAAGCCATAGAAATTGAGGATTGTAATCTCGACATTGGTTTAATAAAAGTCTGCATGAGGTAGTGGTGCAGGACGAGATGTAGGGTAACTTTGAACTAGTATAAAAATCCTAGAGTATTCTTGCTTTTTACTACTTTTATTTACTTTCTGCATCTGTGATTTTTCTGTGTTTGAGTTTTGCATTTGTTTGTGTTAAAGTTTAATTTGGTTCATTCAAGTCTCAAATATCGTTAAACACTATTCACCTCTTTCCCCTCCAGTGTCAAATCACCCTTAAGATAATTATCCATGTCCTTCTTTCAATTGGTATCGAAGCATGGGTTTTCATAATTTTCATAATCTGAAAATTGAAAAGTTAATAATGGCACTTTTTGGAGATTTTTTAACACTAGTTAAAATTCATGCGTTCCATCGTTGTCTCGTAAGTCTGCATATAATTTTCATAATGAAGTTATACACCAAATTAGTATGTTGTGAAGGAACATGTGCTATAATAACCGGCTCAAATTGGGCATAAATCCCAATCCAAAAAAGGCCCATCGGAACTTAGAGTCATTCTAAATAGATCGTTGGTTCCTATATGGATTACATAAACAGTGCAAAACTAAAAATGAAATTAAAATCTCACAGCCGAAGGGATAAAAAAATAAAAATCGAAAGTAAATTTACCATTAAATAAAACGTCAATAATGTTGATTACATCAAGTTTCAACTTCCACATCATATACATCAATAATAATATCGCATAAATACAATAAACTGCTAAACATGATGATGATAATAATGATAAACTATAACATCTCCTTGGCCATGATTCACTCTCCATGACTTCATCAATCAAGTGTTCCCACCTACTAGCCTATTTAATTGTTGTGAGGAAGGATGTCAAAACACCAAGTTCTAGTGCATGAAAATCACACAAATTTAAGGAATGGCTATTTACTATATTTGGCACTATGAATTCATCAGATTATGTCTACACAAATTTAACACACAATTAAATACATGATACATATATCAATTTGGCGGACTACCCTATAGTTACTTAATGCCAAAATGTTTATATAAGGGCGGATTTCTATTATCATTTAATATCCTAGTCACTTAAGGCTAACATGTTTATATAAGGGTGGATTTCTGTTATCAATTAATACCCAACGAGACAGACAACCATTTGGTCACTTAAGTCCATTTTCTATATTCATTTATGGACCGGATTACCACTCACTTAATACCCTACGGTAGACCTTGGTCACTTAAGACCTTGTATTCAAATCGTCATCGCTATTAAGTATACTCTTAGTTTAATGGGAGAGATAGTAATCTGCCACATAATATCGGGTTTTAGGTAGACACTTGTCACCATTTATGACCCTCTCGATGGATCCGTGTACTTCTATCTAGTAGTCATTACAGGTGAATTCCTAGCTACTTAATACTTCCCTTAGACAGGCGGTCCCATTACATGTTCTTTAGTCCTCTAATTTTCCCATAACCTTGGGGATTTCAAGGCTCGAATTTCAACACTAGTACATTCTCTGTGTTCACATGCCTAAATTCAAGTATCAAAAACTCAAAAAGTTAGAAGAAAGAAGTTAGAGGGTGAGAAAGAAGGAAGAAAGAAATGTTAGAATAAAAGAAGAAAAAGAAGAACACAAACACATCAGAGTCTGAAAAGATCGGAATCTCACAGTAGTATGAATAAAATATAATAGTCCAATACTCTTTGCATAAGAGAAAACTGTATACATACATGAATAAATAATCATAGTATATAATAAATCAACATATACAGTCATAGAAATTTTTCTGTACAATGGGTGATAAATACAATACACACGCACACACATAACATAAATATATTAAGACCAAAAATACGAGAATATGTATCGACTCCAACTCCTCTCCTGCAGCTCCAAAAGACCAAATCAAACCTGGAAAATATAAGTGGTCTGACCCGAGCATATTTTGGGGGAAAGCAAAAAACACCTGAATCAGTCTAGAGTACTTAACAATGAGAAAACTCACATTACAAACAACTTGCTTAATTTTGAAAACCCTTTAAAAAAATGGGACTCTTGTAAGACACAATTGTAAATAAACATGGCACGTGCTTTTCCCTTTCGATAACCAAAACACTTTTATCAAATCCAATGATATTATAATAATGTCTATTAAATCATGTTAAAATAAAAATAAACATACGCGAAATTCTTACCTATAATTAAATTCTCCACCCAAATGTGCTTTACGTACAAAAATGTGGCACGCATTGGAATTTGGATTCTACGCAATGACTGGCTATGGGGATACCACACGAGAGTCAACCTATGACTCCCTACAAACAAAAAATCAGTCTACCACTAACTTAATAGTAACGAATATGTCAGCACCATGGTTGTGATCAACAACCACACCAAAGCATAAAATAATCAAAGAGTCGACTATTCTAGACTGGTGGTAAACATACCTTAATGGGTGTTACGCACATAGCCCTGCTGCATCTTTCCTAATTTTAGTCATTACCAACTGATGAGGCCATAGGCTACATTTTTACCTTTCATGCATGACACATTTCATCTTTGAATGTTCATCTCCCTTCAATAGCAATGTACTGATAACATTCATCCATACAAGTCGTTCGAGAACAGAACGAACTGAAAATATTACTTCTACTACATCCACGGGATAGTAGCAAGTAACCCTTATACTCTCAATACTTAGTCTTTGCACAAGCATACCTGCAAATTCTAGTTCGAATACAAAGTCGGTTCGAAGTGGTTTGGATCCAGTTCCAATCCTGGTTCCTCGAACCAACATGTTATAAGTTAAAAGAGATTTATTAATAGTCGGTTTTTTTAACTATCAAATCATAATAGTACAGTTAAGTACATCAGTAGCATAAACCCTTCTAATTAAATCATTCTTTAAAATCACTTCATCGGTTCTTTGAAATCGAATCCATATACTTATTTCAATGGGATAAGCAAATTCACAAATCACTTGTTTTGTTTACTTCGAAAATCATAGCCATGCACTTGTCTCTTTGGAATAAGTGTATTCGCAAATCATATTATTTTCATTACTTAGAAAATTGCAATATAAACATAAGCTAAAAGGTGTTAGTATAGTCACAAATTATACATAGCTAAACAATGTCAGGTGATACATTGTTACTACAAAACTCAAACAGTTTTATTTAACTTTTAAACTTTAAAAATTAAAGTTTAAAACATCACTTATGGAAATTATAATTTAATTTTCAACATCCACTTTCGTTTTTAAAACTATATCATTTCTTGAATAATAATGAAGTCGTTCAAATTGGGGTATTTTATTTAACTCTCGGACCTTGACTCGACAACATTCTTATCTTCAAGATAAATAGAAGTTTGTTAACGCATAACCTAATATTCAGTAAACATCAAAGTAAGTTCCATTTACTATTCAATTTCAATAAGATCTAAAAATCGTTCTTGCAATTGAAAATCTCTTCCCAAATATAACCTTTTTTACTTAATTCATTGACTAAGTAAGCTCATGTTAAAAATATATCTTTTTGCTGAATTTCCTCAAAATAAAAATTGCTTTAAATCTTGAATATATTAATAAAATACCTTTTTATGAATTCCTTTATAATGAATCATTTGAAACCTCATCATAAAACTACATTTTATGTCTTTATAAAACTTTAAATATGATCAAATCTATAAATCAAATCTTACATAACTTATTTAGAAATCAGATTAAACCATCTATAAGCTCTTTATTGATATCTACCTTTCCATAAATTTCCATTTAAAATTCGATATTCTTTCAGTGTCGTTTTAGAAGTTCAACAAACTATTTATTAAACCTGTTCAAAACAGTTTATTATCACTTAATCCTCATTCATTTATAAAACTTGGTTTTATAATTTCAAAAAAAACTTAATTATAAAACTGAGTAAAGTTTTAACACTCGAAATCTCTAATATAAAACTTATTTATAAACAGGATTATGCTACACAAATCATTTTATAATTTTCTATAAAATCCAAATATATTTATTGATTTATTTATAGAACTTCTATTTTATATAACTTATATAAAATTTGCTTTAAATTCTTTCTTTTTTTATAAAAAGAAACTTTATAACTTCAACTAGTCAATTCACCTTATAGAGAATCAATGCCTTAAAAATAATACAGGTCATCTGCTGACAACCACTTAATTAATATTGTTTATTGATTAAGGACACATCAATATTGAATCTAATTAAACAATCATCATCCAAATCAATTTTTCATGTTACTTATGTTAGACAGTTCATATGTGAAAACTACGAAAGCAAGTAACATCCAAAACATTGAGGAATCCTATTGGATCCCTCTAACCTGTCCCCTACATCACAGCTCATATATCGATTTATATATACATATAAATTAGATAAACAAATCTAATTCATCTAAGATGAATCTTTCATTTAAAAGTCGGTAGTGTCAAGGTCATCCGTTCACAGATGGGAATATATATCGACAACCACCAACATAGCAACAAATCATCCAAAACAACCAAACACACAATTTATATACTAACAACAATGACTATTATTGTACGAAATAATAAAATTTACAATATTCCAGAAAGGGTGAGATCACCATCCATTCCAATTCAATTATTTTACGTCATTTTATCTAACTTCAAACGAGCAATTAAAATTAGATAAAAATTCAAGTTGCTCCAAAGCACTCCAATCCAATGCATATGCATAGAATTCGTCAATACGAATGCAACACAACTGGTTTCGCTAAAATATGAATTCCTACGGAATGGGTACAGATGTTACAAATTTTATACAAATTAAAACATCATTTAAATCCTAAGACAATTACTTTATAAGAAAACACCCCACCCTTTGAACATGTGACACTCCCCCATCTCCGTTACAAAATCCCACCCAATACAGCTTCCCTTCACCATCGATGCGACCAAACTCCGCCTCTAATACATTAATCCCTCCATAAAAAGAAAATCTGACATATTCATTCACCTCTACTCTACACTCTCTACCCAACCATCACCTCACATCTAACTTCGGTGCCCTATAGTAAATCGTGTCATGTAGCCTATTGATTGCTGCAGTACGACATCACACACGTCAAATGACGATTAGATCACTTGAGTTTACCACTGTCGATGCTCCTTGCCACTAGAAACACCACACCATCTACATCGTCCTCTAACTCCCCATCAAGCTCTGGCAAGCTCCTACCCTAACTTGACTTGTTCGAGTTCAAACATCCTGTACTTACATCGCACCAAAACTAAGAACACTTGCGTGAAGATTTTGCACGTATGAGTTCAAAGGATCTAACAAGATTCAATTTCATCAAGTAGTGATTGTATTTTAATTTGAAGAGGAATTTCAATGGTGGTGGCTACTTTATTTTCACAGTGAAGAAGAGGAAAGTGAGGGACTATAGGTTAAAGTTAAAAGATATTATATTGTCAAGTTTACAATATAAAATATTTACATGGTCACACATACATATTGTAGTCATAATCATTACGAAAATTGAAATCCTACAATAGTTTAACATTCTGGACTCGATGAAACAGGTTTCGTTGAACTCCGAGAAAGTTTGCAAAAATACGAATTTAATTTCAAACTATAAATCAATACGCATTTATATCGCATACAACCATACAACTTTGATTGAAACAAAAATAGAAATTTAACAATAATTAATCATTTTGAACCCGATGAAACTGGTTTCGTCGAAATCCAAGATTGTTTAAAAATTTGTTATTTTTACGTGCTAACAAAAATCGATTAATAATTATTCGATTTCAAAACACATAAATTCTCTAATAATAATTTATTATTATCATTTATATTCAAATATAATTTTATATTGCTTCAATAAAAGTTTAATTGGACTTTAAACTCAAGATTTTCAACCTCAAGTTGATTACGTTCCAATTCTCACTTTATATAAATTTCAAGTTATTAATTCTTAAAATTAATGGTTTTAATATTTAAATTACTCAATCATTACTGTATTAAAAATCCGGGTTGTTACATTAGGTATGCCCGCACGTAGCCCTAGATAACAAACAGACAACTTTCAAAGGGATACCTTAATCATACACTAATCTTTTACTTAGGACCATTTAATACCTTATAAGAGAAAGGCAGACCTAATGAACACTTAAGTCTAATAAGGGAGGATCCTATTTGTAACAACCCAGAATTTTGGCGATATAAATTAATTATTAGAATTTCAAAAATAGGAGTCTCTGAAAACGATGGAATTTGGCCACGAAACATTAATCTTTGCGTTCGTCTCGGAATCCTGGTCAACTTTCGTGTTTGGAGTTTCGCAAACGGAGTCCATATGAAAAATCTACGGACGAAATACGAAAACGAATGGAAAATAAATAAACTACAATTATTAATTAATATTACCTAACTTAGCCATCCGAGTTGAGCAATCTGGTGCTTAGGCGATCGACCATGGGGGTCGACTGCCTAGGTCGACCTACTAGGCATCAGATTTCCTAGTGGCGCTAAGTTTTGAAGGGTTATGTTAAATTATATTTATAACGAACGGACGAATATAACTTAAACTAATCCGACGGTTCTAGGTCATTTCCACCCCTATAAATAAAGGGGTATAGTCTCATTCTTTTCCATTCAAATCTATGGAGGCAGCGGAGTTCTACCATTTTTCTTCCCCTTCTAACCTAATTTCTAAAATAAAAATATGTTCGTACATATCAAATCAAATTCAAATGCAATTGAGAAGATAATTAAATTCAATAGAAGAGGATGCTCAATGACAGATTCACCACTCTCTTCCCTTTTTCTTACATTTCTACAGATCTAAGATTTTCCCCTTTCTAGATAAATTGTAGATTTATAAAGAATTTGGGAATTATAAGCCTAAAGGTTCCAAACTTAGAACTTGGAAATAATCAGGTGAGTGGGAATATACTGATAAAACTATAATGACTTATCTATTTCGTTTGAATTAAATTTTTGTTTTATGCCTATCAGATCTGTCCATTTAAATATTGGAAATTATCGGCAACCATCAGATCTGATTATGAATACGGTCAAAATTTGTAAATGATAAGTTGTGGTTATGAATGACATGAATTGTAGGATTCTTAAATATATTTTCAACATATTTTTACAGTTATGTCATGAAATATGTTGTACATGTCACGTAACACTATGGATTTGGAAATCAGTGCCATTGAACATAAATTAGTTGTAGATGCATTTCAGATCTTTAGTTCAGTGTTGAAAAATGAAATATGTGAATTTGGGAAAAAAGAAGAAATTGGTGAATTATATGATTGTAAAAATAAAAGAAATATTCTTGTTTGTATTCAATATTGTTGGGTTTTGGCTTAAGCATTGTAAAACAAGTCGTTTTCCTTCTTTTTAATAAAGAGGCGTTATTTTGAAATCACAAGAGGTATGATAAAAAAGAATTAAAAAGGGAAAAGTGGTGCAAAGGTACATATAAATATAAATACATATATTTGTGTGTAATTTGCATCTACTATTCCAAAACATATATTTGCATATATTTCTTGTAATTTGGAAATATGTCAATTCCACAAAATAGACAATATTTACAATGATTACGGCTAACAGTCCTTTTTGAGACTTGAAACCTTTTGGCAAGATTGAATATAAAAAGGAAATTTTTGGTTAATTGATTAGACCACATCATTAATTTAAAAAGAACAATAATAATAAAAATAACTATGTTGACCGCGCGAAAATACAAAAATAAATATATGCATACTATCCATCCAGATCAGCGTAAAACAATAAAATATACATTGTATTGAATGTTTGGACAAGATTCAATTATGGATTCATGCGTAAATATAATCCATTATGAATTAATATATTTGTGGTAGCAATCAATAGAATTAATTGCCATAAATGAGACCGCAAGTCAATAAATAACCATTGTAACCAATATTGACTAAGGAAAAATAAATGTGATACGAAAATGGTTACAATACCTAAAATAAATTAGGATAAATGTTCTAATCCCCAATTAGGAAAATTTGAATTATAACCGCATTTAGACACGAGGTTAAGCTTAACTTGTGTTGTAAGTCTGCCCGGAACCGACCAGCAAATCCAGCAACCACAGGTAGTCAGCTTAATGTGAGGGTTCTAATGAATAAAAATAATCGTATAAAGGCACGAGGTTAAGTTCACTTATGGTAGAAGTTTTCCCAGAACCGACTAGCAAATCCATCATCCACAGGTAGCCAACTTAATGTGAGAGGCGTGGTAGGTATATATATATGTATGTATGTATGTATGTATATGTGTGTGTGTGTATATATGTATATATATAACAATCAACCAGTAAATAAATGGATAAGAATAGAAAATGTCCGTTGGGGTACAAAAAAAAGGCAACTTGGGACTGATAAATAGTTGCTTTAGGAAAATATGACTGTTATGGTTATAAAGGGCAATAAATAGGAAATGAAAGGAAATGGGTGTCATAAGGGAATTTATGATTGTCGTTTTAAACACGAAGTCCAAATTAAAAAAGGTATTAAATAAATATCCTATGGAAATAGGATTATAACCTTCCTGATTTATAATAATGGAGATAGAAAATATAGTTGTACTTGGTAGGTTAATAATGTAAGATATTATAAACCATATAAACCTGTGACGAAAATAGATGTTGTAAATATAGTATTTCGTATAAAGGGACTAAACGGAATGACTTAATAATGTAGCGTACTTTATCACAAAAAGGGAAAGGTGCTAAAGAAAAATAGGGTACGAATTAATAACCTTCGTGTATAGTCCGATTCCTGGGTCCTAAAAGGATAAGTGACTAGGGTTGAAGAGTCCACTTGGGAATAGGTTTTTCAGTATAAGGGACTTTAATGGAAGGTGTGGGGGGGCCTATCCAAATCTGGAAATTAAAAATGTCAGATATGGCCATCTATCCTACAGGAAGTAATAAGCTACCAAGGAGGTTATCTAATAAGGCTAACTAGAAGGTACAACGAACGATAAAATACCATCAATCACCTTATGCGGGGCAAGGGTATATGCGTGAATGACGGAAGCTTTAACTTGTAGGGCCCGTAGTTAGTGCCCTCTAGTTTATGTTAACACTAAATATATTAACGAGGGCTAATAAGTGACCAATAGGTCTGCCCAGGATCTTAAGCAATCAGGGGGAATCCACTCTATCTATCATTGATAGTGAGGTGTTAAATAAAAAAGAATAATGAACGAGGACATAGGTGGAAACCCGAAATAAGGGGCCCGCTCTTGATATAGTTAACCAATTAAGCTCTGGTATAAAGGCTTCACAAAATGTGTGTAAATGTCTTATCTCGGTATTATAATTTGAGGATACTACTTTGGGAAGAGTAGTAGAGTCGTGCGCAACACTAACAAGGTTGGTCTAACATCACTAAACTTGTTAGGCATACACTTTGGGTTGAACCAAATGAAATATATCAGTGTTATCTATGTTGTACATTTTTTAGTCACCAAAACTTGTTGTTCCGACCCCCTCCTCATTACAACCTCCCAATTTTCCTAGAGGCGGTCGGAAACTCACAGATGATTAAGTTTGGCTTTCGGTTCCCATTCTCTCATGCTTAGTATTAACAAAGTGACTTACTAGGTAATTACTTGAGTTAATGCTAGTTTATCCTATTTTGTTTCTGCTGTGAGTTATATTTATCGTACTCTGATTATGGTCATGCTTATTTATTGCAGGTACCAGATATACATGCTCCAGGCTCGGACGTGTTTAAGTTTTGGTTTTTGTCCAAATTTGGGTGCAGAAAAGTGTGGGGTGTTACATTTGGTATCAGAGCCTAGTTAAAATGATCAGAGGAATTAGTTAAATTAGGAATCGTGACAGAACGTAATTCGATCTTCTTTTCTATTTTTCTTTGTCTTTCTTACTCGACTTTAATTTATTTCGATAATGAAATTAGTCGTGGACCTAATTACAACATGGGCTTTAAGCGACTAAGTGTTGAAATATGTTGAATTCGGGCTTCTAGTCGATTTTGTCTTACCCTATAGTACATCAGCAATCTTGTCCTAAAGAGCATGAGGACGACATATGGTGGATTCCATTTGTTACTTCATTAAAATTCCAAATCTACCTTTGTTGAGATATTCAATTGAGTTCTTGGCCTTGTATTCGAGAAAAATTATTTTTGAAACTATTTAGAAAAATAAAATGGGTTTCAATGGTTTTGCAAAACGGTTTCGAAAATTGGAAGCCTAGTTTTGTAAAGATATAGTTTCTAAAGTTTTTCCATTTTGAAATATAAAACTAGAACATAAATAGTACTAATAATAAACTTGGTTTATAAATACGAAACTGTTTGTTTATAATAAAACTCCATTTTTGGAAAATTTTAAATTTGTCTTCGAAAAGGCTAAGGAAGATCTTTCATCCGGATTTTTGCGGTAATTGACTTCGAATTGTTTAGTTTATATCAGCTAGTAAGTGGAAAATCCATTTTAAATTCTATTACGCATTTCTAGCTAAATTATTTTGTAATTCATTCGTTCGTTGTGTAATAGCAGCATCGTTGTTGAGACTACAAATCCTTGGAGTTGGTTCGGGGTTTTGATTGCAGTCTTTAAATACCATGGTGATGAGGATAATTATTTTTGGATTGCGTTAAATCTTAAAAGATGATGCGGGTTGATTAATATTTTAATTCGGCCTAATAAGGTCAAGGTTCAACCTCTGTCCACCACTCATTTGGTAGTTAACCGTTTGGTGCTATACTAGGATGGTCAATTAGTTGATGAGCTTTGGTACAACTTGGACCTAGGACTCAACCGTAAAAGCTGCGTCCAAATTAGCCCCCTTAACTTCTTTCTTTCGTCCTTCCTTCCTTATCCAGCTGAACCATATTTATATCCTTTATGTCGTCACCTCATCTCCTCATTTTCCATGCTTGTTTGCGTGTTAGTTCTTGCCTCACTAGTACCCCAAGATCTAATTTCTTATCTCCGGACATTTCTTGGCCTATAACACCTAGTTGCACAACTCGATCTTACTCATACCATTTAAGTCTCATCCTTGGGTAGAGATCATTTGGTTAGATCAGAATGAGATAAAGGGTCTTTCCACTTTTGGGCTACGAAAATTTGGCATGGAAATTGAGCTTGCACCGTCCAATTGCTTCGAGATCTTAGAATAGTATTGTTGTTTGTGTTGCATCTGCCTTTGCTATACCTTTTTCGAATAGGTTCTTTCGAAGGAGATCGTCGTTTCAGAGATGAAGATTGAGCTATCTTTGGATGGTTTTTCTAAGGAGAATCTCGATGAGATTTTAGATGAAGATTTTCATTTCCAAGCCGACAAGTTTATCCGCATAGATGAACTTTACTTCACAAAGAGGAAGTTCAGGCCTCAAGGGGAGGGAGGAAGGTCGAGCTTCAGACGAAAGCTCCCGGAAGGAAATCAGAAGAGATCGAGGTGGGAAGACTCTAACACCAACTCGGTTGCCTTGAACAAGCCCATCTCGTATGTGTGTGTAATTGCAAAAGAAAGGGTCAATAACTTCCCCGTCTCGTTCAAGGCCAAAAATTGCCCCGAACCTCATGCCTATGGTAAATATTGTGAGTTCCATAAAACTAATGGGCATAAGACCGATGAGTGCAAGGTATTGGACGGGATTATCCAGAAACTTATCCGAGAGGGACATCTGAAGGAATTTATTTCAAATAAAACAGTATCAGCTCAACGTGCAGGAGGACAATAGAATGTCTCGGTAAATACGATAGAAGTTGCTATAGCGAAGATCAATCTGGATGTGGGAGCACCCGTAAACCGAATCAATGTGATCCATAGGGGGCCACACCATGCCGGAAGCTGTCCGAAGGCCAGAAACCAATACATAAAGGAATCCTTGGAGGGAATCTTCTCCGTCCAAGAAGAGCCATCGTTGAAGAACCGCGTTATGCCCTCAACATGCATATCCTCGTGGTCTCTCCGGAAGAAATAAAGAAAAGGGCCCATCATCCACATAACGACGCCCTTATGATAACGGCGCAGATAAGGCTTTCGGTTGTTTCTAAAATTTTGGTGGATACCGGAAGCACTGTCAATGTCATCTTCAAGCACGCCTTCGGTCAGATGGGAATTTCCGAGTAGAAACTGGAGCCTAGCAACGAACCAATCTTCGGATTCAACAAGGGGTCAACTCTAATGGGTCTAATCAACCTTGTGGTTCAAGTGGGGTTGTCCCTTCCTCGCAGGACTTTCGAAACTCTGTTCGTTGTGATTGATTAGCCGTCCTATTGCAATGCATTCTTTGGACACGACCGGCTTTAGAGGAGATGGATGCCTTCGTTTCTTCCAAATACCTCATGTTAAAATTTCTGACCAAACGGTGATGGGGTACCATCAGGGGAGAACAATTTCCCGCGAGTTGTATTTCGCGATGGTTGAAAAATACAAAAGGGAGTACTCTCTTCCGCTATTTTTATGCCTTCGGATAAGGGATTCTTACATCCCTTATTTGAGGCTAAGATAAAAGTAAATAAGACTGATAAAGGCACTAATGGTAGGTACACTTCTTTGAGGAGAAAAAGGAAAAGGTTTGATGAGGTAAACTCGACTGAAGAAGGAGAAATCATCATAGATTTGGATTCTAGAGGGGACATCGAAAGAATAAAACCAATAGAAGAAGTTGAAGAAGTAAACGTTGATTCAAAATATAAATCGAAGGTCATCAACATAGGGAAAAGCTATTGGAACCCCTCCAAAGCTACTTAATCCGTTTCCTACAGGTCAACAAAGATGTTTTCACCTGGACCCATTCAGACATGATTGGTGTCAACCCTTCAATTATGAGCCACACCTTAAATATTGACCCGTCGGTAACCCCCGTCCGACAAAAGAAGAGACAATATGACAGAGACCGGATAGAGGCCTTGAAGTAGGAGGTCAAAAGGTTGGAAACTAACGGGTTTATCCGAGAGGTCTTTTACCCGAAATGGTTAGCCAATCCCATGCTAGTAAAGAAGTCCAATGGGAAGCAGAGGACATGTGTAGATTATACAGATTTAAACAAGGCTTTTTTGAAAGATTGTTACTCTCTACCACAGATCGATCAATTAGTTGATGCTACGAGTGGACACAAGATACTATCCCTCATGGATGCTTATTCAAGGTACAACCAAATCCCTATGCACAACCTGATGAAGAACATACAAGCTTTATCCCCGACCAGGGGAAATTTTGTTATAAAGTAATGCCCTTCGGATTGAGGAATGCAGGGGCAACATACCAAATACGGGTAAATAGGATGTTCCAAGAGCAGATAGGGCGCAATATGGAAGTATATGTGGATGACATGCTAGTGAAGTCCACCAAAATAGAGGATCATCTAAAGGATCTGGAGTAAATGTTTGGTGTCTTGAGAAGTTACTAGATGAAGCTAAACCCTCAAAAGTGTTCCTTCAGAGTTCAATCGGGGAAGTTCTTAGGATACGCAGTAAGCAAGCAAGGAATTAAAGCTAGCCCTGACCAAATACAAGCTATTAAGGACATAGAGGAACCTAAAACTAGCAAGGAAGTCATGAGCCTAAACGGAAAGTAGCAGCCCTCAACAGGTTCATTTCTAAAGCCACCGATAAATGTGTTCATTTCTTCGATGTTATAAAGAAAAAGAAGAATTTTGAATGGAACCAAGAGTGTAGGAAGGCATTCCAGGCATTGAAAGTTTACATGGGAATGCCTCCGGTTTTATCCAATCCTGAGAAGGGAGAAGATCTATACATATGCATGGCTGTCTACAAACAAGCAGTAAGCTCGGTCCTGATTAGAGAGAATAATGGGACTCAACATCCTATCTACTATGCTAGCCGAAGGCTATAGGACGCGGAAACCTAATACCCTGTCATAAAGAAAATAGCATATTGCTTAATCCTTACCGCACAAAAGCTCAGTGGTTATTTCCAGGCTCACCATATTAAAGTTTTAACTAGCTTCCCGCTCAAGCAAGTGTTCAGCAAACCGGAAACCCCAGGGAGGCTAACTAAATGGGGTATTCAGCTTAGCCAATACGAAATTGAGTTCCACCTTGGGGAAGCATTAAATGACAAACTCTCGTAGATTTCGTGAACGAGTGCACAAACCTTATTTCAAAATAATCGATTAAAGAAAATGACTTGAAGACCAAATGGCAGCTCTTCGTAGATGGGGCTTCCAATGAGCAGGGAGTAGGGGCGGTTACGTAATAATCACCCCTGATGAACACCGCTTGCAATATGCCATGAAGTTAGGGTTCCCGGCAACCAACAATGTGGTTGAGTACGAATCCATGATAGTTGGTTTGAATCTAGCACTTCAGTTGAAGATACTGAGGATAGAAATCTTTAGTGATTCACAATTAATGGTAAACCAAATAAAATAGACATATTAAACGTAGGACAAATGGCTCATCCTATACATAAAGAAGGTACTAAAGATGCTGTAACAACCTGTATTTTTTTTTAATAACCTGTTATAATATAAATCGAGGCAGAATTTAATTATAAAATGTGAATCAAGGGAAACGGGCTATGCCATTGCGTTCGTCTCG
This sequence comes from Allium sativum, assembly GCA_030737875.1. Classification (NCBI taxonomy): domain Eukaryota; kingdom Viridiplantae; phylum Streptophyta; class Magnoliopsida; order Asparagales; family Amaryllidaceae; genus Allium; species Allium sativum. The sequence continues at coordinate 20,954,615 of CM060921.1, read as the reverse complement.
GAAAAATACGCGAAATAGAGTCCGAGTTTTCGAAAATCGGAGTCCGTATGACCCAGTTAAGGCCCATTGAAGTTTTCAGAAATTTCCATGTTAAAAACAGATTTGAATTTTAAGTTCAAAAACAGAAATTAGGGCAAACTGGCGTCAGGCGGGAAAACTCCCGCCAAGACCCCCATGTCGACAGGCATGTCGACAGGGGTCTGAGGGTGTCGACTGCCCTGTCGACAGCCCTGTCGACACGGGGTGGCCGGGCAGTTTTGCCTGGCGCACCATTTTTGATCTGGGCTTGGTTGTGTGGCTTAGTTCTGGAGACTTCCGAAATCTGATGGACCTAAACTAACCTAGGGTTAATCCTGGGGCTAAAAACACTTTAATCTTCTATAAATAAGACCCTAATCCTACCCTAAAACCTCATTTATTCATTCTAGTAGCTAAACTATGGCAAATTGATTTCTCAAATGGCCTCCACTTAAAAACCCTAGCCTCCACCCTCTTCAAAAATCATTCCTATGAAGATTTTGATGTTCATACAAGCATTTCTAAGTTGTATGAATGATCATTAGCTTGCATACATCATCAAGTTGCAAGCTTTATTGGCTAAGCTAGAGTTTTTGGAATTTTTGTTAAGAGTTTTCTTATTGGAGCTTTGTTTTGGGTTTTTATATGCTTGCATAAAGGGCTTCTCAATCTTTATTAGTAGATTTGTGTCTTCATAATATTAGTAAGCCCTCTTACCTTCATTTTAGAAACTCTAAAGTTAATATGTGATGCAAGTTGGGATTTATGCAAGTTTATTGAGTTATGCATGTTTATGCAAGTTCACTATGCCATGATTTGCAAGTTTATTGAGTTATGCATGTTTATGCATGTTCACTAAGCCATGATTTGCAAGTTTATTGAGTTATGCATGTTTATGCAAGTTCACTAAGCCATGATTTGCAAGTTTATTGAGTTATGCATGTTTATGCAAGTTCACTATGTCATGATTTGCAAGTTTATTGAGTTATGCATGTTTATGCAAGTTCACTAAGCCATGATTTGCAAGTTTATTGAGTTATGCATGTTTATGCAAGTTCACTAAGCCATGATTTGCAAGTTTATTGGGTTATGCATGTTTATGCAAGTTCACTATGCCATGATTTGCAAGTTTATTGGGTTATGCATGTTTATGCAAGTTCACTATGCCATGTTATGCATGTTTAATAAGTTATGCATGCTCATGCAAGTTCACTATGCCATGTTATGCATGTTTAATAAGTTATGCATGCTTATGCAAGTTCACTATGCCATGTTATGCATGTTAATAAGTTATGCATGCTTATGCAAGTTCACTATGCCATGTTATGCATGTTTAATAAGTTATGCATGCTTATGCAAGTTCACAATGACATGTTATGCATGTTTGACAAGTTATGCATGTTTATGCAAGTTCCATATGCCATGTTAGGCAAGTTTATCATGTTATGCATGTTTATGGTAATATGCAAGTTCACTATGCTAAGTTATGCAAGTCTAACATGTTATGCATGTTTGTTGTGATATGCAAGTTCATCATGTATGTTATGCCAAGTTCCCTCTTCCTATCCTTTATGCGTTATTACGAATATGTAAGCGATAGAATAACGTTGGGGGGTTTGGGTAAACTTAAAATACATGAAAATATAAGATTGGGAATTTACCTATTAAGTTAGGTCTACCCCTTGGGAATTTACCTATTAAGTTAGGTCTACCCAAGTATTTGTTGACTTGTAATTATGTTTTGAAATAAAGTGGACATGACACTTAGAAAACATAAGTGTGGCCAACTCGAGGTTGGGTTGAGTTTGTAGCGTAATTCTACCCGGAACCTACCGGCTTAACTAGTGGCTACAAACAATAGGACCCAATGTGAGAAGTTGGTCATGTGGTGCCAAGACCCGAGGTTAGACCAAGTTGTGGTGTAAATCTACCCGGAACCCACCGGCTTAACTAGGTAACCACAACAAAGTCTAATGTGAGAGGTTAAGGTGCATTAAATTAATTAATGCCTCATGATTAGGGTTAAGTCAGGGTCCTCTAATGCTTAACCAATTTGGGGATTCGAGGGATTGAAATGGGGTTAAGTTGTGAACTGTCGGTTACACTTAACCAATTTAATCCATTTGGGGATTCGAGGGATTGAAATGGGGTTAAGTTGTGAACTGTCGGTTACACTTAACCAATTTAATCCATTTGGGGGTTCGAGGGATTGAAATGGGGTTAAGTTGTGAACTGTCGGTTACACTTAACCAATTTAATCCATGATTAGTGAAGGGTTAAATCGCACTTAACCCTCTTAGGAAACCCTAGCAACGTGGTCTGTTCCAGCAGTAATCCCAGTTTGGTATCATCACAACCCTAGAGGCTAGGCTAGGGCGGGGCACGATTACTGGACTGATGTAAGCGACCAAAGCGATGGCTGAGTGGTACAGCGGTGCGGTTCCAGGCGGGCTACGGACGTGCACGTAGTCCGGTATTGGACAAACTCGAGGCACGGGTACCAGTAGGTTTAGACTGTGCATTATTGCTTCAGTGTCTGGGGTTGACACCCGAGGGCTTGATACACCCGAAGGTGGACCCAGCACAGTCTGACTACATCCATATGTGGGCCGTATGGACACCAACACTTGACGTGTTAGGCTTATAGGGAGCCGATCGACTAGACCGTTTGGTTGGACCTTATATTAAGGTCACTTCATGTTATTGGGTCAAAGCTTGGGCCAAGGGATCAATACCTGTTATGTTGGTTTGCTAGTACACCGTGGTGCAAAACTTAACCTTGTTTATGCGATGACACCTCTATCTATCTTGTAGTTAATTTATCATGCCAGTATGTTGTTATCTTTGATCATCTCAGTTTCCATCATGCTGTTAACTTTATTAGTTTATAGACTGATCGTAGCAGGGCTTACCAGTCTTTATGACTGACCCGTTTTCTTTTCGCTTCTTTTCTTCTGTTCCCCCCCCCCCCCTCCAGGTTCTCAGGGTGGGAACATTGGTGCTTAGCTTGGATCGCTTAGCTTGCTTGCTGGATTAGCTCATGTACGTTTGGATATTGAGCCCGCTATGGTTTATCACTCTTATTTGGGGATAGTACTTATGTATTTCAGTTTATCAGATGATGTTTTTATCTAGACTTGTAATTTTGGGAAATTGACATTCTGATGTACCAGACTTGTGTTTTGAAATGGTTTAAAAATCTTCCGCTGTTTTATCTACTTACTCTGTTTATTTACATATATATATATGTCATGTCCTGCCTTGTTATATCATTATGCATGTTTACCTTGTTTTAAAACGCCCCACCAAAGTCAGAGTTGCTTGCAAGAGCCACCCTGGCGGAGGTGGGGTGTTACATTTGGTATCAGAGCATATGGTTTACGAGAAGGGATAAAAAGGTTTTTAAAACTTTTGAAAAACTATTTTCAAAACCAAGTATAAAGTATTTTCCAAAGAAAAGTCTAGTTATTTTTAAAGGCTATTCCCCAAAAGCCATTAGCACTATCCTTTGACCCCTCGTTTGAACTCTTTTCTTTTCATTTCCAGCATGTCTGATAATCTCATCTTGCCCGAAGGAGTAACAATACCCGATTGGTTTCGTCGGTACTTGGAAGTCACGGCACCGGTCCCGGGTGTCTCTAATGTTGTCTTTCCAGTCAAGGCCGTTGTTCCTCCTCCTCCTTCCGTAGCTAATGTTCCTCTTCTCCCTCAGCCTCCACAAGCGGATTTTGCGGAAACTTGTAAGAACTTTAAGATGATGGGTGGCAAGAATTTTAGTGGAACAGAGACTTTTGTAGAGGCAAGGAATTGGTTGAAAGAGACCGAAGATCTTTTAGCCACCTTTGATATAGGTGACCGCAGGAAGGTTTTATTAGCAGTATGGTTGCTAAAGGAAGAAGCTGCATGTTGGTGGGTAGTCACCACCGCTACTAGGCCAATTGAGACTTGGGATGACTTTTGAGGAAGGTTTGGACTGAGGTTCTTATCACTGAAGCAAGGGGACATGACTATTAGGGAATACATAGATAAGTTTAATCAACTGGCTCGGGTCGATTTAGACTTGGTTAATACAGCTCAGAAGAAGGCCCTACACTTTGCTCTAGGATTAAACGAGCCATTACATGGTTTGGCCATGTCTCATATACCCTTGGGGGCGACTTTCGAGAATTTGGTGAATATGGCTCTACTTCAAGAAGAAGATAACAATGACAAGAAAGAGGTCAAGGCGAATGAGTCTCAAGGCAAGAGGGTAAATTCGGGGAAACGAGGCAAGAATAATAACAACCGCAAGGACAAGCCAAGAGAGAATAGGAAATGCAACTTCTGTGGTAAAGTTGGACATATATCCAGGGAATGTAGGAAGAAGAAGAGAAAGCGGGGCGAATGCTTTCATTGTGGTGAGTTTGGACATCTCAGCAAGGATTGCCCGAGGAAACAAGGGCAAGGTCAGACTCAGTGTGCAGGACTATCTGGAGGGCGAGTTCATCCCCTCAACACCGTTCTTCCAGCTCATGATAGAGGTAGTGTTTCTATTGAAAGTCTTGTTTACATTTTCTGATTTTCCCTGTTCGTACTTTGTTTGATTCTGGCACATCGCATAGTTTTATTTCATCTGATCTAGTTGAAAGTTTGCACCTAAGTACTAGTCTAGTTGATGATCCCGTATGTGTTTCAAATCCAATTGGGGGTTCTGCCCGTTTGTCTGTGGTCTGAGTGGATTTGAAAATTTCTATCTTGAGTATAGAATTCTCGTGGGATGTTTATATTCTCGGTTTCAGGGGATATGGGTTGGTTTTGGGCATGGAATGGTTGTCCTGTTTTGGAGCCATTCTTGGTTTTTGTATATAGGGTTGTGAGGCTCATGACTCGCCTCGGTAATACCCTAGAAATTTCTAGCAACCCTATGGGTCGCGTCATGTTATGTTGTCTTGAATCCCTCAACTCGTCTATCGATAGTTTGCAATCTGTGAGGGTGGTCCGAGAATATCCTGATATCTTGGGGGAAGTAAAGGGGTTACCCCTAGACGTGGGATAGATTTCCGCATTATCTGGTTGGTAATACCAAGCCAGTTTCGTGGCCGGTTAGGCACATGACCTCACGAGATGAGAGTTAAGAAAGCAAGTCAAGGAGTTGCTTGAGAAGAACTTCCTGAGACGAAGCATTTTCGAGTAGGGTGCTCCAGTAGTATTCGTTACTAATGTGGACAGTTTGCTTCGCTTATGTGTTGATTATCGTGAGAAGAATAGACAACCGTTACCAAGGATCGATGATTTGTTTGATCAGCTTGTAGGAGCATCTGTTTTCTTTTGATCTAGCTACCGGATTCCATCAGCTTAGGATGGCTGAGGATGGAATTGACAAGACTGCGTTTAGGACTCTAGATGGATTTTTAGAATGGCTAGTCATGCTATTTGGTTTGACTAATGCACCCACATATTACGTGAACTTGATGGGTAGGGTGTTTAGGGAGTCCTTGAACAAGTTTGTCGTGGTCGTCGTAGACGATATTTTGATCTCCTTAAAAGAACGAGGAAGAGCATGCTAGACATCTCAAGGAGGTGATAGATACGCTTAGAGCCACCAGTTGAAGGTCAAGTTCTCCAAATGTCACTTTGGAGGAAAGAAGTTGGATTTCTTGGGCACATAGTTCCTAAGTAAGGCTTAGCGGTGGATTCCGCTAAAGTGGTTGCGGTTTAAGACCGGAAAACTCTGAGGAGGGCAATTGAAGTAAGAAGCTTTCTCCGTTTGGCTAGTTAGTTAGCATTCCCTGAGCTTAGACTTACTCTTCTGGATCAAGAAGGGGGTTTCACAGGAAGAAGACCCGCAGTTAGTCAAGAACATGGACCAGTTGATTCGAGGTGAGATGTTAAGTCACCTCGCTAGATATATTATAGATGACAAGGGATGACTAAGGCGCGATGAGAGATTATGTGTTCCTCGAGTGGAAGACTTGGTAAAGAAGGTTCTTGAAGATGCGCATCACTCGAGGAGGTGGCCGAGTTGGTCTCAGGATGCATGTTGTGCCACCAGGTTAAGGCCAAGTCATAGAAGCCCGGCGGGCCATTACCTCCATTGGAGGTTCTGCAAGGGAAGTGTGAAAACCTCTCGATAGATTATGTGGATGGACTACCTAGATCAAAGAAAGGGAATACGGGTATGTGGGTCATAATAGGTAGACTCACGAAGAGTGCTCATTTCAGTCCGGTGAAGAGCGAGAGGACTGCATCATGGTTAGCAACGGTTTACCCTCAAGAAGTTGGCCAGTTTTGAAATAGCCTACAGGAAGCCATGGGTAGGCAACTGAATCTAGGTATGGCCTATCACTCATAGGCGGATGGTTCATTTCGATTAAGCATGAGTCATAGAAAATCACGTTTATAAGGGCAATTGGCAACGTGGATTGGTATTTTCAAGAAAAGTTCTGCTGCGTGGAATACTTTATAGTAAGTAGACGAGATCCAGGATTCACTAGTGAATTTTGGAGAGCTTGCATGAAATCATGAGGTTACAGTTATGTTTAAGCCAAGTATACAGAAAGAAGAATAAGTGGAAAAGGAAGACGAGAGGCGATAATGAAATGAGTTCCAACTCGAATTTGGGAAATAGGAGTTAGGAAGCCAAGAAATCATGAAGTAAAAGACGGTCAAAGCACAGTGGAGTTAAGCTCAAGGAAACGTGACTAAGAAGAGTGAAGACTAGATACGCGCATCATATCTCTTTTTAAGAGTGCATCCTTGATCCTTGTTTTCCTATGGAGCTTGCTTGCAAGTTATCTTTTGTATATATCCTCTCGATCCCATTCTCGATCTTATTTCTGTTGTAAACTCCATAAGGGGGTTATGACTCATCGGTTAGTACTATATGTCAGAGTTTGAATGGATTTCTTGTAATCCAAAAAGGAGTTTATCTTGCTTATCTTCTAAGATCTCTTTTTAGCATATCTCTCTGTCCATGTTTATCTAGTTTATCGTGTTTATCTTGTCATGAGAACCTTAGGTAGAAACCCTTGGATGAAACATGTATTTGAAACATGTTATGCTTGATGTTTGCAAGTGGTTGCAAGTGTTTGCAAGTGGTTACTCGTGGATGCATTATACACATTAGGCACTAGATCGGCTCACACACTCTTCATGTTGCATATGCATGAGTGTTTATACTTATTCATGATTGGAACTTGTTGTGCCACCACATGGATGTTGCATATGGATGAATGTTATGTGCACTCATATAGATACTATGAATTATGTTAGGAATTTGCATACATATGGATTCATTTCACTGACATACATATGCATTAAGGAGGTTTACTGTATCAGTAACCGCCTGATTTTTGCATTAGGTAAGTACATATACACACACTTTTGCATATGTTCATACCACATTTAGAATCCTTTAAGGACAATGATTGCTCGTGGATGATGTTTTGAGTAGATGGATGTTGGATGGTAGGATATGTTCTTCCTGACTTGAAGATTTCGGGGACGAAATCTTTTAAGGAGGGGAGAATGTAACAACCTGTATTTTTTTTAATAACCTGTTATAATATAAATCGAGGCAGAATTTAATTATAAAATGTGAATCAAGGGAAACGGGCTATGCCATTGCGTTCGTCTCGGAAAAATACGCGAAATAGAGTCCGAGTTTTCGAAAATCGGAGTCCGTATGACCCAGTTAAGGCCCATTGAAGTTTTCAGAAATTTCCATGTTAAAAACAGATTTGAATTTTAAGTTCAAAAACAGAAATTAGGGCAAACTGGCGTCAGGCGGGAAAACTCCCGCCAAGACCCCCATGTCGACAGGCATGTCGACAGGGGTCTGAGGGTGTCGACTGCTCTGTCGACAGCCCTGTCGACACGGGGTGGCCGGGCAGTTTTGCCTGGCGCACCATTTTTGATCTGGGCTTGGTTGTGTGGCTTAGTTCTGGAGACTTCCGAAATCTGATGGACCTAAACTAACCTAGGGTTAATCCTAGGGCTAAAAACACTTTAATCTTCTATAAATAAGACCTAATCCTACCCTAAAACCTCATTTATTCATTCTAGTAGCTAAACTATGGCAAATTGATTTCTCAAATGGCCTCCACTTAAAAACCCTAGCCTCCACCCTCTTCAAAAATCATTCCTATGAAGATTTTGATGTTCATACAAGCATTTCTAAGTTGTATGAATGATCATTAGCTTGCATACATCATCAAGTTGCAAGCTTTATTGGCTAAGCTAGAGTTTTTGGAATTTTTGTTAAGAGTTTTCTTATTGGAGCTTTGTTTTGGGTTTTTATATGCTTGCATAAAGGGCTTCTCAATCTTTATTAGTAGATTTGTGTCTTCATAATATTAGTAAGCCCTCTTACCTTCATTTTAGAAACTCTAAAGTTAATATGTGATGCAAGTTGGGATTTATGCAAGTTTATTGAGTTATGCATGTTTATGCAAGTTCACTATGCCATGATTTGCAAGTTTATTGAGTTATGCATGTTTATGCAAGTTCACTAAGCCATGATTTGCAAGTTTATTGAGTTATGCATGTTTATGCAAGTTCACTAAGCCATGATTTGCAAGTTTATTGAGTTATGCATGTTTATGCAAGTTCACTATGCCATGATTTGCAAGTTTATTGAGTTATGCATGTTTATGCAAGTTCACTAAGCCATGATTTGCAAGTTTATTGAGTTATGAATGTTTATGCAAGTTCACTAAGCCATGATTTGCAAGTTTATTGGGTTATGCATGTTTATGCAAGTTCAATATGCCATGATTTGCAAGTTTATTGGGTTATGCATGTTTATGCAAGTTCACTATGCCATGTTATGCATGTTTAATAAGTTATGCATGCTTATGCAAGTTCACTATGTCATGTTATGCATGTTTAATAAGTTATGCATGCTTATGCAAGTTCACTATGCCATGTTATGCATGTTTAATAAGTTATGCATGCTTATGCAATTTCACTATGCCATGTTATGCATGTTTAATAAGTTATGCATGCTTATGCAAGTTCACAATGACATGTTATGCATGTTTGACAAGTTATGCATGTTTATGCAAGTTCCATATGCCATTTTATGCAAGTTTAACATGTTATGCATGTTTATGGTAATATGCAAGTTCACTATGCTAAGTTATGCAAGTCTAACATGTTATGCATGTTTGTTGTGATATGCAAGTTCATCATGTATCTTATGCCAAGTTCCCTCTTCCTATCCTTTATGCGTTATTACGAATATGTAAGCGATAGAATGACGTTGGGGGGTTTGGGTAAACTTAAAATACATGAAAATATAAGATTGGGAATTTACCTATTAAGTTAGGTCTACCCCTTGGGAATTTACCTATTAAGTTAGGTCTACCCAAGTATTTGTTGACTTGTAATTATGTTTTGAAATAAAGTGGACATGACACTTAGAAAACATAAGTGTGGCCAACTCGAGGTTGGGTTGAGTTTGTAGCGTAATTCTACCCGGAACCTACCGGCTTAACTAGTGGCTACAAACAATAGGACCCAATGTGAGAAGTTGGTCATGTGGTGCCAAGACCCGAGGTTAGACCAAGTTGTGGTGTAAATCTACCCGGAACCCACCGGCTTAACTAGGTAACCACAACAAAGTCTAATGTGAGAGGTTAAGGTGCATTAAATTAATTAATGCCTCATGATTAGGGTTAAGTCAGGGTCCACTAATACTTAACCAATTTGGGGATTCGAGGGATTGAAATGGGGTTAAGTTGTGAACTGTCGGTTACACTTAACCAATTTAATCCATTTGGGGATTCGAGGGATTGAAATGGGGTTAAGTTGTGAACTGTCGGTTACACTTAACCAATTTAATCCATTTGGGGGTTCGAGGGATTGAAATGGGGTTAAGTTGTGAACTGTCGGTTACACTTAACCAATTTAATCCATGATTAGTGAAGGGTTAAATCGCACTTAACCCTCTTAGGAAACCCTAGCAACGTGGTCTGTTCCAGCAGTAATCCCAGTTTGGTATCATCACAACCCTAGAGGCTAGGCTAGGGCGGGGCACGATTACTGGACTGATGTAAGCGACCAAAGCGATGGCTGAGTGGTACAACGGTGCGGGTCCAGACGGGCTACGGACGTGCACGTAGTCCGGTATTGGACAAACTCGAGGCACAGGTACCAGTAGGTTTAGACTGTTCATTATTGCTTCAGTGTCTGGGGTTGACACCCGAGGGCTTGATACACCCGAAGGTGGACCCAGCACAGTCTGACTACATCCATATGTGGGCCGTATGGACACCAACACTTGATGTGTTAGGCTTATCGGGAGCCGATCGACTAGACCGTTTAGTTGGACCTTATATTAAGGTCACTTCATGTTATTAGGTCAAAGCTTGGGCCAAGGGATCAATACCTGTTATGTTGGTTTGCTAGTACACCGTGGTGCAAAACTTAACCTTGTTTATGCGATGACACCTCTATCTATCTTGTAGTTAATTTATCATGCCAGTATGTTGTTATCTATGATCATCTCAGTTTCCATCATGCTGTTAACTTTATTAGTTTATAGACTGATCGTAGCAGGGCTTACCAGTCTTTATGACTGACCCGTTTTCTTTTCGCTTCTTTTCTTCCGTTCCCCCCCCCCCCCAGGTTCTCAGGGTGGGAACATTGGTGCTTAGCTTGGATCGCTTAGCTTGCTTGCTGGATTAGCTCATGTACGTTTGGATATTGAGCCCGCTATGGTTTATCACTCTTATTTGGGGATAGTACTTATGTATTTCAGTTTATCAGATGATGTTTTTATCTAGACTTGTAATTTTGGGAAATTGACATTCTGATGTACCAGACTTGTGTTTTGAAATGGTTTAAAAATCTTCCGCTGTTTTATCTACTTACTCTGTTTATTTACATATATATATGTCATGTCCTGCCTTGTTATATCAGTATGCATGTTTACCTTATTTTAAAACGCCCCACCAAAGTCAGAGTTGCTTGCAAGAGCCACCCTGGCGGAGGTGGGGTGTTACAGATGCTTTCCTTATTTGAGGACTTCTCAGTTCATCAAATACCCCGCGGGGAGAATACCCAAGCGGATTTGCTAGCCAAGTTAGTCAGCACCCGAGGAACCCCGGAAACTCGAATAGTACCAGTGGGATATCAGGAAACGCCAAGCAATGAGCATGTAGAGTCGGGAATGAGTAAAGAATCATTAGTTTTAACCAGATCCCAAACCTTGAGAAGGGGAGACTGTAACAACCCGGATTTTAAGGGATACTAAATTGGAAATCCAAAAATAATTGGGTAATAATGATATTAAATATTTTCCAAAAATTAAATAAATGAAAATAAAAATATTAAAATTGATGAAGGGAGAAAATGACGATGGCAATAAAACGTTTGTGCAAAGTTGATATGAAGAATTTCATCTTTTTATTTCATAATGGAATTTGTTTAGTGAATGAACTTTTGAGAAAATGTATTATGTGTTCATAAAAGGAAATAATGATAATACGAGCGAAAAAGGTTTAATAAAAGAAAAGAAAAGAAAAGAAAACAAAAAAATAAATAAAAACGATAATAATTATAAATTAGTTAAGTGGTGAACAAATCCTTTGCATATAATAAAAAGACAAATTCAGAAATAATTGGAAAAGTGCAACGTTAATGAATGAATTTTTGTTTGATTTCATAAAGTGTGTTCATTTCTATGTGTGTTATTTAAATAATATAGAACAATGTTTCAAGTCATATATTTCATTAAATGTAGTAATGTGAGTTATGTAAGGTAAAATGAAGTAATGTTCATTTTTCAAAGAGAGAAAAAGAAAAGTCGAAATTTTAGATGCAAATGGAAAAATCTAGAAACAAATTAAAGAATGTTGTGAACAAAATATCTTAACATGAGATGACATGTCATCATTTTGTTCCTTAAATAAATAATAAAATAAGAATAAAAAGAGAGATTTTTGTTAAGAGAAATCTAGAAAGGGTATAAGGATAAAAATCCTTGTAAACCTCATTCCACGGGGAGATACGAACAATCTCATTTCTCAGGCAGAAGTCGTACGTAATTTCATTTCTCAGGAGAAACCGAAGAACTAAACTTCCTCTGATCTTATTCAATCTTTTCTTCCAAAGCTATTTTACAAATCAAAGATCAGAAGAAAAGAATTCTCAATTCAATTATTACAAGAAATGTTGTAATCAAAAGGCTTGCTGCAATAAATCTTGGAAATTGCATTTTTGGAGATCGAGGTAAGCGAAATTTGATCTTTCTCCTCATCTATGTTTCATGTTTGCCTAAACATTGTGTTTATGCCGAAAAGAAAAATCATTAGATGATAAAATTAGGAGGTATGAAATTACCTGCCATAATATGGCCATAGATCTTACATAATTGTTGTTTAATGATTGCATGCTTAATCCGTGCAATGGTCTGGTTTGATGGATGATTATTGAAGAGGAATTGGACATTAAAGTTTGTTGCATGCACATAATTTTATTGCAAGAAAGTTGTATGTTTAATTTCCCCATAGTTGTTGGATACATGCACTTTTAATGCATGCAAGGTGTATGCATGATTGTCTCATAGATAAACAACTTGATGGTTATTGAAAATAAAATTTCGATTTTGTTGGTATATGAAACTGAGATTTATGAATGTTAGCTGAAAATGCAAGCCAAAGAATATGGAATTCGTACTAATTGGTAAACTTTCTTCCTTTTTTGCACATGAACCACATCCATATTTAAAGCTACTGTAAAAAATTTGAGTTGAAAATGTTAAATTTCGAATTTCTATGATTTTTGCAAGTTGGATATATGAAAACGGAAGTTTTTGGAACACAGTAGAAAATGGGTTGTGAAGAATTGTAAATTTATACCAAATGGTTTTGAGTTTGGTTCTCAAATTTGGTACAAACAAACTAGACTTATAATCAAAGGTACTGTAAATTTTTTTGCTTTAATAGATTAAATGTTGATTTTATATGATTTTTACAAAATCAGTATATGTAAATTGATATTTTCAGGCCTAAACACAAATTGTTTTGGGTATAATCTTTTGGTTTCTTATACGATTTTGATAAGTCTTGATGTTTTGGTAAGCTTAAAAAATGTGTTACGACTTTTATGTTTTAAGATTTGTATAAATTTAATGTCTAGATTGTCAAAAACTTAATTCTTTGCAGCTGGTCTATCAATAATGATAGAATGAATTTTAAGACATGACTTACGAACCAAATTTCATATTTAGGATTTTGAGACAACTGTTGATCTACATAAGTGGCTTTCAAATATGATTTATAACATTATAACTTTATGGAATAGTAATTTGTGTGTATTTTCAATAAGTGGAATTTACTCCCATTTAGTAAATATTAAAGTAGTGCAATGTGGCATGGGACTAAGTAGTTACTATTTGGAAGCATATGACACTTTTTGAATTGATTTGGTTTTAGTTCTTCATTGTGTTGGCATACTTATATGACATTTTATGATGATATCTTTTTCTCTATCATGACTATTGTGATTTGATTTATTCTGTCATATTGTTTTATATATGACATTTATTATGAGTATCATATTGACTTATATATGATACTCTGACTTGATTGATTTTATCATATTGCTTTTATATATGACAAAGTTGAATATCAGCATTTTTTGTTTAATTCGGGTTGTGATTATTATTTTGTTTTGCATGTGATGGTATATTTTCAAAACATGATTAAGTTTACAAAGTGTTTAACACTTTGAACTTCATGGCATATTTATTATAAAATAATGTTTATAAAAATACTTTTGATTTCGGGATTGGGATAGAATGGACTCTGTTGCACCAATGGACCAAAACTCCATCTTGGTCGACCTGATTCAGGATCGCTACCTAAATCTATGGTTTTAAATTTCGCCCATCTACCACCAAAGATCAATGGTCTGCTACATTGGGCGATTTTGTTGTTTCGATAGGGATTCCCGATCGGTGGGTCACAGACTACAATAGATGGAGGCGTTGGGGTCCCATGTGTAGTGCCATGAACGGGTAGCATACAGCCTTCGCCTTAGACCGTCTTGCTTATCCTGGGTTGATAGTCAGGTGTGTTATGGCGTTATGAGTAAGTAACGGTGTTGATGTCTCGATGCACGCTCGAGCTATACCACTGTGATTTACAAATTAACGTCTGTTTATTTGGTATGTTATGAGTCAGGTTATATTTATCCAATAATCCCTTAATATTATGTTACATTACTATAATTGATCAATTTTATTATCATATTGATTTATATTTGATAATTTTTATGAGTATCATATTGATTTATATATGATACTCTGATTTGATTTATATTATCATATTGATTTACATATGATAATTTTTATGAGTATCGTATAGATTTATATGATACTCTGATTTGATTTATTTTATCATATTGATTTATGTATGATAATTGTTATGGGTATTGTATTGGTTTATATATGATACTCTGATTTGATTTACAAACGATAAATGCCATGAAGATTTTACTGGCTTTATTAATTATCATAAAATATTTATCATATGCATGTTATTGTTCTGTATATGTATTGTTATGAGTATTGTAGTGATTTAAATATGGTACTCTGTTTTGAGTTGTTTTATCATATTGTTTATATATATGATAAATGCAATATGGATTTCATTAGTTTATGATACTTAGACTTAATTATTATGAGTATCCTATTAATTTATATATGATTTGTTGAGAGCTTCGCATCGATTTTGCGATACTTTGTTTTGATTTAATTTATCATATTGATTTATATATGATATTTCTTAAGAGCATCCATTGATTTACGTGTAAAACTCTGTTTTGATCATATTGAATTATATATGTTATTTGTTAAGAGCGTCGCATTAATTTTTATGTGATACTCTAACTTGATGAGTATCATATTATTCTATATATGCTATTTTGTATCATATTGGTTTATATGTGATACTCTAACTTGATATATTTTGTAACGACCCGTATTTTTGGCTGTCTAATATTTAATTTAATTTATTATTTTAAATACTTTATTTGGAATATTAATGGATTTTTTATATTTAATTCGTTATTTAAAACGAAGTTTGAACGTTAATTTTATTTATAATATTAAACGAGCTCAAAATCGCGCTGCAGTTCGTAATATGGAGTTTTGAACTTCAACTGAGAATACAGGAGCCGATATAAGTCGGATTTCTGTGAAACGAGAAACGTTAGAACCGTATTGACGATAATTTTCATATGAAAGAGAAAAATCCAGATTTCGTGTTGTAATTTTTTGTTTATGGCCAAATCAAATTTTGAAAAAGTCACTGTGAAAATCGTTATTTAAATATCGACCTTTAAAATAGCCGTTTTGCAAACGGACTCAGATTTCGACGAAATCAGTTTCATTGGAACCGTATCGTTGAATTATTAAACAGTGTTGAATGGCGTGGCAAACCGATGTCGTATGTGACCACGGCAGCCACAAACGCCCGTTCAATTTCTATAGAGCGTATTTAATTTAATAAAGGGTTATTTGGGTATAACTTGAACAGACGATCGAGTTAAGCCACGAAACCAATTCCGTTGAGTTTGCATTGTCGATTAGAGTCAGGATAGGTATATAGTTTGTTATTTTTGGAAACAGGCAAAATTGGTGTCCAAAATGGCATTGCGGTGCGTGTAAAAATAGCCTACCGGTGAAACAGTCTCAAAATGCGACGAAACTGGTGCCATTGGGTTCGTATTGAAGAATTATTTTAGGATTGCATGGTTTCAAGCTGATTTGATTTATCTGGTGATCGTGAAAAAATTAAACGCGTGTTTATTTCTGGTTTTATAAAGGAATTTTTTTTCAAATGAAGTCAGAATTCGACGAAACTCGTTCCACTGGGTCCGGAATACCTTTTTACACTAAGATTTGCTTTTTTATCAGAAAACAGAAGTCATTTGTAGTGATTAAAATCAACTACTTTTGTAAATATTATTATATTATTAAGGCTCAACTATATATACCCCATCAAGCCGTCAAACCCTATTTTCGTTCTATAAGACAAACCAAATATAGTGAGGACAGTACCTCACCTAAGAAATGACGTACAGCCTAAAAGAAAACCGTGCCGACCAAGTTGTTTATTTTATTCACCCTACGCGAGCTAGCTACTGCAAACCTATCATAGCCTACATATTTTAATTTGCCTTTGTGCCCAAGCATACTTGGCCTCCACGGATAATTTGCCAATATAAATACAGCAAACTCATTTCTTTGCTTTAGAAGAGAAAGATGAAAACACACTCCTCACCTTTTTATATTTTTATCCCTTTATCTATTTCAAACCAATCGAAGGTGCCAACCAAAGAAAGGAAGGGCTGTGTTTGGGTTGGAGGAGGAGCTTCTGTAGTAGAAGTTTTTTTGATGCGCTTGTGGGCTTTGTGGACCGTACGAAAAAAAGGGGGCAAACGAGAAAAGGGGAACAATCAAAGAGCAGGACGTTGGACCAACGATGGAAACATGGAAGCATGCGTGAACGTTGAAAGTGGAAGGATGGGTTGAATGCAAACAAGGAGGGGGTCGGTTCAGAGGCTTTTGCTATCATTAGGCCGGAGTTGGTGGGGCTGAGGTGATGTGGTGCGGTGTACAGACTTGCTGACGGAGGCAGTTGAAATGGGGTAGCGACAGAAGCCTATCCTTTGGCCACCCACGTAATTTGTATAGGATTAGCTAACTAATTTGAGGATTTATATAACTAATGAATAACTGATTGTAATTTAAATCATAATAGGGTCCAAGTATTGGATGTCCAGCATGGGTCCGTTGGCCACAGGAGCAAATAACAATGCAGAAGTGCGGCAGTAAGGATCCAAGTTTGTTCAAACAAGTGATAATTTTTTATAGTTAATTAGGGTTGTCTAATTTAATTAATTAATATAAATGATCGAGTTAATTAAATCCTCAAATCTTTGAACTATGCAGGAAGGTGAGTGCTGTATGGTAAGGAAGGAACGTGGGAAACAAAACTAATGCAGAACTGAGTGGGACTTTATATTTTTAGTGTAATTAAAGTAAATTAAGTCTAAAGAAATTCCTAATTAGTTTATACTAATTATGGGATTAATAAATTATGAGTTTAATTCAAACTATGTGCAGGTCGGCGAAGAACAATGCGTTGGAAATCAACAGCAGGCAGGATTATCTGCTGTATTGTCCTAATCTTGAATTTAACAAAGTAATTATAAAATCAATCATAAAATTATCTAGAGTAGTTAAAAAGGTTAACGCTTATATGGTTATAACTTGTCCATAACTTGTGCTTATATGATCAGAATTGGACAATTTAAGAAGCATTGAGATCGTCTTGGAAATATCCATGTCATGGAACAGAACTGGACAAGATGGGAATCAACCGAAGTTTTTAATTAAATTAAACACCTGTTTAATTTAAATAAAAACCAACTGTTTCAACAGAAATCAAGGTGAGTTAAACTCACCCAGTATTTTTCCCATTTATATTTTTGTTAATTGGGTTTTTATTTTGTGTGCTCTGTTTGATAATGGTTGACTGTTTGCTAGTATAATTTATTTGTTGATTTAACTGATGAAATTAAACCGTCATTTAATTTCAGTGAAATACCAAATCGTTATTTGAACGATTGGTTCCAATAAAGGTAACTTACCTTGTTGGTCACGTTTATCAATAAACGTGTTTAATAGTTTGAATTGTTTGACCTGTTTGATCTATTTGAATTGTTTTAAACTGTGTGGAGATAACCGTTTTATATAGGGAAGAACAGGTTAGAGGAATCCAACTGGATTCCTCAAATATATTATTTATTTTCATATTTTTATATATGAAGTGTCATGATTGGGTAATTGATTTTAGTAGTGATCATCGACTGAAAAGTCAACCTGTGTTGTGTTTTAACCAATGGGCTATATTGGTTGAGTAATCGGCAGTAAATGGTATAAAAGTAAATTATTTTGTTTATACTGATTTACCGTCAGGTGAATCGATAAAACTGAAGTTATAAATTTACTTTATAACTAAAGATAGATTTCGAAATATAAATATTTTGAGTAAAACTTTATTTAAAGGAAATAAATATTTATGTTTATAATCAATTGTAAATTGATTTTTATAAAGTCAAACTGATGTTAATCCAATTTGTAAAGGTGAGAATGAGAAAGTTAACGTAACGATTAAATTTGGGTAATTTTGTTGTTGAGAAACAATTTAATGGAATTATTTAAAATAATTAATTACATTATTAATTTATTTAAAGAGAAAACGAATTGGCATCGATTAATAAGATAATCGTGTTTTGAGTAAATAAATTGACTCTTTAGTTGGATTGATTTCTATATTAGTATGTTTTGAATAGAAAATAGTTTAAATGAATATTTTTAGATTATAATAAGATTTTAAAAAGAGATTTACTGGTTATTTTAGTGAATAAAGGAATTAACTACCTATGTAGTTAATGGTTGAAATAAATCGTTATTGTAATTAATAATAATTTAGAGAAATTATTTTTAATGGGAATTTATCTAAAAGTAATCTAAGTTAAAAAGGAAATTTTAAGCAAATATTCTAGCTTTAAATAAATGTTACTTAATTGTTTGAATTAAGAAAAAGGAAATTCAGATGAAAGAGTTTGGTGATAAACCAGAGCTATATAAAAGAGATTTGAGGTGTTATATCGTTAATACTAAATTAATGTTATTTAAGAATGAGATTATGCGGGGGAAATGAAATAGGATTTCCAAAGCATGAAAACGTGGAATAGATATGAAAGGAGTTTGGTTAAAGAGGTCGAGTTAAAAATGGTGTGATATAAAGAAGTTATTGAATTGAGAAATGATGGTATTTTAGAAAAGGAGATTTTTAAAAAGGATAATAAGGTTTATTAAACCGTGTTTTGAATTAAATCGTGAATCTGAATCGATTTAGAATGAAATATTGGGTTTTGGATTACAACTTGTATCTGTCTGAAGAGATGAACGTTGTTGGTCAAGGTCTGAGAGGTAATTAGAATACCCCAACTTGATCGACTTCAGGATTATTGGAAGATAATATTAGTTGTAATGGTGAAAGAGGTAAGTATGATTTATTATTTCACTAGAGAAATAATAACGCAACATTTTTGGTTGAAATTTTGGAAAATATGTATAATGAGGATTCCAATGTAAAAAGAGAATAAAAAGGGCAGCATGAAACCACTACGATACTCTCGAGTTAGAAAGAGAACGTAAGGTCGAGTTTTATATACAAATAAATATTTCTTATTGTTTCAAGTGATGAAATATATGATAAGTCGTAACGTCTTTTATGAGTAACAAGTTAAATTGATTTCTCAATATTAGATTATATAGTAAGGTGGTTGATGTTTTGAAAGAGAAAATATACAATGAGTTATGATAGGATTTTCCTATGTATTAAAGATAAATCTGTTTAAAGAATAATCTTACGTATAATAAGAAGCGAGAAGCTATATTTGTAATATCGAAATGTTTAAGAGTTTTAAATTTACATTTGTTTTCAATTAAAAGGCCAAGTGATGCTGAATACCGAACCAGTGAACCCATTGAGTTGTCATGTTTGGAACATTGTCTATTTTGATTGCTAAATCACCGATTATCAAATCTATCCAATACGATTGTTGGTACGGAAAGACTGGGATCGAATTTACATTCGAAAACCATTTCGACCAAAAAATACGTGAAGAGATCAAGAGATGATCGAGGTGGAGCGTTGAAGACCGTAGATTTTCATAAACGGAAGAGCCACTAAAATTCTCTGCCTTGCAAACAGAGATAAGCTGTGATTCTGTCGTGATTGGAATCTACGGATTGCAAGGACTTCTCACTACTAATCCATGGGGTGATTCCTATATTGGATGCAGTAAGAGAGTACCTTCGGTTCATCCTGTTCCTGGATGACTTGTATGGATGAGTGTCTGACAAAGTATTTCCAAACGGTCACGTATATCGATTTCTTCAACTGTACCAAGAGTGGAAGCGGAGAAGGAAACTTCTTTTAGCTAACACATAATGCATTGTTGAGGACGTAAATCAGTGATTTGACGGATTTGACGAAGTGGCATTCGAAGTAAATCTGGTGTGATGATAAAGCGTATCCTCAAGCCTCATCAACCGGGAATTACAAAAATCGGGCAGGCAGCATGGCTATGTGGGTCGCTCCCATTAGGGTGTATAATCACCTATCTAGAGAAAATCTATTTGCTTCTTAAATCTATTTCGATGCTGTCCCTTTTGGGGAAACGGTGGGTCGCACTCAACCGTTGGTGATATACATTTGATACACTCAAGCGAAATGAGTGGTCGGTCATGTGTGGGTCGGGTTGCAAGACGTTCTTGTTGAACCCAGTGTATTCGCCTCTAGAGATACATTATCGGCAGGTGGTCCCATACCTTGTCATAATCGGAATCCAATTTCCAATAAGCGCCCGCGGTTTTGATTGTATACTATATATATGTGGAGCGTGAGATGCAAACGTTCCACTAGATTTTTATTTACTTGTAATTAGACATTATTGTAATATCAGACAAGATATTGGTTTCAAAAATGTTTTGGGTTATCGTAAGGTAAAAACCGTCTGTATTTATGTGTGGATTTGGTCTTACGATTACCCTTTGTTTTCGAAAGGATTTTAACTTTAAAATCAAGTTGTGTGATACCTTAATACTGTGCGAGTTTATCTCACTCTGGTTCACCAGATTGACCCGGTGTTTTGTAAATGCTCGGGTTAGCCCGGGGTATACAGGTTCAGATTATCAGATGCTGCGAAGTCCAGAGACGAGCTAGAGGTGTTCAGGCATATAATATTTCATAGTTAATATTCCGCTGTGTGTTGTGTATAGGGCAGATTACTATAACTGCCAGTGATGTTGATGTACTCTGATATGGTAAGTTTTATTTAAATCTCTCAATAAAGTTATTTCTATATTATATTTGGTTCCGCTGCGATGTGAGACTCTGTGGTGTGTTGGTTCTTCTTCTTCTTCTTCTTATATTCTAATATTTCTTTCTTTCTTATCTCACCCTCTAATTTCTTTCTAATAACGTCCAGTGTTTTCGATGTTTGGAAGGTCAGCATGAGTTACGGTAAAGGTATTTATGTCGATTTTCGGGGCCGAAAATCCTTGGGATGCTACAGTGGTATCAGAGCTGGTTGCTTAATTGGTACGGATGATAGGGGATTCTCGCTTTGCGTTAGGTGGCGAACGGGAGACTCTTACCCCTACATCTCCCAACAATGTGGGTTGGTCGAGTCGAGAGGCTGGCCGTAAAAGCAGTTCTGAGGTATCTCTGTAAGCCACGGGGGGAGGTTAGCCCTCTGCCATGGGGGAGGAGAGGATGGTTGAAAAGCCTACTCGAATCCCTGGGTCGTTATAGTGGTATCAGAGCTATTGGTTTAGTGATAACCTTGGCTCTGTGGCGAGACTCGATAGAGATAGGGTTAGTAATACCCTAGATTGAGTTTGAGTGTATTTATACGAGTACACGTATTTGTATTTTGAATATAAAATTATTTTTAATTTATTTCGAAAATGGGATAAATAAAATAATTTTACCTGAATTATACTTTGTATAAATAAAGGGAGGTAATTATTTTAAATTGTTGACTAGTTGTTTGGAATTTGTATTGCCTTGATTGATTGGTTTGAATGTGTTTGATTACGAGGTTGGATTGGACCAATCGAAGGACATTTCAAATTTGAAATGTGTAATGTGGAAATTTAACTCATGTTGGGTTGAATAAATCGTATGAATTAAATTTTGAACTGGAATATTGAAATAACATATAACTTTAAGTCTACCCCAGTTTGAATGGAGTTGAGTATAAATATCCAAATGGAATGATTTAGGATTATCTGGTTGAGTTTGATTGCATAAATAGGGATTTAAAAGTTGAATGAACTTGATTGAAACCAGTCTGAAATAGAATTGATTTATTGAGATAAATGGTATGGATATTTGAAACTAATCGATATTGTTTTGGGGACTAATGAAATTTATTTGAGTTGGCAGAAGTGCCAAATTAGCTTTAAAACCCATTCAAGAGAAAATTCTGGAGTTAATTGAATCCGGTTTGAATAGAGCTGCATAATAACTAAGCAAGCTCGAATATAAAATATCGTTTATCGCGTAATAACGCTCGCAAAAAGGTACGCCTATGCAGAATATGAAATTTTGGTTTTTATTTGGGTTTTGAATTTTTCCGACCCTGTTGGTCGATGGATATATATTTCTTGACCCCGCGATTTTGCAGATGTCCTCAAGGGAGAGTCTTCCAACAAAAATTCCAAAATTTAAGGTGTTGAAATTTTTTTTGAAGATTTTTTTTTTGAAAATTCTTTTATTTGAATTAAATTGGTTTTAAAACCAATTAGATTTGTTTTTGAAATAAAAAGAAGTTTTGACTAAATATTTTATAAAATTAATGGGTTAGTAACGTTCTTTCTTACCTTAGCAATTTCGAGGACGAAATTATTTTAAGGGGGGAAGAATGTAACGACCCGTATTTTTGGCCGTCTAATATTTAATTTAAATTATTATTTTAAGTACTTTATTTGGAATATTAATGGATTTTTAATATTTAATTCATTATTTAAAACGAAGTTTGAACATTAATTTTATTTATAATATTAAACGAGCTCAAAATCGCGATGTAGTTCGTAATTTGGAGTTTTGAACTTCAACTGAGAATACAGGAGCCGATATAAGTCGGATTTCTGTGAAACGAGAAATGTATTGACGATAATTTTCATATGAAAGAGAAAAATCCAGATTTTGTGTTGTAATTTGTTATTTATGGCCAAATCAAATTTTGAAATAGTCGCTGTGAAAATCGTTATTTAAATATCGACCTTTAAAATAGCGTTTTGCAAACGGACTCAGATTTCGACGAAATCAGTTTCATTGGAACCGTATCGTTGAATTATTGCACGGTGTTGAATGGCATGGCAAACCGATGTCGTATGTGACCACGGCAGCCACAAACGCCCGTTCAATTTCTATAGCGCGTATTTAATTTGATAAAGGGTTATTTGGGTATAACTTGAACAAACGATCGAATTAAGCCACGAAAAGAATTCCGTTAAGTTCGTATCATCGATTAGAGTCAGGATAGGTATATAGTTTGTTATTTTTGGAAACAGGCAAAATTGGTGTCCAAAATGGCATTGTGGTGCGCGTAAAAATAGCCTACCGGAGAAACAGCCTCAGAATGCGACGAAACTGGTGCCGTTGTGTTTGTATTGAAGAATTATTATAGGATTGGAAGGTTTCAAGCTGATTTGATTTATCTGGTGATCATGAAAAAATTAAACGCGCGTTTATTTCTGGTTTTATAAAGGAAAATTTTTCAAACGAAGTCGGAATTCGACGAAACTCGTTTAATTGGGTCTGGAATACCTTTTTACACTAAGATTAGCTTTTTATCAGAAAATAGAAGTCGTTTGTAGTGATTACAATCAACTACTTTCGTAAATATTATTATATTATTAAAGCTCAACTATATATACCTCATCAAGCCGTCAAACCTTATTTTCGTTCTATAGGACAAACCAAATATAGTGAGGACAATACCTCACCTAAGAAATGACGTACAGCCTAAAAGAAAACCGTGCCTACCAAGTTGTTTATTTTATTCACCCTACGCGAGCTAGCTACTGCAAACCTATCATAGCCTACATATTTTAATTTGACTTTGTGCCCAAGCATACTTGGCCTCCACGGATAATTTGCCTATATAAATACAGCAAACTCATTTCTTTGCTTCAGAAGAGAAAGATGAAAACACACTCCTCACCTTTTTATATTTTTATCCCTTCATCTATTTCAAACCAATCGAAGGTGCCAACCAAAGAAAGGAGTGGTTGTGTTTGGGTTGGAGGAGGAGCTTTTGTAGTGGAAATTTTTTGATGCGCTTGTGGGCTTTGTGGACCGTACGAAAAAAAGGGGGCAAACGAGAAAAGGGGAACAATCAAAGAGCAGGACGTTGGACCAACGATGGAAACATGGAAGCATGCATGAACGTTGAAAGTGGAAGGATGGGTTGAATGCGAACAAGGAGGGGGTCGGTTCAGAGGCTTTTGCTATCACTAGGCCGGAGTTGGTGGGGCTGAGGTGATATGGTGCGGTGTACAGGCTTGCTGACGGAGGCAGTTGAAATGGGGTAGCGACAGAAGCCTATCCTTTGGCCACCCACGTAATTTGTATAGGATTAGCTAACTAATTTGAGGATTTATATAACTAATGAATAACTGATTGTAATTTAAATCATAATAGGGTCCAAGTATTGGATGTCCAGCATGGGTCCGTTGGCCACAGGAGCAAATAACAATGCAGAAGTGAGACAGTAAGGATCCAAGTTTGTTCAAACAAGTGATAATTTTTTTACTTAATTAGGGTTGTCTAATTTAATTAATTAATATAAATGATCGAGTTAATTAAATCCTCAAATCTTTGAACTATGTAGGCAAGTAAGTGATGTATGGTAAGGAAGGAACGTGGGAAACAAAACTAACGCAGAACTGAGTGGGACTTTATTTTTTAAGTGTAATTAAAGTAAATTAAGGCTGAAGAAATTCCTAATTAGTTTATACTAATTATGGGATTAATAAATTATGAGTTTAATTCAAACTATGTGCAGGTCGGCGAAGAACAATGCGTTGGAAATCAACAGCAGGAAGGATTATCTGCTGTATTGTCCTAATCTTGAATTTAACAAAGTAATTATAAAATCAATCATAAAATTGTCTAGAGTAGTTAAAAAGGTTAACACTTATATGGTTATAACTTGTGCTTATATGATCAGAATTGGACAATTTAAGAAGCGTTGAGATCGTCTTGGAAATATCCACGTCATGGAACAGAACTGGACAAGATGGGAATCAACCGAAGTTTTTAATTAAATTAAACACCTGTTTAATTTAAATAAAAACCAACTGTTTCAACAGAAATCAAGGTGAGTTAAACTCACTCAGTATTTTTCCCGTGTATATTTTTATTAATTGGGTTTTTATTTTGTGTGCTCTGTTTGATAATGGTTGACTGTTTGCTAGTATAATTTATTTGTTGATTTAACTGATGAAATTAAACCGTCGTTTAATTTCAGTGAAATACCAAATCGTTATTTGAACGATTGGTTCCAATAAAGGTAACTTACCTTATTGGTCACGTTTGTCAATAAACGTGTTTAATAGTTTGAATTGTTTGACCTGTTTGATCTGTTTAAATTGTTTTAAACTGTGTGGAGATAACCGTTTTATATAGGGAAGAACAGGTTAGAGGAATCCAACCGGATTCCTCAAATATATTATTTATTTTCATATTGTTATATATGAAGTGTCATGATTGGGTAATTGATTTTAGTAGTGATCATCGACTGAAAAGTCAACCTGTGTTGTGTTTAAACCAATGGGCTATATTGGTTGAGTAATCGGTAGTAAATGGCCTAAAAGTAAATTATTTTGTTTATATTGATTTACCGTCAGGTGAATCGATAAAACTGAAGTTATAAATTTACTTTATAACTAAAGATAGATTTCGAAATATAAATATTTTGAGTAAAACTTTATTTAAAGGAAATAAATATTTATGTTTATAATCAATTGTAAATTGATTTTTATAAAGTCAAACTGATGTTAATCCGATTTGTAAAGGTGGGAATGAGAAAGTTAACGTAACGATTAAATTTGGATAATTTTGTTGTTGAGAAACAATTTAATGGAATTATTTAAAATAATTAATTACATTTTTAATTTATTTAAAGAGAAAAAGAATTGGCATTGATTAATAAGATAATCGTGTTTTGAGTAAATAAATTGACTCTTTAGTTGGATTGATTTTTATATTAGTATGTTTTGAATAGAAAATAGCTTAAACGAATATTTTTAGATTATAATAAGATTTTAAAAAGAGATTTACTGGTTATTTTAGTTAATAAAGGAATTAACTACCTATGTAGTTAATGGTTGAAATAAATCATTATTGTAATTAATAATAATTTAGAGAAATTATTTTTAATGGGAATTTATTTAAAAGTAATCTAAGCTAAAAAGGAAATTTTAAGCAAATATTCTAGCTTTAAATAAATGTTACTTAATTGTTTGAATTAAGAAAAAGAAAATTCAGATGAAAGAGTTTGGTGATAAACCAGAGCTATATAAAAGAGATTTGAGGTGTTATATCGTTAATACTAAATTAACGTTATTTAAGAATGTGATTAAGCGGGGGAAATGAAATAGGATTTCCAAAGCATGGAAACAAGGAATAGATATGAAAGGAGTTTGGTTAAAGAGGTCGAGTTAAAAATGGTGTGATATAAAGAAGTTATTGAATTGAGAAATGATCCTATTTTAGAAAAGGAGATTTTTAAAAACGATAATAAGGTTTATTAAACCGCGTTTTGAATTAAATCGTTAAATGGAATCTGAATCGATTTAGAATGAAATATTGGGTTTTGGATTACAACTTGTACCCGTCTGAAGAGATGAACGTTGTTGGTCAAGGTCTGAGAGGTAATTAGAATACCCCAACTTGATCGACTTCAGGATTATTGGAAGATAATATTAGTTGTAATGGTGAAAGAGGTTAGTATGATTTATTATTTCACTAGAGAAATAATAACGCAAAATTTTTGGTTGAAATTTTGGAAAATATGTATAACGAGGATTCCAATGTAAAAAGAGAATAAAAAGGGCTGCGTGAAACCACAGCGATACTCTCGAGTTAGAAAGAGAATGTAAGGTCGAGTTTTATATACGAATAAATATGTCTTATTGTTTCAAATGATGAAATATATGATATGTCGTAACGTCTTTTACGAGTAACAAGTTAAATCGATTTCTCAATATTAGATTAAATAGTAAGGTGTTGATGTTTTGAAAGAGAAAATATACAATGAGTTATGATAGGATTTTCCTATATATTAAAGATAAATCTGTGTAAATAATAATCTTACGTACAATAAGAAGCGAGAAGCTATATTTGTAATATCGAAATGTTTAAGAGTTTTAAATTTACATTTGTTTTCAATTAAAAGGCCAAGTGATGCTGAATACCGAACCAGTGAACCCATTGAGTTGTCATGTTTGGAACACTGTCTATTTTGATAGTTAAATCACCGACTATCAAATCTGTCTAATATGATTGTTGGTACGGAAAGACCGGGATCGAATTTACATTCGAAAACCATTTCGACCAAAAAATACGTGAAAAGATCAAGAGATGATCGAGGTGGAGCATTAAAGACCGTAGATTTTCATAAACAGAAGAGCCACTAAAATTCTCTGCCTTGCAAACAGAGATAAGTTGTGATTCTGTCGTGATTAGAATCTACGGGTTGCAAGGACTTCTCGCTACTGATCCATGGGGTGATTCCTATATTGGATGCAGTAAGAGAGTACCTTCGGTTCATCCTGTTCCTGGATGACTTGTATGGACGAGTGTCTGACAAAATATTTCCAGATGGTCACGTATATCGATTTCTTCAACTGTACCAAGAGTGGAAGCGGAGAAGGAAACTTCTTTTAGCTAACACATAATGTATTGTTGAGGACGTCAATCAGTGATTTGACGGATTTGACGATGTGGCATTCGAAGTGAATCTGGTGTGATGATAAAGCGTAGCCTCAAGCCTCATCAACCGGGAATTACAAAAATCGGCCAGGCAACATGGCTATGTGGGTCGCTCCAATTGGGGTGTATAATCACCTATCTAGAGAAAATCTATTTGCTTCTTAAATCCATTTCGATGCTGTCCCTTTTCGGGAAACGGTGGGTCGCACCCAACCGTTGGTGATATACATTCGATACACTCAAGCGAAATGAGTGGTCGGTCATGTGTGGGCCGGGTTGCAAGACGTTCTTGTTGAACCCAGTGTATTTGCCTCTAGAGATACATTATCGGCAGGTGGTCCCATACCTTATCATAATCGGAATCCAATTTCCAATAAGCGCCCGCGGTTTTGATTGTATACTATATATATGTGGAGCATGAGATGCAAGTGTTCCACTAGATTTTTATTTACTTGTAATTAGACATTATTGTATTATCATACAAGATATTGGTTTCAAAAATGTTTTGGGTTATCGTAAGGTAAAAACCGTATGTATTTATGTGTGGATTTGGTCTTACGATTACCCTTTGTTTTCGAAAGGATTTTAACTTTAAAATCAAGTTGTGTGATATCTTAATATTGTGCGAGTTTATCTCACTCTGGTTCACCAGACTGACCCGGTGTTTTGTAAATGCTCGGGTTAGCCCGGGGTATACAGGTTTAGATTATCAGATGCTGCAAAGTCCAGAGACAAGCTAGAGGTGTTCAGGCTACTACATAGTTACTATTCTGCTGTGTGTTGTGTATAGGGAAGATTACTATAACTGCCCAGTGATGTTGATGTACTCTGATATGGTAAGTTTTATTTAAAGCTCTCAATAAAGTTATTTCTATATTATATTTTGTTCCGCTGCGATGTGAGACTCTGTGGTGTGTTGGTTCTTCTTCTTCTTCTATTCTAATATTTCTTTCTTTCTTATCTCACCCTCTAATTTCTTTCTAATAACGTCCAGTGTTTTCGGTGTTTGGAAGGTCAGCATGAGTTACGGTAAAGGTATTTATGTCGATTTTCAGGGCCGAAAATCCTTGGGTCGCTACATATTTCATCATTTTATTTTACATATGATGATTGATGTCGGTATTGTATAGAGTTACATACAATACGTACGTTTGGAGTTATGACTTATTTAAATGAGATGATTATGCTAAAATTTTCATATATAGTAACATTCATATGCCCCTCGTTGACTTATACATGTGGCATCATTTATCTTTTGTTGCCAAATTTTGATCTGCATAGATTCTTACTTCACTTACACTAGAAATATTCTGCCCCGTGTTATTTATTTTACAGTCATCGAGTCATGTTGAGGATTGTTCGTAGGTTTGGTTTCGTGGACTGTAACAACATTCTTATCTTTTTCCACATTTTGGGGTTTTGGATATGTAGCTTTGGACTTGTCAGTAGCTAGTAGTTCATTATGGTATGTATGCTATTATGTATTCTAGGAGTGTGTACTATGGACATCACTATTATGATATGTATTATGTATTATGTTGCGACTGATTCTATTATATTTTGTACTATGCAATTTACGAAATTTTCTTATACCATTGCTTTGAACCCAGACTGAGCACGAATGGTAAGTTGAAAGGTTTTAAAATTTTCGTACCAGTGTTCGTTCAAAGGAAAAAGTATAGCATTTAGCCCTATCGAGTCTCATTCTCCATGCTTTCCGACAGTAATTCTTAGTATTGCTCTTGGTTAGCATGGGTATATGGGTCGGGCATCACATTTTTGGCATCAGAGCCAGGTTGTATATAGTACAAAATATATTTAGAATGTCGTTAGCACAAGATAGTAGAAGCATCGTACATATCTATACGTCTTTGAGTATCACTCCCTTTATACAATAATAGTTATTTATATATGATCCATAACCCCAAGTCGTTAATTGATCTAGTGTGAAAAAAACGTGAATATGACAAAACATACACATTTTACATTGATTGTTTGATCAGATTTGGATGATTAAGTAAATTGTTTGGTGCTTTAGTAAGGTATGCCCTATTGCTTTGGGTTGAATCTATAATTTAGTTACAGATGTATCCCGTATATAAAAATTGCGAGGACACAATTTTTGTAAGGGGGAACTCTGTAACAACCCGGAATTTTAGAGATACGGAATTGGAAATCCAAAAGTAAATGGGTAATAATGATATTAAATATTTTCCGAAAATTAAATAAATGAAAATAAAAATATTAAAATTGATGAAGGGAGAAAATGATGTTGGTAATAAAATGTTTGCACAAAGTTAATACGAAGAATTTCATCTTTTTATTTCATAATGGAATTTGTTTAGTGAATGAACTTTTGAGAAAAATGTATTTATGTGTTCGTAAATGGAAATAATGATAATACGGGCGAAAAAGGTAAAAATGATAATAATTATAAATTAGTTAAGTGGTGAACAAATCCTTTGCATATAATAAAAAGACAAATTCAGAAATAATTGGAAAAGTGCAACGTTAATGAATGAATTTTTGTTTGATTTCATAAAGTGTGTTCATTTCTATGTGTGTTATTTAAATAATATAGAACAGTGTTTCAAGTCATAGGGAAAAATTATATTTTGTTAAATGTAGTAATGTGAGTTATGTAAGGTAAAATGAAGTAATGTTCATTTTTCAAAGAGAGAAAAAGAAAAGTCAAAATTTTAGATGCATATGGAGAAATCTAGAAACTAACTAAAGAATGTTGTGAACAAAATATCTTAACATGAGATGACATGTCATCATT
This sequence comes from Allium sativum, assembly GCA_030737875.1. Classification (NCBI taxonomy): domain Eukaryota; kingdom Viridiplantae; phylum Streptophyta; class Magnoliopsida; order Asparagales; family Amaryllidaceae; genus Allium; species Allium sativum. The sequence continues at coordinate 20,924,240 of CM060921.1, read as the reverse complement.
TTGTTCCTTAAACAAATAATAAAATAAGAGTAAAAAGAGAGATTTTTGTTAAGAGAAATCTAGAAAGGGGTATAAGGATAAAAATCCTTGTAACCCTCATTCCATGGGGAGATATGAACAATCTCATTTCTCAGGCAGAGGCCGTACGTAATTTCATTTCTCAGGAGAAACCGAAGAACTAAACTTCCTCCGATCTTATTCAATCTTTTCTTCCAAATCTATTTTACAAATCAAAGATCAGAAGAAAAGAATTCTAAATTCTAATTCAATTATTAGAAGAAATGTTGTGATTAAAAGGCTTGATGTAACAGATCTTGGAAATTGCATTTTTGGAGTTCGAGACAAGTGAAATTTGTTCTTTCTCCTCGTCTAGATTATGGTTTTATGTTTCATGTTTGCCTAAACATTGTGTTTAGGCCGGTAAAGAAAAATCATTGGATGATAAAATTGGGGGGTATGAAATTATCAGCCATAATATGGCCATAGATCTTACATTATTGTTGTTTAATGATTGCATGCTTAATCCATGCAATGGTTTGGTTTGATGGATGATTATTGAAGAGGAATTGTACATTATAGTTTGTTGCATGCACAAAATTTTACTGAATGCAAGTTGTAAGTTTAATTTCCCTATAGTTGTTGAATACATACACTTTTAATGCATGCAAGGTGCATGCATGATTATCTCATAGATAAACAATTTGATGGTCATTGAAAATAAAATTTTGATTTTGTTGGTATATGCAACTGAGATTTATGAATGTTTGCTGAAAATACTAGCTAAAGAATATGGAATTCGTACCAATTGGTAAACTTTCTTCCTTTGAATTTTTTTTCACATGAACTACATCCATATTTAATGCTACTTTAAAAAAATTGAGTTGAAAATGTTAAATTTCGAATTTCTATGATTTTTGCATGGAGGTTTTTGGAACACAGCAGAAAATGGGTTGTGAAGAATTGTAAATCTGCAGCAAATGGTTTTGAGTTTGGTTCTCAAATTTGGTACATACAAACTAGTCTGATATTCAAAGGTACTGTAAAAAATTTAGCTTTAAAAGATTAAACGTTGATTTTATATGATTTTTACAAAATCAGTAAAATGATATTTTCAGGCCTAAACACAAATTGTTTTGGATATAATCTTTTAGTTTGTTATATGATTTTGATAAGTCTTGAAGCTTTGGAAAGCTTGAAAAAATGTGTTACGACTTTTATGTTTTAAGATTTGTATAAATTTAATGTCTAGATTGTCAAAAACTCAATTCTTTGCAGCTAGTCTATCAATAAAGATAGAATGAATTTTAAGACATGACTTACGAACCAAATTTCATATTTAGGATTTTGAGACAATAGTTGATCTACATAAGTGGCTTTCAAATACGATTTATAACATTATAACTTTGTGGAATAGTTATTTGTGTGTATTTTCAATAAGTGGAATTTACTCCCATTTAGTAAATATTAAAGTAATGCAATGTTGTATGGGATGCAAGTGCATTTATTAAGTAGTTACTATTTGGAAGTACATGACACATTTTGAATTGATGTGGTTTTAGTTCTTCATTGTGTTGGCATACTTATATGCCATTCTGATGATGATATCTTTTTCTCTATCGCAACTATTGTGATTTGATTTATTTTGTCATATTGTTTTATATATGACATTTATTATGTGTATCATATTGATTTATATATGATACTCTGACTTGATTGATTTTATCATATTGCTTTTATATATGATAAAGTTGAATATCAGCTTTGTTTTTTTAATTCGATTTAAGATTATTATTTTGTTTTACATGTGATGGTATATTTTCAAAACATGATTAATTTTACAAAGTGTTTTGACGTTATAAACACTTTGAGCTTCATGGTATATTTATTATAAAATAATGCTTACAAAAATACTTTTGATTTCGGGATTGGGATAGATTGGATTGGGATAGATTGGACTCTGTTGTACCAATGGACCAAAAATCCATCTTGGTCGACCTAACTCAGGATCGCTACCAGAATCGATGGTTTTAAATTTCTCCCATCTACCACCAAAGGTCAACGGTCTGCTACATTGGGCAATTTTGTTGTTTCGATCGGGATTCTTGATCGGCGGGTCACGGACTACAATAGATGGAGGCGTAGGGATCCCACATGTAGTGCTGTGAACGGGTAGCATATGTCCTTCGCCTTGGATCGTCTTGGTCATCCTAGGTTGATTGCCAGGTGTGTTATGGCATTATAAGCAAGTTACGATGCTGATGCCTCGATGCACGCTCGAGCTGTACCAATATGATTTACAAATTAACGTCTGTTTATTTGGTATGTTATGAGTCAGGTTATATTTATCCCATAATTCCCTAATATTAAATTACATTACTATAATTGATCAGTTTTATTATCGTATTGATTTATATATGGTAATTGTTGTGAGTATCGTATTGATTTATATATGATACTCTGATTTGATTTATATTATCATATTGATTTATATATGATAATTGTTATGAGTATCGTATTGATTTATATATGATACTCTGATTTGATTTATTTTATCGTATTGATTTGTATATGATAATTGTTATGATTATTGTATTGATTTATATATGATACTCTGATTTGATTTACAAACGATAAACGCCATGAAGATTTTATTGATTTGATTAATTATCATAAAATATTTATTATATGCATCATATTATTCTGTATACGTATTTGTTATGAGTATCGTAGTGATTTATATATGGTACTCTGTTTTGAGTTGTTTTATCATGTTGTTTTTATATATGATAAATTTCATGTGGATTTCATTAGTTTATGATACTCAGACTTAATTATTATGAGTATCCTATTAATTTATATATGATTTTTTGAGAGCTTCGCTTCGATTTTGCGATACTTTGTTTTGATTTAATTTATCATATTGATTTATATATGATATTTGTTAAGAGAATCCGTTGATTTAAGTGTGATACTCTATTTTGATCATATTGAATTATATATGATATTTGTTAATAGCATCGCATTAATTTTTATGTGATACTCTGACTTGATGAGTTTCATGTTATTCTATATATGCTATTTTGTGTCATACTGATTTATATGTGATGCTCTAACTTTATTTATTTCATCATTTTATTTTACATATGATAACAGATGTTGGAATTGTATAGAGTTACATACAATATGTACGTTTTGGAATTATGACTTATTTAAATGAGATGATTATGCTAAATTTTTCATATATAGTAATATTCATATGCCTCTCGTTGACTTATACATGTGGCATCATTTATCTTTTGTTGTCAAATTTTGATCTGCATAGATTCTTACTTCGCTCACACTAGAAATATTCTAACCCATATGATATATTTTACAATCATCGGGTCAGGTTGAGGATTGTTCGTAGGTTTGGTTTCGTGGACTGTAGCAGCATTCTTATCTTTTTCCACGTTTTGGGGTTTTGGATATGCAGCTTTGGACTTGTCGGTAGCGAGTAGTTCATTATGATATGTATGCTATTATGTATTTTGGGAGTGATATTATGTATTATGGACATCACTATTATGATATGTATTATGTTGCGATTGATTCTATTATATTTTGTACTATGCAACTTGGGAAATTTTCTTATACTATTGCTTTGAACCTAGACTGAGCACGAATGGTAAGTTGAAAGGTTTTAAAATTTTCATGCCAGTGTTCATTCAAATGAATGAGTATAGCTTTAGCCCTATTGAGTCCCATTCTCCGTGCTTTCCGACAGTAATACTTAGTATACTCTTGGTTAGCATGGGTATAGGGGTCGGACGTCACATTTTTGGTATCAGAGCCAGGTTGGATATAGTACAAAACATAATTAGAATGCCGTTAGCATAAGATAGAAGAAACATCGTACATATCTATACGTCTTTGAGTATCACTCCCTTAATACAATAATAGTTATGTATATATGATCCATAACCCTAAGTCATTAACTGATCTAGTGTGAAAAAAACATGAATATGACTAAACGTACCCATTTTACATTGATTGTTTGATCAGATTTGGACGATTAAGTAAATTTTTTGATGCTTCAGTAAGGTATGCCCTATTTCTTTGGGTTGAGTCTATAATTAAGTTACAGATGTATCCCGTATATAAAAATTGCGAGGACGCAATTTTTGTAAGGGGGGATGTCTGTAACAAGCCGGAATTTTAGGGATAGTGAATTGGAAATCCAAAAATAAATGGGTAATAATGATATTAAACAATTTCCGAAAATTAAATAAATGAAAATAAAAATATTAAAATTGATGAAGGGAGAAAATAACGATGGCAATAAAACGTTTGTGCAAAGTTAATATGAAGAATTTCATCTTTTTATTTCATAATGGAATTTATTTAGTGAATGAACTTTTGAGAAAAAAGTATTTATGCGTTCATAAAAGGAAATAATGATAATACAGGCGAAAAAGGTAAAAAAGAAAAGAAAAGAAAAGAAAATAAATAAATAAAAATGATAATAATTTTAAATTAGTTAAGTAGTGAACAAATCCTTTGCATTTAATAAAAAGACAAATTCAGAAATAATTGGAAAAGTGCAACGTTAACGAATGAATTTTTGTTTGATTTCATAAAATGTGTTCATTTCTATGTGTGTTATCTAAATAATATAGAACAATGTTTCAAGTCACAGGGAAAAACTATATTTCATTAAATGTAGTAATGTGAGTTATGTAGGGTAAAATGAAGTAATTTTCATTTTTCAAAGAGAGAAAAAGAAAAGTCAAAATTTTAGATGCATATGGAGAAATCTATATACAAATTAAAGAATGTTGTGAACAAAATATCTTAACATGATATGACATGTCATCATTTTGTTCCTTAAATAAATAATAAAATAAGAATAAAAAGTATGATTTTTGTTAAGAGAAATCTAGAAGGGGTATAAGGATAAAAATCCTTGTAACCCTCATTCCACGGGGAGATACGAACAATCTCATTTCTTAGACAGAAGCCGTATGTAATTTCATTTCTCAGGAGAAACCGAAGAACTAAACTTCCTCTGATCTTATTCAATCTTTTCTTCCAAATCTATTTTACAAATCAAAGATCAGAAGAAAAGAATTCTCAATTCTAATTCGATTATTAGAAGTAATGTTGTAATCAAAAGGCTTGCTGTAACAGATCTAGGAAATTGCATTTTTGGAGTTCGAGGTAAGTGAAATTTGATCTTTCTCCTCATCAAGATTATGTTTTTATGTTTCATGTTTGCCTAAACATTGTGTTTAAGTAGGTAAAGAAAAATCATTGGATGATAAAATTGGGAGGTATGAAATTATCAGCCATAATATGGCCGTAGATCTTACATAATTGTTGTTTAATGATTGCATGCTTAATCCATGCAATAGTTTGGTTTGATGGATGATTATTGAAGAGGAATTTTACATTAAAGTTTGTTGCATGCACAAAATTTTATTGCATGCAAGTTGTATGTTTAATTTCCTCATAGTTTTTGAATACATACACTTTTAATGCATGCAAGGTGTATGCATGATTGTCTCATAGATAAACAACTTGATGGTTATTGAAAATAAAATTTTGATTTTGTTGGTATATGCAACTGAGATTTATGAACGTTAGCTGAAAATATTAGCTAAAGAATATGGAACTCGTACCAATTGGAAAACTTTCTTCCTTTGAATTTTTTTGCACATGAACTACATCCATATTTAAAGCTACCGTAAAAAAATTGAGTCGAAAATGTCAAATTTCGAATTTCTATGATTTTTGCAAGTTGGATATATGAAAATGGAGGTTTTTGGAACACAACAGAAAATTGGATGTGAAGAATTGTAGATCTGTACCAAATGGTTTTGTGTTTGGTTCTCAAATTTGGTACATAGAAACTAGACTAATATTCAAAGGAACTTTAAAATTTTTAGCTTTAAAAGATTAAATTTTGAATTAATATGATTTTTACAAAATCAGTATATGTAAATTGATATTTTCAGGCCTGAACACAAATTGTTTTGTGTATAATTTTTTGGTTTCTTATGGGATTTTGATAAGTCTTGAAATTCTGGAAAGCTTAAAAAAATGTGTTACGAATTTTATGTTTTAAATTTGTATAAATTTAATGCCTAGATTGTCAAAAACTTAATTCTTTGCATCTGGTCTATCAATAAAGATAGAATGAATTTTAAGACATGACTTACGAACCAAATTTCATATTTAGGACCTTGAGACAATAGTTGATCTACATATGTGGCTTTCAAATACGATTTATAACATTATAACTTTGTGGAATAGTTATTTGTGTGTATTTTAAATAAGTGGAATTTACTCCCGTTTAGTAAATATTAAAGTAATGCAATGTGGTATGGGAAGCAAATGCATTACTTAAGTAGTTACTATTTGGAAGTATATGACACTTTTTGAATTGATGTGGTTTTAGTTCTTCATTGTGTTTGCATACTTATATGCCATTCTTATGATAATATCTTTTTCTCTATCGCAACTACTGTGATTTGATTTATTTTGTCATATTGTTTTATATATGATATTTATTATGAGTATCATATTGACTTATATATGATACTCTGACTTGATTGATTTTATCATATTGCTTTTATATATGATAAAGTTGAATATCAGCTTTGTTTTGTTTAATTCCGGTAGTGACTATTATTTTGTTTTGCATGTGATGGTATATTTTCAAAACATGATTAAGTTTACAAAGTGTTTTGACATTATAAACACTTTGAATTTCATGGCATATTTATTATAAAGTAACGTTTATAAAAATACTTTTGATTTCGGGATTGGAATAGATTGTGCTCTGTTGTACCAATGGACCAAAACTCCATCTTGGTCGACCTGATTCAGGATCGCTACCTGAATGGGTGGTTTTAAATTTCTCCCTCCTACCACCAAAGGTCAACGGTCTGCTACATTGGGAAATTTTGTTGTTTCGATCGGGATTCCCGATTGGTGAGTCACGGACTACAATAGATGGACGCGTGGGGGTCCCATGTGTAGTGCCGTGAACGGGTAGAATACGGCCTTCGCCTTAGACCGTCTTGGTCATCCTGGGTTGATTGCCAAGTGTGTTATGGCGTTATGAGTAAATTATGGTGTTGATGTCTCGATGCGCGCTCGAGTTATACCACAGTGATTTAGAAATTAACGCATGTTTATTTGGTATGTTATGAGTTAGGTTATATTTATCCCATAATCCCCTAATATTGTATTAAATTACTATAATTGATCAATTTTATTATCATATTGATTTATATATATGATAATTGTTATGAGTATCATGTTGATTTATATATGATACTCTGATTTGATTTATATTATCATATTGATTTATATATGATAATTGTTATGAGTATCATATTGATTTACATATGATATTCTGATTTTATTTATTTTATCATATTGATTTATATATGATAATTGTTATGAGTATTGTATTGATTTATATATGATACTCTGATTTGATTTACAAACGATAAACGCCATGAAGATTTTATTGATTTCATTAATTATCATAAAATATTTATTATATGCATCTTATTGTTCTGTATACGTATTTGTTATGAGTATCGTAGTGATTTATATATGGTACTCTGTTTTGAGTTGTTTTATCATATTGTTTTTATATATGATAAATGTCATGTGGATTTCATTAGTTTATGATACTCAGACTTAATCATTATGAGTATCCTATTAATTCATATATGATTTGTTGAGAGCTTCGCATCGATTTTGCGATACATTGTTTGATTTAATTTATCATATTGATTTATATATGATATTTGTTAAGAGCATCCATTGATTTAAGTGTGATACTCTATTTTGATCATATTGAATTATATATGATATTTACTAAGAGCATCGCATTAATTTTTATGTGATACTCTGACTTGATGAGTATCATATTATTCTATATATGCTATTTTGTATCATATTGGTTTATATGTGATGCTCTAACTTGATTTATTTCCTCATTTTATTTTACATATGATAATTGATGTCGGTATTGTATAAAGTTACATACAATACGTACATTTGGAATTATGACTTATTTAAATGAGATGATTATGCTAAATTTTTCATATATAGTAAAATTCATATGCCTCTCGTTGACTTATACATGTGACATCATTTATCTTTTGTTGTCAAATTTTGATCTCTATATATTCTTACTTCACTCACACCAGACATATTCTGGCCCATGTGATTTATTTTACAATCATCGGGTCAGGTTGAGGATTGTTCGTAGATTTGGTTTCGTGGATTGTAGCAACATTCTTATCTTTTTCTGCGTTTTGGGGTTTTGGAAATTCAGCTTTGGACTTGTCAGTAGTTAATAGTTCATTATGGTATGTATGCTATTATGTATTTTAGGAGTGATATTATGTATTATGGACATCACTATTATGATATGTATTATGTATTATGCTGCGATTGATTCTATTATATTTTGTACTTGGGAAATTTTCTTATACTATTGCTTTGAACCTAGACTGAGCACGAATGGTAAGTTGAAAGGTTTTAAAAATTTCGTGCCAGTGTTCGTTCAAAGGAATGAGTATAGCATTTAGCCCTATCGAGTCCCATTCTCCGTGCTTTCCGACAGTAATACTTACTATTGCTCTTGGTTTGCATAGGCATAGGGGACGAGCATCATAGGGACGGAGAAGACCAAGAAGGAAACTATGAGAAGGAACCCCCTATGACGGAAACAAGCCATCGACAGGAAACTACGTGGATGGTTCCCATAGTGGACTACCTCCTAAGAGGGACTTTACCTCTTAGTAAGCAGGACGCCAAAAAAATAAAGCACCTAGCTCCCACATTCGTGATCATAGACTGCGTACTCTATAAAAAGGGACATTCACTTCCTTATCTGAGGTGTGTGAGTTCCGAAGATGGACTTAGCCTGTTAAAAGAAGCTCATGACGGATGGTGCGGGGACCATTCCAGTGGGATTAAGATGGCCAAAAGGATCATGCGACAAGGATATTATTGGTCGCGGATGGTCGGTCAAGCGGTTAAGTACGTCAAGAGATGCGTTAAATGTCAGAAGTAATCTAAGGTGCCTCGGGTTCCTTCCAACGACCCGACCACTATATCAAGCCATGCCTTTTGACATACGGGGGAGAGATTCAATTGGGCCCTTACCGCTCGCCAAGGGGGGAGCTAAATATGCCGTAGTAGCCATCGACTACTTCACCAAGTGGAAGGCCGCGGAACACCTTTCGACTATCACATCAAAAAAGGTATTAAGATTCGTAATAAAAAATATCGTTACCCCCTTCGGAATCCCTCATAAGATCATATCGGACTACTGGTCATAATCGAGAGCGAAGAGTTCATCCGATTCTGTGAGAAAAATGGAATCATCAAAAGTTTCTCCTCAGTAGCGCATCTGAAAGCTAACGGAGGTGTGGAAGCCGCAAACAAGACCATTAAGACAATCCTTAAAGAAACACCTAAATCAGGCTAAAGGAAATTGGGTAGAAGAGTTACCTCTAGTGCTATGGGCGTATAGAACTTCTACCAAAACAGCCACGGGACACACCCCCTTTTCCCTGACATATGGATGTGAAGCTATGCTTCCGGTTGAGGTCGAAATTTCATCACATAGAAGGGTAGCATGCTCATTTGACTCCAACCAAGAGTTAAGGAGGGAATCACTAGACTTGATACAGGGACTAAGGGATGAGACTGCAATCAGAACTGTCGAATACCTAATATGGATCACGAAATATTACAATTCAAAGGTCAGAGCTGGAAACTTCGCTAAAGGTGAATTAGTGATACGAAGAGTAATGGCTAACACCAAGAACCCAATGGATGGTCCTCTCGATCCAAATTGGGAAGGACCCCTAATCATCCATCAAGAAGTCATACCCGGTACATATCGGCTATGCAGGCTGAACGGTGATCTTGTTCCAAGAACATGGAACTCGGAACATTTGAGGTCATATTTCTCAACGATAAAAGAATAAAGGATGAGATTCTTCTCCTAAAAAATCATCATACAACCAAGGGCATGGAAACCCTCCCAGTAGCTCGAGAGAGACCCAAAAGGGGTCGAGCTGAAAAAGGATTGAATCCCTCGCCATCGACAAATTGGCTGGGCGAGGCATCCGCGGAGGGGGCTGATGTGTTAGTCTTTCTCCATGCCCAAACCAGAGGGGGCTGGGTTAAAGCATCGAAAGCGTAAGCCACTGTTGCACACCAGAGATGGTTGTGGTTATGCATCTAAGAATTAGCACGCCCTGCCTCTACTAGAACTAAGCACGCCCTTCCTCTTCTCGCAGAAGAGCATGTCCTACCTCTGCTTATATTCCGCGTTACCCGCAGAAGGGAACACAAACCCCTATAATCGCCTACGATAGTCAGGATAGGGCACCCCTTGGAGGGGAGTAGTGCATAAGCCTCTATCAGAACCTATGATGGTTATGTGTCTACCATGGCGCCGTATAAGTTTCTAAGACCTTATCATCGCCTACGATGGTCAGGATAAGGCTCCTCCTGGAGGGAGGTCGGGTAAGTCCTTGGGCCCTGCTTGTGGATAAGCTAGCCAAGCGCACCAGACGCGCAAGCCCATAGAGTGGCCAACAAAGCACGTACATCCGCTGCTTTGACATCAAAACCCCAAAGAGAGGCTCAAGGAGCATGCACAACCTCTGCTTCACCAATCGAATCTAAAAGGAACACTGAAACAACAAATACCGGAGGGGGTTCCGGTCTTCAATTCTATTAAATGCCTGAATCTGGGATAATTTGACACTTCATTAATACCAGAGTGGGTTCCGGTCTTCAATTCTGTTAAATACTCGAATCTGGGATGATTCGAAAATTCATTAATACCGGAGGGGGTTCGGTCTTTAATTCTATTAAATGCCCGAATCTGGGACAATTCGGCTCTTCATTAATACCGGAAGGGTTCCTGATCTTCAACCTTTAATACCCGAATTTGGTTGGATTCGGCTCTTCATTAAGACTAAAAGGGTTCCCGGTCTCTAATCTTAAAATACCCGAATATGGGTGGATTCGTCACTTTATTAATACCGGAACATCTCCCGGTCTTTAGTCTTAAAATACCTGAATCTAGGTGGATTCGGCACTTTATTAATACCGGAAGGATTCCCAGTCTTCAATCTTTAATGCCCAAATCTAGGTGGATTCGGCTCTTCATTAAGGTTGGAAGGGTTCCCGGTCTCTAGTCTTAAAATACCTAAATCTGGGTGGATTCGGCCCTTTATTAATATCGAAGGATTCCCGGTCTTCAATCTTTAATACCCGAATCTGGATGGATTCGGCTCTTCATTAAGATCGGAAGGTTTCCCGGTCTCTAATCTTAAAATACCCGAATCTGGGTGGATTCGGCTCTTCATTAATACTGGAGGGGTTTCCGATCTCCAATCTTAACACGCCCGCGTCTGGGTAGTATTCGACTCAATAACATTATTGGAAAGAATTTCCAATCTTCCATGAAGGCGTGAATCTGGGTCAATTAATTCCTCTCTAAGGCGCCAAAAGAGAATCTCTTCGTCGGGACCTATGGCGTAACCTAACATTGAAAAATAATTAGCAAACAAATAGGTGAAAGCCCAGAAAAAATAATTAACAAGCCCAAAACAATAAGGGGGAAAATGTTACTACCAAAATTATCTTAGCACAGGCTGACGGTGAAGGGATGTTGAATGACTATAAGGAAAGGATGAAGAATCCGAAAGCAACACAGGCCGACACCTCCTCTGAAAAGAAGGGGCCCGAAGCCTAGAGGGCACCAGCAAATGTTTATCCGACATGGTCTACCCGACAGGAATTAGCCTACTTAACGCCAACACATCAAAGGAAGAAGAGTATCCGGTCAGTACATAAAGATGGTCCGTGGATAACTCCCGAAAAACGTCTCCATAAATGACGAAGGGGTTACCTTCGTAAGTAACGTAGATATCGTCGAAAGCTACCTTCTGGGGAACCAGACCAGAAGGCTAAACCAAGACTCAAGCAAGGATACAGGCTACTTGTACTAATACACCTAGTACCTGAACCATCAACTGTTCTAAATCGGCAGATACACACATACATTGTGAGGGCGGGCCCCTCTAAGTAACCACGGTAAAGCCGAAAGCCTACATCTGAAAATTTACACCAAAGGACCAGAACTTGGAGGCATCCACCGAGAAGTCCAAAACGCCTCCGCAATCCGTCCCGGCAACAAACTCATTTCCACATTGGGGAGGCCCAATTCACCCGGGACCCTCGCTTCGAAGACCGTAACAGGCACCGCGAGGATAGCCAATAACTAGATGTCCGAGACCAAGGGAAAAAAGCGGCCGATAGGAATCCACTCATGCCCAACAACCAACTGATAAAAGGACCATGGATTCTCTATAAATAGGACCCAGGAGCTTCATATATAAAAGGGGACGCAATTTTTATTTCTCAATTTAGTTCTTTTCTTCTCAAAAGGAGAAAATCATCAATTCATGTAATATATCTACAAATTATGAATGGAGAATTCCGGGTCTCATACATCTCGCGATTCGATAATCTTATTATGCCATAATGATGAAACAGGGAGTTAACACTAACCATGCTGATGAGGAGATCAACCAAGGCATCCCGATGGTGGAGAAAGATGGCTTTGTGGTCACTTTCTCCTCGCCCTAAGGGTCCGCCCTGACTGGTCCATATTCTCATGCTGAGCCTAACGATTCCCTTAAATTGACATAAGGAGATTGTCTATGAATTCCTAACCCAATCTCTATCCTGATCGAGGCTCCTCTCTTGAGCGGATCTGACATGGAAGTATCATCGGAGTTAGCGAATATTGCGATGCCTCCATCCTTGGACTAGAGGGAAACGTTAGCCTGTTTTCTTATTATTGTAGTACATAATGTCATCGTCATGGCTTAGAAAATCATCAATCCCATGAAGCCTAATGATATTAAGTTAAATAACTTTTCCAAGGTCAAGTCGAAATACCATCATGCAATACGTGTGATGTTCACCCTTCGGGAGCAAGATAAACGACCATTAGGTTTAAAAATTATGATGCCCTGGGGAAGGCGATCTAAGAAACATTGGCCTAGGATTACATTCTGGTGATCCTGAGTCACGACGATGCCAAATCCCATGAACACACGCCTTACATGCTGTAGTCCGGGTGTTGACGAAAAATGTCGTTAACAGATAGGTATGTGACCGTCCTTGTGTTCTACATGGTTTCATTCAGTTTTCTTCTTCTTATCTTCTTATTCTCCATTTTATTCCCATTTCTCTTCTTTTCTATTATTTCTTTCTCTTGACAATTATTTTGCATCTATCAAGTGCTTGTACAACACATTATTGGGTGATACGAGCACAGGTGGTGTACGATGGTCATCAAGAGAAAGAAATAAGAAAAAGTAAGAGAAATGGGACAAGAAAGGAAAATAAGAAGAAGAAAACACAATGAAACCACATAAAACACAAACATGATCACTGAACCTGTCATATATCTTGTAACGCAGCAGATAACATATAATAATAACAATCACAAGTATAAAACAAGGGAGAAAGCAATACATATATAAACCACGTAATCAAAGTATACTGATTCATACAGTTATACAGAATAATAATGAAGTTTATATAGGAGACAAAATAAGCTCAAGTGATGAAATGTCTCTAACAAGAGTACATAGTATTGTCAAGGCTCCATAGTACATACAGTGAAATAAACAATGATAATACAAATATAAGTATAAAAGACGTCGCCTCCAACTGACCCACCTGCATAGCTCCAAATAATGCTCATATATGTCACCTAGTTTGCTCATCAAGTAGAAACCCTTAAGGAAAAAACTGAGAATGGTGCTCAACCACAGGCACCTGTAGATGATTTCACTAAGCTTAATAAGAACCTTGACCTCTTGGGAGGTAAACCTATTCTAGGAACAAAATTAGTAGTGGAGGTCCAAAATTGGCTCAACGCTTATGAGCGAATTTTCGATGACTTTACTTTGGGTGATGTTATAAAGAGGAGGTTGGCATTGCGTCAACTCCATGGACGAGCGATGAATTGGTGGAATGCAGTGAAGGTTGCTACATCAGAGGATGAGTTCAACTCGAATTAGTTCAAGACTTGTTTTTGAGGAGAAGTTCATTGTGGCTACTCAAAGTCAGCTTCATTCATGAAGTTTACGGAGTTGAGGCAGGGAGACATGATTGTCTTCGAATGTGTGATTGAGTTGATGCTTTATCAAAGTATGGGATGTCTTTGTAACAACCCGCATTCTACGCATCGTAGGATCGTAGAATATTTATTTCTTTCCCATATGAAGTCGTATGGTCATGTTACTTTGGGAAACAACCATTAGAGTCATTTCCCATGTTCATGATTTTTGTCGATTTTTAAATGACCGTTTTGCCCCTAGCTGATCTTGTTTTGGCCATAACTTTTGACTGGAAAGGAATTTTGACCTGAAACCACTTGCATTAGATTCGTTTGATGGTTTACCTTTCCGTAGAGTGGTCATAATAGCCAAACGGACTTACCGTTTGGGAGACATGGCTGAAATAAGGTTTGGAAGGTGAAAAACTGCTTAACCGGGCCAAATAGGGTGATTAGCGAATGGGTCCATAACCCATTTCGGGATTAGGGTTATGGGGAGGCTGAAAAGGGTTAGAGAATCATTCCATTTCAGTTTTCTAGCCTCCACTTACCTCTTAGAAACCCTAAAAATGGCCTCCAACCTCTAAATCACCTCCAAATCATCTTCTAGCCAAGGATTAAGCTTAGCAAGATCAAATCAAGGGAGAACTTCACCAAATCGACGTTAGAGCTGCTGTTTAGCATCGGGATTCGCACCAAATCAGAGATCTATTTCAGATCTAAAGTTTATTTGTGGCTAAGGTGAGTGATTTGCATAGTTCCTCACTAATTATGGCTAATTAAGGGTAATTAGTGTTAATTAGCGAATTTAAACATGATAAAATTCTAGAAAAATATTTATAAAATTCGAAATGATGTTTTAGACCTCTGATATGAATTTGGGTTAATTTGGTTAAGTTTTGCTAATCATATCATTAGTTTCACCAAAACATGCTTAAGGGAAAATATGGGGTTTTGGCTAGGTTTGATCCACTTTAACCTATCATATTGTTGTTTTGATGTTTGTGGTTGATTACACATGTTGCTATGACTGTATGGTATGCTTTGTGATTGATTAGAATAGTTGGAATGGTCGAAAACGCCGTCAAGTGGCGTAAATTGCTTGTTGGAAAAAAAATGCTGGAAGACATCCGAACCGGATCGGATCGGTAGGAGGACCCGATCCGCTCTCATACTCCACTCTTCGATCTATTCGCATTTCTCGTGGCATGCAACATCTGACCCGATCCGCCATCGTACCCCAACCCAAACCGATGTACTATGACGAGGCTTGGAGACTACGACCCGACCCGAGTTGATTAGAAGAAGACGATCCTAACCGGTGATGGCGACTGAACGTGGAGATTCGATCCGATCCGCTGAGGCGATGATGACCTGATCAGATCCAGCGAAGAAGGAGCACCCCGATCCGAACCGAACTGGTGACTAGTGGGAGATCCGAACCGATCCGGTGATGACCAATAACCCGAGATGCAAAGGTAGTCCAAGTGGAAGTTAGAGCTCAGGATCCAATGGGGAACCAACGAGTTCACTTCATGGTTGGGCTTTGCTGCGGGACGTGTGCTAAGGAGTTGTCGACGTTCATAACTTCGATTCACCACTGAAAATGGATGATGGGCTACTTATCAGTGCAGTAGAGTCATTATGACTCAAGGGGCAAGGTGATGGTAGCAAGACTACGTTATCCGTGCAGTAGAGTCATTATGACTTGAGGGGCAAAGTGATGCGTAGTAGGACTATGAGCCAGTGCAGTGGGGTCATTGTGACTCCATGGGGCAGAGTGGACATAGTAAAGGATTAGTGAGGCTATGAGCCAGTGCAGTGGGGTCATTGCGACTCCATGGGGCAAAGTGGACATATCAAAGGATTAGTGGCTATGTATCAGTGCAGTGAAGCCATTTATGACTTCATGGGGCAAAGTGATCATAGCAAGGTATGTTGGGTGATCGAAGTGGTGAATATCGTATGCTTTATGCACTGAGTGAGAGATGTGAGGATGGTTGTTATGCTTGATTGTTTTCCATCACTATGACATGCACACCCCCACCCCCGTTATCTTTACACCATTTGAAATGGCACCTTAGAGTGTTGTACAGTATGTAGTGCTAACTCTTTGGTTGCAGGTCCAGGTTCAGGTATGTTTTAGTCTACCTGTTATTGTTCTATTTAGATGCTTATCGCTCATACCAGGCTTTATGTCTGACCCAGAGTTTTATGTCTCTTCTTATTACTCTGGGTGCTCACACGAGCAGACTAGAGACAGGTTAGCTGGTGATGCGCGAGTAGCTGATTCGGAGGCGAGCAGGAGGCTTCCACGTATGATATATAGATATTCTCCCTGTGTCATCGGTGGTCGCTACTTGGGCATTAGTAGTGTACCTCCTTTATCTTACTTTTGCTTTTTTTTGAGACAGTTTGAAAAGTTGTAATAATGTTAGCTTTAGATCATAAGCTGTACTTGGATTTTCCGCTGCTATGTTAGTTTGTTTTCAGCTTATGCACTGTCTCACCTGTTTTATGTCAAGTATGTTGTTATTATATTTTGTTCCATGCGCTGTGAGAAATTTTACAGGTTCCTTGTTAGTTCATTTCCTTCTTCCCTTTTCTTCTGACGATCCGTCCCGTGCTAACTGGACATGTGTACAGCGCACTTTTGGAGTAAAGGTCGGTTGGTGCGGGGCGGGCCGTCACATTTGGTATTAGAGCTCTAGGTTGCGTAGTTAACCTAGGGAAAGACACTAGGGAGAGATAGTACGTATATGAGAGAGCGTATTTATGATTACTTTGGTTTTCAAAAGCTATGTATATGTATATACTATTAGTAGTATAAGAATGAAGTCGTACCGCACTAGCACCACTATGGGGTCGTTAATCGTTTCCCCTTTTACAGATTGACGATGAGCCGATATGCTAGAGGTGTTGGTAGGGGAGCCAATAATGGGAATGTTGATGAAATGAGGGCGATGTTTACTGACCTCATGAGAGACATGCTTAGGGAGGTGCAAGGGGCAGTTCCCAATCCCGGAATTGGTGGTGGTTCAGTAGTGCAGGCGCCTGGGGTCGATTTCGCCAAGTTGTGCAAGGATTACACTAACCTTGGTGGGAAGCCGTTCCACGGAACGGAGTCAGCCACAGATGTTCAGGATTGGTTGGATAGCTGTGATCGTATCTTCGACGACTTGGGTATCGAGGATGCAATGAAGAGAAGGCTAGCGTCTCGTCAGCTGCAAGGGCGAGCGATGAATTGGTGGAATTCCATTAGAACAGCTACTCCAGAAGATCAGGTTACTTGGGATCAGTTCAAGGCTCGCTTTAGCGAGAAGTTCATTCCAGCTGCCCAGAAGTCAGTGTTGTTTAAGAGATTCTTGGAACTCAAGCAGAATGGTCAGGCTGTCTCGGACTATATTGCTAAATTCGACACTTTGTCGAAGTATGGACTATCTCTTATCGATACTCCTGAGAAGAAGAATGAGAAGTTCATTACTGGTTTGGATGGATACTTGGGGGAAAGGCTTATCAACCACATCGATGAGCCTTTTGAATCGATTGTGGGGAAAGCTTTGAGATCATAGAGTCTTTACCCTAAGCCAAAGATTGAGGCTGCATCTGCAGAAGGGCTGAAGCCGCAAGCAGGCGGTGGAGGCAATAATAACTCTCAGAATAAGAGGAAACAGAACCAATCTAAGGATGGCCAGAAAAAGAACAAGAAAGATGTTGAGTGCTTCAGCTGTGGTAAGAAGGGCCATTATGCTAAAGAATGTCGGGCCAAGCCAGCGGATAGGAAGTGTTATAAGTGTGGCTAAGTGGGACATCATAAGGATAAGTGTCTGCAACCTCTTAAGGAGAAGCAGATTGTGAAAGCATATGCTATTGATGTTGTTCCTTCTTCGTCGAATGCCCCAACTGCGGTGGAGAAAGGAAAGAATGTGGTTATTCAAGGTATGCTTTCTATTTATGATGTACCAGTTCGAGTTTTGTTTGATACTGGGGCTTCCAGTTCCTTCATATCTAGTGACTTGGTAGATAGGTTGGGACTGGAACCCGAGATAGTCGATAGACCATTGGTTGTGACGAACCCGATTGGTGGTTCGACTAGCCTTAGTATGATTTGCCGAAATTTGGTCTTATCGAGTCAAGGATGTATGTTTGTATGTGATTGCTTTGTTTTGGGCTTTACTGGGTATGGCATTATATTGGGGGTCGATTGGCTCCAAAGATATGGGGTGGTGGTAGACTGTGAGGGCTTTTTGGTGATAGTTAGGGCGGATGATGGGCGGTGGGTAGTGCTTGGTAGTCTACCTAGTGATGGGGTAATGGCTAGTTTCATAAATTCCCTCGACATCCCGCAGGATGAGTTCTCAGATGTGCCCGTGATTGGCCAGTATCCGGACGTCTTCGAGGAGGTGACCGGGCTTCCACCACACCGAGAGATTGAGTTCCGTATTGATTTAGTGAAAGATGCCAGACCTATAGTGATGCCACTTCGTCGTATGGCACCAAGGGAGCAGCGAGAGATCGGGGTGCAAGTCAGCAATCTTTTGAAGAAGGGATTTATTAGAAGAAGTGTCTCCGAGTGGGGAGCACCAGTTGTGTTTGCCACTAAGGCAGATGGTTCCCTTTGTTTGTGTGTGGACTATCGCGAGTTGAATAAGGTAACGAGGAAGAATAAGTATCCTCTACCGTGGATATATGATTTGTTTGATCAACAGGAAGGAGCAAGAGTGTTCTCCCAGTTGGACCTCGCGACAGGATTTCATCAGCTCCGAGTAGCGGATGAGAGTGCTTCGAAAATGGCATTTAGGACGCCGTCTGAATTCTATGAGTGGTTGGTCATGCCATTTGGGTTGACCAATGCACCAGCCTACTTTGTGGACCTTATGAATCGAGTATTCAGAGATCAGTTGAATAAGTTTGTTCTTGTGTTCGTAGACGATATCCTTGTTTACTCGAGAACAGAGGAGGAACACAAGGGACACTTGAGGATAGTGATGGAGGTGTTGAGGAAACAAAAATTGAAAGCGAAATTCTCTAAGTGTCACTTTTGGAAAAGGGAAGTGAGATTCTTGGGCTATGTTGTTTCCGAGAATGGTATTTCCGTGGACCCTGCGAGCGTGGCTACGGTACAGGATTGGCCTACGCCCAAGAATACAACAGATGTAAGAAGTTTCTTGGGGTTAGCTGGATATTATCGTAAGTTTATCCAGGACTTTTCCAAGATAGCAGCACCGTTGACTCAGTTGACTAAGAAGAATCAGTCCTTCGTCTGGGACGGAGTGTGTGAGAATGCATTCAAGAGTCTAAAAGAAAAGTTGACGCGTGCGCCAGTATTAGTCATTCCTAAAGGGAATGAAGAGATGACGGTATATACGGATGCTTGTGGTACTGGACTAGGTACTGTATTGATGCAAGGAGGTAGGGTTGTAGCTTATGCTAGTCGACAATTAAAGCCACATGAGAAAAGGTACCCTACCCATGATTTGGAATTGGCAGCGATTGTGTTCGCATTAAAGATGTGGAGACACTATCTCTTGGGAGAAAGATTTGAGTTGTTTACCGATCATAAGTCGCTAAAGTATCTCTTCTCTCAGAAAGATCTAAATCTCCGTCAGCAGAGATGGTTAGAGTTCTTGGCTTCGTATGATTTTGATATCGCGTACACACCTGGGAAAGGTAATGCGGTAGCCGATGCCTTGAGTAGGAGACATGCCAGTTTAGGGGCTATGTTTCTTGAATGAAAGCAAGTGGAGTATATCGCGGGGTTTGATTTCAGACCAAAGCGCGAATTGGATCCAGAAGTGCTAGCTAGTTTGACGATCAGACCCACTTTGATAGAGCGGATTGGTTCCAGCCAGAGGGATGATCCTAATCTATTGGAAATCATCTCCAGGTTAGAGATGAATATCGATGGTGAGGAGATGAATTTGTATGGGCTTGATCGAGATGGATGGCATAGAAAGAATGAAAGACTAGTTGTACCCAACGTGAATGGTTTGAGAGATGAAGTGCTTAGAGAATGTCATCACTCAAAATTGACTATACATCCCGGTGGTAATAAGATGTATCGAGACATGAGGCAGACTTACCACTGGGAAGGGATGAAAAGAGACGTTGGGAAGTTTATATCCAAATGCATGAATTGCCAACTAGTTAAAGCCGAGCAAAAGAAGCCTAGTGGGATGTTGCAACCATTAGAAATTCCCGAATGGAAATGGGAGCAAGTCTCAATGGATTTCATTGATGGGTTACCAAGGACTAGATCGGGACATGATAGCATTTGGGTAAATGTGGATCGATTAACTAAGAGTGCAAGATTTATACTAGTCGAATCGACCAGAACGGCAGCTAAGTTGGCAGAATTGTATATGAAGTGGGTAGTGAGATTTCATGGAGTACCTAAAGGCATTGTGAGTGACCGAGACCCGTTGTTTACTAGTGGGTTTTGGAAGAGCTTACAAGAGGCTCTAGGGTCAGAATTACATCTCAGTACCGCATATCATCCTCAGACCGACGGTCAGATGGAGAGGGTGAATCGTATATTGGAAGATCTCTTGAGAGCTTGTATATTGGATTTTGGTGGATCATGGGATGACCATTTGCATCTAGTAGAGTTTGCATATAATAATAGCTACCAATCCAGTATCGGTATGGCTCCATATGAAGTTTTGTACGGAAGACCGTGCACCTCACCATCATGTTGGATAGAGACCGGTGAGAAGTTTATGCTTGGACCAGATGTGGTAAGAGAAACCTCGAACAATATTAAGATCATTCGACAACGAATGAAGGCTGCCCAAGATAGGAAGAAGAGTTATGCTGAGAAGAGGAGAAGAGATTTAAAATTCTCCGTTGGTGACTTGGTGGTTGTCAAGGTTTCTCCGTTGAAGAGCGTGATACGATTTGGCGGGAGAGGCAAGTTGGCACCAAGATTTGTTGGCCCATTCCCAGTTCTCAAACAAGTTGGGAATTTGGCGTATAGAGTTGACTTACCAGAGAAGATGGCAGGAGTTCACAACGTATTTCATGTTTCCCAGTTAAAACAGTTCGTACACGACCCAGATATGACTATTTCACCTGATCAGTTAGAGGACTTCGAAGTAGAACCCGAGGCGGTTGGGAACCGCAAGCCGATCCGTATTGTCGAGCATGATACGAAGCAACTTCGAAGGAAGGCGGTGAGGCTAGTCAAGGTTCAGTGGGGCGAGAACGAGAATGACTGTACTTGGGAGACAGAGGAGAGCATTAGGAAGACGTATCCAAAACTCTTTGCCTAGTAAGATTTACTTTGCAATTTAGTTATTCCACATGCTAGGATAGACTTGTTTTGCATGTTTGATTGTTGTTTTATGGTTGATAGGCATGTGGGACCCTTTGTGTGTTTTGGTTAGGGAATTTTGGGGGCGAAATTTCTTAAGGGGGTGGGGGGGGGGGGGGGGGAGGGGAGAATGTAACAACCCGCATTCTACGCATCGGAGGATCGTAGAATATTTATTTCTTTCCCATATGAAGTCGTATGGTCATGTTACTTTGGGAAACAACCATTAGAGTCATTTCCCATATTAATGATTTTTGTCGATTTTTAAATGACCGTTTTGCCCCTTGCTGATATTGTTTTGGCCATAACTTTTGACTGGAAAGGAATTTTGACCTGAAACCACTTCCATTAGATTCGTTTGATGGTTTACCTTTCCGTAGAGTGGTCATAGTAGCCAAACGGACTTACCGTTTGGGAGATATAGCTGAAGTAAGGTTTGGAAGGTGAAAAACTGCTTAACCGGGCCAAATAGGGTGATTAGCGAATGGGCCCATAACCCATTTCGGGATTAGGGTTATGGGGAGGCTGAAAAGGGTTAGAGAATCATTCCATTTCAGTTTTCTAGCCTCCACTTACCTCTTAGAAACCCTAAAAATGACCTCCAACCTCTAAATCACCTCCAAATCATCTTCTAGCCAAGGATTAATCTTAGCAAGATCAAATCAAGGGAGAACTTCACCAAATCGACGTTAGAGCCGCTGTTTAGCATCGGGATTCGCACCAAATCAGAGATCTATTTCAGATCTAAAGTTTATTTGTGGCTAAGGTGAGTGATTTGCATAGTTCCTCACTAATTATGGCTAATTAAGGGTAATTAGTGTTAATTAGCGAATTTAAACATGATAAAATTCTGGAAAAATATTTATAAAATTCGAAATGATGTTTTAGACCTCTGATATGAATTTGGGTTAATTTGGTTAAGTTTTGCTAATCATATCATTAGTTTCACCTAAACATGCTTAAGGGAAAATATGGGGTTTTGGCTAGGTTTGATCCACTTTAACCTATCATATTGTTGTTTTGATGTTTGTGGTTGATTACACATGTTGCTATGACTGTATGGTATGCTTTGTGATTGATTAGAATAGTTGGAATGGTCGAAAACGCCGTCGAGTGGCGTAAATTGCTTGCTGGAAAAAAATGCAGGAAGACATCCGAACCGGATCGGATCGGTAGGAGGACCCGATCTGCTCTCATACTCCACTCTTCGATCTATTCGCATTTCTCGTGGCATGCAACATCCGACCCGATCCGCCATGGTACCCCCAACCCGAACCGATGTACTATGACGAGGCTTGGAGACTACGACCCGACCCGAGTTGATTAGAAGAAGCCGATCCGAACCGGTGATGGCGACTGAACGTGGAGATTCGATCCGATCCGCTGAGGCGATGATGACCCGATCCGATCCAGCGAAGAAGGAGCACGCCGATCCGAACCGAACTGGTGACTAGGGGGAGATCCGAACCGATCCGGTGATGACCAATAACCCGAGATGCAAAGGTAGTCCAAGTGGAAGTTAGAGCTCAGGATCCAATGGGGAACCAACAAGTTCACTTCATGGTTGGGCTTTGCTGCGGGACGTGTGCTAAGGAGTTTTCGGCGTTCATAACTTCGATTCACCACTGAAAATGGATGATGGGCTACTTATCAGTGCATTAGAGTCATTATGACTCGAGGGGCAAGGTGATGGTAGCATGACTACGTTATCAGTGCAGTAGAGTCATTATGACTTGAGGGGCAAAGTGATGCGTAGTAGGACTATGAGCCAGTGCAGTGGGGTCATTGTGACTCCATGGGGCAGAGTGGACATAGTAAAGGATTAGTGAGGCTATGAGCCAGTGCAGTGGGGTCATTGCGACTCCATGGGGCAATGTGGACATAGCAAAGGACTAGTGGCTATGTATCAGTGCAGTGAAACCATTTATGACTTCATGGGGCAAAGTGATCATAGCAAGGTATGTTGGGTGATCGAAGTGGTGAATATCGTATGCTTTATGCACTGAGTGAGAGATGTGAGGATGGTTGTTATGCTTGATTGTTTGCCATCACTATGACATGCACACCCCCACCCCCGTTATCTTTACACCATTTGAAATGACACCTTAGAGTGTTGTACAGTATGTACTGCTAACTCTTTGGTTGCAGGTCCAGGTTCAGGTATGTTTTAGTCTACCTGTTATTGTTCTGTTTAGATGTTTATCGCTCATACCAGGCTTTATGTCTGACCCAGAGTTTTATGTCTCTTCTTATTACTCTGGGTGCTCACACGAGCAGACTAGAGACAGGTTAGTTGGTGATGCGCGAGTAGCTGATTCGGAGGCGAGCAGGAGGCTTCCACATATGATATATAGATATTCTCCCTGTGTCGTCGGTGGTCGCTACTTGGGCATTAGTAGTGTATCTCCTTTATCTTACTTTTGCTTTTTTTTTGAGACAGTTTTAAAAGTTGTAATAATGTTAGCTTTAGATCATAAGCTGTACTTGGATTTTCCGCTGCTATGTTAGTTTGTTTTCAGCTTATGCACTGTCTCACCTGTTTTATGTCAATTATGTTGTTATTATATTTTGTTCCATGCGCTGTGAGACATTTTACAGGTTCCTTGTTAGTTCATTTCATTCTTCCCTTTTCTTCTGACGATCCGTCCCGTGCTAACTGGACATGTGTACAGCGCACTTTTGGAGTAAAGGTCGGTTGGTGCGGGGTGGGCCGTCACAGTCTTTTACCAACTCTGCACAGAAGAAAAATGAGAAGTTTATTATCATTTAGGATGATCATCTAGGAAAGAAGCTCTTGAATCATATTGATGAGACCTTTAAGACAGTGCTTGGGAAGGCGCTCGAACATGAGAGTAGCTATCCTAAGACCAAAGCTATAGTTAATGTTGCTCTTATGGAAGAGCCATAGTCATAAGTGGGTGGGCGATGCACGAAGAAATGGAACAACAATAGGAACCCATCTCTGAATAATGCAGGACAGAAGAAGAAGGATAAGCCCATGGTGACTTGCTTTAACTGAGGAGAGGAGGGGCATTTTAGGCACAAGTGAAAGAGCGAGCAAAAGTACCATCTCTATCATAAGACTAGACACTTTAAGAAGGATTGTCAAGATGCAACTAAGCGGGTTGTGAAAGCATATGTTATTAATATTGTTCTAATTTCATTGAATGCCTATTTGGCAAAGGAAAAGGAAAAGGAAAAGGGAATTATCATTCAAGGTATGCTTTCCATTTTCAATGTTCATATATTTACATTGTGTTTGGTATTAGGACTTCATGTTCCTTTATATTTAGAGAATTAGTTGATAGATTAAAAATAGGGCCCAAAATTATGGACAAACTTTTGATAATAACTAACCCTATTGGCGGCTTCATCATTCTTAGTATGTTTTTTCATAATCTTGTTTTATTGAGTCTTAGATTCTCTTTTTTCGTAGTTGCTTTGTTTAGGGGTTTGCGGGTTTGATATCATACTTAGGATAGACTAACTGAGTAAGTACGGAGAAGTACTGATTGCGAAATAATGCAAGACCGATAGTGATGCCTATGAAAAGGATTAAATACAGAGAGTAGAGAGAACTTATGGTGCAAGTGAATGATCTTATGGGGAAATCTTGTTCGAAAATGAGATGATGGTTTTGATGACAATTACCTTTTTAACTATTATTATTATGAAATATGTACTAACATTTTTGTGTATATATATGCATGATATATATATAGATATTGATTATTGAAGACTGTACAATATAAAAAATCAAGACCAAGAATGAAAATATCAACTTTGAAGGCTCATAAGTATCAAGATCAAGACTTTAAGATAAGGATAAGTGCCTTGAATTTTTGTTAAAACTTCATAATAGCACTGAAATATTTATTTTGATCTTCCTATGGAATGGAACCCACTTCTCTCTTTGTTAATGGGATGGAACCCAAGATGGGATAGAACCCATGACCAACCCCAGTGTATGCGGGAACCGAAGCTTGACATGATGAAAGACTCTGTAAGTAGGAACTCACAAAACTACTTCAAACTGGTTTTCAAAATTTCCTTTTTATAGATTTCATATAAAAATGATTTAGCCTTAAAAACCCCCTTATCTTTTGTTTTCAAAATATTTAAAATCACTTCCCATTTTTAAACTTACTTAACAACTTTTTTTAAAATATCTCATGTTCTTAAACTTACTCAATAACTTGTTAGAAAACATGTCTTGATTTTAAAAATAACTTCCATTTTGAATATTTTAGTCTTAAGTCTCAAAATTGTAATATATAATTAAGTTTTAATATCAATTTTATATACATTATAAATATATGTTTAAAATCTATATTCTTACTCTATTATACTTTCTTATAATATAAGAAAGTAGCTTGTTTAAACTTCAGAATTACTTCAATCTATATAAACATCATTTTCACTTTCTTATCAAAATTCAACTTTTCAATTTTAGTGTAATGATATCGACATCATGGGATACCCCATGTTGACATGGTGTCTATTGACTTTAAAATTTTGATTTTTGGAAGAAGTATCCATTCGTTTGAATCTCTTCGTGAATAGACATGGCTGTTGCTTCCTTATAAATACCAAACCAGAAACGAATTTTAACAAATTTTTCATATATTCTCTCTACTTCTTCTCCACAAATTCGTACTCTCATATATTCATATTATCAAATATCATGCCAAAACTCTATAGAATTTTCCACTGAATCGAATTAGAACCTTATCTTGTTTGATTGTCTGTCCTCTATCAAAGATCAAAGTGTTATTCAGATTTTAGGATCATTTGTAACATAAAGTATATTAAGTCTCTCTACTTAAAGTGTGGTCGTTCTCGGAAATCAATCGGGTGATCTTGTGTCCCGTAAATCAAGAGAGTTTGCCATGGACTCAGAGACAGGAGGGTACGCCTAAGCCATAGAAATTGAGGATTGTAATCTCAACGTTGGTTTAATAAAATCTGCACGAGATATTGGTGTAGGACTAGATGTAGGGTAACTTTGAACTAGTGTAAAATTCCTAGAGTATTCTTTCTTTTTACTGCTTTTATTTACTTTCTGCGTCTGTGATTTTTTTGTGTTTGAGTTCTGCATTTGTTTGTGTTAAAGTTTAATTTGGTTCATACAAGTCTCAAATATCGTTAAACACTATTCACATCTTCCACCTCTAGTGTCAAATCAGTCTTAAGATCCTTATCCACATCCTTCTTTCAATTGGTATCAGAGCATAGGTTTTCATAATCTGAAAATTGAAAAGTTAATAATTGCACTTTTTGGAGATTTTTTTAACAGTAGTTAAAATTCATGCATTCCAACGTTGTCTCATAAGTCTGCATACAATTTTTATATAAAATCAAGTTATATACCAAATTAGTATGTTGAGCAGGAGCAAGTGTTGTAACAACCGGCTCAGATTGGGCATAAATCCCAATCCAGAAAAGGCCCATCGGAACTTAGAGTCATTCTAAATAGATCGTTGGTTCCTATATGGATTACATAAATAGGGCAAAACTATAAATGAAATCAAAATCTAACAACTGAAGGGATAAAAAATAAAAATCGAAAGTAGATTTACCACTAAATAAAACCACAATAATGTTGATTACATCAAGTTTCAACTGTCACATCAGGTACATCAATAATAATATTGCATGAATACAATAAACTGCTAAACATGATGATGATAATGATAAACTATAGCATCTCCTTCGCCAGATTTCACTCTCCATGACTCATAAATCAAGTGTTCCCACTTACTAACCTGTTTAATTATTGTGAGGAAGGATGTCAAGACAACAAGCTCTAGTGAATGAAAATCACATAAATTTAAGGAATGGTTGTTTAGTATATTTGGCAGGATGAATTCATCACACTATGTCTATGCAAATTTAACACACAATTAAATACATCGTACATATATCAATTTGGTGGACTACCCTATAGTTACTTAAGTCCAACATGTTTATATAAGCGTGGATTTCTATTATCACTTAATATCCTAGAGTCACTTAAGGCTAACATGTTTATGTAAGGGTGGATTTCTATTATCACTTAATACCCTACATGACAGATTACCGTTTGGTCACATCAGTCCATTTTTTATATTTATTTATGGACGGATTCCCACTCACTTAATACCTTACGGTGGACCATGGTCACATAAGTACTCGTATTCAAATCGCCATCGCTATTAAGTATACTCTCAATTTAATGGGAGAGATAGTAATATGCCACTTAATATCAGGTTTTAGGTAGACACTTGTCACCATTTATGACCCTCTTGACGGATCTGTGTATTTCTATCTAGTAGTCATTACAGGTGAATTCCAAGCTACTTAATGCTTCCCTTAGACATGCGGGCCCATTACATGTTCTTTAAGATCTTATTTGCCCATCCCTAGGTGTAACAGCCTGGGGGATTTCTAGGTCCGAATTTCGAAAATAATACATTCTCTATGTTCACGTGCCTAAATGAAAGTAACAAAAACCCAAAAAGTAAGAAGATAGAAGTTAGAGGGTGAGAAAGAAGAAAGAAAGAAACGTTAGAATAGAAGAAGAAAAAGAAGAACACAAACACATCAGAATTAGAAACGACCAGAATCTCATAGTAGTATGAATAAAATACAATAGTCCAATACTCTTTGCATAAGAGAAAACTGTATACATACATGAATATAATCATAGTACATAATAAATCAACATATACAGTCATAACAATTTTTCTGCACAATGGGTGATAAATACAACACACATGCACACACATAACAAAAATAAATTAAAACAAAAAATACGAGAATACTTATCGACTTCAGCTCCTCTTCTACAGCTCTAAAAAACCAAATCAAACATGGAAAATATAAGCGGTCTAACCCGAGCACATTTTGGGGGAAAGCAAAAACACCCGAATCAGTCTAGAATACTTAACAGTGAGAAAACTCACATCACAAACAACTTGCTTAATTTTGAAAATCCTTTAAAAGAATGGGACTCTTGTAAGACATAACTATATATAAACACGGCACGTGTTTTTCCCTTATGATAACCAAAACACTTTTATATCAAATCTAGTGATATTATAATAATGTCTATTAAATCATGTTAAAATAAAAAATAAACATATGCGAAATTGTTATCCATAATTAAATTCTGCACCCAAATGTGCTTTACTTATAAAAATGTGGCATGCAGTGGGATTTGGATTCCACGCAATGACTGGGTACGGGGATACCACACGAGAGTCAACCTATGACTCCCTGCAAAAACAGAACCGGCATACCACTAACTTGATAGTACCGAATATGTCAGCACCATGGTTGTGATCAACAACCACACCAAAGCATAAAATAATCAAAGAGTCAGTTGTTCTAGATTGGTGGTAAACATACCCAAATGTGTGCCACTCACATAGCCCTGCTGCATCTCCCTTAATTTTAGTCATTACCGGCTGATGAGGCTACATTTTTACCTTTCACGCATGACACATTTCATCTTTGAATGTTCATCTTCTTCACTAGTAATGTACCGATAACATTCATTCATACAAGTTGTTCGAGAACAGAATGAACCGAAGACATTACTTCCACTACATCTACATGATAGTAGCAAGTAACCCTTATACTCTCAATACTTATTCTTTGCACAAGCATACCTGCAAATTCTAGTTCGAACACAAAGTTGGTTCGAAGTGGTTTGGATCCGGTTTCAATCCCAATTCCTCGAATCAACACGTTATAAGTTAAAAGAGAATTTATTGATAGTTAGCTTTTTTAACTAACAAATCATAATAGTACAGTTAAGTACATCAGCAGCATAAACCCTTCTAATAAAATCATTCTTTAAAATCACTTCGTCGGTTCTTTAAAATCTCTTGTTTTCATTACTTCGAAAATCATAGCCATGCACTTGTCTCTTTGGAATAAGTGTATTCGCAAATCATATTATTTTCATTACTTAGAAAATAGCAATATAAAATTAAGCTAAAAGGTGTTAGTACAGTTACAAAGTATACATAGCTAAACAATGTCAGGTGATACAATGTTACTACAAAACCCAAACAGTTTTATTTAACTTTTAAACTTTAAAAATTAAAGTTAATAACATCACTTATGGAAATAATAATTTAATTTCCAACATCCACTTTCGTTTTTAAACCAATATCATTTCTTAGATAATAATGAAGTCGTTCAAATTGGGGTATTTTATTTACCTCTCGGACCTTGACTCGACAACATTCTTATCTTCAAGATAAATCGAAGTTTGTTAACGTATAACCTAATATTCGGTAGATGTCAAAGTAAGTTCCATTTACTATTCAATTTCAATATGGTCTGAAAACAATTCTTGCAATTGAAAATATCTTCCCAAATATATCCATTTTTTACTTAATTAATTGATTAAGTAAGTTCATGCTAAAAATTATATCTTTTTGCTAAATTCTCAATGAAACTTGCTTTAAAACTTGAATTTATTAATAAAATACCTTTTTATGAATTCTTTTATAATGAATCATTTAAAACCTCATTATTAAACTCCATTTTATGTCTTTATAAACTTTAAATATGATCAAGTCTCATTTGATTATAAATCAAATCTTACATAACTTATCTAGAAATCAGATTAAATCGTCTATAAGCTCTTTGTTGAAATCTACCTTTCCATAAATTTTCATTTAAAATTCGATACCCTTTCAGCGTCGTTTTACAAGTTCAACAAACTATTTATTAAAGCTGTTCAAAATAGTTTATTATCACTTAAATCTCATTCATTTATAAAACTTGGTTTTATAACTTCGAAAAAACTTAATTATAAAACCTAGTAAAGTTTTAACACTCGAAATCTATAATATAAAACTTATTTATAAACAGTTATTTTGCTACACAAATCATTTTATAATTTTATATAAAATCCAACTATATATATTGATTTATTTATAGAACTTCTATTTTATATAAATTATATAAAATTTGCTTTAAAATCTTTCTTTTGTTATAAAAAATAAATTTTATAACTTCAACTAGTCAATTCGCCTTGTGGAGAATCAATGCCTTTAAAATATTACAGGTCATCTATTGACAAGCACTTAATAAATACTATTTATTGATTAGTGACACATCAATATTGTATTTAATTAAATAATCATCATCCAAATCAATTTTTTATGTTACTTATGTTAGACAGTTCATATGTGAAAAATATGAAAGCAAGTAACATCCAAAACATTGAGGAATCCTATTGGATCCCTCCAAAATGTCCCCTACATCATAACTCATATATCAATTTATATTTTCATATAAATTAGATAAACAAATCTAATTCATCTAAGGTGGATCTTTCGTTTAAAAGTAGGTAGTGTTAAGGTCATCCGTTCACAGATAGGAATATATATCGACGACCACCAACAAATTCCAAAACAACCAAACACACAATATATATATTAATAACAATGACTATTATTGTACGAAATAACAAAATTCACAATGTTCCAGAAAGGATGAGAGCTAACACACCATCCATTCCAATTCAATGATTTTATACCGTTTTATCTAATTTCAAACGAGCAATTAAAATTAGAAAAAAAAAAATCAAGTCGCTCTAAAGAACTCCAATCCAACGCATATGCATAGTATTCGCCAGTACGAATGCTACGGAATTGGTTTCGCTCAAATATGAATTCCTATGGATTAATATATCAAATAGGAAATAGTGAAGAAGAGGAAAGTGAGGGACTATAGGTTAAAGTTAAAAGATATTATATAGGCAAGTTTATAATATAAAATATTCACATGTATATTACATCGAATGTTTCACTGTCACACATACATAGTCTAATCCTGATCATTACGAAAATTGAAATCTAATAATAGTTTAACATTCCGGACTCGATGAAACTGGTTTCGTCGAATTCCGAGACTATTTGCAAAAACACAAGTTTAATTTCAAACTGTAAATCAATACGCATTTATATCGCGTACGACTATACAACTCTGCTTGAAACAAAAATAGAAATTTTACAATAATTAATCATTTTGAATCCAACGAAACTGGTTTCGTCGAAATCCAAGATTGTTTAAAAATTTGTTATTTTTACGTGTTAACAAAAATCAATTAACAATTATTCAATTCCAAAACACATAAATTCTTTAATAATAATTTATTTTTATCATTTATATTCAAATAGAATTTCACATAGCTTCAATATAAGTTTAATTGGACTTTGAACTCAAAATTTTCAACCTCAAGTTGATTATGTTCCAATTCTCACTTTAGATTAGTTTCAAGTCATTAATTCTTAAAATTAACGGTTTTAATATTTAAGCTAACTAATCATTACTGTATTTAAAATCCGGGATGTTGCGCTAGGTATGCCCACACGTAGCCCTAGATAATAAGCGGACAACTTTCAAAGGGATACCTTACCCATACACTAGTCTTTTAGTTAGGACCATTTAATACCTTATAAGAGAAAGGCAGACCTAATGAACACTTAAATCTAATAAGGGTGGATCCTATTTGTAACAACCCAGAATTATGGCAATATAAATTAATTATTAGAATTTCAAAAATAGGAATTCTGCAAATGATGGAATTTGACCACGAAACTTTAATCGTTGCGTTCATCTTGGAATCCTGGTCAACTTTCGTGTTAGGAGTTTCGCGAACGGAGTCCATATAAAAAAGTTACGGACGAAATACGAAAAAGGACAGAAAATAAATAAACTACAATTATTAATTAATATAACCTAATTTAACCATCCGACCTAGGCAGTCGGGTGCCTAGGCGGTCGACCATAGGGGTCGACCGCCCTGGTCGACCTAATGGGCGTCAGATTGCCCAACGGTGGCTAAGTTTTGAAGGGTTAGGTTAAATTATACTTATAACGAATGGACGAATATAACTTAAAACTAATCCGACGGTTCTAGGTCATTTCCACCCCTATAAATAAAGGGGCAGAGTCATATTCTTTTCCATTCAAATCTATGGAGGCAGCGGAGCGCTATCATTTGTCTTACCCTTCTAACCTAATTTCTAAAATTAAAATATGTTCAAACATATCAAATCAAATCAAATTCATATGCAATTGGGAAGATAATTAGATTCAATGGAAGAGGATGCTTAATGATAGATTCACCGCTCTCTCCCTTTTTTCTTACATTTCTAACAGATCTAGAATTTTCCCCTTTCTAGATAAATTGTAGATTTATAAGAATTTGGGGATTATAAGCCTAAAGAGTTCAAAACTTAGAATTTGGAAGCAATAAGGTGAGTGGGAAATTTACCAATACAACTATAATGACTTATCTATTTCATTTGAATTAAATTTATGTTTTATGCCTATCAGATCTGTTCATTTAAATATTGTGAAATTATTGGCAACCATCAGATCTGATTATGAATATGGTCAAAATTTGTAAATGATAAGTTGTGGTTATGTATAACATGAATTGTAGGACTCTTAAATATTTTTCTACATATTTTTACAGTTATGTCATGAAATATGTTATACATGTCACGTAGCACTGTGGATCTGGAAATCAGTGCCATTAAACATAAATTAGTTGTAGATGCATTCCAGATCTTTAGTTCAGTGTTGAAAAATGAAATATGTGAATTTGGGAAAAAATATGAAATTGGTGAATTATGTGATTGTAAAAATAAAAGAAATATTACTGTTTATATTCAATATTGTTGGGTTTTGGCTTAAGCCTCATAAAACAAGTCGTTTTCCTTTTATTAATAAAGAGGCGTTATTTTGAAATCACAAGAGATATGATAAAAAAAGAATAAAAAGGGAAAGTTGGTGTAAAGGTACATATAAATATAAATACATATATTTGTGTGTAATTTGCATCGACTATTCCAAAACATATATTTCTTATGATTTGGAAATATATCAATTCCACAAAATAGACATTATTTACAATAATTACGGCTAATGGTCCTTTGTGAGACTTGAAACCTTTTGGCAAGTTCAAATATAAAAAGGAAATATTTGGTTAATTGATTAGACCACATCATTAATTTAAAAAGAACAATAATAATAAAAATAATAATAACTACGTTGACCATGCGAAAATACAGAAATAAATATATGCATATTATCCGTTCAAATCAGTGTAAAACAGTCAAATATACATTGCATTGAACGTTTGAATATTTGGACAAGATTCAATTATAAAATTATGTGTAAATATAATCCATTTTGAATTAATATATTTATGGTGACCATTTGTAGCAATTAGTAGAATTAATTGCCGTAATTGAGACCGCAAACCAATAAATAACCATTGTAACCAAATATTGACTAAGGAAAAATAAATGTGATAGGAAAATGGTTACAATTCCTAAAATCAATTAGGATAAATGTTGTAAACCCCAACCAGGAAAATTTTAATTTTAACCGCATTTAGACACGAGGTTAAGCTCAACTTTTGGTGTAAGCCTGTCCGGAACCGACCAGCAAATCCAGCAACCACAGGTAGTCAGCTTAATGTGAGGGGTCTAATGCATAAAAATAATCATATAAAGGCACGAGATTAAGTTCACTTATGATAGAAGTCTTCCTGGAATGACCGGCAAATCCATCATCCACAGGTAGCCAACTTAATGTTAGAGGCATGGTAGGGGTGTGTGTGTGTGTATATATATATATATGTGTGTGTATGTGTTTATGTATAAGTATATGTGTATATAACAGTCAACCAGTAAATAAATGGACAAGAATATTTGAGTGACTAAGAGCTGAAATATGTTGAGTTTGGGTTTCTAGACGATTTTGTCTTACCCAGGAGTACATCGGCAACCTTGTCGTGAAGAGCATGAGGACGACATATGGTGGATTCCGTTGATTCGAGTTTGGAAAATGGAATATATATGTTAACGTAAAAATCTAGCTACAACCGAGTTTGTCATAATTCCTAGTCTGATTTCGTTGGTAGTTCCATTTAAGATCATTTCTTGATCAAAAAAGGGAAAAGGCCCACTTTAATATGTCGTATCCATTTTGGAAATATGATTATGAGGTGCATCCATTTGTTACTTCGTTAAAATTCCAAATCTACCTTTGTTGAGATATTCAATTGAGTTCTTGGCCTTGTATTCGAGGAAATTTATTTTTAAAGCTATTTAGAAAAATAAAATGGGTTTCAATGGTTTTGAAAAACAGTTTCGGAAATTGGTTTTATAAAAGCCTAGTTTTGGTAAAGATATAGTTTCTAAAGTTTTTCCACTTTGAAATAAAACTGTAACATAAACAATACTAATAATAAACTTTGTTTATAAATATGAAACAGTTAGTTTATAATAAAAATCCGTTTTTGGAAAAGTTTTAATTTTTTCTTTGAAAAGGTTAAGGAAGATCTTTCATCTGGATTTTTGCAGTAATTGACTTTGAATCATTTAGTTAATGTCAGCTAGTAAGGGGAAAATCCATTTTAAATTCTATTACAAATTTCTAGCTGAATTATTTTATAATTCGTTCGCTCGTTGTGTAGTAGCAGCATCGTAGTTGAGACTGTAAATCCTTGGAGTTGGTTCGGGGTTTTGACTGCGGTCTTTAAATACCACAGTGATGAGGGTAATTATTTTTGGATCGCGTTAAATCTTAAAAGATGATGTGGGACGATTAATATTTTAACCCGGCCTAATAAGGTCAAGGTTCAACCTCTGTCCCCAGCTCATTTGGTAGTTGACCTTTTGGTGCTATACTAGGACGGTCAATTAGTTGATGAGCTTTGGTACAACTTGGACCTAGGACTCAACCATAAAAGTTGCATCCGAATTACCCCCTTAACTTCTTTCTTTCGTCCTTCCTTCCTTATCTAGCCCAACCATATTCCTATCCTTTTTGTTGTCACCTCATCTCCTTATTTTCCATGCTTGTTTGTGCATTAGATCTTGCCTCACTAGTACTCCAAATCTAATTTCTTA
This sequence comes from Allium sativum, assembly GCA_030737875.1. Taxonomy (NCBI): domain Eukaryota; kingdom Viridiplantae; phylum Streptophyta; class Magnoliopsida; order Asparagales; family Amaryllidaceae; genus Allium; species Allium sativum. The sequence continues at coordinate 20,888,830 of CM060921.1, read as the reverse complement.
TCTCCAAACATTTCTTGCCTACAACACCTAGCTGCACAACTCGATTTTACACACACCATTTAAGTCTCATCCTTGGGTATAGATCATTTGGTTGGATCAGAATTAGAAAAAGGGTCTTTCCACTTTTGGACTAAGAAAATTTGGCAAGGCAGTTGGGCTTGCACCGGCCCATTGCTTCGAGATCTTGGAATAGGATTGTTGTTTGTATTGAATCCGCCTTTGCTATACCTTGTTCAAACAGATTCTTTCAAAGGCGATCGTCGTTTCAGAGATGAAGATTAAGCTATCTTTGGATGGTTTTTCTGAGGAGAATCTCGATGAGATCTTAGAGGAATTCGGGTTGAACGCAGCGCGAATGGTCTTTCGTTTGACCAGCTTTGGAGATTTTGCAACAAATCACTTTTTCTTGATATCGGTTTTTGTGTTTGGAATCTATGTTTAAACTGCACATGGATAGGTATGACCCATTTAGCACATCTTTTTATAAATGGGTAGTTATGATTAGGTTTGTCTCATGATGCGGAAATTTATTCTTTGCTTGATAGAACCATCATTTGGTGTCGCATCATATTCAGCTCAGCTTGTTGCTTTTGTTTGTTGTCTCATAGAGTTACTTTATTTAAATTCACCTACTAACTGTTGTCTGTAGGTAATATTAGATGGGTTTCTATGAGAATCCATTTTTGGGTAGGTTTCCTTTCTCATCACAAATTCTCTCTTAGAAGAGATAGTGATGTGGGAATCTCCAACAACACCAGCAGTATTTGTAACACGAGACTAAGCATTTTGTTACCATAATATTGTTAATTAAAGATTATATAAAAAATTGTTTGAGCTCCTGCCAAGGAGCAAGACATCTCATCATTTATAACCATTATTTTGGTGGTTTTGCTGTTGTTTTTGTTGTTATTCCTTTCCAGCATCGGGTTCTTGGTGTTATGGTGAATCGTGTTGTAACTATTAGTGTTGTTTAAATCGCATGACTTAGTTAATTAGATTTCTAAGTTTGGAAATGTTTATGTCATTCACGCGTGCCTGTTTAAATGAAATTTCATTTTTCTTATATAAACTAACAGTTGTCCTAGGGCTGGAAATAATAGAATTTTGTGTTGGATAAATTTTAGCAAAGGACCGGTTTTGCGTTGTTTTCGTCATGGGTATATAAATAATTAAATAATTGTTCCGTGTTAAAGCTAAAATTTATTTTGGTCTATTGTGTGTGATTTCAGTTTCCACATTTTTGGGTGACTGATGTCCTTTTTCGCCAACATATGACTTGAATTGTTTAAATTTTCGCAAAATACACTTTTGAAGTTTTGGGAAAATATTGTTTGATTTTTTTTTATCATTTTCTTGTTTTATAGGAGAATGAAACGGTTTTGGAAGGAAATTTTGAAAATAAACACGATAAGTTCTCAAGTGGGAATTTACTTTTATGTAAAAAATCGATTTTTGGTCACATGAACGGTGTAAGGAAGATTTTTGGATGCTTTTTATGCACGTTGTAGCAGTGCAATAGGACCGATGATACGATAAAAACGTTAATGGTAACAAGGTAAAGGCTGTTTTAGCCTTGGAAACGCTGTTTCCATACCTTGTCAACGATGCTCGCGATCTACTAATTAACTCCTTTTACATTATAGAGCTTGTTTTAATCCTCCTTTACAGCCTACAGTCGATTTTTTTTTGGATATTTCGGGTAACTGAGGTGAAAATTCCACTGTAGGACGAGAAATGGAATATTTAGGAGTGGAGGAAATGTTAAAAGTCTTCGCCTTAATTTCTTTTTTTTTTTGGTAAATAGTAAACGATTTGATTTCATATGTTTTGGATGGTAGGATTTGGATGCAAAATTGGTTGTTTCACACTTTTATTCGTAATTATGTGAAGGTTATGGATGAAAAGGAGTTTTCAAAAAAAATTGCATTCATATAGAACTATCAGTATATTTAGGATGTTCTACATCTTGTTTTTCAAATGTATTTCAAAATTTTAATGCAATCATATAGGAGGATCCGATTGGAATCATCTTACGTGCATATTTTATGGTTGAAATTCCATTATGTACACCATGCACATGTGCACATGGTTGCAAAGTGTATGTACACAAATTGGTTGTGTAACATAGGACAATAGGCGTCAGAATTTCGAGACGAAATTCTTTTTAAGGAGGGAAGAATGCAACAACCCGGAATTTTGGCGATATAAATAAATTATTAGAATTTCAAAAATAGGAATTTCTGCAAACGATGGAATTTGGCAACAAAACTTTAACCCTCGCGTTCGTCTTGAAATTTTGGTCAGCTTTCGTGTTTGGAGTTCCGCAAACGGAGTCCGTATGAAAAAGCTACAGACGAAATACGAAAACGGATGGAAAATAAATAAACCACAATTATTAATTACACTACAACGAAAATACCCTCCTATTACAACGTCCTTTTTACAACGGACATTTTCTGCCAGTTGTAGTAGAAAGATATTACAACGGTCATTTCAGGACCGTTGTAATAAATGCCCATGCAATGCCTTTTTTACAACGGGAACTTTTTGCCCGTTGTAATAGAAAGCATTTACAACAGTCCTATCTTGCCCATTGTAACAAATGTCAATTTTACAACATTATGACCAATGCCCATTGTAATAGGTGTCAATTTTACAACTGGCTAAAAATGCCCGTTGTAATAGGTGGAAATTAGTGCTTGATAATTACAATGCTTTCTTAAAACCGATACTTATTATTTATTATATTTCATAATTAATCTTTAATAATATTATATGTAACAACCCAGGTTTTGACAGACCGAATTTTTCAAAATCCAATCCATCGGACCCCGAGTTGGGTGCTCTGGTATCTTGCAGAAAAGACAGAGAGAAAGAATAATGTCAGAGTTCGAAAAGCAGCTCACAGCGGAAGGAATAAAATATAATTTATTCAAAATAGCATTACCTTAATAATAATACTGCCAAGCCAGTAGTCAAGCAATACTATCTCTGTCATGAACCTAACCTGTGCATGTTGTGAGGAGGGGGTCAGAACATAATTTCTGTGTGACTGGACTATAATAAACTCTTGTGTAACCCTACATATACCGTTCAGTTATAATTTCTTGTTTATTAGGTTATTCACAATATTAGCGCCCAATGCCAAACCCATGTCATTCTCGTCCACTTACTAGTAGACTTAACCTAATACATCGTATATGTAATTTTTCCCCAACTCGTATAATCCTTTCCATGTATACGTACAGTCCCTTGCTGTATATCGTACGAGCTTTATCACGTAATTCTATACTACAACGTAGTGCCACCATTCTTGAAATCGTTTGGACTGCCACCCTTGATCTGGTTAGGTTTCCTTATCATGAACTATCGAGTGTTCAACTAGGATTTATGTCACCTAGGACCACTAGGGATTATGCTACCTATTGAACGTTTTCTAGATTCGATTAGGGTTTATGCCACCTAGGACTACTAAGGATTATGCTACCTGTCGAACAACGCCCTTTTCCCACATATGTATGGCGAATCGTTTCCGATGTCTAGGTTCACATGTACACTATATGTGCGGCCCGAGTCCCATGACAGGGCTAAATCAAGAAATACGGAACTCGGTCGGGAGCTTTAAGTTATCTGCCGATGCAGATGCTAAGGTCTGTTTTTCTACCAGTGGTTATGGTCCCACGTGACCCCTCCCTCAACTAATGAAAGGAAATCCAAGAAAATCAAGCACGAGAACTGTACTCCTGCCATCTATGCCCCACTTTCCTATTGGCCAGCCTCACCCATAACTAGATAGCAAGTATATGGTCTGTTGGGAGTTCTCTGCCTTTCCGTATACTACTACGATTGAATGAAGATGGTAGGTAGACGACGAGTGCTATCACAGGGCTAAAAAAGATATCGCCGCCTCACGCTGGTCCATCCTAGTCTTTAGGTTGCCTTATATTGACACCAAGGCATACTCTTGGTTCTCCTACCGCAGACCTTAACCTCTGTGAGCGCAGGCAGATCATCTGCAACCTCACAGAGGGATACCAAGAGTACCCTCACGTTCCCCAAAGCTACGTGCTTCGTAACCCAGTCCGTTGGAGCCCTTTTCGAAATCAGATAAACGTTCGCTCCTCCTCGTGTGATTGTTAAGTGATGATCTACCGTATTGGGTTATTCATCTATTTATGGACTGGCTCGGTTTCCTTGACTAAGAATTATTACTTAGTTGTTCTTAACTAAGGTTTACCACTTAGTTTCCTTTCCCGTTAATCTTGTTAACTAAGGTTTACCACTTAGTCCCCTTAACTAAGGATTACAACTTAGTTCCCATTCTCGACCGTTTTCTTAACTAAGGTTTACCGCTTCATTCCTGTTAACAAAGGCTTGTTACTTAGTTATCATTCTCGTTGTTTTACTTAGTCAATTCTCGTTACCTTAGACATCAGACCACATATTCTCGCTTTATAATTCAACTTGTTGACTAAGGTTTTCCCATGAATTCAAGCATAACTTAAGTTCTCTTTTATTCGGTGATAGCGCATGGGTGTTTTCCCACAGTTCTTGCTTAGCTTCCCCATATTATAGGTTATCCCACCCTTCAGGTCTTACATTACATCTTAAGTCATAGTCTTTCTCTGTCCCTAGGAAAGGTTTACCCCCTAATTAACCCTTCGACTATTTCAACTTCGATTTATAATAGGTAGTTAACATTCCCTATTTCCGTTTTTGGTTAAGTTTTGTTCATATGTTCGTGTCGACTTAACCCCATCTCCTTATAACGTTCATTCACAAATTTGGTTAAGTTTTGTCTTGGAATTCATGACTTAACCCTACGAATCATGTGCCATTAATTAATTATTAATGCACCACAACCTCTCACATTAGAACTGTTGTTGTGGTCACTGGTTATGCCGGGCGATTCTGGGCAGAACTACACGACAACTCAGTCTAACCTCGGGTTTCAAGCGCGATATGACTAACTTCTCACATTAGGACCTATTGTTTGCTACCACTGGTTAGGCCGGGCGGTTCCGGTCAGGATTACATCGCAAACTCATCCTAACCTCGAGTTAGCCACGTTTCATGTTTGGTTCATGTCTATTCTAATTGGCATACGTCAAGTTCATAATCATGTCAAAAAATATTAAGTTCATGTTATGCCAATTACCCAACTTACAAGCATGTTCTTATAAATGTCAACTACCAATTCATGCCATGTTCGTGCTCGTTTTAGATGTCAAGTTCATAAGCATATTCTAAATGTCATATTTCAAGTTTCATAATCTTGTCCCTATTTACATTACACAAATTACTCAACCATATTCATGTTCAATGCATTTCAATAGTGCCAAATTCGAGTATCAAGTTCAATCTAGATGTCAAGTGTCAATTCCCCAAATCCAAGCTTTACCTAAAAACCCCCAATTTATATTCATGCTTGTAATCCCATTAACAGGTTACGTCTATCATTAAATTCATAATTCATATTCATGTGAATTTCATGTTCAAGTTCTAGATGTAAACTTCATGTCAAATTCTAGATGTCAATTCATATCAAGTTTGTGTTCTTATCCAAATTCAAGTTATCATACAGGTTTTATTCTAGAGACATGTGCCCATTAACAAATCCATAAGTCAATTTCATGCTTAAATCAATGATGTCAATTCTACTCCAAACCCCAAATCATGTTCATGCATATAATTCAAAATTTTGGTTTATGCATTCAGGTTTTGCCAATGTTATATTACGTCCAACCCTCTTTGTAATTTATTACCAAACCCTCCGGTTCATGTCATAACCCAAAACCGAGTGTTTCCTTTTTTTCGCTTGCAATAATCATTCAATCGTATTTATTTTATGATAGATCTAGGCTTGAGATAGCCTAACTATTAAAAATCAAAAAGGGAAAGAATAAAAGGAGGCACATAATCGTAGGCATAATAATTAAAATCGAGCACATGATAATATTAAACATTATGGATTCAATAATTTCATTTCTTGTTTACATAGGGAATGTATGAACGATCAATAATAATTTTACACAAAAAGTGCATTATAACTCCACTCACAGTGTTTGTCATCTTCAAAATGTAGATCCTCGATTGCCCCTTTGATTTATGAATTGGATTAATCCTTGAACTGATTTCCCCCTTTCCCTTTTTGTTGCTTTTGATTCATCTTTGATTGATTTCATGTCCAATTCAATTTATCTTTGATTCCATATGCGGCGTAGGTTGCGGATCTGAATTCCTTCTCTTTGCGCAGTGATTTAGATCTAAGCCTCTTTTCTTTTTATTCATGGTTGTAGTAAATCTGGATCTCGTTCTTTTTAATTTTAAGAATAGATGTTATAGAGAAAAGAGAGAAGAATAGATCTAAGATTTATTTAGATCAATAGCTTGAGGAGGAAGAAGAAATCAAGTTAGAAGAGAGGCATAGCCTTGCCATGAATTGTTGTGGAGTTTTCAATGAGCCTAGGATGTTTACATAGGTGTTAGACTAACGTACCAGGCCCAAAAACTCATCCATGTGCTCAAAAATGAACCTGGACAGCTTCTGGGGCGAATTTCCCGCTTCTGGACCAAAATTCCCGCTCCAGGTCGCTACAGGTCGACCTCCCCAAGGGGGGGGGGGTCGACACTATGGTCGATCTCCCCCCGGGAGGTCGACCCTATGGTCGACCTGGGGGTCGACCTGGTCATTTTTTTTTCTGTTCTGGGCTGGGCTGTTTTCTGATTTTTCGCTGAAACTTCGGGAGGTCATAACTCCTTCATACGGACTCTGATTTTCGAAAACTTGGACTCTATTTCATGTAAAATTTCAAGAGGAACGCAATGGTGATGTCCATTTTACTTAATTCCTGATATTTAAATTAAATATCCTTATTTTACGATCTTCTCCGTTACACACACTATTATCGAATTAATTTTTCTTCTCTTCCATGTATTAATTAATTCTCATTATACATCACCATTATTTACCTATATAAGCATATTTTCATAAATTTTATTTCATTTTTAATTATATTAAAAATGCGGGGTGTTACATTCTCCCACCCTTAAAGAATTTTGTCCCCGAAATTCGATAAGAGTAAAATAGATAATCCCTCGCAACATCCAATTAGTGTTCATCCAATTGTTGCAACATTGTGCACATATGCAAAGTGAAATACATTATAGTAAAGCATGTATGCCTAATTTGGATCCACCTATATGTATGCAAACTTTAAATAACTTTTCAAAACATGATGCTCACATCCTAAATATACTTGCAGTTCTATATGGATGCAATATTTTTGAAAAATCAAAACATTTTCCATTCAAATTTTCCCATACTCTTATAGAATAAGAGCATAGTTCATCCAATTTTCGCATCCAAAACCCTACCAACCATCTTTTAATTCGAGATTTTGAAAAATCTAATTTTCCAAATTCGATTTCTTATGTTACGAAAAGGTATAAAACGGAAAAACTCACATCCTCCGTTTTTCTTTTCTAATTGTACTTGGATTTTTATATAACTATTCTATTAAGATTTCCTATTTTCTTATCCAAGTACAACCACATAAGAAAATTTCTTTATCGTATTTTCGACTTTATCTTGAAATAATTTCATATTTATTCATCTTTTTCTTGAGATTTTCATTTTCTTTCCCCCGTCTTGTTTTGTTGCTTTACTGAATTTATTGTTTTCTTGTTAATTAGGCTATTCTTTAGCTTATTTGGCTTAGTCCAGTTTCTCATGTTTATTTTATTTATTTATCTTTTCAAATAAGATTTTCTGTTTTCTAGTCAAACAGTATCCTACACAGCTACAACTATGGGCCAAGGATCTTAAGACTTTATTACCTCTGACAATCGCGAGTCCACCTAACAGGGTCTATATAATTGCTTTCCCTTCATCACCTAGTAGTCACTACTAGTCCATGCTGTGTATTACTAGCCTATCCTTTTCTTTTTCTCAAGCAACAATTCTAGGTCTCAATGCTTATGCATTCTACGGGAAATTTGTTTACCCAATTTTATTTTTATTTTAACAATAATCAAAATTTAATAGAATAGAGATTTCAAAAACTCCTTTTACAAAATACAACATTTTCCTTTCAAGATTTTCATATATGAGAACTAGTTAGATATATATATATATATATATATATATATGCTCCTTTTCATGAGAGAATTCTTTCAAAACAAGAAATCGTTGTTTTACATAATATACCCCAATTTATTTTAAAACCCAATATGCACTTTTCAAACATCAAGATACTTTTAAGATCAAAACTCAGAAAATACCACAAACTCTTTTACAAATTCAAGTTCTTAAAAGTTTATTATTGGGTCAGACTCAAAGCGGGTTTTCCACTCAACTAGGCTTTCCTAGGTACTTTCACAAATTCAATTTTCTCGACTATATATATTCCTAATCCATTTTCACACTTAAACCTTTTTTTCTAATTTCTAAGGTTTTACTTCTAGACCTACTACTCCGAAATACTAATATTTCAGTTTCCATTCTATGGCATACTTTCTAGCTCCAAGTCATATTGTACACTTTCCCAACCACCTAATTGTTTCCAAAATTTCTATGTCCATGCCTTTAGTGTACAAACCAATATCCCAACTCTTTACATGTCTAGTGGGCTACTATATGGATTTAGGTTTATATATATAATATATTTATATTTTAGAAAATACAAATACGTTCACTCATTATCGCCCTAAGACCACTAAACCAAAGCTCTGATACCAGATGTAACAACCCAGGTTTTAACAGACCGATTTTTTCAAAATCCAATCCATCGGACCCCGAGTTGGGTGCTCTGGTATCCTGCAGAAAAGACAGAGAGAGAGAATCATGTCAGAGTTCGAAATGCAGCTCACAGTGGAAGGAATAAAATATAATTTATTCAAAATACCATTACCTTAATAATAATACTGCCAAGCCAGTAGTCAAGCAATATTATCTCTGTCATGAACCTAACCTGCGCATGCTGTGAGGAGGGGGTCAGAACATAAGTTCTGTGTGACTGGACTATAATAAACTCTTGTGTAACCCTACATATGCCATTCAATTATAATTTCGTGTTTATTAGGTTACTCACAATATTAGCACCCAAGGCCAAACCCATGTCATTCTCGTCCACTTACTAGTAGACTTAACCTAATACATCGTATATGTAATTTTTCCCTAACTCGTATAATCCTTTCCATGTATACGTACAGTACCTTGCTGTATATCGTATGGGCTTTATCACATAATTATATACTACTTCAACGTAGTGCCACCATTCTTGAAATCGTTTGGACTGCCACCCTTGATCTGGCTAGGTTTCCTTATCATGAACTATCGAGTGTTCAACTAGGATTTATGCCACCTAGGACCACTAGAGATTATGCTACCTATTGAACATTTTCTAGATTCGATTAAGGTTTATGCCACCTAGGATTACTAGGGATTATGCTACATGTCGAACAGCGCCCTTTTCCTATGTATGTATCGCGAATCGTTTCCAATGTCTAGGTGCACATGTACACTATATGTGCGGCCCGAGTCCCGTGACAGGGCTAAATCAAGAAATACGGAACTCGGTCGGGAGCTTTAAGTTATCTACCGATGCAGATGCTAAGGTCTGTTTTTCTACCAGTGGTTATGGTCCCACTTGACCCCTCCCTCAACTAATGAAAGGAAATCCAAGAAAATCAAGCACGAGAACTGTACTCCTGCCACCTATGCCCCACTTTCCTATTGGCCAGCCTCACCCATAACTAGATAGCAAGTATATGGTCTGTTCGGAGTTCTCTGCCTTTCCGTATACGTACTACAATTGACTGAAGATGGTAGGTAGACGATGAGTGCTATCACAGGGCTAAACAAGATATCGCCGCCTCACGCTGGTCCATCCTAGTCTTTAGGTTGCCTTATATTGCAACCAAGGCATACTCTTGGTTCTCCTACCGTAGTCCTTAACCTCTGTGAGCCCAGGCGGATCATCTGCAACCTCACAGAGGGATACCAAGAGTACCCTCACGTTCCCCGAAGCTACGTGCTTCGTAACCCAGTCCGCTGGATCCTTTTTCAAAATAAAATAAACGTTCACTCCTCCTCATGTGTTTGTTAAGCGATGACCTACCATATCGGGTTATTCATCTATTTATGGACTGGCTCAGTTTTCATGACTAAGAATTATTACTTAGTTGTTCTTAACTAAGGTTTACCACTTAGTTTCCTTTCCCGTTAATCTTGTTAACTAAGGTTTACCACTTAGTCCCCTTAACTAAGGATTACAACTTAGTTCCCGTTCTCGACCATTTTATTAACTAAGGTTTACTGCTTAGTTCCTATTAACTAAGGCTTGTTACTTAGTTATCATTCTCGTTGTTTTACTTAGTCAATTCTCGTTACCTTAGACATCAGACCACATATTCTCGCTTTATAATTCAACTTGTTGACTAAGGTTTTCCCATGAATTCAAGCATAACTTAAGTTCTCTTTTATTCGGTGATAACGCATGGGTGTTTTCCCACAGTTCTTGCTTAGCTTACCCCATATTATAGGTTATCCTACCCTTCAGGTCTTACATTACATCTTAAGTCATAGTCTTTCTCTGTCCCTAGGACAGGTTTACCCCCTAATTAACCCTTCGACTATTTCAACTTCGATTTATAATAGGTAGTTAACATTCCCTATTTCCGTTTTTGGTTAAGTTTTGTTCATATGTTCGTGTCGACTTAACCCCATCTCCTTATAACGTTCATTCACAAATTTGGTTAAGTGTTGTCTTTGAATTCATGACTTAACCCTTTGAATCATGTGCCATTAATTAATTATTAATGCACCACAACCTCTCACATTAGACCTGTTGTTGTGGTCACTGGTTATGCCGGGCGGTTCCGGGCAGAATTACACGGCAACTCAGTCTAACCTCGGGTTTCAAGCGCGATATGACTAACTTCTCACATTAGGACCTATTGTTTGCTACCACTGGTTAGGCCGGGCAGTTCTGGGCAGGATTACATCGCAAACTCATCCTAACCTCGAGTTAGCCACGTTTCATGTTTGGTTCATGTCTATTCTAATTAGCATATGTCAAGTTCATAATCATGTCAAAAAATATTAAGTTCATGTTATGCCAATTACCCAACTTACAAGCATGTTCTTATAAATGTCAACTACCAATTCATGCCATGTTCGTGCTCGTTTTAGATGTCAAGTTCATAAGCATATTCTAAATGTCATATTTCAAGTTTCATAATCTTGTCCCTATTTACATTACACAAATTACTCAACCATATTCATGTTCAATGCATTTCAATAGCGCCAAAATTCGAGTATCAAGTTCAATCTAGATGTCAAGTGTCAATTCCCCAAATCCAAGCTTTACCTAAAAACCCCCAATTTATATTCATGCTTGTAATCCCATTAACAGGTTACGTCTATCATTAAATTCATAATTCATATTCATGTCAATTTCATGTTCAAGTTCTAGATGTAAACTTCATGTCAAATTCCAGATGTCAGTTCATATCAAGTTTGTGTTCTTATCCAAATTCAAGTTATAATACATGTTTTATTCTAGAGACATGTGCCCATTAACAAATCCATAAGTCAATTTCATACTTAAATCAATGATGTCAATTCTACGCCAAACCCCAAATCATGTTCATGCGTATAATTCTAAATTTGGTTTACGCATTCAGGTTTTGTCAATGTTATATTACGCCCAACCCTCTTTGTAATTTATAACCAAACCCTCCAGTTCATGTCATAGCCCAAAACTGAGCGATTCCTTTTTTTCGCTTGCAATAATCATTCAATCGTATTTATTTTATGATAGATCTAGGATCGAGATAGCCTAGCTATTAAAAATCAAAAAGGGAAAGAATAAAAGGAGGCACATAATCGTAGGCATAATAATTAAAATCGAGCACATGATAATATTAAACATTATGGATTCAATAATTTCATTTCTTGTTTACATAGGGAATGTATGAACGATCAATAATAATTTTACACAAAAAGTGCATTATAACTCCACTCACAGTGTTTGTCATCTTCAAAATGTAGATCCTCGATTGCCCCTTTGATTTATGAATTGGATTAATCCTTGAACTGATTTCCCCCTTTCCCTTTTTGTTGCTTTTGATTCATCTTTGATTGATTTCATGTCCAATTCAATTTATCTTTGATTCCATATGCGGCGTAGGTTGCGGATCTGAATTCCTTCTCTTTGCGCAGTGATTTAGATCTAAGCCTCTTTTCTTTTTATTCATGGTTGTAGTAATTCTAGATTTCATTCTTTTTAATTTTAAGAATAGATGTTGTAGAGAAAAGAGAGAAGAATAGATCTAAGATTTATTTAGATCAATAGCTTGAGGAGGAAGAAGAAATCAAGTTAGAAGAGAGCCATGGCCTTGCCATGAATTGTTGTGGAGTTTACAATGAGCCTAGGATGTTTATATAGGTATTAGACCAACGTACCAGGCCCAAAAACTCATCCAGGTGCTCAAAAATGAACCTGGACAGCTTCTGGGGCGAATTTCCCGCTTCTGGACCAAAATTCCCACTCTAGGTCGCTACAGGTCGACCTCCCCAAGGGGGTCGACACTATGGTCGACCTCCCCCCTAGGAGGTCGACCTGGTCGTTTTTTTTTTTTTTCTGTTCTGGGCTGGGCTGTTTTCTAATTTTTCGCTGAAACTTCGGGAGGTCATAACTCCTTCATACGGACTCCGATTTTCGAAAACTCGGACACTATTTCATGTAAAATTTTGAGATGAACGCAATGGTGATGTCCATTTTACTTAATTCGTGATATTTAAATTAAATATCCTTATTTTACTATCTTCTCCGTTACACACACTATTATCGAATTAATTTTTTTCTCTTCCATGTATTAATTAATTCTCATTATACATCACCATTATTTACCTATATAAGTATATTTTCATAAATTTTATTTCATTTTTAATTATATTAAAAATGCGGGGTGTTACATTATATTAATAATATGTTACTAATTACTAATTATAGATTATATTACAATTGCTAAGTATAATATTATATTATTAATTACAAACAACTAATCATTAATAATATTATATTATTTAATAATATTTAATAATTATATTAATTATTTATAACTTGCAATAATTAACGATTATTAACAAATAATCTCTAATTATTAATAACTATATATAACTAGTATTCCAACAGGTTTAATTTTACTTTCCAGTTATTAGTAAGTAATATCGAGTAATTAATTTTAAATATATAATAATTTATAATTAATATTAATAATTTATAATTAGTAATTACTATCAAAAATTAATTCTAAAATATAAAAACTAATAATATATACATATTAAAAAAAATCAACTTTAAATTATAATTAATAAGTATGAAGTAACATTTAATAATTAATTTTTACTAATTAATAATTATGATTAAATAATAAAATGTACTTAATATTAAATAGTTTATAATTGATAATTTATTATAATGGATAATTCATAAATAATGATTTTAATTTAAATAAAATAATATAACAATTAATAGTTTGTCTTCATTTGCATAATATGCACTTATCAGTATTAAATAACTAATAATTAATGCTCAATAATTACAATTATTAATTAGCATTAACATTTAATTTATACAAATTTTAATTTTTGCATAATATTCAAACGTCCATTTGACATCTATTTGATTTTATCAAGATTTATTTATTTGTTTAGTATTCGCAATATTTTCATGCCTATGTCTACTAATAACTTTACACTATATTGCACACTATAGCGTATTTGCATTTGTTAAGGCATATCACAGATGTGACAGCATCAACATTTCAAATTGGAGAACAGAACATATGAACATCCAAAAAAGAAGGCACTACTGGGTGGAAATGAATACAAAATGTTGGTGTACATGGCAATCCATTATTTCAATACTGCACCTGCTACCTAGCTCCAGGAAACCCTAATATATTCCGTGTATACCGCCTCCATCTTTAATCCCCAAGCTTCCTTTTCCTTCACCGCCTCTAGGCTCCATCTTTAATCCCAAGTTTTCTTTCAATTTTTTCGACTCAGATCCAAGTTTTTCTCTTCCTCATGCTTTTTCAACTCCACCTCTGTATTCTCGGTTCTCCTAATTAACTCCGCATTTTGCTTCGATTTTTGCTTGAGTCCTCCATTCTCTTTTCACTCCGCTTTTCTCATTCAGATCTAACTATTGCTGAATCACTCAAGTAGCTTTCTAAATCCTCCCCTTGTGCACCGCATCGTATTCACAACGAGCTTTTGACATTTGGTTTTTGTTTTAGATTGAATTTGCTCGACTAAGCTAGGGGTGTTTTTGTTTCTGTTGGTTTGTCCGATAGTATGCTGCGTTTGATTTTGGAGTTAGGTTGTTCGTCTCTTGAATAAAGCAGCGAGGTGATACCTATGGCTACTGTTGAGCGTCTCCTTTGGTGTTTGATTATGCTTTTTTTGGGTAAGATCACTCGATGAATGCTTTAGCACATATAGAGGATTTTGAGAATAATTCAAGTTTCCCCAGTACTCGTCTATTTTACTATGCAAAGAAAAGTTCTGAGTCTACTCTCTATGTAAAGAAGTTAACAGTAAATTTTGCCTTCATTAAACCTGTGGTTTGAACAAGAGTTTGGAAATCGTTGTCAAAATTTAATGAATTATTTACTATCATTCTATCACTTTTATTATGTGTTTGGTTGAAATAACTAGCAAGGATCCACGACCGGGAGATATCTGCAGTGTCATCAGGTAAGTTTTTCCCATAAATCTTATCTTTTCTTCAGCAAGTGCTTTGCATTTGTCATTAAGAAGTATACATTTAAAACCTCCCCTGTTATAGTAAACAACTAACGTGCAGATTTGAGATAGAAATGTGTTAGTTTCCCATGTGTTTCTGTTCCACAACACCTGCATTTTTCCTCTATTATCGAAATAATTAGTATAGGTGGATTTACAAAACTTCTACACTTTTTCATTTTGACAGTTTGTGCTCAACTATACTGAAAATATCAGCTTTTATGGTGATAAGATGTTGTTTAACATCTTGTTTCTTAGTGGTGGAGCTGAGTCTCCTCGCATCCCACATAAATAATATCTTCAATCAATTGTGTTGCTCTTATCATAAGAGATGCTTGGAACTGTATGGCCTTTTTTAAGATTGTTGAGCTTTTTTTATGTCTCAAATTTTCGGTGAGTCTTGCCAATCTTGTTTTGGCTTTAATTTTTGTTTGGCATGCTGTTGTGGCATCAACTGCTTCAAGCATCAGTTTCGTACTTAGTTTATTTTTCACTAATATGCTCGGGTATATATGGTTATTTATCTGTTTTGCTTAGTGCAACTTTATATGTTTTTATGTTAGATTTATGTACCATGTATGGTGCTTATTCATTACATGGATTGTTGACTCTGCCAGTTGTGGCCTTTCAAATTTTAAGGCTGCGTATCATTTTATAAACTACTAAGCTTCCCTGCGTATCTTGATTGCATGCGTAACTTGTGCTAAAGCATTGTATAATAGATTCAGTTATATATTCAAGTAATGTAATAAACTTAGTTCGTTTATTAGTCTTTTTCACTTGCATGTTAGTATTAAGTCTATATGCAGCATGTTTTCTCCATAATACTAAGTGATTGATAGAAGCACAAATAATTATCTGCCTCGTTCCTTTTGAGATAGTGTGATGACCGATTAATTATTTGTTTTTTTTAATATGTTCTTTTAGTTTTCTAAATAAAAAGCAAATAATTAATCAGTTAACACAAAACTGACAAAAAGGTGATCATCTGTATTGGTAATATAACCTCGAAGAGGGAAACCAACTTCCGATCGGGATGCGGAAACTTTCCAAAATATAATAGAAAACAATGTATTTAATTATAAAAACAAAACCAACTAATAATTACACAAGCAAGACAAAAAGGCAAGGAAGCATGATATATGTTTCTACTATTATATTTTATTTTCAAACAACTCAATACTTGAATTGCAGCTTGAAAAGCTTGAGAGGCAAGGAAGCATGATATGTATCTGCTGTTACAACGGTACTACATTTGGTTCTATCATATGGAAGCAAGCAAGAAGCCGAAGACTAAAGCTGTAGTGAAAGTGGGTGACTGTGTACGTGTATAACTGTATATGAGTGAATAAGTGTGTAGTGAGGAGTCGATGTATACGAGTGAAATGTAGTAAGGAAGTGTATGTACAAGTGATTGTGTAAATAAAGGAGAAACACTATGTGTACTATTTGAAAGTTTAATAAATATTTGTTTAAAAATAATTTTTGAATTAAATATTCAATTCTGGTAAATATTATTAATATTATGTGTAATATTCAAATCCATTGCAACTTTCAGCGTTTTACAACGGGCATTAATAGTTGTTGTAGAAGATATTACAACAGTCAATACTCGTTGTAACAAATATTACAACGGGCTGCTATTCTATTGAAGGAACATACAAAAACAGTATAAGACCGTTGTAAAAGTCTATTACAACTGCCTGTTACCACGTTCATTGCCCATTGTAAAAGAGGACATATTACAACATGGTCTAATACAACGGGCGGGCTGACCGCCGTAGAATCCCTATTACAATGGGCATTGCCCATTGTAATATATATGTTTTGTTGTAGTATTAATATTTACTAGTTTAACCAGTTGACCTGGGCAATCTGGTTCCCATGCGGTCGACCTCCCAGATCGACCTACTGGGCGTCAGATCGTCTGGTGGCGGCTAGGTTTTGAAGGGTTAGGTTAAATTATATTTATAACGAATGGAAGGATATAACTTAAAACTAATCTAACGATTCTAGGTCATTTCCACCACTGTAAATAAAAGGGTAGACCCTTATTCTTTTCCATTCAAATCTATGGAGGCAGCGGAGCTCTACCATTTTTCTTCCCCTTCTAACCTAATTTCTAAAATAAAAATACGTTCATACATATCAAATCAAATCAAATTCATATGCAACTGGGAAGATAATTAGATTCAATGGAAGAGGATACTCAACGATAAATTCACCGCTCTCTTCCATTTTTCTTACATTTCTACAGATTTAGAATTTTTCCCTTTCTAGATAAATTGTAGATTTATAAGAATTTGGGGATTGTAAGCCTGAAGGTTTCAAAACTTAGAATTTGGAAGAAATAAGGTGAGTGGGAAATTTACTAATACAACTATAATGACTTATCTATTTCATTTGAATTAAATATGCGTTTTATGCCTATCAATCTGTTCATTTAAATATTGTGAAATTATTGGCAACCATCAGATATGATTATGAATGTAAATGATAAGTTGTGGTTGTGTATAACATGAATTGTAGGATTTTTAAACAATTTTCCCACATATTCCTACAGTTATGTCATGAAATATGTTGTACATCTCACATTGCACTATGGATTTGGAAATAGTCCCATTAAACATAAATTAGTTGTAGATGCATTACATATCTTTAGTTCAGTGTTGAAAAATGAAATATGTGAATTTGAGTGAAAAAATAAATTTGGTGAATTATGTGATTATAGGAATAAAAGAAATATTCCTATTTATATTCAATATTGTTGGGTTTTGGCTTAAGCATTGTAAAACATGTCGTTATCCTCCTTTTTAATAAAGAGGCGTTATTTTGAAATCACAAGAGGTATGATAAAAAAGGATTAAAAAGGGAAAAGTGGTGCAAAGGTACATATAAATATAAATACATAAATTTGTGTGTAATTTGCATCGACTATTCCAAAACATATATTTACATATACTTCTTGTGATTTCGAAATAAGTCAATTCCACAAAATAGACATTATTTACAATGATTACGGCTAACGGTACTTTATGAGATTTGAAACCTTTTGGCAAGTCTGAATGTAAAAAGGAAATGTTTGGTTAATTGATTAGACCAAATCATTAATTTAAATATAACAACAACAATAAAATTAATAATAACTATGTTGACCGCGCGAAAATACAAAAATAACTATATGCACATTATTCATCCAAATCAGCGTATAACGGTAAAATATACATCGTATGGAATGTTTGAATAAGATTCAATTATGGAATTATGAGTAAATATAATCCATTTTGAATTAATATATTTTTGGTGACCATTTTGTAGAAGTCAATAGAATTAATTTCCATAAATGAGATTGCAAATCAATAAATAACTATTGTAACCAATATTGACTGGGGAAAAACAAATATGACAGGAAAATGGTTACAATTCCTAAAATCAATTAGGATAAATGTTGTAAACCTCAATTAGGAAAATTTAAATTATAACCGCATTTAGACACGAGGTTAAGCTCAACTTGTGGTGTAAGCCTGTCAGGAACCGATCGGCAAATCAAGCAACCACAGGTAATGCATAAAAATAATCGTATAAAGGCATGAGGTTTAGTTCACTTGTGGTAGAAGTCTTCCCAGAACCGACCTACAAATCTGTCATCCACAGGTAGCCAACTTAGCGTGAAAGGCCTGGTACGTGTGTGTATGTATGTGTATATATATAACAGTCAACCAATAAATAAATGGACAAGAATAGAAATTGTCCGTTGGGGTACAACAAATAGACAACTTGGGACTGATAAATACTTGTCTTAGGAAAATATGACTATTATGGTTATAAAGGGCAATGAATAGGAAATGAAAGGAAATGGGTGTCCTAAGGGAATTTATGATTGTCGTTTTAAACACTAAGTCCAAATTAGAGAAGGTATTCAATAAATATCCTAGGGAAAAAGGAATATAGCTTTCCTGATTTATAATAATGGAGACTGAAAATATAGTTGGACTTAGTAGGTTAATAATGTAAGATATTATTAACTGTATAAACCCCATAACGAAAATAATGGTGCAAGTATAGTATTTCCGTATAAAGAAACTAAATTGGAAAGACATCAAAATGTAGCCTACATTTATCCCAAAAAGGGAAAGGTGCTAAAGGAAAATGGGGTACGAACTAATAACCTTCGCATATAGTTTGCTTCCTGGGTCCTAAAAGGCTAAGTGACTAGTGTTTAAGAGTCCACCTAGGAATAGGTTTTTTAGTATATGGGTCTTAAATGGTAGGTGTGTGTGGGCCGACCCAAACCTAGGAATTAAAAAGGTCAGATATGGCCACCTATCCTGCGGGAAGTAATAAGCTATTAAGGAGGTTATCTAATAAGGTCAAATAGAAAGCATAACGAACTATTCTCTCACCTTATGCGAGGAAAGGGTATATGTGTGAATGACGGAAGCCTTAAGTAGTATGGCCCGTTGTTAGTGCCCTCTAGTTTATGTTAACATTGAATATATTATCGAGGGTTAATAAGTGACCAATAAGTCCGCCTAGGGTCTTAAGAGATCAGGGAGAATCCACCCTATCTGTCATTGATAGTGAGGCGTTAAATAATAAAAAATAGCGAAAGAGAATATAGATAGAAACCTCTAAATTAAGGGCCCACTCTCGGTATAGTTAACCAGTTAATCTCTGGTATAAAGGCTTCACAAAAATGCCTATAAATGTCATATCTCTGTGATGTAATTTTAGGATATTACTTTGGGGAGAGTAGTAAAGTCGTGCGCAACACTAACAAGGTTAGTTTAGAATCACTAACCCTGTTTGTAACGACCCAAGGATTTTCGACCCCGAAAATCAACATAAAATCACCATGTCGACTATTCAGGCATCGAAAACACTGGATTGTTATTAGAAAGAAGTTAGAAGATGAGGAAAGAAAGAAATATTATAATAGAATAAAAAGAAGAACACATCTGAATCTCACAACGGAACGAATAAGTATAATATATCAAATCTCTTTATACAAAAGAAACCGTATATACATACCAATCATCAGAGTACAACATATATCTGTCAAAGCGGAAATACACTTTATATATCTAACGGTGAAGCCTCCTGCTTTTAGCTCCTGTACTCCAGTGGAACCTAACCTGTAAATATACTCGGTCTGACCCGAGAACATTTGAAGCAAAGCAAAATTCACCCGGGTCAGTCTGGAATACTTTCAGTGATAAATTCACAGCACAAGCAACTTATTTAACTTTGAAAAATCCTTTTTGAAATCAAAGGATAATAGTAAGACCAGCCCACACATAAACACGGACGGATTTTTACCTTACTATAACCCAAAACAGTTTTGAAATCGGTATCTTTTCTAATATTATAATAATGTCTACCAAACCACAAATAAATATCAATCAAACAGAACGCTTGCATCTCACGCTCTACATACAAAGTATACCATCAAAATTGCGGCTCTTATTGGAGAATGGATTTCCAACTATGGCAAGGTATGGGACCACCTTCTAACAATGTACCTGCGGAGATGAATACATTGGGTTCAACAAGAATGTCTTGCAACCCGGCTCACACATGACCGACCCCTCATTTCTCTTTAGAGTACCGAATATATCATTACCACGGTTGGGGGCCAGCCAATCGAACCGATAGCATAAACATAAAAATAAAAAGGGACAACCGAAGGCATTTGATTTCTCTAGATCAGGTAATGATATACCCTTTTAACGGGTGCAACCTACATAGCCATGCTGCCTACCCGATTTTGGGCCATTTCCCGGTTAATGAGGCTAGAGGTTACGTTTTTTCTTTTAGAATAGTATATCTCCACTCACTTCGAATGCCACATTGTCAGATCCTCCAGAAATCTCTAATTGATTTCCACAAAAATATTCTAGTTATTAGGCTAAAGAAGTTTCCCTTCTATGCCATCAACTTGGTACGTTTGAAGAAGTCAACGTACGTGATCACTTTGAAAATACTCTGTCAGACATTCGTCCATACAAGTCACCCAGGAACAGGATGAACCGAAGGCACCCTCCTATTGCACCCTAGGAATCACCCTATAGATCAGTAGCGAGAAGTCCTTGCAAATCCGCAGATTTTAACCACGACAGAACCACAGTATATCTCTGGTCATGAGTCAGAGATTTAAGTGGTGCTTCCGTTTTATAACTATCTGCGGTCTTCAATTGACTCCGTCTCTATCTCCTTCAAGTTAGACGCGTCCGCACAGTTGATTCGAAATGGTTTTGGGTCTAGTTCCCATCCCGGTCTTTTCGAACAACACGCTAAAAAGGTTCAAGAATAATTCATTTGATAGTCGGTGATTTAACTATCAAATCATGACAATGTTGTTCAGTACATTGGCAGCTCAGGTTTTTATAATGACATATTTCATTTAAAGCTATTCCATCGATTCTTATGATCGATTTCACATTCTTACTTCAAATCCCATTGTTCTCGTTATATTGAAAAACAATGATGTATCTTTATTTACCAAACTCCTTTTTTTTTAAACATCGCTATATGTTCGCCAAATCCTTTCCATCACTATATATATATATATATATATATATGTATTCTTATTTCAAAGGTATTAAATAGATTGATTCTTAAGCTTGGGTCCGACGATGTTAAAATATACATAGTTTACTTTGAAGCTTACTGTTTTCTTATTGGCATTCCAAATCTTTCCATTAACATTGCCAAATTTCTTTGGAATAATGAATTCCAAACTCCACTCTTTATTTCCTTTGTCAAGGAAGATTATTATATTTCATAAAACATCTTATTACCCTTTTAATCTAGGTACAACGTTTACATTCTCTAAACCCTTTCGTATTTCTTATTTTTGAAAATATCATCATAGTTTATAAATCCTCCTTTCATTTCCTTTATTCTTGGAAATATCGTTATATTTCTATTTAAACCACGACATGGTTTAATTATCAAAATCCTCCTTTATTTCAATCAAAACATTTCATTTAACCCAACTCTCAGGTGAACGCTATTTTAAAAATCATCGTCTTGGTTAAACTCTTTTTACAACTATATAATTTGAATTAAACTCCAAATCCTTTCTATAATCCTTTATTTGGTTTAAATAAAAGAAATTCCAATTATCAAACACTTGCTTTAATTATGAACAAATATAAGTAGTTATCTTGCCGACTAACTGGACTAGCATAGTTAATTCATTTTAAAGGTTATTTGAACAGTAAATCTTATTAGTCAAAATTACCTGATAATCCCCTTCCTACCAATTACAACTAATACTACCTCTCAATAATAGTGAAGCCATTCAAGTTGGGTATTCTAATTACCTCTCAGACCTTGACCGACGACGCTCTTATCTCAAGATAATATAAGTCTGCCACTCAAACATCTGATATATTAAACCTATTTCCATTTCCATTTCCATTTCCATTCTTTTATCATGGTTTTATAACCCATTTCCTTCTATTTGAAAACCCACTTCACATGTTAATTCTTTTGACTTCATTAAGTAAACTTCCCAATCTTAGTTACCGTTTAGATCCAATATGAACTTTACAAACCAAATCATACCTTGGTGATGGCCTTATAATCTCTCCACTTACGCTATTAAACTAACCAATATCCTTTTTCCTGAATCCACTTAACCATCCCATTATAATCACCTCTATTTTTACTTAATGAAATCATGTCGAACTTCCATTTCTCCTTTCTCCAATTATTCCACTTTTTTTAACTTACCATTCGATTTAAAACGTAGTTTTAACATCACACTTAATTTTGGGAAACCCTATTCCAATCTTAACGTGTTTTACTTAATTTAAGTAAACTATTATTTATCTCCTCTATTAACTCTATAGCCTTTTAAAACATTATATACACAAATCTAAATTCTATTATAAATAGAAAACTTTATGGACTCCGATAAGTTAATTTTAACCCATTTGGTTATGTTTTGATAATACTTCACTCCTTACAAATATCATGCATTTAGTTCAAAACTTAATAATTTACTAGCCCACTTAATCGCTTCATAATTAAACTCTGATTAAAAATCATTTCTTTTATTACTATTGATTACAATAATAATTAACTTAATATTGACTATGTTAAAATAGTTAACTTTGACGTTATCAAAGAAATAGAATAACTATCACTTTAAAAGCTTATTAAATAAATAAGTTTATTTAACACTAAACAATTTGATAATTACTATATAATATAGTTAATCGAAGTCTAACTATCATTTAACACCATTTGTTAAATTTTAACGAATATTCAATCAAACTTATTGATTTGATTTATTTAGATCAAATTGATCCAATTGTAAATTTCCAATTAGAACAGTTGATTTTTCTCCAATCGTACATATCCGTTAGTGTTAACTGATTTCCCATTTCCATTTCCCTTTTAAATTAATTAATTAACTTAAGTAATTTTAAAACATCACTTAATTGTTTATAAAACAATTGTTCCATGATTTCTAACTTGTTTGTTAGTTTCAGAATTTCCATTCAGAACATAACATAAAATATATTATAGAAAACATTTAATGATCCCTTTTATAAATTTTGATTTAAATATAATTATATTTATAAAATTTCTATTTTTATTTGACTTATATAAAATAAATTTAAAACTTCAAATCAGTTATAAAAATAAATTTATAACTAAATATTACGTTGATTCACTCGATGGCAGAACAACATCTTAAAACAGTAAATTTTATGCCTTCACTGCCAACCCCTGAATCAGACTGTCAATTGATTTAAAAAAACAACAGTGATTAATATCCATTCAACCATCACTATCTGAAAAGGGTTTACTATCAATTTGGGGTTTAATCAGTTCATGGATAAACAATATACAAAATATTCTGAGGAATCCGGTCAGATCCCTCCAACCTGTTCTTCCCTGCACCACGGGTTATCATAACATTTCATGACAGTAGATAATTTTAAATAAATAAATAAATGACGATAATATAAATAACAGCAACCATTAAATCAACCATTAGCAACCAAGGCAACCAAGGCAACCAATCAACCAATTTGTATTTTATATGGATTTATCACATTATAGTAGTCCAGAAAAGTGTGAGAGTTAACTCACCAGTTATTTCAGTTGACGGTTGTAGCGTTGTTTGTTCCATTTAATTTTAAACACGCATTTAAAATTAACTGAAAATTCAACTGCGTCCAATCGAATCCCAGTCAGTGCCATTGTCTAGATCTCGTCTCTACGATCCCAACGGATCCAGTTTCGCGTGATTCTGAGATCGTATGAAAAAGTTATACGATATATAAGTTTTGATTATAATAACTCAATTATCAATTAATTTCTAAAAAACTTAATTACCCCGTAATAACCGTTTTACACGGCAATAATCCACGTCAGCGTTCTCCATGTAGTTCATGCGTTTTCTCCTTCTCAACCCTGACAAACCCGATAGCCTTCTCCCTTACTCGAATTTCAGAAGCTTGGCCTCCTCAAGTCGACACCGGAGCTTATCCCCGCCACCGGAGACCCCCGTGACCCTGCCATCCTCTTCGCCTATCAGTGCAGCACAGCCACCCGAGAGCCCCGATCGTAGATCACCTCCGACGTCCGTGATTTCTGCCTTGACCAGAAACTGCTTCTGGCCAAAATTCTCTACCACTGTTCAACCTGGGACCACCGCGCCTCTTCCATAACCACCGCCTCACATCCCTCTTCCAACGATCTTCAGACACCACCCCCTGATAATCACCACGGCCGCCGAAAAACAACTAAACCCGCCACCACTTTGAAAATTAAACCCAAAACAGTACCCCATGTTCAACTCGCCACCACCGTCACCTCCGACCATCTAAGAACCCAAGACCGGTACCAAAACGAAGCCTGAACTCTCCTTTTCCATTTCCCCCAGGTCCCGTCCTCTGAAATCGAACACCTCGCCCGCAAAACCATGAAAACCGAAACTGGTTTCATCGGTTTAAAAACGATTCCGGCTACCATAACGCTCCATTCCACCCCAATTTTTTACAGCAGTTAGGTATCGAGCCGGTCTGCAGCATTTCTTCAGGTCGGCTAGGCAAATTCCTAACAGATTTGGAGAAATTAATTAATTTAGAACCGAGGGCTTTTCTGCAAAATTCTAAAAATATGGACGGTGGAAAAATGTCTTATGGAAGGCTGATGATAGGAGGAGTGTATATATAAGGGAAATTAATATTAATTTATATTGATGTGATGAACGATATTTTATTTCATGTCTATCGCAAATCTAAACGTTATTTATTCGCTTCTGTGCACACATACAAACTCCGTTCGCTACGGGAATGGACATCATGGTATAATTTGATGTTACGGTCCTAATGAAACTTGTTTCATCGAATTCCGAGTCCGTTTGCTCAAACGGCGCTCGTTCACGCCCAAATGGTCGTTTTATTTGCATTTTATTTTGCCACACTCACAGAATAACTCCGATTGACGCGCCACTTGAAATCTAGCAATAATTAGCTATTACGGTTTCAACAAAATTTGTTTCGTCGAAAACGGAGGTCATTTGAATAAAGTTCCTTTTTAAAGGCCCAATTTTAATTAAAATAAATTAATTTAAAAATACTTCAATATAAAAATAATAAAATAATATAATTGGCTATACATGACCAGAATTTCATGTAGATTCAAAATAAAATATTCCGTGTTGAAATCGAAGCCAATTCGATATTGAAAATAATTAAAAAACCCTTATTTTATATAATAAATCGATATAATATATAAAGGAATTCCATAGCGACTATTTTAAAATTTGATTTGGACATAAAACAAAATCTACGCTATGAAAACTCGATTTTTCTCTTCCATTAGAATTTTTTTATCAAACAGATTCAGACATTTCTTGTTTCAAGGAAATCCGACTTATATTGAATCCTGTACAACCAGTTGAAGTTCAAAACGCAATATTACGAACTGTCGCGCTGTCGCAGCTCGATTATAATGTAATTATAAAGTAAACGCTATAACACCGTTAAATAAACGAAATCGTCATTATAATTTCAAAACAAACAATATTACACCATTTTAAACTGCTCGTTCACATTATACTGCCAATTCAACATTTTCCAAATATTTTGGAATTAAAATATTATTATATTATTTATTTAAATAACATATTCCATGGTTAAATTGGATTATTTAAATCAAATCAAAATTTTAAAGATAAAATAATTTAAATAATTAGCCAGAAAAATACGGGTCGTTACATTCCTTCCCCCTTAAAATAATTTCGTCCCTGAAATTGCTAAGGTAGAAGAAATGTTGTAACCTATTATCTTTTCAAAAATATTTAATTAAAACTCAGTTTTATTTTCAAAATTTACCCAATTGGTTTTAAAACCAAATTAATTCAAATAATCAAATTTTCCAAAAATCTTTAAAAAAATTCTAACACCTTAAATTTTGGAAATTTTTTGGCAGAGTCTCCCCTATACGGAGGGATATCTGCAATATTGCAGGTTCAAGAAATATATATACGTCGACCAACACCGTCGGAAAATTCCAAAATCCAATCTCAAAACCCAAATAAAAACCAAAATTTTATATTTGCTTAGGCGTACCTTTTTGCGAGCGCTATTACGCGATAAGCGATAAATTATTCTTGTGCTTGCTTAATTCGCATGCCAAACTGGATTTAATTTACTCCATAATTTTCTTGGACATGTTTTCAAAATTGAAAGAGCTTTTCTGCACCTATTCTCAACTCCAGAAAACTTCATTAGTTTTCAAAATAATGCCAGTTAGAATCAAACATCGATATCATCCATGTCATCCAATTTCTACACACAATTCAATCAACTTTTAACAATCCATTTATATCATTCATACCGACCAATTGGAAATAATCACACGACTTTATCCAATTCTCATGTATTAAATTATAACCAAGTCTTAGTAACCCATTTATTTCTTTAAATACCCATTCCGATTAAGTCATCTAGGATTAACTTATTTATTTAGATTGGTTTTCAACCGAGTTTAATCATTCCAGGTTTATATTCAAGCAATCCGCCACAAAATCCAATCATATCATTCAATTTAATATTGGCAAATATTTCTACCCCCAACTCGAGTCAAATACCTACTGGCTTAAGTAAAAATTTATTTCGACATTCCGATCCAAATCTTAACTTATATAATTTAATTTAGCTCGACTCAGGTTAATGTTTCATATTTTCATATTTCAAATATGAAATGTCCTCTGGTTGGTTTAATCCAACCTCATAATCAATCCATTCCAGCCAACACTGGTAAATCTAAGTGCCCATATTATAATAATTAATACCTTTACTACATTATAAAATATATTGGGAAAAAATAATTTCAAAATAAATTTTATATTAAATTACAAATACGCGCTCTCATATATATACTCAACTCAATCTAGGGTATTACTAACCCCATCTCTATCGAGTTATACCACAGAGCCAAGGTTATTACTAAACCAATAGCTCTGATACCACTGTAACGACCCAAGAATTTTCGACCCCAAAAATCGACATAAAATCGCCATGTCGACTATTCAAGCATCGAAAACACTGGATTTTTATTAGAAAGAAGTTAGAGGATGAGGAAAGAAAGAAAGAAATATTATAATAGAAGAAAAAGAAGAATACATCAGAATCTCACAACGGAACGAATAAATATAATATATCAAATCTCTTTATACAAAAGAAACTGTATGTACATACCAATCATCATGTTACAACATATATATGTCACAGCGGAAATACACTTTATATATCTAACGGTGAAGCCTCCTGCTTTTAGCTCCTGTACTCCAGCGAAACCTAACCTGTAAATATAATTGGTCTGACCCGAGCACATTTGAAGCAAAGCAAAATTCACCCGAGTCAGTCTAGAATACTTTCAGCGATAAATTCACAGCACAAGCAACTTATTTAATTTTGAAAAATCCTTTTTGAAATCAAAGGATAATAGTAAGACCAGCCCACACATAAACACAGATGGATTTTTGCCTTACTATAACCCAAAACAGTTTTGAAATCAATATCTTTTCTGATATTATAATAATGTCCAACAAATCACAAATAAATATCAATCTAGCAAAACACTTGCATCTCACGCTCTACATATATAGTATACCATCAAAATCGCGGCTCTTATTGGAGAATGGATTTCCAACTATGGAAAGGTGTGGGACCACCTTCCGACAATGTACCTCCGGAGATGAATACATTGGGGTTCAACAAGAACGTCTTGCAACCCGGCTCACACATGACCGACCCCTCATTTCTCTTTAGAGTACGAATATATCATTACCATGGTTAGGGGCCAGCCAATCGAACTGATAGCATGAATATAAAAATAAAAAGGGACAACCGTAGGCATTTGATTTCTCCAGATCAGGTAATGATATACCCTTTTAATGGGTGCGACCCACATAGCCATGCTGCCTACCCGATTTTGTGCCATTTCCCAGTTGATGAGGCTAGAGGTTACGTTTTTTCTTTTAGAACAGTATATCTCCATTCACTTTGAATGCCACATTGTCAGATCCTCCAGAAATTGCTAATTGATTTCCACAAAAATATTCTAGTTATTAGGCTAAAGAATTATCCCTTCTATGCCATCAACTTGGTACGTTTGAAGAAGACAACGTACGCGATCCCTTTGGAAATACTCCGTCATACATTCGTCCATACAAGTCACCCAGGAACAGGATGAACCGAAGGCACCCTCCTATTGCACCCTAGGAATCACCCTATAGATCAATAGCGAGAAGTCCTTGCAAATACGCAGATTTTAACCACGACAGAACCACGGTATATCTCTGGTCATGAGTCAGAGATTTAAGTAATTCTTCCGTTTTATAACTACCTGCGGTCTTCAGTTGACTCCGTCTCTATCTCCTTCAAGTTAATCGCGTCTGCACAGTCAATTCGAAGTGGTTTTGGGTCTAGTTCCCATCTTGGTCTCTTCGAACAACACGCAAAAAAGGTTCAAGAATAATTTATTTGATAGTCGGTGATTTAACTATCAAATCATAACAATGTTGTTCAGTACATTGGCAGCTCAGGTCTTTTATAATGACATATTTCATTTAAGACTATTCCATCGATTCTTATGATCGATTTCACATTCTTACATCAAATCCCAATGTTCCCGTTATATTGAAAAACAATAATGTATCTTTATTTACCAAACTCCATTTTTTTTATTTTTTTAAAACATCGCTATATGTTCGCCAAATATTTTACATCACTATATATATATTCTTATTTCAAAGGTATTAAATTGATTAATTCTTCAACGTGGGTCCGACGATGTTAAAATATACATCATTTACTTTGAAGCTTGCTGTTTTCTTATTGGCATTCCAAATCTTTCCATTAACATTGCCATATTTCTTTGGACTAACGAATTCCAAACCCCATTCTTTTTTTTTCTTTGTCAAGCAAGATTACTATATTTCATAAAACATCTTATTACCCTTTTAATCTAAGTACAACGTTTACATTCTCAAAACCCTTTCGTACTTCTTATTTTTGAAAACATCATCATAGTTTATAAATCCTCCTTTCATTTCCTTTATTCTTGGAAATATCCTTATATTTCTATTTAAACCACGACATGGTTTAATTATCAAAATCCTCCTTTATTTCAATCAAAACATTTCATTTAACCCAACTCTCAGGTGAATGCTATTTTAAAAATCATCGTCTTGGGTAAACTCTTTTTACAACTATATAATTTGAATTAAACTCCAAATCCTTTCTATAATCCTTTATTTTGTTTAAATAAAAGAAATTCCAATTATCAAACACTCGCTTTAGTTATGATTAAATATAAGTAGTTATCTTGCCGATTAACTAGACTAGCATAGTTAATTCATTTTAAAGGTTATTTGAATAATAAATCTTATTAGTCAAAATTACTTGATAATCACCTTCCTACCTATCACAACTAATACTACCTCTCGATAGTAGTGAAGCTGTTCAAGTTGGGGTATTCTAATTACCTCTCAAACCTTGACTGACGACGCTCTTTTCTCAAGATAATATAAGTCTGCC
Organism: Allium sativum; assembly: GCA_030737875.1. Classification (NCBI taxonomy): domain Eukaryota; kingdom Viridiplantae; phylum Streptophyta; class Magnoliopsida; order Asparagales; family Amaryllidaceae; genus Allium; species Allium sativum. The sequence continues at coordinate 20,858,938 of CM060921.1, read as the reverse complement.
ACTCAAACATCTGATATATTATACCCATTTCCATTTCCATTTCTTTTATCATGGTTTTATAACCCATTTCCTTCTATTTGAAAAACCACTTCACACGTTAATTCTTTTGACTTCATTAAGTAAACTTCCTAATCTTAGTTACCGTTTGGATCCAATATGATTTTTACAAACCATATCATACCTTGGTAAAGGCCTTATAATCTCTCCACTTACGTTATTAGACTAACCAATATCCTTTTGCCTAAATCCACTTAACCATCCCATTATAATCACCTCTATTTTTACTTAATGAAATCATGTCGAACTTCCATTTCTCCTTTTCCAATTATTCCACCTTTTTTTTTACTTACCATTCGATTTAAAACATAGTTTTAACATCACACTTACTTTTGGGAAACCCTATTCCAATCTTAACATGTTTTACTTAATTTAAGTAAACTATTGTTTATTTCCTCTATTAACTCTACAGCCTTTTAAAACATTATATACACAAATCTAAATTCTATTATAAACAGAAAACTTTATGGACTCCGATAAGTTTGTTTTAACCCATTTGGTTATGTTTTGATAATACTTCACTCCTTACAAATATCGTGCATTTAGTTCAAAACTTAATAATTTACTCGCCCACTTAATCACTTCATAATTAAACTCCGATTAAAAATCATTTCTTTAATTGCTATTGATTAAAATAATAATTAACTTAATATTGACTATGTTAAAATAGTTAACTTTGATGTTATCAAAGAAATAGAATAACTATCACTTTAAAAGCTTATTAAATAAGTAACTTCATTTAACACTAAACAATTTTATAATTACTATATAATATAGTTAATCGAAGACTAACTATCGTTTAACACCATTTGTTAAATTTTAACGAATATTCAATCAAACTTATTGATTTGATTTATTTAGATCAAATTGATCCAATTGTAAATTTCCAATTAGAACAGTTGATTTTTCTCCAACCGTACATATCCATTAGTGTTAATTGATTTTCCATTTCCATTTCCCTTTTAAATTAATTAATTAATTTAATTAATTTTAAAACATCACTTAATTGTCTATAAAACAATTATTCCATGATTTCTAACTTGTTTGTTAGTTTCAGAATTTCCATTCAGAACATGACATAAAATATATTATAGAAAACATTTAATGATCCCTTTTATAAATTTTGATTTAAATATAATTATATTTATAAAATTTCTATTTTTATTTAACTTATATAAAATAAATTTAAAACTTCAAATCAGTTATAAAAATAAATTTATAACTAAATATTACGTTGATTCGCCCGACGGCAGAATAACATCTTAAAATAGTAAATTTTATGCCCTCACTGCCAACCCCTAAATCAGACTGTCAATTGATTTAAAAACACAACAGTGATTAATATCCATTCAACTATCACTATCTGAACAGGGTTTACTGTCAATTTGGGGTTCAATTAGTTCATGGATAAACAATATAAAATAAACAATATATAAAATATTTTGAGGAATCCGGTCAGATCGCTCCAACCTGTTCTTCCCTGCACCACGGGTTATCATAACATTTCATGACATTAGATAATTTTAAATAAATAAATAAATGACGATAAGATAAATAACAGCAACTATTAAATCAACCATTAGCAACCAAGGCAACCAATTTGTATTTTATATGGATTTATCACATCATAGCAGTCCAGAAAAGTGTGAGAGTCAACTCACCAGTTAATTCAGTTGACAGTTGTAGCGTTGTTTGTTCCATTTAATTTTAAACATGCGTTTAAAATTAACAGAAAATTCAACTGCATCCAATCGAATCCCGGTCCGTGCCATTATCTAGATCTCGTCTCTACGATCCCAACTTATCTAGTTTCGGGTGATTCTGAGATCATATGAAAAAGTTATACGATATATAAGTTTTGATTAAAATAACTTAATTATAAATTAATTTCTAAAAACTTAATTACCCCTTAATAATCGTTTTACACGACAATAATCCACGTCAGCATTCTCCATGTAGTTCACGCGTTTTCTCCTTCTCAATCCAGACAAACCCGATAGCCTTCTCCCTTATTCGAATTTTAGAAGCTCGACCTCCTCAAGCCGACGCCGGAGCTTATCCCCGCCACCGGAGACCCCAGTGACCCCACCATCCTCTTCGCCTATCAGTGCAACCCCGCCACCCGAGAGCCCCAACCCCAGATCACCTCCGACGTCCGTGATTTCTGCCTTGACTGGAAATCGTTTCTGGCCAAAATTCTCCACTACTGTTCGCTCTGGGACCACCGCGCCTCTTCCATACCCACCGTCTCACATCCCTCTTCCAACGATCTTCAGACACCACCCCCTGATAATCACCACGGCCGCCGGAAAACCACCAAACCCGACACCACTTCGAAAATTAAACCTAAAACAGTACTCCACGTTCAACTTGCCACCACCGTCACCTCTGACCACCAGAAAACCCAAAACCGATACCAAAACGAAGCCTGAACTCTCCTCTTCCATTTCCCCCAGGTCCCATCCTCTGAAATCGAACATCTCGCCCGCAAAACAATGAAAAACGAAACTGGATTTCGTCAGTTTAAAGACGATTTCGGCCACCATAGTACTCCATTCTACCCCAACTTTTTATAGCAGGTAGGTATCGAGCTGGTCTACAACATTCCTTTAGGTCGGCTAGGCAAATTCCTGGCGGATTTGGAGAAATTAATTAATTTAGAACCGAGGGCTTTTCTGCAAAATTCTAAAAATATGGACAGTGGAAAAATGTCTAATGGAAGGCTGATGATAGTAGGAGTGTATATATAAGCGAAATTAATATTAATTTATACTGATGTTACGAACGATATTTTATTTCGTGTCTATCGCAAATCTAAACGTTGTTTATTCGCTTCTGTGCTCGCATACAAACTCCATTCGCTACGAGAATGGACGTCATGGTATAATTTGATGTTATGGTCCTAATGAAACTTGTTTTGTCGAATTTCGAGTCCGTTTTCTCAAACGGCGCTCGTTCAAGCCCAAATGGTCATTTTATTTGCATTTTATTTTTCCACACTCACAGAATAACTCTGATTGACGCGCCACTTGAAATCTAGCAATAATTAGCTGTTACAGTTTCAACAAAGTTTGTTTCGTCGAAAACGGAGGTCGTTTGAATAAAGTTTCTTTTTAAAGGCCCAATTTTAATTAAGTAAATTAATTTAAAAATACTTCAATATAAAAATAATATAATTGGCCATACAGGACCAAAATTTCATGTAAACTCAAAATAAAATATTCCGGGTTGAAATCGAAGCCAATTCGATGTTAAAAATATTTAAAAACCCCTTATTTTATAAAATATATAAAGGAATTCAATAGCTACTATTTTAAAATTTGATTTGGACATAAAACAAAATCTACGCTATGAAAACTCAATTTTTCTCTTCCAATGGAAATTTTTTATCAAACAGATTCGAACTTTTCTTGTTTCGAGGAAATCCGGCTTATATTGAATCTTGTACAACAAGTTGAAGTTCAAAATGCAATATTACGAACTACCACGCTGCTGCAACTCGATTTATAATATAATTATAAATTAAACGCTATAACGCCGTTAAATAAACGAAATCGTCATTATAATTTCAAAACAAACAATATTACACCATTTTAAACTGCCCGTTCACATTATACTGCCAATTCAACATTTTCCAAATATTTTGGAATTAAAATATTATTATATTAATTATTTAAATAACATATTCGAAAAATAAAATGGTTAAATTGGATTATTTAAATCAAATCAATATTTTAAAAATAAAATAATTTAAATAGTTAGCCAGAAAAATACTGGTCGTTACACTGTTAGGCATACAGCTTGGGCTGAACCAAATGGAATATATCTGTGTTATAGTCTGTGTTGTACATTTCTTAGTCACCAGAACTTGTTCTGACTCTCCTTCTCATTACAATCTCCCTAGTTTCCTAGAGAAGGTTGGGTTCTCACATATGATTAAGTTTGGCTTTCAGTTCTCATTCTATCTCATGCTCGGTATTGGCAAAGTGACTTACTTTGAAAAAAGTAGTTACTTGAGTTAATGCTAATTTATCCTATTTTGTTTCCGCGATGAGTTATATTTATCGTACTCTTTTTATGTTCATGCTCATCAATTGCAGGTACCGGATATACACGCTCCAGGCTTGGATGTGTTCAAGTTTTGATTTTTGTCAAAATTTGGATGCAGAAAAGTGTGGGGTGTTACACTATGACTTGGGTCCAAACCAAGGAGCGAACCTTAATAATATACCTAGTCCAACCAATTAATACCCAAACATGGCTAGTCAGTCACTTAATACCTCCTCGAGGTAGACTTACTTCACATAAATATATACACACACATCCGAGGCATCCCATATTAAATGACAACTTGTAGATGTTGGATTTGCCAGGCGGTTGCAAGCAGACTTTTATTACAAGTTGGGCCTAAACACGCGTCTTTATGTACCAATTATAATGGCACATGGCACCTAGACCTTTCATATTAACCTGATTTCCTTGTAGATGCCAGATATGCCAATCTGTTCTAGACAGGCTTTAACTACAAGATGGTGTTAACCTCGTGCCTATGTTTCATTAGTATTAATTAATAGCCATTAATACTCACACACATAAAATTTCCTATTGGGAACATTTAAAATTCTAACTTCCTAATTTAACGTATTTAGTACGCACTTAATACACATTTATAATTCGTTAATTACGCTGTAAATAGTAATAAATAAAACTTAATTGAAGCGCGCGTAAAAAAACTTCTAAAATGTAAAAATGTCAATCCTAACCACAAGATTAAGGTTTACAAGTTTATTTACCTACCTTCCTCGACATGGTATAAAGTGTTTACATTCAGTTTAAAATCAAACATATGGAAATAACAACATACGCAGAACAACTTGTAACTTAGGTTTAAAAGATTACTTCAATAGTATAAAGAAGCAAGGTTTAATATGCCAAATATATGTATACTCCCTATTTTAGCATTGCTTCACTTTTCACATGATTTTATATGAAAACAAATAATTTGGTGACTTATGTTATAATATGTTCAAACTATTTATTTCAAAAATAGATGCTTAAACCTATTGAATTGCAACGCCTAAATCTTATGCTTTTTTGCGTGTATATGAGATTTATTAGAAAGTGAATCAGACCATTGTCAAAACTATACAATACCCAAAAATCCAACTTTTATTATATTTATAACCAAAACCCAATATACATCAAGTGATTGACTATTTCCGCAATTTACAAGGGATTTGGAGGATTTGTTTATATTTTATTTTCATGCAAAATGTAACGACCCGTATTTTTCAATCATTTGAATTTGAACATTTGAACTTGTTTTGAATGTTATATTTGAAATATTAATGAATTTTATAAAAAAATTAATTATTAAATGAAGTTTGAAAGTATAAATTATATTCAATATAAAACGAGCTCACAGCAGCGCGATAGTTCGTAATATTAAGTTTTGAACTTCAATTGAATATATAGAATCCAATATAAGTTGGAATTCTTTGAAACAAGAATCGCTTGAATCTATTGTATTATAATCTTCTAATGAAAGAGAAGATTCAAGATTTCATATTATAGATTTTTGTTTATGTCAAAATCAAATTTTCAGAAAGTCGCTATGGGATTGTTTATAAATCATAGTGGTTAATTAAATAAATTTAATTTGATTTGAAAGGAATTTGTGCATAACTTGAACTAACAAAGGAATTAAGATGCGAGACTAGTTCCGTTGAGTTCGTACTGACATTTAGAGTCATGATGGGTATATAGTTTGTTATTTTTGGAGAACTGGTAATTTGATGTCTAAAATAGCGTCGTTTTACGTGTAAAATACCATTATGGAGAAACGGTCTTGGAACGCAACGAAAATTTTGTCATTGGATTCGTATTAGTAAGTTATTGTAGGATTTCGATTTTCGTACTGATCGGAATTACTGTTAGATCGTGTGAGGGATAAAGGCTTAGATTTTTATTTAATCGTTTTATCGATTTAATATAGAACTTAAGAATAACCAATTTGCAAACGAACTCAGATTTCAGCGAAACTAATTTTATTAATTCTGTAGTGATTAATCATTATAAGATTTAAAATTTCAGGTCAATTAGAATTATTTTGTGATCGTGCACAATTTAAACGCGTATTAATTCATGTTGTAAATTATAAAGGAAATTTTACAAACGATCTCGAAATTCGATGAAACCTATTCCATCGTGTCCGGGATATCGAGTTATGCTAAGATTTCAATTTTCATCGTGATCGGAAGTCGTATGTGGTTTATTTAACATGTTACTTTGTGTCAAAGTTTCATAGAATAATATTAAATTAATATGTGCCAATAAATACAACACAAGCCCTAACTTTTCATGGTCAAAAAATTTTTAGCGTGGTCAACCTGAAATGGAGCCTTCACTTTTAACGTTAAATGGACAGAAATATCGAACCTTTCTTCCCTCTAAAATCCAAATCCTTTCATCCATTCGATGAACGTTCAACTACAGACATACTCAGCTCGTCGAGAGCTACAATTCCAACTGTCATGACCAGAGTTTTGTGTATTGAAGTAGCCAGAATCTCATTTTAAAGGTGTCGGCGTTCGTGGAATTTTGTTGGGCATTGGCGTGACCGAGTTGCGAACTGCTTCAGGCGATCGTTATAGAGGGTAAGGCGCTTAGGTCGATGGTATCTGATCGATGGTCGATGGACTGGACGGAGGCGTGGTTGTGATTGAAGTGGGACAATGTGGTATTGGGTGAAGAATAAAGAAGCATCAGTAGGAATTATAGATCGGCCGATTTATTTTGTTAAGCAACGTAATTAGTTAGACTAATTAAATTAATTAAGGAATTAATTATTAATTAAATTGTGTTAATTTATAATGTGAGTAACTTTTGACTGCTAGGACCGATTCGGACGAATCAAGATGTGTTGGACTCGTCTCGATGAGCATAACGCCATGGAATAGAATTGAACGCGTTTGGATATAGCTAGAATTTCCAGTTAAATTAAACGTGTATTTAATTTAATTGAAAATAGATGTTATCTCGACAAATGGAAATCAAGGTGAGTTTGCTCACGTAGTTTGTCCCACATATATTTTATATAAGTCGGGTTTATAATGCGTGTGCTATGGTTGCTGATTTTTGAATGTGTCTTAATTATATATTCATATATTGAATGAACTTATGAAATTAAATGTTTGTTTAATTCAAGTGAAAACCAAATCGTATTTTAACGATTGGAACCAACTGAGATAACTTACCTTATTGGCCGTGTTTATATTAATATAAACGTGTTAAATAAAATGGTTGATGTTAAATTGTTGTTATTGACTATTTATAGAAATCATCAGTTTAATTGGATATTCTCCTGGATGGTTATATTCAAGTAATCTTTTTTGTGATGCAGGAGTATCAGGTTGGAGGGATCCAATTAGATTGCTCACCAGTAGTTGTTAAATTTTATATATTATGATATATGTTGAAAATATGAATTTGTGATGTCGGAAATGATAGGTTGGAGGAATCCAACCAGATTCCTCATTGATATTGATAATGTTTCAATGTGATTAGATGTATTTGATTAGATGTGAAATTGGTTAATATTTCATGATTGGGTACTTTAGCGGTCATTTGCCTCTTTAATACTGTCATATTAAGAAGGATTTATTGAAATCGATTTTAAATGGATTCTGAAACATTTTTAAAATATTTATATATAAGAGTTGAACTTATGTTCTGTGTATATAAGTGGGAATTTACTTTTATAAAACGAATTATGAATTTTGTTTTTCAAAGTTAATTCAGAAGTTTAATTTACATTTTCATACTCGTCTAAATATAACTAAAATTGAATTCGTGGTATTATTAAATAAATGGTTAAATGTTATATAACTAGTCTTACTAATGAATTTAGGTGAAATGGTCGTGTTAAATACATTAAAGCATTATATATAAATTTATAAGATTTTAAACTACTGGGATAGGTCAAAGGAATCATAAATGTACGTGAGTTGATTTAGGAGTTGCAAGTGATTTTCTGTAACCAATGAACGTTTTTGCAAACATGTTTATAAATATACAAAATGTGATTAAATGGGTTTTCGTGAATGAGATTAGCGAATAAATGAAATCGAAAGTGTAACTCGATTTGGTCAAATACTTAGTAAATGAGATTTTAAGTCAAGATTTGCATAAAGTGGTTACAAATGGGAATTTGTATATAAACTGAGTTAAATGGGAAAGCAGTTGTAAAATGGATTTTCTATAATAAAAGAATTGGTCAAATAAGAGTTAAATATTGGCAAATTGATTTAAGAATATGCAAAGTAAAATAATCCCAGTTATTTGCAAAATATTTGCAAATAGAAAAGATATGATAAATGAAAGGTTAATGGTTTTGGAAATGAAATCCGTAACATTTGTTTACAGAGATTAAGTTGAGCTATTTTGGTTATTTAAACATAAGATTTTGTAAAAGAATTGAATATATGATTTTAAACAATAAATAATAGTTATTACGAATGGTTTGTAAAATAATATTTATAAAGAGATATTTGAAGTGAAGTGACAATTAATATTCTTATATTAAATAAGAAAAGGAAATATTTTCCTAATGTAGTAAGATTTCAAAGTTTGAATTAATTGATAGTTTATTAAAGAGGTTTAATGATGTTGGTTATTGAATCAGTGAATTCATTTTATTTTCATGGATGAATGATTGTTTATTTTATAGTTAAATAACCGGCTATCAAATATGGACTATAAGATTGTTGGTACAGAAAGATCAGGATCGAATTTATGTTCGAAAACCATTCTGGATCAGCGAGTACTTAAACGTGGAAGATGCTGATTGAAGATGGAGAAATTGAAGACCATGGATCTTCATAAGCGGAATAACTAGGTGTTGAATTTCTATGGATTCATGCCTAGAGATATTTTGATTGTGATTCTATTGTGGTTGGAATCTACACATTTGCAGGGACTACTCATTATTGATCCATAAGGTGATTCCTAGGATATGGTAGGAGGGTGCCTTTCGGTTCATCATGTTCTTGGATGACTTGTATGGATGGATATCTGACAAAGTATTTCCAAAGGGGTCATGTACGTTAATTTCTTCAAATGTACCATAGTTGCTGGCGGAGAGGGCAACTTCTCTTAGCTTAACACCTAGAGTATTTTTGTGGAAATCAATAAGTGATTTTTGGTGGATCTGACGATGTGGCATTCAAAGTGAATGGTGGTGTGTTGTTTTAAAGGGTAAGTATAACCTCAAGCCTCATCAATCGGGAAAATGACAGTAATCGGGTAGGCTACATGGCTATGTGAGTCGCACCTATTAGGTTATATCATTACCTGATCTGGAGAAATCAAATGCCTTCAGTTGTCCCTTTTATGTATGCTTTAGGTTCGGTTGGCTAGCCCCCAATCATGGTAATGATGTAGTTTGATACACTCAATCGGAATGAGTGGCCAGCCAGGTTTATTAGGGTTACAAGATGTTCTTATTAAACCTTAGTGTATTCATCCCTAGAGGTACACCGTTCAGAAGATGGTCCCATACCTTGTCGTAGGTTGAATGCATTTTCCAATAAGAGCCCGCGGTTTTGGATTATACACTATGTATGTGGAGCGTGAGATGCAAGCGTTCTGCTAGATAGTTATTTATTTGATATAGACACTATTATAATACCAGAATTGTTTTGATATCAAGAATGTTCTGGGTCATCATAAGGTTAAAAAAAACATATGTGTTTATGTGTGGATGGTCTTACGATTATCCTTTTCTTTCAAAAAGATTTTTAACTTTAAATCAGTTGGATGATAGCTATAAACTTAGTGAGTTTTCCTATGCTGGTTCACCAAACTAATCCATGGCGTTTGCAATACTCGGGCCAAACCGAGTTTTATAGGTTCAGGATAGGATGCTACAAACCTTAGAAGATGAGTTAAAGAAGTTCAGATGTATGATTCATATCTAGTGTTATTCAGTGTGTTTTGTATACGAGGACGGGTTGTTATAACTATCTAGAAGTATTGAATGTTCGTTGTACTATGATGATTGTAAGTATTATTTCAAGCTCTCAATAAAGATTTATTTCTGTATTATATTTTATTCTACTGCGATGTGAGACTCTATGTATTGTTGATTAGTTTGATTCTTTGTCTTTTCTTCTATTCTAATCTTTCTTTCTTATCCATTTCTCACCCTCTAAATTCTTTCTATTGGCATCTGGGTTTACAGTGCAATTTGGGTTGGACTTGTGTTGTTTTGGTCAACTCAAAGGGTACCGGGAGTTCAGGTCGTCACACGAATCTAAACACCTTTAGGCATAAAAATCCATATCTACACTCTCAAGATATAGAAAGTAGTAAATTTATAAAATTTCCACTCATAATAATACAAGTAGAAGGATTAAGATGATATGCAGAATTAGTTTCTAGATTATTTTTTCATGATTACCATTTTCCAAACTTCCTCCTAAACCAATACGTATGTATAAGATTTCAATCAAAGTCTTATATATATTCTTATTATGATTTATTCTAAGAAATATAGATTAGAAGAGGTAGAGAAATAGGTTAGGGATGAAGAAAATTCCTAACCTGTTTATTTTCTAAAATTAGAATAATGGTGGAGAAGTAGAGAGAAAGTGCAAAAGAGAATGAATGTAGGGTTTAAGGGGAGAGGCTAAGGGTTTATTTATAGTTGCTTATGTGTGTGGACCATAGGATTAGTTATATTAAAAGGATAAGTTCTAATAAACCTGGACAATCCGTTTGAGCAAAAACTATAAAACAAACCTACAAAACAAACCTTCTCCTCCCCTACCCTTGGTCTTAAGGGTGGTCGACCTACTCCCTAGGAGAGCGGTCGATCCCCCTTAAGGGTCAAGCGTTGGGAAATTTCTTTCTCTGGTCGATCAATTTTATTTAATATATTAATTATTCTTGTTGCTTCTTTCCATTATTTCTTCCCTCTTACTTACTTATATAAACACACAATTTTGAATTTCCAGGGATTATTCAATTAAGCCAAAAGTGTATTATATTATTTCTGGTTTATTTTCTTACAGTTTAAATTACAAATCCTATGTGTATACAATTTCCGTATAACTTATTTTATTGATAACCTTTTCATATGGACTTCGTTTTAGACAAATAAAATATGAGAATGGACTAGAATCTTGCCACAAACAATATAGTAATACTTTCGTGACCAAACTCTAAATTATCTAAAACTCTTATTTTCTACCTATTAATATTTGTTATCTATGTCTAATTAGGGTATATTTTATGGGGTGTTACATTCTTCCCCCCATAAAAGAGATATTTCGTCTTGAAATCTTTTTGAAGGGGCGAAAAACACACTCGTTCTAATAAACATGCTATAAAACCCATTTATTTTTTAAACATCCATAGAATATCCGTACTTAGTGTGACAATGTACTACAGACTTGCTTAAGTGAACTCATTCCTAGCGTGAAAGTGTCACATGTGATGTTGTATGTATGTGAAACACCTTAATATGTATATAATTTCTACATGAGTGTTTGGTGCATTTGTGTTGAAAATAATTCCTACCATTCAATCTATAAACCACAGAGTAACCATAAAGGAAATTAAGAGGAAATAATTACCTATGAAAAGCTCTATATGAGTTTTCCACATCTTTTCTTCTGTTCCCCTTGTACTTTCCATGGGGTTATCTCCCCATTGTACTCGGAAGAGGTTGATGGATTTATTATGAAGCCTTTTGATTATGTGCTCCACAATCCTTGCAGTGGCATAGAGCTTCATAGATCCAACTCAAATCTTCCTAAGTCCCAAATCTAATTAGGCTTGAGTCTAACAACAGAGTCATGAAGGCACTTTCTAAGGTGAGAAATGTGAAAACACTATGGACTCCCGATAATCGCTCTGGAAGATCCACTCAATAAGACAGTTTCCTATTTCTATCAACAATCTTGAATGACCTAATAAATCTGGGGCTAACTTTCCAATATTCCAAATCGGACGGCTTTCCTAAGAGAAGTAACTTTTATGAAGCCCAAATCCTTAATGTTAAACTCAATTTTTTTTCTCCTTCTATCAGTGTAGGATTTTTGCTGGTCTTGGGATGCCTCCATTCTTTACCATATCAAAAGAACCTTTCCGCAGAACCATGGATAAGGTCGAGTCCGAGTAAAACCTTGTTAGTAGTTTCCCACCAACAAGTAGGCGATTTGCATAGCCGCCCGTACAATGCTTCATAAGGGGTCATACCAATTGTTGTTTGAAATCTATTGTTATACGAGAACTCTATTAACATCAAATGCTACTCCTATGCTCCTCCAAATCGATGATACAAGATCTAAGTAGATCCTCAAGAACTCGGTAGACACTCTCTGTCTGACCGCCGGTCTACAGGTGGTACGCAGTGCTCAAATTAAGCATCATCCTTAAAGCTACTGGTAGGCTCCTCCAAAACTGGCTTGTAAACAGAAGGTCCCTATCACTTACCATGCTCGTCAGAATTCATGCAGTTACACTATCTCCTTGATATAAAACTGGGATTACAAAGCTGCATTCCTACTTTTCTTAATTTGGATAAAACGGGCACTCTTCGTTAAACGATCCACAATGACCTAAATGACTTCATTCTCTTTATGACTCCTTAGTAGCCCATCCATGAAATCCATCGAGATATGTTCCCATTTCCATGTGGTAACCTCCAAAGGTAACAATAACCCTTCGGACCTACCTGCTTTGCTTTAGCCCTTTGACATGTTAAACGTCTTTCCACAAACTCAGCAACATCCTTCTTCATACCTCACCAATAAAAACTCCTCCTCATGTCCTAAAATATTTTATCCTCTCCAGGATGTATGGTCATCCTCGAACGATGACACTCTTCTAAAACCTCTTCCCTCATATTCCCATTCTTAGGGACAAAAGTCAGATGCTCCTTCTCAAATTCCCATCTCTGTCAATAGAATACCTATCAGAATGAGGAAAGTGCACTGCTCTAGCAATCCTTTCCCTCAACTCTTCATTGACACCTTACCCATGCTTAATTCTATCTACTAAGGTGGTGTCACTTCCAAACGCTAAGAAATCATTGAGATTACACAAATGGTGGGTGTAGATTAAAACTAGAAAGAAACTCCAATTGCTTCCACTTGGCAATCACACTAAGGGTAGCGTGTTTCTGACTCAAAGCGTCTGCGACAACATTACCCTTCCCTGGGGTAATTGAATAGCGAAATCGAACGAATCTATATACTCCATACACATGTGTTGCCTAAGATTCAAATATCGCTGATAAAACAAGTACTTAATAGGCTTATGATTTGTAAAAAGCTCATATTTCTCCCCTAACAGATAATGCCTCCACATCTTAAGGCCAAACACTATGGCTGTGATCTCCAATTCATGCAAAGCGTATCTCTTCTCATGATCCTTTAGTTGTCTTCTTGCATAGGCAACTACCCTACCCTCTTGCATAATATCGGTCCTAATCTGGTCCTACAAGCGTCGGTGAAAATCGTGAACATCTTAGTACCATTAGGAATAATAAGAACAAGCATACTGATAAGAGACTCCTTCAATTTCTCAAATGCACTACTACATTAATCACTCCACACAAACTCAAGATTTTTCTTAGTCTAACGGGTTAGAGGGGTTGCTATCCTTGCAAAGTCTTAATAAATTTCCTATAATAGCCCAGTAACCCTAGAAGACTTCTAATCAATGATGCATTGCGAGGAACCTTCCATCCTTGAACAGCTTCTACCTTTGCGGGTTCTAGGCTAATCCTTTCCCCGAAACCATATGCCCAAGAAACTTGACTTCCCTTCTTCAAGAGTGGCATTTTGAAAATTTAGCCTTGAGTTGATTCTTCCTTAAAATACCTAAGACCTTCTTTAGGTGTTCTTCATGTTATTTAAAGTCCTTTGAAGAGAATTTCACCCACAAACAACACAACTATCTTATTGATAATGCCTCTAAACACTCTACTAATCAAATCCACAAAGAAGGCAGGGAATTCGTTAATCCAAAGGGTATAACTTCACATTCAAACAAACCATCGGGTGTCCTAAACAATAATTAGGTTTGCTTTCCTCATCAATTATCAATTGATGAAATCATGTCGCTGGGTCCAACTGAGAAAACACTTGAGAACCTCCAAAATGGTTGAACATGTTATCTATCCTAGGAAAAGGATACATATTCTTCTTGGTCAACTAATTGAGCTCTTTATAGTCAACACAGTATCTTAACGGTCCATCGGCCTTGGTAGCGAAAACTACGGGTGCCCCCCACTAAGAAGTACTCCGTTGGTTAAATCCTTTGTCTAGTAACTCGGAAATCTGTTTATCTAATTCTCTCCTTTTCTTAGGAATCACATGCCTCAACGGATGTGCTACTGGCTTAGCGTCCTTCTCAATATTTGTCCTAAATGCGTTCTCTCCGTGGAGCGGAAGTCCCATAACTTCTTCAAAAACATCAAGAAACTTGCAAACAACAGGTGTTGAAGTTGGCCCTTCCAAATCAAATGATAGAGAATGTAGTAGGGCCGAATCCCTTACATTACAATCTTACAGGGGATCACTAAGCTACAACCTCTACAGCTTCATAAGAAAATGATCTTCCTATCGAAATTAAGGATGGCTCTATATTAAGATAGCTAATCCATCCCTAAGATAAGACCATACCCCTCAAAATTTAATATATACGCATCACACAAGAAATAGACATCATGGATATCTAGTTCCAGGTCTTTACAAATCATCAAGAGTTGCTTAGCTCCTTCGATAGGATTAGAGACCACTATCAGACAGCTAGCAAAGGATGTAAGAAATTTCATGAAGTAAACAACGCTCCTAGCTATGAAGGATTAAGATGCTCCATAATCAAACAAAGTACGAATAGGAGTCCTTATAGTAGAAATTATATCTTATAAGGTTGGCTGTCCTTGGTCCTTCTGTGGTTGACTCTGAAGAGGTATTATCCCTAAAGAGTAATTTTTCCCATTCCCACTCGATTCTCCTTTAAGCTTTGGGAAGTTCCTAGCAAGGTGTCCTTCCTCGTGATAATAATAACACTTCCCCTTGAATTCCAATTTATCTAGACTGACCCTGCAATCTTTGGCATTATGACCCTTTTTATGGCATCTTCCACGTACTTTAAGCTCTTTCTTAATTTTTCCATTCATCTTTAGCCAAAGGCTCTTCATCTTGTTCTTTCCAAATCAAGAAGTACCCTCACCTTTCTCACTCTTAGTCTCCTTTTTATCCTCTGCAGAATATAAGATAGCCGTATTCACAAGCTTCTCAAAAGTAACTCCAAAAATCATTGAGCTAACAACATCTCTCCCACTGGAGACTTAAGTCCTTTCACAAATCTTAGCGCCTTATTCATAGGAGTATCTACAAGACCTCTTCCAAATTTAGACGACGCGGTAAATTTTGCAATATAGTCCCTCAAACTTGACTCTCCTTGCTTAAGTTGGTTAAACTTGTAAATTTATTTACCAAAGTCAGTAAGTTTTATTTATTACTATTAACCGTTTATGTTCTGGTCTAAACCAACGATCAAAATAAACCATTTTATGTTTAGTATTGTTTAAGATTCAACATCTTATAAAAAGGTTAATAACTATAGTTATTGTAACGACCCGGATTTTCGGCGACTTTGGTTATCGACATAAGCTCGATGTCGATAACCAAAACATCGAAAAATCCTGGTAATTAATGAAAGAAATTAGAGGGTAAGAATAGATAAGATAGAAGCTTAGAGTAGAAGAAGAAGAAGAACACAACATCAGAGTAACACGAACCTCACAGCGGAACGAATAACATATAATAGATAACATAACTTTGAAATATAACAGTTATGTATACAATAGCACTTATCAGAGTACAACACTTACAACACAGCGGAAATAAACTATAGCTATATGATTCTGAAGCCTCCTGCTCCAGCTCTTTAATGTATCTGCAAATCCCGACTACTTGACTGCCCGTAAAAATTTAGGCACCCAAGAGTTTAGGGAAAACAACAAAGTAAACTCCGGGTCAGTCATGGGACTGGTATGAGTAAAATAGTTTAAACAGGTATATGAACAAGTAAACGATATCTCATAAGACCACGCCGCAGAACGGAACGGGTTTTTCCCTTATGAGAATCCGAAATATCTTTATATCAAAACCTTTTGATATTATAATAATGTCTATGTACAAATAGATATCAACTAGCAGAAACGCTTTCATCTTACGTTCTACATATATAGTATACAATCAAAATCGCAAGCACGTATTGGATAATGGATTTCCAACTATGACAAGGTATGGAACCACCTTCTGATCAGTGTACTCTAGGAACGATACACTGGAGTTCAACAAGAACATCTTGTAACTCAGCCACACATGACCGACCACTCATTTCGCTTGAGTGTATCGAATGTATATCACCAACGGTTGGGATCAGCAACCGTTCCCGTATATATATGGGACAGCATTGATAGAATTAAGAAACAAATGAATATTCTCTAGATAGGTGATTATACACCCTACTTCGGTGCGACCGACTTAGCCATGCTGCCTGCCCGATTTCTGTCATTTACCGGTTGATGAGGCTAGAAGCTACGCTTTATCATCACATCAGATTCACTTCAAATATCACATTGTCAGATCCATCGAAAATCACTAATTGACGTTTACAACAGTACAATACGTGTCAGCTAAAAGAAGTTTCCTTCTCCGCTTCCACTCTTGGTACGGTTGAAGAAATCAATGTACGTGATCGTCTTGAAATACTCTGTCAGACATCCATCTTCATTCACTTAGAAATGTCGCATCGTCATACCCGCCAAATCACAAATTTACTTATCCAAAAATAACACGGGTATACAACTAAGAGAAACGAATTCCTCCGCCACCAAACGTGAATACGTTTGAACAGATCAACTTACGCGATCCATTGGATATACTCTGTCAGACCTTCGTCCATACAAGTTGTCCTGGGACTGGACAAACCAAAGGCACTATTCTGTAAACAGGATAGCCCTTGCATTTTACTCCGTCTTCAATTATCTTTGGCATATATGATTCGCGATGCTTATGCCAATACAGAGTGGTTCTTCGGATAATAATCCAACCGGTCTCTCCATATTAACAACGTTAAAATGGTCAAAAACTTCGATAGTCTGTGAGTTAACCATCGAAGAAAAACAAGTGTGCAAACAACGATATTATTTCCAAATGGAAATTATATCGAACAAACGTCATTTAACATAAATCTCTTCAGTTCATTAATTTACTTATCTCCTGTTTCTCTATATTCAATATTTCTTATTTTCTTTTATCAGAAAACATTTCTGATTCTCGTTAGGAAAACATTTCCAAAACTCCTTTTCGATCAAACCTTACCATTTCTTAGTTAAGAAGGAAGTCACTCAAGTTGGGGTATAATTACCTCTCAGACCTTAACTGAACAACGTTATAACTTCGAAATGGTCAAAGTTTATCTTTTAATCTTTAACAACTTCTTTACGCCTTTCTCGGATCCAATTTTACTAATCCACTTCTATATTTAAAACATTGGTTATAACGATAACATTATAATCCCTCCTTTCGAATTATCTAACTTTAGTTATAACTTCTATTCTTATTAGTGAATAATTAACCTAACATATATTTATTTATAAATAAATAAATCTCTATTTAAACACTGGAAAGTATAAGTACTTTCCCGAATTCGATATAATCGAATTTGCCGATTAACTCTCTTCGAGAAATCTCTATTTGATTAACCCTTCTTCGAATAACCTACATTCGATTAACTTCTTCTCGAATAACCGATATTCGATAATCTCTCTTCGAATAACTAATATTCGATAACTCTTTCTTTTCAAATATCTCATATTTGAAGATCTCACTTCGATTAAACTATAATCGATAACTCCCTTCGATGAAACTAACATCGATAACTCCTTTCGATGAAACTAACATCGATAACTCCTTTCGATGAAACTAACATCGATAATTCCTTTCGATGAAACTAACATCGATAACTCCTTTCGATGAAACTAACATCGATAACTCCTTTCGATGAAACTAACATCGATTTATTTAACTCGATGAACTTAACTCGACTAACTTAACTTGACTCGACTAACTTGACTTACTTGGTTCGACCAATTTGATTCGATTAACTAGGCTCGACTAACTTGACTAACTTAACTCGACTTACTTGGTTCGACCAATTCGATTCGATTAACTAGGCTCGACTAACTTGATCGAACCACCCGATCAACTCAACTTATTTAACTTAACTTATTTCTCAACTCGATCAACTCGATTAACTCCTATCGAATAACTAATATTTGATTAAACTCCATTCGCTTGACTCTAGATCGCAGCGATCACAATGGTTACGCCTGACTCCCTCAGGAAACATCCGACCGCCGTAGGCTATTTACAGCTCTGCGAATTACGCTAGCAGTCGTACAAGATGGCAACTTACCCTGAATACTATGTTTGACTAACTCTGTCTCAAATAACTATATTTGATTAACTCTAGTTCGTTTTAACTCTAATCGATTAACTCTAACTAATTAGCTCCAACTGGTTAACTCTAACTGATTAACTCTAACTGGTTAACTCTATTTGACTAACTCGACTTGACTAACCCCTTTCGAATAACATATTCGATTAACTAACTTTTGAATACCATATTCGATTAACTAACTTCGAATACCATATTCGATTAACTCCTTACAAATGTCTATATTCGATTAACTAACTTCGAATACCATATTCGATTAACTCCTTTCGAATGTCTATATTTGATTAACTAACTTCGAATACCATATTCGATTAACTTTATTCACTTTATAAAGATTTCCTTTTTAACAATGTTTTATTCATTTGAAAAGATTTACTTCTAAATAACGGTTCTACACTTTTAAAAATGATTTCCTTTTTATAATGTTCCCTTTCCAATTCTATTTGTAAATGGTTTACACATATTTCCTTTTCAAATTTATTATTGAAATATTCTAACTCCTTAAATTCCTGGGAAAATTCGCCATAACCTCCTTTGTATCGGGAGCATCGGGAAAATCCCCAAACTCGCCACACAGGCCTTTCCATTCAAAAAGAAATGTTTTGAATTTATTTCCTTTTCAAATATCTCCTATTTATAAATATTCCAATTTATAAATATCTCTTATTTATAAATATTCCACTTTATAAATATGCTATTTTCAATATCACTTTGAAAATTCCCTTATCTACATTCCGGTATGTTATGATATTCAATCATATCAGATCACGATGTTCAATATCGTCCAAGCACATATAATCGCCCACAGATTTTATATCACATCATATAACAATATATGAAAAACAATAAAATAACTGTTGAGGAATCCAGTCGGATTCCTCCAACCTGTTTCCCTGCATCACAGATGTTAGACAATAGAATAACATCGATTTCACTTCACTGTTAAATATTCTGATAAACAGAATCGACATATAAATATTTAACAATTTATATATATATATATATATATATATAATATTTCTACTAACTGACTAGCAGTTCAATCAATCAACCAACACACAGCAATCAGACAATTTTAACAGTTCTAAAAATACAACATGAAAATATAAACTGTTCAGAGTTGGTGAGTTTTACTCACATTTGGACGATCATCGTCAATGACGATAATCATCGCTTTATTCAGCTGGACAATTTATTTTGTCATAAGTCCAGACCAGCTCCAATTCTCTTCATATTGCTTCCATTATGTAGCCTGGTCCCGACGATTCCATCGGATCCAACCCTGTCTGATTAGTTAATATGTGATGACCTCCTCCTTGCTCCAGTAAATGACTTCGTATGGGCAACAACAAGTCCCCATCAAAATTCCATCAATTTTTAAACCACTAGCACCACCCACTTACCATCCTATATTTCAATTCATTATCTGCGCCTAGCTGCCATCATCAATTTCAACTCGATGGCCACACTGGTTGCGTTCAGCAGAACGAGGTTCAGACAACCTCTTACCATCCCACACTTCAGCCCGTTGATAACTTCATTGGCCACTCATAACATCAACCCAGTACCCTGCTTTACTAAACAACGTAAGGACTTATCACCACCTCCTACAACGTGAATACCACACCGTCCAAACCCAGATCCTTACAACCCAATTCTACGCCCTTTGTATTTTCACATGTCTCCATTTTTCATGAATACATTTCTCCCACCAACAAATACTAAGCTCGCACTTCTCACCAATCTTCCACTTCGGACCCTCTTCTGCCTCATACCCGTTTGACCAAACTCGGTATCTTCTTCTTCGATGGGTCCTCAGGCATAGGCGCGACCTCCAGTACAGCGCTCATCCTCAACACCAACCGAATACCCTAGAAATCCTCCAGTACCTGCGGAAATCCACCACAACCACACATCGAGCCTCAAATTCGAACACGATGCCTCAACCCCCAACCTACAGCAAACCCTAGCTCGCTGTACAAAGAGGACAGCGGACCAAATGAAGTTCGAACGGCACAAAATTGGTACCAAAACGAAGAGAAAAACACCACGATCTTGAGTATATACCTACCGTGATTTATGATGTTTGATTTGAATTTTATTTGATTTTTTAAAGAAGTGGCATTCACGTTTTTCCTTGCTTTGAGTGGCGGCTACGAGAGCTTGGAAGAGGAAACCTAGTTTAAGTGTTTGGGAGGGTATTTATATAGGGATATGTTTTGAAACGTGGCCTTCAAATTGACCGAGAAAACGGATGGTTGAAATGAATGAAACGTCGTGGAGAATTTGTATCCATGTTTTTCTTTGAAGAAAGAATTCCTACGGCTGAAAGAAAGGGTGCGTGGCCTTGTATATGTTTTAATGCTTTTTCTCTTTAAACTCTAGTACACCCGTTCCGTACAATTTCATTCACGTACGTGTTGCTATGGACTGAAATAAAAACACTATTGTGTCAAGCGATGTACCATGGTCCCACAAATACAATAATATCGGTAGGTGAACCCATATTTTGAAACTTCAAAATCTTGATTTCAGGGTGCGAAATACTTCAAATAAAAAGTCGCTTATTAAATAATTAAAAATTATCATAAAATTCTAAAAATTAATTTATCGTTATGTCTCCAAAGAACCTTGTCTAAATTCAAACCCGATCTCTAGTTATATCGAATAAACCGTTACGGTCGATAAACGATTCTATAGCGACTATTTTAAAATTTGATTTGGACATATCTCAAGATCTACACGACGAAATCCCGATTTTTCTCTTCCACTAGAAGGATATACTCCACCAGCTCCACATGTTTCTTGTTTCACAGAAATCCGGCTTAAAACGAATCATGTACATTCAGTTGAAGTTCAAATCGCCAAATCGCGAACTGCAGCGCCATTTCAAGCTCGATTTTAATTATAATATAATTATATGTTTCAAATTGACGTCGATTGAATATATTCGTCAATATGATTCAACTCTAAGCTGAATTAAATCTAAGGGACGACCCTGTTCACAGAATATTGTGATTTCCAATATTTCTGATTATTTCTGAATTAAATATATTATTTAATTTATTATTTTTAATTAAATATTCCCGGTTATTTAATTCCACGACCATTAAATCCTTTAACTCACCATTCATATAATTAAATAAATTAATTATAACACCTCTGCCAATGCGGGTCATTACATTCTTCCCCACTTAAAATAATTTCGTCCTCGAAATTGCTAAGTTAAAGGACGACCCTATCTATTGGAATTCCTAAGATTTGTTTACCCCTTATTTCTGATTTCAACTGAACCAATTAATATCGACAAAAATATTTATTCATTCCGACTAACTAAAATTTTCAAAAATTCTGAAAATTTTCTAACACTTTAAACTTTCGAAAAATTTCGCCAACACCTCCTTTGTACTGGTCAATAACTCAAACTCCAACTCGCCTCTCTGGGCCTTCTTCAACCCAAAAGAAAATCAAAACGCCAAATGGCTTGCCAATTCGGCTCATCAAAATCTCAAATCCATATATAATATAAACTGGTACCTTTTTGTCGGGCACATCAACTCTACCACTTCCATATGCTATCAACTCATCATATACCAGTGTTATCTCAATCAAATTCCAATCAGTTCATATCCTCAAATCCAAACCGAATTTTATTCGAACCCCAATATCAAATTTCAAATTCTTAACTCATCAACCCAATTCCATAACAGATTATTCTCTAATCCAATTCAATTCTATTTAACTATGTTCAAGTTAAATTTCAATTTATTTTTACCATCTCATTTTGTTTAACTTCATTAGTTAAATTTTTAATTCCAGAACTTAAATTCCTGGGTTTCTTTCAAATCAATTTGAAATCGTAATACCAATTCAAAACCTTTGAACTTCTAAACAACTTGTTTTCTCAAAACAATTCAAATCAAAATCTTTGGTAGTAATCCACCACTTAGAACTCGAAAATCACACCGATGATACTGCGCAGTCGTCATCGGGATTATTTTCCAGCGACCCAAGTGATTCCAATACTATATCATTTTCAATACCGTTACTAAATACTTCCATTTTGAAAACATTTCAAAATCTCCCAGGAACTTAAAATTTCCTTATTTTAATTCCAAATCTGATTTAAATTCATATTTAATTCATCTTATTTCATATACTTTACTTATATGAATTCTGATTGGTTATATATAGCCATTTCACATGTTATAATCTTATTCGATTATAATAACAACAAATATATCCAATTTATTATAATTTTGATATATATATATATATATATATCTTCTCTATAACAAGATATACCTTGGGTAAACTTATTTTAATTTACCCTCTTTTCAAAACATATCGTGATGACCCATCGTATTCAAGTGTTTAGTACCTCCTACCGATACAGTGGATCAAACTGATCGACCAGAACTCATAAACAACTCAACCCATGAATCTCCACAATATAAAAATTATTTTTATATCAAATAACAAATACGTTCACTCATATATATACACTCAAACTCAATCTAGGGTATTACTAACCCTATCTCTACCGAGTCACGCCACAGAGACAAGAAATTCTTAACTTAAGCTCTGATACCAACTGTAACGACCCGGATTTTCGGCGACTTTGGTTATCGACATAAGCTCGATGTCAATAACCAAAACATCGAAAAATCCTGGTAATTAATGAAAGAAATTAGAGGGTGAGAATAGATACGATAGAAGCTTAGAGTAGTAGAAGAAGAAGAACACAACATCAGAGTAACACGAACCTCACAGCGGAACGAATAACATATAATAGATAACATAACTTTGAAATATAACAGTTATGTATACAATAGCACTTATCAGAGTACAACACTTACAACACAGCGGAAATAAACTATAGCTATATGATTCTGAAGCCTCCTGCTCCAGCTCTTTAATGTATCTGCAAATCCTGACTACTTGACTGCTCGTACAAATTTAGGCACCCAAGAGTTTAGGGAAAACAACAAAGTAAACTCCGGGTCAGTCATGGGACTGGTATGAGTAAAATAGTTTAAACAGGTATATGAACAAGTAAACGATATCTCATAAGACCACGCCGCAGAACGGAACGGGTTTTTCCCTTATGAGAATCCGAAATATCTTTATATCAAAACCTTTTGATATTATAATAATGTCTATGTACAAATAGATATCAACTAGCAGAAACGCTTTCATCTTACGTTCTACATATATAGTATACAATCAAAATCGCAAGCACGTATTGGATAATGGATTTCCAACTATGACAAGGTATGGAACCACCTTCCGATCAGTGTACTCTAGGAACGATACACTGGAGTTCAACAAGAACATCTTGTAACTCAGCCACACATGACCGACCACTCATTTCGCTTGAGTGTATCGAATGTATATCACCAACGGTTGGGATCAGCAACCGTTCCCGTATATATATGGGACAGCATTGATAGAATTAAGAAACAAATGAATATTCTCTAGATAGGTGATTATACACCCTACTTTGGTGCGACCGACTTAGCCATGCTGCCTGCCCGATTTCTGTCATTTACCGGTTGATGAGGCTAGAAGCTACGCTTTATCATCACATCAGATTCACTTCGAATATCACATTGTCAGATCCATCGAAAATCACTAATTGACGTTTACAACAGTACATTACGTGTCAGCTAAAAGAAGTTTCCTTCTCCGCTTCCACTCTTGGTACGGTTGAAGAAATCAATGTACGTGATCGTCTGGAAATACTCTGCCAGACATCCATCTTCATTCACTTAGAAATGTCACATCGTCATACCCGCCAAATCACAAATTTACTTATCCAAAAATAACACGGGTATACAGCTAAGAGAAACGAATTCCTCCGCCACCAAGCGTGAATACGTTTGAACAGATCAACTTACGCGATCCATTGGATATACTCTGTCAGACCTTCGTCCATACAAGTTGTCCTGGGACTGGACAAACCAAAGGCACTATTCTGTAAACAGGACAGCCCTTGCATTTTACTCCGTCTTCAATTATCTTTGGCATATATGATTCGCGATGCTTATGCCAATACAGAGTGGTTCTTCGGATAATAATCCAACCGGTCTCTCCATATTAACAACGTTAAAATGGTCAAAAACTTCGATAGTATGTGAGTTAACTATCGAAGAAAAACAAGTGTGCAAACAACGATATTATTTCCAGATGGAAATTATATCGAACAAACATCATTTAACATAAATCTCTTCAGTTCATTTATTTACTTATCTCCTGTTTCCCTATATTCAATATTTCTTATTTTCTTTTATCAGAAAACATTTCTGATTCTCGTTAGGAAAACATTTCCAAAACTCCTTTTCGATCAAACCTTACCATTTCTTAGTTAAGAAGGAAGTCACTCAAGTTGGGGTATAATTACCTCTCAGACCTTAACTGAACAACGTTATAACTTCGAAATGGTCAAAGTTTATCTTTTAATCTTTAACAACTTCTTTACGCCTTTCTCGGATCCAATTTTACTAATCCACTTCTATATTTAAAACATTGGTTATAACGATAACATTATAATCCCTCCTTTCGAATTATCTAACTTTAGTTATAACTTCTATTCTTATTAGTGAATAATTAACCTAACATATATTTATTTATAAATAAATAAATCTCTATTTAAACACTGGAAAGTATAAGTACTTTCCCGAATTCGATATAATCGAATTTGCCAATTTACTATCTTCGAGAAATCTCTATTTGATTAAACCTTCTTCGAATAACCTATATTCGATTAACTTCTTCTCGAATAACCGATATTCGATAATCTCTCTTCGAATAACTAATATTTGATAACTCTTTCTTTTCAAATATCTCATATTTGAAAATCTCACTTCGATTAAACTATAATCGATAACTCCCTTCGATGAAACTAACATCGATAACTCCTTTCGATGAAACTAACATCGATAACTCCTTTCGATGAAACTAACATCGATAACTCCTTTCGATGAAACTAACATCGATAACTCCTTTCGATGAAACTAACATCGATTTATTTAACTCGACGAACTTAACTCGACTAACTTGACTCGACTAACTCGACTTACTTGGTTCGACCAATTTGATTCGATTAACTAGGCTCGACTAACTTGACTAACTTAACTCGACTTACTTGGTTCGACCAATTCGATTCGATTAACTAGGCTCGACTAACTTGATCGAGCCACCCGATCAACTCAACTTATTTCTTAACTCGATTAACTCCTATCGAATAACTAATATTTGATTAAACTCCATTCGCTTGACTCTAGATCGCAGCGATCACAATGGTTACGCCTGACTCCCTCAGGAAACATCCGACCGCCGTAGGCTATTTACAGCCCTGCGAATTACGCTAACAGTCGTACAAGATGGCAACTTACCCTGAATACTATGTTTGACTAACTCTGTCTCAAATAACTATATTTGATTAACTCTAGTTCGTTTTAACTCTAATCGATTAACTCTAACTAATTAGCTCCAACTGGTTAACTCTAACTGATTAACTCTAACTGGTTAACTCTATTTGACTAACTCGACTTGACTAACCCCTTTCGAATAACATATTCGATTAACTAACTTTCGAATACCATATTCGATTAACTAACTTCGAATACCATATTCGATTAACTCCTTTCGAATGTCTATATTCGATTAACTAACTTCGAATACCATATTCGATTAACTCCTTTCGAATGTCTATATTCGATTAACTAACTTCGAATACCATATTCGATTAACTTTATTCACTTTATAAAGATTTCCTTTTTAACAACGTTTTATTCATTTGAAAAGATTTACTTCTAAATAACGGTTCTACACTTTTAAAAATGATTTCCTTTTTATAATGTTCCCTTTCCAATTCTATTTGTAAATGGTTTACACATATTTCCTTTTCAAATTTATTCTTGAAATATTCTAACTCCTTAAATTCCCGGGAAAATTCGCCATAACCTCCTTTGTATCGGGAGCATCGGGAAAATCCCCAAACTCGCCACACAGGCCTTTCCATTCAAAAAGAAATGTTTTGAATTTATTTCCTTTTCAAATATCTCCTATTTATAAATATTCCAATTTATAAATATCTCTTATTTATAAATATTCCACTTTATAAATATGCTATTTTCAATATCACTTTGAAAATTCCCTTATCTACATTCCGGTATGTTATGATATTCAATCATATCAAATCACGATGTTCAATATCGTCCAAGCACATATAATCGCCCACAGATTTTATATCACATCATATAACAATATATGAAAAACAATAAAATAACTGTTGAGGAATCCAGTCGGATTCCTCCAACCTGTTTCCCTGCATCACAGATGTTAGACAATAGAATAACATCGATTTCACTTCACTGTTAAATATTCTGATAAACAGAATCGACATATAAATATTTAACAGTTTATATATATATATATATATACATATATATAATATTTCTACTAACTGACTAGCAGTTCAATCAATCAACCAACACACAGCAATCAGACAATTTTAACAGTTCTAAAAATACAACATGAAAATATAAACTGTTCAGAGTTGGTGAGTTTTACTCACATTTGGACGATCATCGTCAATGACGATAATCATCGCTTTATTCAGCTGGACAATTTATTTTGTCATAAGTCCAGACCAACTCCAATTCTCTTCATATTGCTTCCATTGTGTAGCCTGGTCCCGACGATTCCATCGGATCCAACCCTGTCTGATTAGTTAATATGTGATGACCTCCTCCTTGCTCCAGTAAATGACTTCGTACGGGCAACAACAAGTCCCCATCAAAACTCCATCAATTTTTAAACCACTAGCACCACCCACTTACCATCCTAGATTTCAATTCATTATCTGCGCCTAGCTGCCATCATCGATTTCAACTCGATGGCCACCCTGGTTGCGTTCAGCAGAACGAGGTTCAGACAACCTCTTACCATCCCACACTTCAGCCCGTTGATAACTTCATTGGCCACTCATAATGTCAACTCAGTACCCTGCTTTACTAAACAACGTAAGGACTTATCACCACCTCCTACAACGTGAATACCACACCGTCCAAACCCAGATCCTTACAACCCAATTCTACGCCCTTTGTATTTTCACATGTCTCCATTTTTCATGAATACATTTCTCCCACCAACAAATATTAAGCTCGCACTTCTCACCAATCTTCCACTTCGGACCCTCTTCTGCCTCATACCCGTTTGACCAAACTCGGTATCTTCTTCTTCGATGGGTCCTCAGGCATAGGCACGACCTCCAGTACTGCGCTCATCCTCAACACCAACCGAATACCCTAGAAATCCTCCAGTACCTGCGGAAATCCACCACAACCACACATCGAGCCTCAAATTCGAACACGATGCCTCAACCCCCAACCTACAGCAAACCCTAGCTTGCTGTACAAAGAGGACAGCGGACCAAATGAAGTTCGAACGGCACAAAATTGGTACCAAAACGAAGAGAAAAACACCACGATCTTGAGTATATACCTACCGTGATTTATGATGTTTGATTTGAATTTTATTTGATTTTTTAAAGAAGTGGCATTCACGTTTTTCCTTGCTTTGAGTGGCGGCTACGAGAGCTTGGAAGAGGAAACCTAGTTTAAGTGTTTGGGAGGGTATTTATATAGGGATATGTTTTGAAACGTGGCCTTCAAATTGACCGAGAAAACGGATGGTTGAAATGAATGAAACGTCGTGGAGAATTTGTATCCATGTTTTTCTTTGAAGAAAGAATTCCTACGGCTGAAAGAAAGGGTGCGTGGCCTTGTATATGTTTTAATGCTTTTTCTCTTTAAACTCTAGTACACCCGTTCCGTACAATTTCATTCACGTACGTGTTGCTATGGACTGAAATAAAAACACTATTGTGTCAAGCGATGTACCATGGTCCCACAAATACAATAATATCGGTAGGTGAACCCATATTTTGAAACTTCAAAATCTTGATTTCAGGGTGCGAAATACTTCAAATAAAAAGTCGCTTATTAGATTAATTAAAAATTACCATAAAATTCTAAAAATTAATTTATCGTTATGTCTCCAAAGAACCTTGTCTAAATTCAAACCCGATCTCTAGTTATATCGAATAAACCGTTACGATCGATAAACGATTCTATAGCGACTATTTTAAAATTTGATTTGGACATATCTCAAGATCTACACGACGAAATCCCGATTTTTCTCTTCCACTAGAAATATATACTCCACCAGCTCCACACGTTTCTTGTTTCACAGAAATCCGGCTTAAAACGAATCATGTACATTCAGTTGAAGTTCAAATCGCCAAATCGCGAACTGCAGCGCCATTTCAAGCTCGATTTTAATTATAATATAATTATACGTTTCAAACTGACGTCGATTGAATATATTCGTCAATATGATTCAACTCTAAGCTGAATTAAATCTAAGGGACGACCCTGTTCACAGAATATTGTGATTTCCAATATTTTTGATTATTTCTGAATTAAATATATTATTTAATTTATTATTTTTAATTAAATATTCCCGGTTATTTAATTCCACGACCATTAAATCCTTTAATTCACCATTCATATAATTAAATAAATTAATTATAACACCTCTGCCAATGCGGGTCATTACAGTTATTGCAAATATTTGCCCAAAATACTTGAAAAAGGAATATCCATATTTCAAACTACAAGAAATATGAAATATACATATTTTTGGAATGACTGTTATAAACTATATACAAATGTACGTGAATTCACATATCCCTTCTTATTTGAATTGTACATATTTCTTGCTGATTCCAAATAATGGCATTTATTTAAAAAGAACGAAAAGGGAATGTTTACAATAACCAAGTAAAAACCTAAACAACATCAACATAAATAGAAATCTTTTTAATCAAAATTTACATAAACTATAAATCAACACCAAATCTAAGAACCTAGAATAATTATTACAAACCTAACAATGATTTAGGGACAGATTTCCAGACCCAAGGTGTTTACAATAACCACAAACGAATCTATGAACAACTATGGCAATATAATTAAATTGACCAAAAAGGCTTACAAACTACATATTCAAACAACAACCTATTATTTCATATTTGACAAAAACAGTAAAAAAAAATGATAAACTTTCAGGCATATGGTTCAGATCTGTACGAACGAATTAAATAAGTTATTATAAACTATGTATATAATTTCCCACTCACCCGAAAGCTTTCTAAATCTGAATTTGAACAAAACCTTTAGGCCTACAATTCTCAAATCTTACAGATTTACTATTGTTTCAAAAAGGGGATTCTTTTATATTTGTAGATCCACAATAAATAGGAAAGACGGAGGAAATCCAAATGGTAGAGCATTTATTCGTAGCACTATCTCTTTTGCACAAGAATCTGATTTTTATCTTCTCAAATCTATGTTGGTTTAACTTTGTATAAGTCTAGTTTTGATTTAGAAGAGATTTGGAAGAAGAGGGAAATGGCAGAGCTTTAGATTGTCCGTAAACCTTTAGATTGACTTTAATAACGATCCACCCATTTATGAGATATATACACACACACAACACACATACCCTCAAAAACCTAGCCATCACTGGGCGTTTTTGGCAGAGGGGTCGACCGCTCTAGGTCAGTTTGCCTAGTGGGGCCGAGTTATAAATGGTATTTATTAATTTTAAGATACTCTTGATTTATTTTCTGTCCATTTTCGTATTTCGCCTGTAACTTTTTCATACAAACTCCGTTCGCAAAGTTCCAAACATTAAAGTTGACCAAAATTCCATCATGAACGCAACAGGGGAAGTTTTATGGTCAAATTCCATTGTTTGCGAAAATTTCTATTTTGGGAATCTAATTAAATAATTAATTTATTTATTGTCAAAATTCTAAGTTATTAGTTTGTCTAAACTTTAGAATTACTTCGATTTATTTACACATTATTTTCAATTTTTTTTTATACTAAAATTCAGTTTTCAATTTTAGTATAGGGACGTCGACATCTTGGGATACCCCATGTCGACATGGTGTCCATTGACTTGAAAACTTCGATTTTCAAAAGAAGTGTCTGTTCATTTGAATCTCTTCATGAATGGACATGGATGTTGCTTTCCTATAAGTACCTAACCAAAAATGAGTTTTATACAACTTTTTCATATATTCTCTCTACTTCTTCATCTCCACAAATCAATACTATCGTATAAACATATTTTCAAATATCGTGCCAAAACTTTACTGAATTCTTTAGTGAATCGAACTAGAACCTTATCTTGTTTAATTCTGTGACCTCTGTCAAAGAATAAAGTGCTATTTAGAGTTATATAACCATTTCTAACATAAAGTATATTGAGACTCTCTACTTAAAGTGTGGTTGTGCCTAGAAATCAATCGGGTGATCTTGTGTCCGGTAAATTAATAGCCCCGGACTCAGAGATAGGAGGGTACCTCAGTGCCTTAACAATTGAGGATTGTAATCTCGACATTGGTTTAATAAAAATCTGCACGTGGTATTGGTGTAGGACTAGATTTAGGATAACTCTGAACCATTATAAAAATCTCAGTATGTTCTTTCTTTTTACTGCTTTTATT
Organism: Allium sativum; assembly: GCA_030737875.1. Lineage (NCBI taxonomy): Eukaryota > Viridiplantae > Streptophyta > Magnoliopsida > Asparagales > Amaryllidaceae > Allium > Allium sativum. Next base: position 20,827,749 of record CM060921.1, on the reverse strand, counting down.
TACATTCTGCATCTGCGATTGATTTTATGATTGTTCTATGTTTGAGTTCTGCATTTGTTTGTGTTAAAGTTTAATTTGGTTCATGCAGGTCTTAAATACTTAAACAGTATTCACCCCCACTCTAGTGTTAAATTAGCCTTGAGATCATTAATCTACATCCTCCTTTCAAATGTTTCATTCGAAGGAGTATACCCAAGTGGGGTGCACTAGTAGTATTCACAATAAAAGGTGAATGGTTCCCTTATATTGTGTGTTGATTACCATGAGCTAAATAAGGCGACGAGGAAGAATAAGTATCCTGTGACGACCTCCCAATACCTCCTGCACTAAGCTACATGAAAGTGCACTGCAAGATGTGCCAGACCGATATGGGATGATCATCATAGAAGATAAACCGAAATAAACCCTATCATAATACTTACAGTGCATGGATAATATATAATATAAAATAGACAACATAATATAACAGTGAAGCATGATAAAGCAGAAAATTTCATTTCCATATAATCTCAGAAATCATGTATAATACATATTAATATCTGAATACATCTAGCCTCGCTACATTTATCATCAGAGTATATGACAATCAAACAGCGGAGTCATCCAAATGGTTATGATATGATAGTAATAGGTAAGCCTCATGCTCTTTACCGCACCCCAATGTTGGCCCAAACTTGATATTTGCTACTCAGTCTACTCAATGACACCATTGAGTAGCACCCTAAGGTAACAAGAGGAAACATAAAACTTTGAGTCAGACAATAGTCTAGTATGGCCGATAAAGACTATCAATAGTTATACAGGAAAATATGGTAATAGGCAGTTCAAGTCTCACCTGAAATGTCCCTGCAACAAAGAGTTTGCACATAGTAATCACAATGAATAGACTACTCAAACAACATAGAAGCATACATTAATCAGAAACAATTCCTAATCATTCTTCTCTTTAGTATCCTATAGCGATAGCCCTCCCAGAGAAATAAAAGGGAATACACAAGCAACCATCACATCCATAATAAGAGATAACCTAGTTATCACCGACTAAATCCTTGAATATGTCGATATGTAATGATTGGTCGTTGACATCCCTCAAGGGCTAATGGAGAATCCCAGTTCTAGTTGGACTACTATATGTTCACTTCCCAAGAAATCCAAGGTACATGATCTCTTATATCTTGATAGGCGTCCCCACGATACCTCTGCTTTGAGTCACCTAGAATCCTTTAAACTATCAATGATTCCCTGGCACAACCAATAACATGAGCTGTCTAAAACTCCTTCTTCGAGTCAAGTCCTGCTCAATTCAATCCATATCTTGTTGCTTCATTCCATACCGAGTTGCCTATCGCAATCATCTTCGACCACTCCCGCATAAGTTCACAATTGAAGAAACAATACCACTTTGGCGATAACTTCCACCCTGCAGACGTTGCAGATGAGCCAAGACCTCTGGCACGATCAAGAATCCCTTAGCTCCTTCCACCATGGACCTCATTCCCTGCACTCATATATGATGGACCTCAAGGAGGTCCATCCCCTATGGGCCGTATACAATCCATACACTTAGCCATTCCATCATGTTGCAAATACTCTGCATATCCAAACCCAACCAAACTTGCATCATAGTCATCCTAGGACCCCATTCTACTATAGCTAAAATTTCATGTCCGTATGAGCCAATGGCATGGACCGTGTACGGATCATGCCCTATGACCTCTAGGAATTCCACCCCTAAGGACCATATACGGTCCATACACTTAATTTACTTTTGAATCATTTTTTTTCTTCTCCTCTAGAACCTCTCCTCCAAGTTTCAAACCAAATCAACCTTTGTAGCTCATTTATGCCGACTCAAGGCCTTGTGCTTGAGTTTACAAACTTCGACCCATCCGATTTCGTCCATACTTGATATGTACACTCCGTGGATCCCCTATATGACACGCATAAAGTTTCGACTCCATCTAAGTTGAATAAATGGATGGGTACCAGTCCATAGGCTATGGATCGACATTGGTCCATAGGCTATGGACTAGTACCTATCCATGTACTTAATGAAATATTAAATGAAAATCCTAAGGCAGCCTCCTGGGTCCTTCAGAGCTCCTTTCATCTGAATCTAATTATTTGAACCTCCGATTTTCTTTAAACTTCGATTCTAAGTCCTAATACACATAATTCTAAGCAAACAAATCAAGCGCAGAATACGATTCAATCATACAAACAGTAACTCATCCAACTTCAAACATATGTAATCATACAAACACATTAAACATGAATCATATCAAAACAATCAAAGATCTATGATGATTTAAGATTAATTTCATACTAAGCATGATGGATCTAACAAATTACTTGATGAATGTCAAATTAGTTTATCATAGGATGTCTAAATCTGAATTTAACCTGTATGATCCGGTTTTAGGGTAGATTTAACATATGGGGTGATTTAATCAACCTAATTATATATATAATCCATAATAGTCATGTGAGAGAACTTCATCACTCATCAGAACCAAGATCTAATGCAATTGATGATGATCCAATCCGAACAGCGAAGAAAATGCTTGAATGATATGCCAAATGACGAGGTCTGATATTCCTTGATGTGGATCTTGCCTCTAGATGTTAGAGTGATGACTTAATGGAGAAAGAAATCAAGGATTTGAGAGTAGTTTGAACTGGAGAATCGCAGGCGCCCAACCTTATGTTTGAAATGAGGAGAAAAGCTCTAATTCTCTTCATACACCCTCTATTTATAGTCGCAGATCATTAGCATAATGGGCTCACTAATTGGCCCATTAAAAATTAATTAATATATCCTACAAAAATAAAAATTTAAAATAGTGACTTCTCCTAAACCATTAAGTTAAATCTTTAATGTGACCACTTTACGGAGTGGCTAACCACCATCGATCTAATAAGACTAGTTAGAACACCTAATTTGGTCTCTAGCAAAAATTATGGTTAAAACAGAAAGTCATAGGGATAAAATGGTCACAAACAGATTCAACAAAAATCATGGACATGTATCACGTCCCCATGAACCACATATTAAAATACGAAAATGATATGAGCACTTAGGAATCAAATAGAATTATTTTACGATCCTTTGATTTGTAAAATACGGGATGTTACCTTCTCCCCTCTTTAGGAATTTTGCTCTCGAAATCTTAAGCAAACAAAAGTAAACATAGTATCCCGCATGCCTACTATCCACGAGTAACCAATCTAGCATCCAACAATCCATGCAACCAAAACCTTACCCTTGCATGCAGACTAATAGTATAAGGCCCAATAACACAAGTAAAATACAATTTATGAGAATACCACTCAAAGAATTCTGGATAGGTCGACTTCATACTCTCGGCTATTTTCGGTGTATAATTGTCATCGTTCTCGCTCCGTTGTACCTGGCCTAGCTTAACAACCTTCCTCCTAAGTAATTTCATGTCATTCCGGAAATCGGAACTAGCTTACGAGTTCTAAAAAAATTTGGCTCTACCTCTACGCCTTCTGTCTAATTCGGAGATACTACAACACTCAAGTCGTGCACAAACTTCCGTAGATACTACACATGAAAAACATTGTGCTCACCCGCTATCTTCTAGGTAAATTCACTTTATAAGCAAGATTCCCAATATGCTTTAATCAGAAATGAATCAACAAATTTCAGAGCTGACTAGCCTTTCCTTCCTAATCAGACAACATTTACAAATACCAAACCTTCTATCGAGAATTCCAAACCCTTTCTTGTTTTACCGGCATAACTTTTGTGGCAATCTTGGGTTGCCTTCATTTTTTGTTGAATGTTCTCAATCTTATCTATCGTTTTCCTTATCATTTCTGGCCCAAGTATAAAATTTTCTCCAATTTTAACTAACAAGTGGGTGAATTGCATGTTTTCCATATAATGCCTCATACGGTGCCATCAATACTCGACTGATGCTATGTTGTAGGAAAACTCAACTAGATGAAGATAATCTTCCCATGATCCTCCAAAATTCAATACACGGGCTCTTTAAAGATCTTCCAGTACTTGGTTAACTTTTTCTGTCTAACCATTAGTTTGAGGATGATAGGTCATACTCATATGTAGCTTGGTTCTCAATGTTCATGCAAACTCTTTCAGAATAACTAGTAAACAAAGGATCTCGATAACTCGCTATACTCTTGGGTATTCCATGGAATTAAACTATCCATTTAATATACAGTGCATCACCTTGGATGTCGTCTTAGTAGATTTGGCAGGAACAAATCTCATGCTTTTATTCAAACAATCCACATTTACCCTATATATCGTTATATACTACCCTATTCCTTGGTAATCCATCAATGAAATCCATCGATTCCTGCTTCCATTTCCACATAGGAACCTCTAATGGTCGTAACAGTCCACTTGGCTTCTTTTATTCAGCTTTAACCAACTGACTATTCATACACTTTGAGATGAATCTTCCAACATCCTCTTTCATGTCTTTCTAGTAGTAAACTCATCCCTATACATTTTATTGCCACCAGGATGAATGACCAATCTATGGTGATGATATTCTCTCATAACTCATCTCTCAATCCATCTATATCGAGAATAACCAATTTTCCATCCTTACGAAGCCAACCATGTTGATCGACTTCATAACTCTTCATTTCCATTGATTCAACTCTCATTTCCAATCTTTGGATGATCTCTATAAGTTTAGCATAATGTTTCTGACTTTCCTCAATCCTTTCAATGAGACTAGGTCAAATAGATAAACTTGCAAAACATCTTAGGCTCCATCTCACGGTAAGGCCTAAAATCAAACCTAGCCTAATACTCTAAGTGCTTCCACTCGGCAAACATGACTCCCAAACTCGCATGTCTCTACTTAGCGCATCAGCTACTGCATTACCTTTCCCTAGAGTATAGGAAATACCAAAATCATAATATGCTAGAAACTTTAACCACCGTCCTACCAAAGATTCAAATCCTTCTGGAAGAAAAGATACTTCAATGACTTATGGTCTGTAAATAGCTCCAACAGATAAGGTCTCCCCATCTTCAGAGTAATACTATCACCGCTAACTCCAAATCATTTGTTTCATATAGCTTCAGTTATTGACTTGCATAAGCCATAACCTTTCCTTTCTACGTTAGCGTTGCTCCTAATTCAATACCACATGCACCGGTATACACAACCATCTCTTCGTTCCTACTCGGAAAAATCAATGCAGAAGCATTGGTCAGTCTCTCTTTCAAGATCACAAAAGCATGTTCACAGCTTGCATCCTATGCGAAGGCCTGATATTTTATGTAAATCCAGTGAATGGTGCAGCTACATTCGAAAAGTTCTTAATAAACCGTCGATAATATCCAGCTAAACTAAGGAAATTTCTAACATCTGTAGCATTCTTAGGTCGATCCTGATCCGGGATTGTTGCTATCTTAGAGGATCCACTACTATTCCTTGCACTGATACGACAGAACCCAATAACATAACTTCTTTCTTCCAAAAGGAAACTGTAAAAACCTAGCTCTCAGCTGATGCTTTCGTAAAATGTCCAAAACAATTCTCAAATGTGTTTTGTGTTCTTCCTCAACGTTGGAGTAAACCAATATGTCATCTGTGAACAAATGCACGGATTTATTCAACTAAACTTTGAAAAATTTGTTCATAATATCCACAAAATATGATGGTGCATTGGTCAATCCAAACGACATTACTGGCCAAGTCGGCTGGCGTCCTAAAAGTAGTATTTGCACACTATCCTTTGCTACTCTAAGTTGGTGAAATCCCGCCACTAAGTCCATCTGGGTGAACACCTTGTCTTCATGAAGCTGATCAAACAAGTCAACGATTCTCAGTAATGGATACTTGTTCTTCATGTCACCTTATTCAGCTCACGATAATTCACACATAATTGCAAAGATCCGTCAGCTTTGGTCATAAGCATAGTTGGTGCACCCCACTCAGATACACTTCTCTGGATGAACCATTTACTCAAATGATTACTCTCTTACATCTCCAAATCTCGTTGTTCCTTAGGCGTCAACCGCCTAAGAGGCGTAATGATAGGCCTGGCTCCATCCATTAGATCAATTCAAAACTCAATTTTCCTTTTTGGCGATAGTCCTCTGATCCCGTCAAAGACATTAAAAATCTCTCTAACGATCAATATCGACTACACCTCATCCCATGGAATAGCAAGCGAATATAAAAAGTTGACTAAGACCATGTCCTCTGGCAGGCAGCCTAGCACAACCATTCTCCCTTCCACATTCTCGATTATCACCTCAAGCTTCCACAATCCATTGTAGATACGTATCTCTTGAGCCCGTCTATACCTAGAATAGTCCCAAACCCAACGAAGTTCAAAAAAAGGCAAACACACACAAAAAGAAATCATGACTCGATAAGACTAGACTACAACAAAGCATAAAAGGCTAAAAGATCCCTTTACGCGGTTAGTCCCCACCAATGGTATATTATCAACCTCAGGTTCTAGACCTAACTTGCACATAAGCTCATTATAGATAAACGAATACGATGCTCCAGTATCAAACAAAACTCTAACTGAAACACCTCTAGCAGAAATCATACCTTGCACAACCACATTATTCCCCTTCTTTGTTGTAGTAGAAGCTCCCGAAGAAGTTGGCACAACATCCAATGCATATGCTTTAACAATCTCCTTATCCTTTGTTGACTCTGGGCAATTCTTCTTAATATGCCCTGGCTTGTCACAGTTAAAACACTTCTTCTCTACCTTAGAAGCCTAGCAATCCTTAGAATAATGGAATTTATCATGGCAATTAAAGAAGGTAACCTCATCCTTAGGTTTCTTCTTCAAGTCATTCTTCCCTTGCGACAATTGCTTTCTCTTTCCATTCCACTTTTTCTTATTCCCACCACCTTCCTGCAACTTCAACTCTTCCTTATTCTCAACAACAATATCACCCTTCTTCGGGAATAAACTCTTGTATCTCAAGCTTTCTGGACTAACTTATATAATGGAAGTTCAATATGGTTCATAACCTTCTCTCCAGGATACTTAACCAACCTCATGATAAGCTTCTCATTCTTCTGATAAGGAGTCTCGATAACGGGCCGACCATACTTAGACAACACCTCAAATTCTGCTAACCATAGGTCTACTATCTTATTTTAGCTCAACAATCTCTTGAATAAAATCAACTTCTGTATCATAGAAATGGACTTCTTCTCATACTTAGTCCTAAACTGTTCCGAAGTTATATGGTTCCACGGAGTCTCAAGAGTAATAAATTCCTCCATAGCTCGGCCCTCAAGTTGTCTCGATGCGAGCTTCCTCTTCATTGCATCCTCGATTCCCAGGTCTTTGAAGATGTGAACATTAATATCCAACCAATTCTGAACTTCGATGGGAGATTCCACCCTAATAAATTTCTTTCCACCTAGATATGTGTAATCCATGCACAGCTTGGCGAAATCAATATCCCTAGGTGCTTACATAGGAGCACCACCATCTACCGCCACTTCTGGTGTAGGTATTCTTCTCATGATCGATGTCATAATGGCCTCATACAAAGTTAGAAAATTGGGTATAACAGCTTCTGATCAACCATCTTCTCTTACCTCCTAGAAGCAAGTTCATTCCTAGCAGTGTTCCTCGTATCTCGACGATTCATTTTTCATCTGAAACAAAAATGATCATTTGTCAATGCAATGATGCTCAAGTTCTTACTAATCTACTATACTATATATATATCATATAATATAGTTGTCATCCAAATCAAATTGTAAGTATGTATCCCATACGCTTTTACACTCTCGAACTTTAGGTAAAATCGATTAACCTAAGCTCTGATAGCAGGTGTGACGACCACCCTATACCCCTTGCATTAAACTATAGGAAAAGTGCACTACAAGACATGCTAGGGTGATGTGGGACAATCATCAAGGACGATAAATCGAAATAGAGTATGTTATATAATTAACAACGCATGGATACCGTACAATATAAAATATATAATAGGATATACTAGTGAAGCATGATAAAGCCGAAAATCCCATTTGCATAAAATCTCAAAAATCATGTACATTGCATCTAAATATCTAAATACATTACGCCTCATTATATCACTCATCGGAGTATATAATAATCAAACAGTGAAGTTATCCAAATAGTTATAATAGGACAGTAATACATAAGCCTCTAGCTCACCATCTCACTTCAGCAATAGCATCGAACTTGCTACCTACTGCCTGGTCTACTCAGCAACATCGTTGATAAGCACTCTAAGATAATATGAGGAAACATAAACCTTAAGTTAGAAAATATCGTGGTATGAGCGATAAAAGACTATCAACAACGATACAGAAAAATACGATACTAGACAGTTCACGTCCCACCTGACATGTTCCTACAACTAACGAGTTAGCACATAGTAATCACATAAAATATGATACTCAAACAACATAGAAGGAGACACTAGTTAGAAAAATTCACAATTCTTGCTTCTCTTCAATATCCTAGAGGTGATAGTCTACCGAGGGAAATAGAAGAGAACATATAAGAAACCATAGCATCCATAAAAGAAATAACCTAGCTATCCTAGCTATCACTGACTAAAGCCTTGAATACACTGATATTGAATGACTGGCTGATTTAAGGACTAATGGAGAACCCCCATTCTAGTCGGATTACCATACATTCCATGTATGTTTGTCTTCCCAAGGCAACTAGATCACTTCTCAAGTGATCCATGGTACACGATCTCTTAGGTCCTGATAGGAATCCCTACGATACCCCAACTTTGAGTCTTTCAGAATACTTCGAACTATAACAATTCCTTAGCACTACAATCACATAATCTATCCAAAAATTCATTTTCGAGTCAATCCCTACTTGATTCAGTCCATTATCTTATAGCTCAGTTCCATACCGAGCTGCCTATCACAATCACCTTTGACCACTCCTGCTTGAGTCTACAATCGAAGAATCAATACCACTTTGACGATAACTTCCACTCCGTAGATGCTATCAACGAACCCAAGACCTTAAGCACGATCATGAAGGCTGCAGCTCCTTCTACCATGGACCTATATCCCAGCACTCACATATGATGGACCTCTAAGAGGTCCATCCCTTTTGACCGTATAAGGCCCATACACTTAGCCATTTCAACAAATTGTAAGTACTCTTCCTATCCAAACCCAATCAAACTTGTACCATAGCCTTTTTAGGAACCAATGATGCTATAGCCAAAATTTCATTTCCATACGAGCCAGTAGCATGGACCATATACAGTCCATGCCTATATACGATCCATACACTTAAGTTACTTTTGGATCAAACTTTTTATGCTTCATCTCCATCTCCTTTAGAGCCTCTCCAAGTTTCGAACCAATCCAACCTTCGTAGATCGTTTATGTTAATCCATGGCCTTGCGCTTAAGTTTCCAGACTTCCACCTATCTAATTAGATCCAAACTTCGTTCATAGCATTCTCGAATCCCCTAGATTACACGTATAAAGTTTCGACTCCATCCGAGTTGAATTAATGGATAGGTACCGGTACATAGGCTATGGACCAGTACCAGTCCATGTACTCAATGAATTTTCAAGTGAAAGTTCTTTGGCAGCCTTCTGGCATCTTCCAAAGCTCCTCTACTAAGTTTCTTCTAAATCTGATCATTCGAACCTTCGATTTGTTCTGGTCTTTAATTTGAAGTCCTAATATACACAATTCTAGATGAACGAATCAAGCATAGCGTACAATTCAATCACAAAAACAACAATTCTTCCAACTTAAAACATACAAAATCATATAGACACATACAAGTATGAACCATATCAGAACAATCATAGATTTATGATGATTTAGTACTAGTTTCATATTAAACACGATGGATCTAACCAATTACTTAATAACTGTCAAATCAGGTTATTTTAGGATGTGTTTGTGTGTGTGTGTGCATGTGTATATATATATATATATATGAAATAAACATATATAATATGGTTTTAGTGTAGATTTGACATATGATATGATTTAATAAAATTAATTACGCATATAGTCCATAATAGTCACGAGAGAGATCTCTATCCCTCACCAAAATCTAGATCCCATACGATATAATGATGATCCAATCCAAAAAGCAAAGAAAGTTCTTGAATATAACGCAAAATTATGAGATTCAATCTTCCTTGATATAGATCTTTCCACTATATGCTATATATGAATATTTTATGAATAAAGAGATTTGAGATTATGTTGACCTAGAGAATCACGAGCACCTAACCTAATGTTTGAAATGAGGAGGAAATCTCTAATTCTCTGCTTACAGCCTCTATTAATAGCTATAGATTATTAGCTTAGTGGGTTCAGTAATTAGTCGATTAGCAGTTAATTAATCTGCCCTACAAAAAAATAGCAATTTCTCCTAAACCGTTGATGTGACACCCAAACGTCCGTTAATGTCACTCACTAAGGGGATGCATTAAGTTTCCTGAAGCGCTATTGGTAAATAGACACAGAATAATTATAAGACAGATATAAATAAGGCAGCAGCGGAAAATTTAAATTTTTATTTCGACCATAAAGCATAATATCGTAGTCTACAATTTCATAAGTCACAAAAACCATTACAATAAAATAACTTCTGTCATGCACCATTAGAGTACATAAGTAAATAAAAAGCATAATTTCCCCAATTAAAAGAGTTAAGCCATAGTAGAGACAGGAACTTGAGCCATACTTCAAAAGTAGCTCCTAGCAAGATGATATCTGAGTCCTGATCAAGTCTGAGTGTTTCCTCTCTGAGAACCGAGGGGAACAGAAGAAAGAAGGAGAAACAAAAGGGTCAGACATAAAGTTTGACGAGTCTAGTTACTTTTAGTTAGTAGATAAATAAAAGCAATATGATAGGCATATAAAGTGGATAAGAGAGAGATCTCTACATAAATGGCAGGTGTGACAACGTAAGCAAGATAAGGTGTATGTGTCGCATTAATGATTACTCTGCACTACTACTAGTGTAAGTTAAATGAGATGATCCCTTCCACTATAAGTTGGTAGGCTTAGGGCATACGTCCAAGTGTACCCTAACCACTGCCCTAATCGATCGGCTCCCTACTCCGTAGATATCATGTGTTGGCCCCACAGTAGGAGGTATCATGTAACGACCCAGAATTTAGGGCCAATTTAAATTTTTAATGGATTTTAATATTTAAAACAATTTATTTTAGATAATAACGACTAAAAATTTATTTTAAAACGAATGAATTATAAAAGGAGTTTAAAACAGCGTTGCAGTTTGAAATTTTGAATTTGAACTTTAACCGACTGTACAGAATTCATTTTAAATCAGAATTGAGCGAAACAAGAAATATCTAAATCTGTTTAATCATACCTTTCTAACGAATCTGAAAAACCGAAATTTCACTTTAGAAATCAAAAGTTATGGCCAGTTTAAAATTTAGAAAAGTCGCTGTAGAATTTATATATATTTTAATATAATATATAACCCTTAAAAATAGCCATTTTTCAAACGACCTCGGTTTTCGACGAAACCACTTTTATTGGAACCGGAATGTCAAATTATTGCTAGGTTTCAATTTTCATAATTTTTCGAATTAATATGTGAGTGTGACAAAAGAAAATGTGTTTTGACTGTTTTAGTCAAATTTAATCGACTTGAAAATGAGCATTTTTCAAATAGTCTCAGAATTCGACAAAATTAGTTTTGTTAGGACCGTATCATCAAAACATAACTAAAAATAATTTTTCTATAATTTTTAGAGTCAGTACGTGGCCCCGGTAATTTAAAATGTACGTTTAAATTTAATAATTAACTGTTTTATATTTTAATTTAAAGAAAAATATATCGTAACAGCCCAATTGGGTTACGAGGCATATTCCATTGCGTCCGGAAGGGGGTATTTGGCTAGGGGCGACATTCGTTGGGTTCGATTTGGAGTTAATTACAACGAACAAATATTTTTCTTGAATTAAAATAAATAAATAGGAAAAAAATACGGTATAAAATACAGTATAAATACAAGAGAAAAACGCAACCCTAATGCCCATTTGTACAGCCGCCATTTTTGTTTTTCAATGGCCATAAAACACCAAACTTTCTTCCTCTCGATCTCCCTCTTCTCTTATTAAAAACCAACACTTCCAAAGCAAAATGAAAGAGCATCCCGTGTTCTAGAGGATCAACGGTGGAGATGGGTTTATGTGTGATGGATCGATCGATTTTGGGGCTGAAACATGGCGGCTTGGGGAGCGTTTTTCTGGCAGATGGGGGCCGCGAGTTGAACGACGCTTCGGGCGCAAGGAGGAGGTGGTCACGGCTGGGGTGTGGCGAAATCGGATCGGGTGTCGGTGCTCTGGTTGGGTGCCGCGCAAGGAGGAAGCACGGTGAACAGATGGGTTCGTTGATTTTCAAAAGGAAGAAGACGGGCCTGAGGAAGAAAACATGGACAAGAGATTAATGTAATTAATTATTAATTTAATTATATATTTAAATGTTTAAATCTTTAAATAACCATAACTCTTTCATATGTAATCGGAATTCAGAAATTTTCGTGGCGATGAACTCATATTGAAAAGATCTACAACGTGAAGCTGGCTAGAACCATTTTTTAGCACATCAAATCTTGACCCAATTTCAGATCTGAATCACTCAGATTCAAAACAAAAGTGAGAATTCTATTTATTTATTTTAATTAAAAATAATTAATTATGATTATAATTTTCTTCCGATCTGCTATTAAATTCAAATTGATTGCTATACGTGAGTTGATATTGGAATTGTTGTTTGTTGATTATGATGGTTGTGATGTTCATGTGTGTTAGAATTGGATATACAATAGAAGTTATTTCTTTATATGAATCCATAGTTGTTGTTAAGATTTGATTTGTGATAAAAATCATTCCTTTTTGTTAAACTATGGACACGAATCATTCTCATAATAAAGATCTCATCTTTATGTTAAATCCATGAACATGAAATTTGTTTTCATAAAAATTACCTTTTTGTGAAAACGTAATTATAGATATAGAAATCACCATTTATGTTAAAATTCAAAAGGTCATTTATGTTAAGTTATAATCACCATTTATGTTAAAATTCAAAAGGTCATTTATGTTAAGTTATAATCACCATTTATGCTAAAATTCAAAAGGTCATTTATGTTGAGTTATAATCACCATTCATGTTAAAATTCAAAAGGGCATTCCATGTTAAAGAATATACATCAGGTTAAAGTAACACTTTTGATTAAGAAATGTATATTAGACAGAAATAACATTTTCATATAAATGTTACATTAGAAAAAGAAAGAACATTTTCACATAAATGCTGCATTAGATTGGAAATGCCATTTGAGATAAAATGTTGCATTAGTATAAAAATCACATTTTTATTAGAAATGTTCATTTACTATAAAAACTATTTTTATTTAAAATGTGTATATAGAATAAAAGATCATTTTTATTAGAAATACCTCGCAAAAGTAAACATTTTTGGATATCAAAAAGAGTTAGGCAAAATAGATACCTTTGTACATTTAAAGGGATTAGACAAAATCATCACACTTTGTTCACATTAAAAGAATCAGACAAAATTATCAGTTTTGGTCATTTTAAAAAGAATGAGTTGGAAATGTTCATTTTTGCAGATTAAGAAAAATGAATTAGAAAACATTCATTTTGTTACTTTGAAAAGTATGAAGTAAATTCATTCATTTTTGTCACTTTAGAAAAATGAATTAGAAACATTCATTTTGCCACTTTGAAAGAATAAAGTAAAAATGGACATTTTTGTCACTCTAAAAGAATGAAAATAAAGATGTACGTTTTTGTTACATTAGAAGAAAAAGAATAAGAAAATGTACATTTTTACCAAATGTAAAAGAATAAGAAAATATACATTTTTATCAAATGTAAAAGAATGAGAAAAAATATGCAATTTTATCAAATGTAAGAGAATGATAAAATTATACATTTTCGGTCAAAGGTAAAAGAATGACAAAAATATTCATTTTTTTCAAATGTAAAGAATGAAATAAAACATTCTTTTTATCATTTAAAAAGGAGTGAAGTAAAACTACTCATTCTGTTTACATTGAAATGAATTAAATAAAACTGGCCTTTGTTTACATTGAAATGAATTAGATAAAACTGGCATTTTGTTTATATTGAAATGAATTAGAGTTAAACATAATTTTTGTTAGAAACTAAAATATACATTTTGTTAGAAAATGAAATTAGAAATAAAAAGTACATGTTTGTTAGAAAATGTTTATTAAATAAAAACAATCTTTTTATTTGAAATGTGTTATGCAAACAAAATGGCATTTTTGATTAGAAACTTGTTATGTAAATAAAATCAACATTTTTTATTTGAAATGTATTATGCATATAAAAATGACATTTTGATTTGAAGTTGTTATACAAATAAAAACCACATTTTTGTTAGAAATGGTTTTTGCAAATTAAAATATCATTTTGTGTGAAACATGATTAGTGAAGAAAAATATCATATTTGGTTTATTTAAAAAGATTAGCCAAGAACTCACATTTTTGTTTATTTAAAAAGAATTAAACAAAATTCATATTTTGTTTACATTAAAAAGGATTTGGCAAAGTCATCATATTTTGTATACATTCAAAGAATTAAACAAAATTCATATTTTGTTTACATTAAAGAGGATATGACAAAATTCATATTTTGTTTACATTAGAAAGGATTTAACCAAATTATGCATTTTGGTCATTAGGAAGAAAGATTACACTTTGATCATTAGAAAGAATTTGACGAAATGATCATATTTTGTACATTTGAAAGAATTAGACAAAAATTACAATTTTTGTCACTTTAAAAGAATCAGGATAAAAGAGACATTTTTGTCATTTTAAAAAGAAGGAAGTAAAATATTCATTTTGTCATTTAAAAATGAATGAGAACGAAATATATTTTTTGGGTCAATAAATAAGGGTTAAGATTTTATTTTCATTTGTCAACAATAAAAAGAATGGGAATAAAGGACTAGATTTTTATCGTCGTTTGTTCACGATAAAAAGAATAGAGATAAAGATAAGATTTTTATTGTCATTTGATAACGATGAAAAGAATAAAAACAAAAGTTAAGATTTTGTTGTTATGGGTTAACAATAAGAAGATTAGAAATAAAAGTTAATTTTTTTTATTGTCAATCAGTTACAATAAAAAGATCATATGTTAAAAATATGATATTAGCTATGGCTTGAAACATATGTCTGTGATGTTGAAGTGTTTGGTGTGTTAAATATATTGTTAGTATATTCAAACTGAACCGTACACTTCCATTTACAAGTCATCCGACTTGTTTATGTGATTGGGTTGATAATTTTTACACATCGCCCAAGTGCACAAATAATTTATTATCTGATTGCTGAATGAAACCCCACACGGGTGTTGCGATGATATTTGATCTACACTAGTCCCAACATTTAGTGTAGAATTCATTTTGGTTGTTAATTGGATGTTTGATAATTATTTATCATGCTTGTTGATTTCATGCAATATATGGTTGTTGATTGAGTCACATTCCAATAGAGAATATCCTAGAAAAGAATATTTAAGTAAATATATTTTTATTGAAATGAACTAGTTATAAACTAGAATTAATCATTAAATTTAGATTTAATGAAGACTTCCAATTCGTTAATATTTAATTGAAAATTAAATCGAATAAATTTGGATTTTGGGTTTATCGTGAACGGTGTTTTAAAATGACACTAGTTCTTTAACCCAGTTAAAGATAAGATTTATTTCTTAAATTTAAATAATCATTGAATAATGATTTTTGATATTTAAAACCAAATTGGGTTTTTTAATAAATCTTTAAAAGTAAGATTTAAGAATAATTTAAAGAGTTTATCTTTGATAAAATAATGCGAATATTTTATTAGAAGAATATTCTGAATTGGAATGAGGCGTTGGATGTGTTTTTATAGTACTTGATTTTTAATTATAAAATACGCGAATTATTCGGAAAGACCGGGTTTAACCCATTCCGAGTGATTACTACGACGATGAAGAGTCGAAGATAAAGACGGTGGTTGAAGACCGACGATCTTCACATCGAATGGATGTGTTGCTACAGAGACCCTTGATGGGAGTAGCTACCTTGAAGGGGCTTCAGTGGTGGCCGTCCGGACTATTGTTGATTGTTTGTATTTGGTTTTCGCTCAGACCCAGAGCATAAGCTAGTAAATGGATGCGTGTCTGACATTGGATTTCGTTCCATGTGAATTAAATCGATTTCTGTTAATGTATGTATGTTTGGTGGTGGAGGATTTATTCTCTACTTAACACCCTGATATATATTAATAGTGATTGATCGCATGGATTGAATTTTCAATGTGGCACGCCAAGATGCAATTGATCAAGGCTTTTGTTGAAAAGCAGAGCCTTGTGGGACGATCAAAGTATAGCCTATTACGGCATAGCTTTGTGTATAGCGTGACTTCGCGAGCCTCACACCCCGGTATGAGTCAAAAACGAGAGTAGGACTGCAGGGAGTGCACATGTTTCTTTCTAGCTAGGAGTAGTGCCGGTGCTTAAACTGGCTGGCATTTTACTTATGTGGATGATGGATTTTGAGGCGCCTCGGATTTTTATAGGCCGTTAGTGATCATACTATAGGTCCAAAGGGACCGGGAAGCGTGTGTTCAGGCATAATTAATCCACTACCCTTAGGTAGGGACCGACCCTGAAGATCCAAGGGTTCACTACGGGGGATCCTGAGGCATTTGCTAGAGTGTCTCGAATCGGAGAAGAGCTTGCCCCTAGCCTCGACTCATGATGGAAATCCAATTTCCAATACGACCTTGCGGTTTTGATTATAGAACTAGTATGGTGACATTGTAGGATGGGGTACTACGCCGTCTATGATTGACACATTATGATTGAATTGTTTTTGAAATATATATATACCCATAGATATACACACTAATACTAAATCCGTTTTATCGTATCAAGCATCTTTTGACCATTATAAGGTAAAACCCTATCCTCCGGTTTGCGTTGCATTGTGTGATGGGATCTGGGTTTTATAATGGTTTCATTTTTCCAAAAAGCATTGCGTTGTTTAACGTTTTACTTTATTTTATGCACTGGCAATCCAATGGAGTAAACCCGTTCCGCATTAGCGGCGTGGTCCTGTGATTAGCCTTATTATTAGATAAGTTAAGTTAATATTTCTCATACCAGTCCCATGACTGACCTGTAGTTTGTTTCACTGGCAAACTCGGGTGCCCATATTTTCCATACGGGCAGTCGAGTAGCTTTTGCAGATATATTTACAGGATCCTGGTTTACAGCTGAAGCGGTATTCGGAGAGCTCTGTATCCGTGTATTCCTTTCAGTTGTATATTTGTAATATTTTTCCGCTGCTATTTAAATGTAATTTAAATCCCTGATATTATTGTATTTCTTTTGTGTAATAAGTATTCATACTCTGTTATATTCTTGTACTCTGATGTAATTATTGTAATCAGCAATAAAATGTTCTTCAGTTTGTGTTCCGATGTGGTTTGTTCTCAAAGCAATCCGGGCTTTCCTTACCAGGGAAGTTTGGGTCGTCACGTATCACCTCCTAAACTTGCAACCCACGATGTGCACAACCATATCTACTGGTGTCAAGGTCCCTTAGCCCCCTCTGCCTGGTCCATGCACACACATGTCCCCGGTCGGTTTGCGCTGCCCACACTGTCCATCTCGTATGGATCTCTTACAATCAATTAGTAAGCGTGCCCCTTCTCCGCCTAGTACGGAGTTCTTTATTTGATACTTACTCTGGGTTACTGACTGAAATGGGTCACACACAATATGATACAAGCTCTCCCCTTTGTCTTGTATCCCCACTAGGTTTTTCACTGACTATGTATACTCTTAGGTGTCTTTAATTACATAGCCCTATGTCATTTATGCTTACCCTAAAGGGTATCTTTAATTACATAACTTTATTATATTTTTCAACCGGTTATGTATACCCCTAGATGTCTTTAATTACATAACTTTATTGGGTTAAGTTCGTAGGCCTATATATGAATATTACCCACCCCCTCTAATTTACTTAACCCACCCACTACCTATCCAATTTTACTTAACCCTAACTTAAGTTCATAATCATACCATCTTTATGGATTAAATTAGGTTAAGTAGTCCAATTCATTTACCATGTCCATTTATGGTTTTATAATGAGCTAGACCTCCCACATTAGGCCTACAACATGTGGATGCTGGATATGTCGGTCGGGTACGGGCAGTCTTATTTCATAGTTGGGCCTAACCTCGTGTCTTAGCCCAATTCGTATTTACGTACTTAGACCTCTCACATTAGGTTCAACATTAGTGGTTACTGGATATGTCGGTCGGGTCCGGGCAGACTTCCACCACTAATGCAACCTAACCTCATGTCATATGTACAATTACAATTCCTAATTGTAATTACTAAACACTTCATTTTTATTCAAATCTACCTATGTCATTATAGGTAATTATTTCTATGTTTCCCTATTTGAATTGTATGTCCAATATTACATAAATTATGCCAATTATAAACAATTTTTTTCGTTTCTTAACTAACGTATTCACACATATTTTGGCGACGTTTAGGCTATAAATTAGCCTAGCCCCAAAATGGAAAAGGGAATATGACAAAGGATGATAGTTTTCAACATGTCTTGGTATACACATAAACTTAACATGATAACAAGGTGAGTGGACATGTAATTTTCATCATAACAAGGTGGACATAAAACTGATGAACTTGTGGCAACTACGATGTAAAAGCAACATAATGAGATTTAGTCCAACTATTTAGAACTAGCATAATCAGGGTGACATAGAAACATTTTTAGATCTAAAAATGGCTTCACATGTCAAGTTTACAACATATTTAAACTAATCACAATATGACAGATGAAAGGCGATTTACATAAAGAACTAGATCTAGCCATTGTTACAACTGTCCAATAGATGTACATTCACCATAATATAGTTACAAGTCAAGATCCAAATAGACAACATAATAGAATAACCACAATTATTTTAGATCTAGGGAATTAGATCTATCATGGCATAGTATATGATTTAACACCTGCATAGTATCATACTTTACAACATATCCAAGTCAAAGTCTTTCACAATTTACTTTCATTTATCTAAACCTAAAACCAACTAGAAACTCACAGCGTTAGGTTTAGAGAATTGAGAAAGAACGGATCTAGAATTTCCGAATTTGATTTGCAAAGTATGTTATTGTAGAAAACGGTTCAGTTCACATTCCAGCAGCATATGGCCTCCACGACTTCCAATGAAGAAAATATGAGAAATAGCCACATATTTATAGCTGCAGAACCCTCTGAAATCGACTGCCACATCAGCCCTAGGGGTGTCGACACCCCTGTGCGTGGGTCGACCCCTAGGTCAACACCCCTTCAGGGGGGTCAACCCCCTAGAGCGGGAATTTTGCCGCTCAAACGAATTTTTCAAATTCGAACTATTTCAGATAGAATTCTGGCTCAGCTCTAACTCATCTCTGGCTCATGCGTATGTATATAATTTTTCTGCACGTATACAAACTTAAAACCTTCATAACTTCCTCATACGGTGTTCGTTTTACGCAATCCAAGTATCTGTCTTGACCAGAATTTCGAGATGGACGCAATGGTGCAGTCCGTTCCCTCTAATTTTGAATATTAAATTAATTATTGTTTAATTTATTCTCTTTAATGTCGTTAAAAATTCGGGGTGTTACATTCTCTCCTACTCAAAGGATTTTGTCCTGAAATCTCTAAGTTGAGAAGAATGCATATCCTACCATCCATCATCCATCTACTCATCCACTAATCACTGGCATCCACTGTCCTTAAAGATTTTTAATGCTTATATGAATTTATGCAAAGGTATGTGTATATGTCCCAGCACTAATGCGAAGATCAGGTGGTCTACTGATTCAGTTAACCTCCTTAATGCAATGTATGTTAGTGCCATGAATCCAACATGCATGCAAATAAACCTATCGTATCACATAAGTTCTATATGTGTGCACATTCATTCGTCCAAATGCAACATCCATATGCTAATACATTCATTTCCATCCATAAAAGAAAAGAAAATACACACACATCCATATGCAGTATGAAAGTGATTGAGCCGATCTTAGTGCCTAATGTGTGTGTGTATGTATGCGTCCACAAGCAATCACTAGCAAACACTTGCATCCATCAAACATAACATGTTTCAAACACATGTTTACATCCATAGGATTCCTATCTAAAGGTCGTAAATACTATGGATAAGATTTACTCTACTGACAAAAACAGGCACTGATAAAACATAGGGAGGAGTTAAGAACATACCCTCAAAAAGGAAAGGGTACGAAGCACAAATCTTGTCTTCGGTCTCCCAAGCCGCATCTTCTGGGTTATCTCCCCACTAGATCTTTAGCAACTTGATCTCCTTATTGCACAGCTTTTAAAATTTTGACCCAAGAATATGGGTAGGGACTCGTCTAACTATCGCCTTCCGTTCCACTTCGACTTCTTCCAACATACTCGGCTCAACAACTTCTACGGTGTCATGCAGGCACTTTCGCAGATAAGAGACGTGAAAAACATCATGAACACCGGATAGATTTTCTGGGAGCTTACTCGGTAGGCCATTCGGCCGATCATCTCGGTTATGGGAAATGGTCCCACAAACCTAGGTGCCAACTTCCCTACTGATCCGAAGCGAACCACATTCCTTAAAGGCGATACTTTGATAAAAACTAAGTCTCCCACTTCAAATTTGATGTTAGTCCTTCTCTTGTCTGCATAGGACTTCTGCCTATCTTGAGCTGTCTTCATCCGCCCTCGAATAAGGTCAATCTTTTCGGACGTTTCCCTAATCACATCTGGTCCAAGTAATAATCTTTCTGTAGATTCCCACCAACGAGTTGGCGATCTACAGGGTCGTCCATACAATGCTTTGAAGGGTGCCATGCCGATGCTAGCTTGAAAACTGTTACTATAGGAAAATTCTACTGAAGGAATATGCTCTTCCCAAGTCCCTCCGAAGTCTAGGATACACAGTCTTAAAAGATCTTCAAGAATTTTGTTCACCCTCTCCGTTTGCCCATTGGTCTGAGGATGATAAGCGGTGCTCAAACACAACTGTGTACCATATTCTTCTTGTAAGCTCCTCAAAATTTGTTGGTAAAGATGGGGTCACGGTCTCTCACGATGCTGGAAGGTACTCCATGAAGACAAACTACCTCACGAACATAAATTGTTGCCAACCATGATTCCGTCCTCTTACTCTTAACCGAAATAAAATGGGCGCTCTTAGTGAGTCTATCCACTACTACCCAAATACTAGTGTTACCTTTCTTCGATCTAGGCAACCCACCTATGAAATCCATAGAGACGCTCTCCTATTTCCACTGCGGAACTTCCAACGGATGAAGTAATCCACCGGGCTTCTTTTGCTCAGCTTTGACTTGCTAGCAAACTAAACATTGAGAAACAAATTCGGCCACATCTTTCTTCATACCAGCCCAAAAGAAAACCCTCTTCATGTCTCTATACATCTTGTCACCTCCTAGGTGAATAGTCATCTTAGAATGGTGGGCTTCCTCTAGGACTGCCTTTATCAAGCTTCTAGTTTAAGGAACACAAAGCTTTCCATCTCATCGCAACCACCCCTTTTCATCTATGGCATATCTACTGAGGTGACTAGAAGTCTCATCTGATCCATAAGAGTTGGTCGTGTATCCAAGGGTGCAAACAAATTAGGCAAAACCTTGATGGAGGGTCTAAAATCAAAAGCTGATACGAACTCCAAGTTCTTTCTTTCCATAAACAGAGGACTCAGGGCCATCCTCTACCTACTTAGTATGTCTGCCACCACAGTACCCTTGCTAGAGGTATAAACAATCTCAAAATCATATGAAGCTAAGAATTCCATCCACCATTGTTGCCTTAAGTTGAGATCCTTCTATGAGAATAGAAACTTGAGAGATTTATGATCGGTGTATAACTCGAACTTTTCTCCAAGTAAATAATTACGCCACGTCTTTAATGCGAATACTATGGCAGCTAGCTCTAGATCATGGGTGGGGTAGTTCTTCTCATGAAATCTCAACTGCCTACCCCCATAACATATTACTTTCCCTTCTTGCATCAGCACCGCACCAAGCCCTATACCTCACGCATCAGTGTAAATAGTAAACACTTTACTTCCATCAGGCAAGGTCAAGACTGGGGCTGTTGTCAGAGCCCTCTTCAGTCGTTAGAAAGCAACGTCATAGTCTGTGTCCCATGAAAATGCCAAATTCTTCTTTGTCAGTCTGGTGAGAGGGGTTGATATCTTCGCGAAGTCCTTATTGAACTTCCTACAATAACCTGCCAACCCAAGAAAGCTTCTCACCTCGGTTGCATTTTTAGGAATCTGCCAATCTTGCACTGCAACCACCTTTGCGGGATCTACAACTATCCCTTATTTAGAGATTACATGCCCTAAGAATCTCACCTCTTTCCTCCAAAAATGGCGTTTGGAGAACTTTGCTTTTAGCTGATGGTCACGGAGAGTCTTCAAAACTTCTCCCAAATGCTGAGCATGCTCTTCTTCATTCTTGGAGAAGATCTAAATATCATCAACGAAGGCTACGACGAATTTGTTTAGGAACTCCCGAAATGCCCTACTCATCAAATCAACAAAATAGGCAGGTGCATTTGTCAACCCAGTGGCATAACTAGCCATTCAAAGAAACCGTCCGGAGTTCTGAAAGCAGTCTTATGTATGTTATCCTCAGCCACCCTCAACAGATGGAATCCGGTAGCTAAGTCCAACTGAGAAAATACCGAGGCACCAACAAGATGATAAAATAAATCATCAATCCTCGGAAGTGGGTATTTATTCTTCTTGGTGAGCTTATTCAATTCTATATAGTCAACACACAAACGGAGTGAACCATCCACTTTAGTTGTGAATACTACTGGAGCACCCCATTCTGATATGCTTCGTCTAATAAACCCTTTCTCAAGTAGCTCCCCTACTTGGTTACTCAGCTCCCACCTTTCCCTTAGAGCCATGTGGTGCACTGGTAATGCAACTGGCTTTGCATTGTCCACCAGATATATGCGGAAGTCAATCTCGGGCCTTGGAGGTAAACCCCGTACCTCATCAAAAACATCGGAATAATCTCGAACCACTGGAACAGATTGCAAATCATCTATGGATGCATCTAGAGACTCTAGGAAGCTAAGAATAACAGACCCTTAGGGGTCACAAGAAACTTCGAGGGTCTTCCCATGACAAGTCAGGAGTCTAACAATCCTCCTCTCACAATCCAGAATGGCCCCATATGTGGTAATCCAATCCATTCCTAGAATCAACTCATAGCCCATAAACTCGAGCACATACGCGTCACATTCAAACTCGACGCCTAAAACAAATATTTTCATATCCCAACAAATCATCGATAAATGAGCCGAACCACCAATGGGGTTTGAAACAACTACGGGATCTACTGCCATACTAGTAATTAAGTGTAGAGATTCGACCACAGAACTAGATATAAACGAGTGTGAAGCACCAGAATCAAAAAGTGTTCTAACTGGATGGTTTGAAAGAGAAACTAAACTTTCTATAGAAATTTTTCTACGTCTTTCAGGAGCGCTGATCGTGAGTGCATGCACCTGCCCTCCAGAAGTCCCTGCTCTTTGACCTTGTCCCTGCGATCCCTGTTTCTTCAGGCACTCTCTGGAGAAGTGTCCGACCTCTCCACAATTAAAGCAATTGGCCTTCCTTCTCTTACAATCTTTGACCAAGTGATCCTCCTTCCCACAATTGTGACATTTTCTCTTATCCTTGCCTTTGTCATCTTTTCCTCCTTTCTTCTCCTGTCGTTGCTGCTGTTGTGGTTGCTGTTGTTGTTGTTGCCCCTTCTTAGGCCACACCTTCTTATTCTGCGATGTCCCCTCAGCTTTTGTTTCCTTCTTTTCTCCCTTGTCCTCCTCATGCATTAGGGCCATATCAACAAGCTTTTCAAAGGTGCCCCCCATTGGAATATGAGACATAGCTAAACCATGCAGAGGCTCATTCATCCCTTTAGCAAACCACAAAGCCTTTTTGTGTGGTGTATCCACCAACTCTAGCCCGAACCTTGCCAGCTGGCTAAACTTTTTCACATACTCCTTCACCATCAAATTCCCTTGTTTGAGTGCTAAGAGCCTCTCCATCTGTATGCTTCTCTCAGCTTGGGAAAGAAATTTCATTTCGAACCACTATCTAAAGTCTTCCCAAGTTTCCACCGGACGTCCAGCTTGGGTGACTTCCCACCAAAATGAGGCTTCGTCCTTTAACAGCCAAGCAGCTATT
The DNA here is from genome assembly GCA_030737875.1 of Allium sativum. NCBI lineage: Eukaryota > Viridiplantae > Streptophyta > Magnoliopsida > Asparagales > Amaryllidaceae > Allium > Allium sativum. The sequence goes on along the minus strand of CM060921.1, from coordinate 20,803,367 downwards.
TGAATTTTTCTTCGATCCTCCACTTCAAAGATTACGAATAAGTCCTTGGTCTCCTTAAGCCAATTCCGAGCTTCTACAAATGTCTTATTCCCATAGAATGGCCTTCCTCCCATATCCCGGAAGTCTTTATAGATCTTGGCAAAGTTTTCAGCTCTTGGAAGGGGAGGAGGAAGAGGAATGACTTTTGCAGCTGGGGGAGGAACGTCTCTTTGGCCTTCGGCCGACGCCGTGGCCTCCAAATACCTACGGAACCATCTAGGTATTGTGATGTCCTCTGGGATATTAGGGATGTTTTGTTCCCTAGACATGCGGAAAAAGGAAAAAGGAATAAATTTAGATAAAGTACCGAAGGATACTACATATGGCTTTTTGGGGAATGTTTTTCAAAACAGAATTTTCTTTTGAAAATGCTTTCTTTTAAAACCTTTTTGAAAATAATTTTCAAAAACTTTTATCTAATCTGGTAACTTTTAGCTCTGATACTAAGTGTGACACCCCACGTCCGTTAATGTCACTCACTAAAGGGACGCATTAAGTTTCATGAAGCGGTATAGGTAAACAGACACAGAATAATTACAAGATAGATATAAATAAGGCAGCAGCGGAAAATATAAAATTTTATTTCGACCATAAAGCATAATACCGTGGTCCATAGTTTCATAAGTCACAAAAACCATTACAATAAAATAACTTATGTCTTGCACCATCAGAGTACATAAGTAAATAAAAAGGATAATTTTCCCCAATTAAAAGAGTTAAGCCATAGTGGAGACAAGAACTTGAGCCATACTTCAGAAGTAGCTCCTAGTAAGATGATATCTGAGTCCTGATTAAGCCTGAGTGTTCCCTCCCCGAGAACCTGGTTGGGGGGGAACATAAGAAAGAAAGAGAAACAAAAGGGTCAGACATAAAGTCTGTCAAGTCTACTTACTTTTAGTCAGTAGATAAATAAAAGCAACATGATAGGCATATAAAATGGATAAGAGAGAGATCACTACAAAAATGGTAGGTGTGACAAGGTAAGCAAGATAAGGTGTATGTGCCTCACTAATGATTACTCTGCACTATTACTAGTATAACTGAAATGAGATTATCCCTTCCACTACAAGTTGGTAGGCTTAGGGCGTACGTCCAAGTGTACCCTAACCACTACCCTAATCGATCGGCTCCTTACTCCGTAGATATCCTATGCTGGCCCCCACAGTACTTTCTAAAGTGGCAACCCAAGATGTGCCCAACCAAACCTACTGGTGTCACGGTCGTCTTAGCCCCCTCTACCCGGCCCATGCACGCACATGTCCCTGGTCGGTTTGCGCCGCCCACATCGTCCATCTCGTTTGGATCTCTTATAATCAATCAGTAAGCATGCCCCTTCTCCGTCTAGTACGGAGTTCTTTATTTGATACCTACTCCGGGTTACCGATTGAAATAGGTCCCACGCAATATGATACAAGCTCTCCCCTTTGTCTTGTATCCCCACTAGGTTTTTCATTGACTATGTATACCCTTAGGTGTCTTTAATTACATAGCCCTATGTCAGTTATGCTTACCCTAAAGGGTGTCTTTAATTACATAACTTTATTATATTTTTCCACTGGTTATGTATACCACTAGGTGTCTTTAATTACATAACCTTATTGAGTTAAGTTCGTGGGCCTATATATGAATATTACCCACACCCTCTAATTTACTTAACCCACCCCACTACCCATCCAATTTTACTTAACCCTAACTTAAGTTCATAATCATACCATATTTATGGATTAAACTAGGTTAAGTAGTCTAATTCTTTTACCATGTCCATTTATGGTTTTATAATGGGCTAGACCTCCCATATTAGGACTACAATATGTGGATGCTGGGCATGCCGGTCGGGTCCGGGCAGTCTTATTCCACAAATGGGCCAAACCTCGTGTCTTAGCCCGAGTTGTATTTATGTACTTAGACCTCTCACATTAGGTTTAACATTGGTGGATGTTGGATATGTCGGTCGAGTCCGGGCAAACTTCCACCTCTAATGCAACCTAACCTCATGTCATAAATACGATTACAATTCCTAATTGTAATTACTAAACATTCCATTTTTATTCAAATCTACCTATGTCATTATAAATAATTATTTTTATGTTTCCATATTTGAATTATATGTCCAATATTACATAAATTATGCCAATTATAAACCGCTTTTTCCCAGTTTCTTAACTAACGTATTCGCACGTATTTTGGCAGCATCTAGGCTATAAAGTAGCCTTGTCCCAACAATGGAAAAGGGAATATGAAAAAGGATGATAGTTTTCAACATGTCTTGGCATACACATAAACTTAACATGATAACAAGGTGAGTGGACATGTAATTTTCATCATAACAAGGTGGATATAAAACTGATGAACTTGTAGCAACTACGATGTAAAAGCAACATAATGAGATCTAGTCCAACTATTTAGATCTAGAATAATTAGGGTGACATAGCAACATGTTTAGATCTAAAAATGGCTTCACATGTCAAGTTTACAACATATTTAAACTAATCACAATATGACAGGTGAAAGGTGATTTACATAAAGAACTAGATCTAGACAATGTTACAAGTGTCCAATAGATGTACATTCACCATAATATAGTTACAAGTCAAGATCCAAATAGGCAACATAATAGAATAACCACAATTGTATTAGATCTGTCATGACATTGTATATGAATTAACACTTGCATAGAATCATACTTTACAACATATCCAAGTCATAGTCTTTCACATTTAATTTCATTTATCTAAACCTAAAAACAACTAGAAACTCACAGTGTTAGGTTTAGAGAATTGAGAAAGAACGGATCTAGAATTTCTGAATTTGATTTGCAAAGTATGTTGTTGTAGAAAACGGTTCAGTTCGCACTCTAACAGCATATTGCCTCCATGACTTCCAATGAAGAAAATATGAGAAATAGCCACATATATATAGCTGCAGAACCCTCTGAAACCGACTGTCACATCAGCCCTAGGGGTGTCGACACCCCTGTGGGTGGGTCGACCCCTAGGTTGACACCCCTCTAGGGGGGTCACCCCCCTAGAGCGGGAATTTTACCGCTTAGATGAGTTTTTCAAATTCGAACTGTTCTGGATAGAATTCTGACTCATCTCTGACTCATGCGTATATATATAATTTTTCTACGCGCATACAAACTTAAAACCTTCATAACTTCCTCATACAGTGTCCATTTTATGCAAACCAAGTGTCTATCTTGACCAGAATTTCGAGACAGATGCAATGGTGTAGTCCGTTTCCTCTAATTCTGAATATTACATTAATTATTATTTAATTTATTCTCTTTAATGTCGTTAAAAATTCATGGTGTTACAGTCGAGCCAAATCTTTAATGTGACCACTATACGGAATGACCAACCACCATCCTGATCCAATGAGACTAGTAAGAAAACCTAATTAAATCTCTAGAATAAGTTATGGTTAATATAGTAAGTCATAAGGGGTAAAATAGTCATAAATAGATTTGGTAAAATTCATGGACATGTATCACGTCCCCATGAACCACATATTAAATATGAGAATGATACGACCACTGCGGAGTTAAATAGAATTATTTTACCATCTTTTCGTACGTAAAGTAAGATCTCTACATATCCTCTCGTATGTCTTGATGATTTGTTCAGTCATCTTTATTATGCGAGGGTGTTTTCTTAGTTAGATCTTGCAAGTTGATTTCACCAACTTAGAGTATCCAAAGAGACTGCGCTATTAACGGCGTTTTGAACGCCATTTTGATTTTTTGTGTAGTTAGTTATGCCATTTGGGATAACCAAATGCGCATGCCTATTTTGTGGATTATATGAACCGTGTCTTCATAAACCCAGTTAAATAGGTCCGTGCTTATGTTCACTGATGAAAATTTTCAATTCTCAATCAGAGTAAGAGCACAGACAAAACTAAGGATTATTTTTGAGTTGTTAAGGGAAAACTAGTTGAAGGCAAAGTTTTCCAAATGTCACTTTTGGAAGAGATAGGTGAGATTCTTGGGTCATGTTATTTCGGAGCATGGTATTGTTGTAGATCTATGAAGGTCGCAGTAGTGTTGGATTGGACCAAATCCAAGAATCCTACATATGTGAGGAGTTTCTTAGGATTAGATGGATATTATCGGAAGTTCATCTTAGATTTCTCTAAGATAGCAGCACTGTTGACCTACTTGACTAAGAAGATTCAGGCTTTCACTTGGGATGCTTGATGTGAGCATGCATTTGTGAGCCTGAAGGAAATGTTAACAAGTGCACCTTTGTTGATTATCCTAGGTGGAAAAGAGGAGATGATGGTATACATAGATGCTTGTGGTACTGGAGTGGGAGCGCTAATGATGAAGAAAGGCAAGGTTATAGCTTATGCTACAAAACAGTTAAAACCACATGAAAAGAGGTATCATATTCCATGAACTGGAATTAGTGACGATTGTATTTGCGCTAAAGATGTGGAGGCATTATCTTCTAGGAGAGAGGTTCGAATTGTTCACCAATCATAAGTCACTAAAATAACTCTTTTCAAAAAAGGATCGTAACCTTTCCAAATAGTGATGGTTAGAGTTTTTAGCTTCTTATGATTTAGGAATAGCGTATATATCAGAGAAGGGTGATGTAGTCACTGATGTTTTGAGTCAAAGACATGCCAGTTTGAGGGTCATGTTCGTTGAGTGGAAGTAGTTGGAATTTATTGCAGGTTGTGATTTCCGACCTAGATGTGAGTTGGAGCCAGAGATGCTGGCAAATTTGACTATCAGAGCTACTTTAACTTAAAGGATTGGAGATAGTCAAAGGCGAGATCCTAAGTTGGTTGAGATCATCATTAAAGTTGAGTATAAAATTGAGTCTGGGGATGTAAAGGAATATAGACTTGACCAAAATAGTTATCTCCGTAAGAAGGGAAGGTTGGTTGTCCCAGAGATAAATGGTTTGAGAGATGAAGTGCTTAAAGAATGTTATCACTCAAAATTGACCATATATCCCTAAGGTAATAAGATGTACCATGAAATGAAGCAGACCTATTATTGGAAAGAGATGAAGAAGAATATTGGATTATTCATCTCAAAGTGCACGAACATCCAAATGGTTAAAGCAGTGCAGAAGAAGCCTAATGGTTTGATGCAACCACTAAAGGTTCCCGAATGGAATTGGAAGTACCAATGGACTTCATCGATGAATTTCCAAGAACTTGATTAGTGTACAACATCGTTTGTGCCGAGTTGATCAGTTGACCAAGAGCGCTAGATTTATAACCATTAAGTCGTATAGAATGGTAGTCAAGTTGGTCGATCTATATGTGAAGGGGATAATGCAATTCCATGGTATACTAAAGAGCATTGAGAGTGACTGAGACCCGTTATTCACTAGTGGGTTTTGGAGAATCTCATAAGAGGCACTAGGGTCCAAGCTGGACCTTAGTATAGCTTATTACCCTCAAACTAACGGTTAGTTTGAGTGAGTGAGTCATATCTCAAAAGATTTTCTTCGTCTTGCATATTAGATTTTGAAGGCTCGTGGGATGATCATTCGCATCTTGTTGAATTCGCTTACAATTATAGTTATCAGCCTAGCATCGGCATTGCGCTATTTAAGGCATTGTATCAGCGACCATGTAATGCTCCTTCGTGTTGGTGGGAAGCTGCGAAAAAAATGATACATGGGTTAGAGATGGTGAAGGAAACTTCAGAGAAGGTTAGGCTTATTTGGCAGTGCATGAAGGTCTCTCAGGACATATATAAGCATAAGAGGCATAGAGATTTACAGTTCTATGTCAGTGATATGATGTTTGTTAAGATTTCTCCCTTAAGAAATGTTGTTCGGTTCGGTAAAAGAGGGAAGTTGGCACTCAGAGTTGTGGGTCCTTTTCCGATCTTAGACGGGATTGGGAACCTTGCTTATAGGATTAACTTACCTCAGAATATGGTTGAAGTTCACAATGTATTCCATTTTTCTCAATTATGAAAGTTTGTGCATGAACCTAATACAACCATCACACCAGATCAATTAGAAGACATCGAGATTGAACCAGAAGCTTCTAGACTTCGTAAGCCAATCGTATTGTTGGACACGGTATGATGCAGTTAAAGAGGAAGGTAGTGATGTTGTTGAAGGTTCAATGGAGCTAAAGTGAGAGAGATTGCACTTAGGAGATTGTGGAAAGCACGAGGAACTTATATCCAGAGCTCTTTACTTAGAAAGATTTTCTACTTATCGTTTTATTTTCGTAGATGATGTCATTAATGTGCCTTAATATAGTATCATGCATGCTAAGATATAATTAGGCTATTTCTTTTCCTTTTGGATGCTATGGATGCATGTTTGATGCATAAAACTATTGGGCATGCGAGATGACCCTATTGACTTGTTTGTGGAATTTCGGGGGTGAAATTATTAAAGGAGAGAGAATGTAATGACCTAAAGTTATATGCATTTTTATCACGTAAATATGTAATATTTATTTCAAATGAGATTGTATTATTCTATAATTTTAAGAAACGACAGTTAGAGGCATTTGTCACGTTTATATTTTTTATTAGATTTTCTATGAATGTTTTATTTTTGATGAAATCTAATTTCGTCCATAACTTTTGACTAGCATAGAATTTTGATTTGAAATCACTTCCTCTGGATCGGGGTGATCGTTTTCTTTTCCACAGAGTGGTTATATGTCAATAAAGTATAAAACATTTGGGAGATATTATTGTTTGGAGGATTTTTAGAACTCAAATAGCATATTTTCAATAGTTTGCACCTATGATTAGGGAGGCCCAACCTAAATTTCAGGATTAAGGAGATAAAGGAATGAAATGAGTAATTGTAACTCATTTATATCATTTTCTTTTCTTCTCCTTTTTCCCTAAATCTCCTACCTCCATTAAATTTCTCCACAAAATTAAAATTAAAATAAAGAGATTAGTAGATCCAGACAAGAGAATCATACCAATAACTATGAGGAGAAGAGGTCTATCTTATTCCATTTCAAATCTAGGAAGGCTTTCCAGTTCTATAATTTTGAAGGCATATGTGAGTGATTTTACACTCATTTACATATTTCTAAACTTTTTAATCTTAAAATCATTCTTAGAAAGTTAAACATGCTAAGAATCTTACGGTTTTACATCCAAACTATGAATTTAAATGGTTAGGGATTAGATTGTGACATTTTCCTTTGAAATTACTAACTACTAAATGCAAACTTCTTATTCTTATTTATACATCTGAACTTTATAAATTGGTTGCAACGCTTGATTGTTATTGTAAGTTATTCATATGATTTTTATGATTAAATTGTTGTTTGAATGTTTGAAAAACCTACGAATGGTAACGTAGAACTAGGATTTTGCGGAAAAGTCCAAAAATCAAATTTCTCAGATTCACACCTGATCAGAAGAAGATGTGCTAGAAGATCTCCTGAGGTTGTGTGGAAAAATTGGAGTCGTTTGGAGTTTGTACGGAGGAGTACGGAAATTGTGTCTGAAACAACCAAAATTTGAAAGTAACCAGAATTAAACGAAATTTTTATGGTTGGTTCTAGGAGGCTATGTTTCAAATTTTAAGATGATTGGATCAAGTTGGTATGCTTCCTTAGATGTGGGTCGGCGTACTTCCTTAAATCTGGGTCGACGTCCTCCATTCGTTCCGAATCAACTTCAAACGGGCGTAACTTTTGCATACGATGTCCATTTTGGACGTCATTTTTTGCATTGGACCCATGGTGGCGAGCTCTAGTTCAACAAGCTTATATCTTCACAAAGGATGAATCGATCAAACAACCAGTTGACTCCTAGTAGGAGAGTAATATAGTATGGGTCAAGATGGAGTAGATATCATGAGAGGTTCAAGGAGACGGGTTGGATGGTAGATTTAGTTGTCTAGGTAATTATTCATCAGAATACTTCGGACGGGAGTTAAAAAGACAGTTTCAGAATGACTCTGTAGTGGAGATACATATGCAAAGGGATCATTAGTGCATATGTTTGACTCTATATTTGGAGTGTAGAGGTTTGAGTGTCAGTCAAGTTTTCAACCTGACGTTGGTTTAAGCCAGATTTATCAGCTATCTATCGACATTCAACTAAAATGCAGGTTGTATATCCATATATGGGCTTGGGAGCATCTTATGCTCTTTCTCAACGTGACATAGGTTATCAACAAGATTAGGAGGCTTTCTCAGCTCAGAGCTCTTCGGGGAAGGTACATTTACTATGCAACCAAGCATACTATATATCCAATGCACTGGGTGAGTGGATGCGGGGATGGATGATGTTTGCTTTGTCTTCCTCGCCATGTGTCATTCTTGGGGATGGCATTAGATGTAGATAGCATTAACATAGTCACACGTAACGTTGATCAGACCCTTGGACATCCCAGTACCTTGACGTATGGTACATCTATGACATTAATGCTTTAGAGTAGTATTTACTTTTATGTGCTAACTCTTTGGATGTAGGGACATGTCAGGTATGGTTTACTATATTGTGTGTTCCAATTATTTTATTGCTTGTCACACCATACTTTGTCTGACCTGGAGTATTATGCCTTGCTTATTATTACTTTGGGCGATCTCAGATGAGAAGGTAGAGGAAGGTTAGGAGTGAGCATGAACAGCTAATTAAGAGGCAAACGTGAGGCTATTCATGTATTATTTATATATACTCTATCTCTTTCCGATGTTCACTACTGTGAGGCTCGATGGTGTTTATTTTAGAGACAGTTTCTTTGGAGGTTATTTCCACTTGTATTACTCTTTGACATTGTGGTTTTACTATTTTTGTATTTATTTCTCCGATTGTCGAATTCATTTCAGCTATTTAATGTCACACCTATTTTATATTAATATGTTTAATTATTACATTTTATTCCATGTACTATGAGATATACAACAAGTTCCATATAGTTTTAGGTCTTTTCTATCTAGATGGTCACTATACTTTGTCCGGACATTGTAACAACACACTCTTCAGCGTTGAGTGTCAGAAATGTATGTTGATCCTCTCAACTGGTATTAGAGCACATGCTACCGCCGGGATCAATCCCGACACCTAAATAGTGACCATGAAGTTTGGTGGTAGTGGTTGCGAAGCTCACACGTAAAGATATCTATTAGTGAAGTTCGTTCGTCGTTCCATAGTGTACGAGACAAGCTATAAGGAGAGAGAATGCTTGAGAAGTAGGTTTGGTTGTCGTAGACAATTCATGACCTTTGCATTTGGTTTTTGGCAAGGCCGGCAGGGTTGAATCGTCCCTTACAATTGTATCGATACAACAAGAATTTACAAAGAGGAAACATAAAACATGATAGACACGCTATCAAAACATATGAGAGGCAACAAAGAAACAACCATATCAATACACTGAAGTACAAAAAAAACAACAAAAAAATACAAGGACCTACGGAGCTAGCACGACAGAAACCACAACAAAGTTGCACAAACCATCGCTAGGAACATGAGGGAATGACTTAAAACAAAATCTAATGAATGACATAACTAACTTTCAAATTAGGGAAAACCGAAGAGCTTGCATCCATACAACCATAATACTAAACTTGTTCATGATATCCTCAAAGTCCAGCCTAAGGTTGAGTGACGAAAGGTGGGGTCGATGATCCACTACCCATTTATCAATTATTGCTTCATTCGTCGGGTGATCGGCTTCTTTAGGCCAAGAGAGATAGGAAATGAAGCTAAGACGGGGAGCGTTTGAAAGTGTCATTTAACACAGACTTTAGGGAGGAGTCCACCTACTTTGCTTCAACAGTTTCAGCTATAACATGGGAAGCATGGTAGGCAACATAAGGCTTGATATGTCCGTAGCATTGTTTAGGAGGGGGATGAGAATTCCATTAGGGCTATCAGAATTACTGTTGGGTAAGGATGGGCTATGCACCACATGCACTACATGCTTAACCCATTATTGCAAGTGTAATCACTACTTTACATTGCACAGAAACTGTTTCATTGTTACTCCATCACCTATAGTCATTAAGTGCTAGTTTCATTAACGAAAAAATCAACACTAATTTTGGATTGCTCCACCATTGCTTCAATATTAGTTTCTTTTTCAAACGCTTCGGTTGAAGCTCCATAGGCTAACTCACCAGCAGATTGTAAAGCAGTTAAGGTGCTTTTATCACTACTATTAAACTTACATTCCACCTCTTTAAACAAAGCAGGTATGTTCACATCCACGGTCTCTTCAGTGACAAGTTCACCCTCCGCTAAGTTTTCGTGTGCATGGAACATCCTCTTAAGTTCAACAATCCCATCATTTCTCTTGTTTTTCACTTTTTGTGTATTCCTTAGTTCACCTTCACTATTGTGTTCTCTGACTACATGCTCGTCAATTTCATTATGCTCATTTCTTTTGTGTTCGATGGGAGATTTGTTTGACCTATTAGGCAACCAATGTCATCTGACACATTTGCTACACTAAAATCTTTTTCTATTGGTACCTTACTGACAATGGTCGCACAATTGCTAGAAGCATCACAGGATAAACCATTGCCACCACTCACGCGGTTCTTTAATGCTTCAATCCCATTACTAAATTCATCAAAACTTTTGATATGATTTCATGTTGCCTGATCACTTAGAATATGCTGATTATTCATGTATTCACTTGGAACCTCAGAAGCACTTGAAAGTGTACCATCTAATTCACCATCTACTAGGTTATGATTAACTACATGCTCCCCTATCAATGTATTCTCTTTACTTTTATGATCGAGTTAAGTGACCTTTCTTTTGTTTCTAGAGTCAGAAGCACTCTTCGTATTTTTTTTCCACTTTTTGTTGCTAACATACTGCCATCTATTGGCTCTTTTCCCTTTATCTTTAAAAGCTTATTTTCTAATGCCATCCTCATGCTTAGCAGGATTCATCATCATAACTGAATCAACAGACAAAATGCACTTATCACCATCCTTGTTTTCATAGCTATCACAATTTCCTTAGTATGACCAAAGCAAACACAGTTAGTACATATGTCAGGTCTCCATAAGTATTGAACTACAATTTTTTGCCTTTCGCCTTCCACCAATTTAATATAGAAACCATCAACTAATTCATGATCAGGCATAACTTCTATTAAACACTTAGCATTTTCTGACCTATCTAGTTTTTCAGTCGTTTCATCCAAACAAATTAACTTATCGATTCTATTGACTAACAAGTTTATCCCCAAGTGCGACCAAGCATATAAAGAGATACTGCAAAGTTGCACCCATATGGGTACTGAACTTATTCTCCCATAAACTTTATTAATCGATGGATCATATGACTTAATGATGAAAAGCTTATTACGCAATATTATTGGGTTTCCATGAAGTATTTTATTCCTATCATCAAACAAGAAAATAGGAAAATAAAGATAACTCCATCCGACCTAATTTTAACCGTACCTTTTGAATTTGTAAGCTTTTAAGCTTGTGTACCACAATGGAGTAAGCAAGAGGCTTGTCAAGAAAGAATCCAATAACAGATTCATACCAGGCTTATGATCACGCTTGTGCAATATCTTTGGTTGACTTCATGCCATCCCCATCAAAAATTGGGGAGATTTCCACTGGAGAATGCTTACCAGCATTACGAGGCATTATTTCAAAGGGAGAAACATAACTAGGATATCTAGAAGCAGCTTGACGAAGGAGCGGAAGAGAAGGGGATGACAGGGAAGAACCGTTGGTAGAGGGTCAAGAAGTACTAGCGGTGGCTTAGGCCGTAGTGGTGGGATTGAAGAAGCAACAGAAGGGGTTGATGAAATTATAGGTGAAGGTTGGCTCGAGGTAAGGGGAGTATAGGACGAGTTGATAGGGCATGGAAAGGCCTTGCCCTTTTTTTGATTTGAATAGGTTTAGCTGACAACCTCACATTTAACTTGAGGAGGAAGACAATTATGTGAGTATTAGTTAATTACAATTTGTTTGATTTTATTATATCAGTTAACTCATAAACTTATATCGCGTATAAATTTGTGATATGAGATCAATTTGAGTGTTTATTATTCCCTTTGGACTCGTATTGGAGAGATCTACGCATTATAGCAGGTTTGAGCTGATTTAGCTAATGTGAGCGATATTGTCCTTCATCGATCTATAACTGTTTGTTTGGTAAAAACTTGACATTACTAATTGATTTAAAATCTTAAAATGTTTTTTCTAGGATAGTTGAACCTAACGAATAATAAATAAAAGAATTAAAAAGTGATTTTTAGTTTAAACCTGAATTCCATTATTTTACCCAATTGCGCGTTATTGTTCGTTATTTTGACACTATCGCTAGTATTTAACTAATTTGCCGCCAAATCCACACCAATCTTTTTTAGATTGGTTTTATCTATTTTATGGATGCTATTATGGATGTTTATTTGCCAAATTTAAATAATTTTTCGTTACTAGTTACATGGATGATTGTTTGCTTAGTTAGTTAAAATGTCTTTTGTTGACGACTTAGTATTGAAAAAAAAAAATCTATGCTTTAGAGTTGCTAGTGCTTATCGATCAAACACACAAGAAATTTAGTGCATGTTGAGCGAGTGCCACAGATAGGACTCAAACAAGATGAGATGAATTACGAAGGTGAAGTTAAGCTTATATATTGATATGAAAATGGAGCAGCATTGAAGCATGGCGACTGATCTGAAAATGGAGAATAGATTTGGCGACAAACTTGGATTTCACTACGAATGCCGGATGTTTTCACTTGATGAGCATTTGACCAATTTTGGTTACATAAATGATTAGAGCAGCCAGAGCAGCCATTATCGATTACAGTAGAGTGATCGATATCAACTACTATTGTTATGTTCTATTTTGGCCTATTTGGTGTAGATGATGATGCGATTTCGAGGAGCAGGATATGATGATTCGTTCGATAATGGATTCGACATGGTGACTCTTCGACCAATGATTTTGGCATAAAGAAAGAATGTGCTTGTTCAATGCAATGATTTGGTCACTCAATGATGGTGAATCCATAATGGGAAGCATCAATAGCTTCGACAATGGATGGTTGGTCTCCAAGAGGAAAAGTATTGAGACTTGAGTCAGGATGAGGAGATTGCAAGTTAGGGTGATAAGATTACAAATTTTGATGGTGAGACAACTAGTCAAGATGGAGGAGCTATCGGGAGAGGTTAAAGGAGTGGAGCTTGACGACAGATGTAGTTGTCAAGGCAATTCCCTACTATAAGGCTCTAGATAGGAGTACGAAGAAAGTTCCAAAATAATTCTACGATGAAGATACATAGCAAAGGGATCATTAGTATGTAGGTTTGAGCGGGTACTGGGTGAGCTGAGGCTTGAGCGTCGATCGAGTCTTCGACCAAATGTAGGTTGTAAGCCAGTTCGAAGGCTACCCATCGGACATTCAACCAAACTGCGGGTTGTTTATCCAGGGGGATTTGTGACTATTATTTAAGCTCGTTCTCAACCAGTTGTAGGTTGTCGGCCACATATAGGTTGTTTCAGCTTAGAGCAATTCGGGTCGGGTATAGCTATGATGGAAGCAAACGTACTATATATCCAACGCATTGAGTGAGTGAATGTGATGATGAATTATGTATGCTATGTTTATTTATTCATTTTTCGCTCTTAAAGATGTCACTATATATGTACCATTGATGCCGACAGGTAGCATTAATGTAGACATTTAGGCACTTAGTACTCTAACATATGACACACACAAGATAATTATCATAGAGTTGTATATACTTTTATGTGCTTACTAATTGGTGCAAGGACAAGTCAGATATGAATTCCCATACTTTTGGTCCATTTTCTATTATGACTTGTATAACATTTTAAAATTGTTTATTGCTCACGCCATACTATTTTCTGAACCAAAGTTTTATATTCCCTCTTATTACCTTAGGTACTCATTAAACACACCGACGAGTAGGATAGGTAGCAGGTGTAAGCGTTATTCGGAGCTACGCAGCTGGGTCAGTAGGTGGTGATACATTCTCATATTATACTTGTATTATTGTTCATTCAGCTATGTGACACTGTGAAGCCATGACAGTATTGACTGTTTATTCAAAGACGGTTTGTCGATGAGTTTATTTACATTGCATAAATTTTATTTACATGAGATTGTATCAGCCAGTATACTTAGATTAGATGGTTTAAATAGTTATTATTGTTTTGCTTATTTTATATCGATGATTATTACTATATTTTATTTAATGCATTGTGAGATATACGATAGGTTTTGTATTTGTGTTTAATGTTTTTTTCTTCTATTTTCTTCCCTTCTTCCTTTCTTTTCCAATTTCTTTCTCTTGGCAATCGTCATACATCAATCGAGTGTCTGTACAACGTACTATTGGGTTATATGAGCACTAATGGTGTAAGACAGTCATCACAAAATACTCCACAGTAATATCTATATAAAGTTTGAGGTACGCCATAGATGACCTATCGCAACGAAAATTCAAAGTGTTGCCAGTTAAAATTTTGCCACAGCTATGATGATTTTTGTCTATTGCAACGTACTCTTCAATGTGTTAGCATAGATATCAAATTGTGTTACAGTAGCTATAGTTATAAACTTATAAGTTTAATTTACCACATCATCAATCTGCATCTATAAAAAGATGCATATCCATCCGTCAATTTACCTTTTAAAAAACAACTTCTGTAGTTGACGTGTCACTAATCCGTTAAAATCCTCCACCACCATTAGGAAATCAACTTACGTTACTCATTCCATTCCTCTTTCTCAACTTCTTCGATATGTTTATTCTCACTCCCAAATTTCCAATTCCAATCCCTAATTTTCATTCACACTTCTTCCACTCCAACCCTCTCTGCATCCTCCACTTCTTCCAGCTAGTCCTCAGCTCCAACTCCAAACGTACCCACTTCTCCAATTCCCCATCATCAAATGATAGTCAATCCAAGAAGAAAGGTGCTAGCTTTTTATCCTGTGTTTCTCATGTACGTTTCTGTTGCTTTTTTATCACCGTTATTAATTAGCCTTTCGAGAAATGTAAATTATTATCACCCCATGGGTATAATTGGTGTTAGTGATTAACAATTCTCGTCTGTTATTTGTTAATGAATCCACACTTTTTCCAGTTTGAAGTTGTATGCTAATGAAATTAACCTGTAAATGGTGTTATTTGTAGTGACTTCATAGTTCATATATTAGACTAGAAGAAGGTGTACATCATTTTGTTTGGTTGGTGGTGTTATTTTGTGGTTCTTCTGTATGTTGATTCGCTGAAATGTTCTTTGAGAAGCTATTGGGTTGCTAATCAATTTAATAACACAGAACATTAGTTCCTAGTGAAGTGTGGTTGTGAACAATTAGACCATCAACCTTATATGAGCTGCATGTTCTAAACAACTGCTTATGTTTCCCAGGTTGCATCACCATTGATATCATTGTATGCCAGTTAACCAAGCATTGTTTAAGTAATGCTTGAATATGCTTCAAAGTCCATACATTGATATATCTGCACACATGGATCAATAAACTGCTAATGGATGATTGTTTCTTCATGGTGCATGCTTCTAAAATTTTATGCGAGTTTTAAGATATATATATATATATATATATAGTGTGTTTATGTATAAAATTGTCTAATAAATATGCGCATGTCTTGTTTTGGTTATGCACACAAGTACTGAATGCATGAAATACATGCCTGAAAGCTTACTGCATGAAATTTATGATATAGAATATATACATAATCATTTGCAGTTTGTGATATTACTGAAACGATTTGTAGTTTGTGATATCACTTTAATTCTCCCTTCAATTCGAGTTCAATTACCGCTTAATCGATTTCTACTTCAGATTCATCAACAGCGGTTGCAAGAAAGAACTACCACCACAAAATCCTAGCGAAGATGAAGACTGTGAAGGTAGGGTCGAATGCGGGGAAAAAAAGTTTTGGTTGCTCCATGTGGCCGGTAAGTATAAATTAGTTTTTTTGGTTGCTTTGTCGATTATCATATCTTTCAGTGGTGTTTTAGTCGAGAATTTAAGACATGTGCAGAATGATGATTGCGGGTATTTTATGTGGCATAACGAAGTGTATGAAACCAATAGCAATGCTGAATTGGATGATACTACTGTTAAATTAATGGAAAAAAGAAAAGACTATATCGCAATTGCTCTGGAAGGAAAGACAACTGAAGAAAAGCTGCTGAAGCAAAAGCCGATGAATTTTTGGCAGATATGAAGGAAGAGTTGACCCTAATGTGCTTTGGATGGGGAAAACACGAGGAAGGAGAAAAATTCTTTGCAACAGCTTTAACTATGTCCTGGATCATGTTTGGAGTTCTTTTGTGTGTTGCTATGGCAACGTATAGTGCAGTGAAGTAACATGAAATAACATGCGTGGACAGTTTTTCAGGTATAATTTTAAGTTTTGTCACATTATAGATTAGTGATATTTTTTTCCACATTGCAGATTACTGATAATTTTTGCCACATTCCCCATTAAACCTAAAGTGCTTATTAGTGATAATTTTATCCACGTTGTAACTGTTTAATTGTTTATTCGGTATACACTTGTATCAAACTGAAGCACGTGTCAGTTTGTAATTGAAGCAATGCCTCTATTCGCAATTGAAACAATGGTTGAGTTTGTACTTGAACGAGTCGTGGCATGGTTATACTATGACATAGATTTTCAATTGCGACAGTGCCTCTGTTATATTATGACATACTATTGCATTTCTTGATATCGTTTGTGCTTTGAACAAATCAGTCATTGCATCAATTTGCAACTGAGGCATGCTGACCATAAACTGAGGTATGCAACTGAAATGTCTTTATGATGAAATGCAACTGTAATGCAAATGAAACTACGTTATGCAACTGAAATGCAACTCAGTTATGCAAATGAAATGCAAATGAAACTCATTTATGCAACTGAAATGCAAATGAAACTCGGTTTGTACTGAAATGCAAATGAAACTTAGTTATGCAACTAAATGTAACTGAGGTATGCAGGCCATAAATTATGCTGAAATGTCGTCGTGCTGAAATGTGACTCAGTTATACTATGACCATAGTTTGTGCTGAAATACAATTGAGATATGCATACCTCACATTTTGTGCTGAAATGCAACTGAGGCATGGAGGTGAACAAGGCAGTGACGAGGTTGCTCAAGAACTTGTTACTGAAAGCGTTATACGTACTCGAGGCAGTAGAGGCATTGAACGCACTGGAGGCTCGTGCTATATTTTGAAACTGTTTTAGTTTGATGTAAACATGAATTTAGTACTGGCTGTGTTTGTAGCTGAAATGTCTGTAAAAGTAATTTAGTGACAATGTTTTGTTATTTTGTAGTTAGTTAAGTAGTACTTGTGCTGCTGGTTAATTTGAAATAAAAAGTTCTTTATTAATTTCAGTGTGATGTTAATTGTTATTATGTTTTGTAATTTTGTCATAGCTATGATATAATGTTGTAGTATGCGATGTTAAATATTGATATAGCTATGATATAGTGTTGCCATTGGATGGTAAAAGCTTTGTCATATATTAATGCATGTGGGCCCTACAACAGGATTTCCATGAACCTAGGCTTCAGATTTTAGTGGCGATTCCGTGAACTCGGGCTATAGATTTTAGCGGCCCCCACATTTTTGTAAATTTAGTACCTATGGCAACACTTGTACCGGTGATGCCTTTGGGTCGCAAAGATGTTGTCTTTGACTCTAACGCAATGTGGCAAAATGCAACACCAAGAAAGTGTTGCCACAAATCAATTTTGGCCTATAGCTACATTTTTTTGCACTTCCTACATCACTTCTCTAGTGTTGCAGTATGCAATCTATGACATAGTGTAAAATCATTTAATAAATTTAGCAATTCCAAAATCCATATATTATGCCTTTACAATTTCTCCATTAGTTCCATAATAAATTCCTTAATTAATTCTGGTTCAATTCCTTTTTAACTCTCTGCAAATTAAAGATTAATTGCCCACTAAATGTGTAATTAATGTGTATAAATCATATTATATTGGTTATTCGGTTGTTAAAAACTAACATGCATGTTTAATATCAAATATGTATATTATCGTACGTTATATTTTATATATTATGAACGTAAACATGGTTATATTTTTTTTTTTGAATTAAATGTTGTTATATTTATTTGTGTGTGTGTGTCTATATATATATATATATATATATATATATATATATATATATATATATATATATATATATATGAGGAGCATTTCGCGACACCTCTGTTTTGAAAATATGAGGTATGTCAGAACGAGCACAAATTTCGGAAATATGATAATATATATGTGGATTGAACATCTACAAATTTTTGTTGGATTTGGATTACCGTAGCTCATGAACCGGTAGGGGTGCTGCAAAGAGGGATGCCCTGAAACACTCCACATCATATATACACACACACACGTGTGTGTGTGTGTGTGTGTGTGTAATTTTGAATTTCTAAACTAAAACATTCCTTTCCATGTTTTAATTAACTCTTACCAAGAAACCAAGATAGAGTTAGAGCGCAAGAGCTATCCGCCCCTTTACCCAAAGGGTGATTCCAAAATGGGTTAGTAATGGTAGTGCTTTCGGTTTGTTCTGCTCTTGGATAACATGTATGGACGAATGTCTAACATTGCATTTTTAAAACCATGTGCATCTGTTTGGTAGTGTAGGAGGTAACTTCTCTTATACTTAATACCCTTCCCTGGGGCTTATAAACTCACAAGTTATATTTTAATAGGAATCAATTAGTTTGTTGGAATTGTCAATGTGGTATTCCAAGTGAAATTTTATGTCATATGAAAGGTAAAATGTAACCACAAAACCTCATTAATTGGGAATGCTAAAACAAAGAAATATGTAATGATATTTTGTTTGAAGCACACATTGAAAATGACAATAGACTGTTTGACAACTCATGACCATAACTAATCATAAATATCAAATTGAACTAGAAGAACGAATGATTCAGAGTACATTTTACACTAATATTATCTATGTGGATATTATAGATAATTAGGTCGAGTTGGTAGTTTCCAAGTATAGTACACAGTTAATGTTGTTTTAGATTAAAAAACATACAATGTCAATTTTGACAGTAATTTAGCAAGTATGTTTCAATATCATTGTTAAAAGTGCATTTTTCTGAAACTATGTACCTGTAGAGTATATTCATGAACTGGGCTAGCCTACAGTTTGGTTTGACCAACCCAATAGGAAATTTACTTGATAGTTTATTAGCATAGCTGACAAAAAATAATGGTTTGGGATTACAATTTTAAATGTGCAGATTGTTGTCAATGCAGCATGAAAAAAACTTGTTGAAGGGAACTCACTCTCGTGACATAGCTACTTACAATAAAAGTGGCTATTTTTTCTTTACATGTATGAATTATGTGATGTGTCATTTGACTTTGCCCTCGATTTAAGAAGCTGGCAATGTAAATGAGCAGTGCCGGCCCAATAGCATGGGCTGCTCTAGGCATAACCAAGGTGGAAGTTGTGTAAAACATGGCAGTATACAAATGATGCCTGCTCGAAATTGAACCCAGCATAAAGGGTTTCTAAATCAAGTACTCTAACCACTTAAGCACAACCAACTTCAATAACTTATACCCCTACAACAATTACATATAATTACTTTTAAAATCATGCATAAAATTTTATTGCTTCATCCGCCACCTATGGTAGTGATGCTCTAGCGGTGACCTTACTTGCCTACCCCTTGGGCAGGCCCTGTGGATGAAGCCCAATACATGATCGACACCTTTGGTTAAGAAATCTTGATGATATATATATATATATATATATATATATATATATCCAAAAGCTTTCATATATTTAAAGCTTATACATGCTCAACGGTAAAACATGTATTCAAAACCAAAAAAATAAGAACTCTTGTGCATGTAGTTGAAATAAATACCAACTTAATTGTCCTTGAAACCGACATGCATTTAGGAATGTATATTCCAAACGTTATGCATAAAAAATCATATACTTTAGTTTTCTTTCTCAAAAAAGCTTTAATAGTTATATATATTTAGTACACAGACTAAACCAAAGACACTACATGTATTTATATTGCGTAATATGGCTAGGGCATTTTCAACCAAGTGTTGTTCAGAAGCTTCTGCCACCTCTGGTCAGTTTGTCTCAAGGCCCTAATAGGTTTCGAAATTCACGTTACATCCAACCCTTCAAATTTTATAAATTAGGTCCCTATTTTTCGTAAAATCATAAAAAATCAGCAAAAAAATATAAAAATTCATAATTAAATACAACAACTAATCGTCATCAAATTCAGGCATTAAAACCACCAAAAAAGCATCAAAAACAAAAAAACAACGAATCGCCAGTATACTGCATCAAACGATGCAGTTATTTGCAATATTGCATACATTTCAACAACAATTGCAGTTATACATCAAATGGGTATTGCTGTAGAAATATATGCACTAATACTGCAATAAATGCATCGTTTGATGCAATAATTCAATCCTCGTCTGTTTTTTCAACTATACACCATTTTAAGCATTGTTGCTTGCATTTTAGCATTTATAAACAATAAATGCATACATGTCAGCACATATTCGTAAGCCTTCATCCGTTTTAACATTTCTGCATACATTTCAGCAATTATATAGTATAATTGCATATATTTTAGCAGTTATTCGCAAGCCATACAAAATTATTCAACTTTATATGTATATACATATCAACAGAAATATGCAATAACTGGATACATGTATGCAGTTATTCATCCAGATTTTCAAAGCAAACTCAGGATGAATAACAACATACATGTATGCAGTTATTGCTTATAACGGCATATTTTGCCGAATTTTTTAATATTTTTTAGCATGCTTCTGTGAATATTTGGAAAAAAAAAAGTTTACATAGTAGCGCATTAAAAAAAAAAAAAAACGTAAGTCCCAAAAATAGGGACCCACTTTGCATAAATCTTTACAGGGGGAGGTCGTTTATATTATGAAAGATTTTAGGGACATATGGTTTATTTTCACTTATTTTAAACCATTTAAGTTTAGCCGACTTAAGGAAAGCCGATTAAGATCCGACCTATTTAAAAACTACACATAGACGGCTAAGGGAAGGAAAGATTGCAATCCACACATTCACGTGGGTCGTAATCCACGTGAGAACTGTCAGTCAATTTAAAATAAATCGGCTGACAGTTCACTCTAATTTTGGTTCGTTGAAGGTTGATCTTGGTTGATTCATATATAAGATTATGGTTGTTATGGTAACGGTAAATTTACCATTATCATACCATTACCAATCAATCGATAACCAATTTTTATTGAAATCGACATACCAGTTAAAACGGTATGGTAACGGTAAATTTACCATTTTCTACGGTAAATTGGTAACGTTTCTTCAGTACTAGCGGTGATGGTAATTTTACCAATCAATTCAAAACATATATATTTATTTGATATGCTTCGTTGCGTGCATTTAGAACCAAATAAATGATTAAATTTAGTTTAATAATCAGATGAAATAATTCAAACTACACTTATTTTCTTTTTCATTTATGTCTTTTATTAACTAATATTGCACATATAGTATAATAAAGATACACTGTATAAAAAAACATGTCAAGGTATAAACTTTAATGAAAAAACGGTAATTTACCATTACCAGTGTAACGGTTACCAGGTTATCGGTATACCAGTCTTTGGTATTAACGGTAAACAATTTTGGTCTACTAGTAAAAATGGTACGGTAATTGTATTTGTCAAATATTACAAATTAGAGTAACAGCCCTAGGGCTACACAAAGTATGGGTTGGGTCGGGTTAGACCAAATACTTCATTCGACCCGCAGAGTTATGAGTTTAAGATGGTTCAACCCGTATCCGACCCTATATGGGGTTGGGTTGAAGTATGAGTTGGGTCGGGTTTAATGGGGTTGGTTTGGGTTGCTTGAATATATTAAAAAATAAGAATACGAGGGATTTTTCTTTTTACAAATAATATTAAAATATTTAGCATAATATATCAAATTTTAGCTAGCATAATGCATTTAAAATAACTGATTCATTATAAGACATATTTTATCAAAATTTCATTGTAAAACACATCATAATGAATTAATTTAAGTGTTTCGTTTTAAAATACATTAAAATGCTCTTTAAAATATATTTGTCAAATTCTATCTAAATTGGATTGACATGAAATGTGTTTTTTGTATATTTATTATAGAATACATAAACATTATTCTAGTATTATACTATTCTAATTTTAAATGGGCTGATATTAAATTAGTTTTTTAATATAGGGTTGGGTTAAAATAAGGTTGGGTTGAACAAAATATCAAACCCGACCCGTATATAGTATGGGGTTACAACTTCTAACCCATATCCAATCCGAACTAGAATGGATTGGGTTGGGTTTATGTGGGTTGGGTCGGATTGGTGGGTTGTGTCGGATTGGATATGGGTTGTGTGCAACCCTAAACAACCCTATGATATTTCTTAGACGTAATCAAATTGTCGCGACCTGAGAAGTAATTGGGCTATATCGGATTTGGCCCATTCTTCTTGTTCACTCAAAGTATTTGGAAAGAGAATCACTTTTGCGCACGCGTCATCCATCCGTCAGAAGTAAGCAACCAAGTGGAATGCAACATTCTTCGTCTTCAGTACTACTACTAATAAAGGCATCAAAATTTCCAATTAGGAATTTCGTCGGAAATCAGAGAACAATTCAAGGTAACTCGCTCTGCTTGATAATCGCATTGATTTTCACCATTATTTGTAATTTTCATTTTGCTTGTCAACGTAGATCAGCTATCAGTGAGATTCAAAGGAGATTTCGCGTAGTTTTTTATTTGTGTATTCATCATTCATGAACAAATTAATGTTAATTTTCTTATGATGCTGTCACTCAGTTTTTTAATTCTCCTTAAATAATAATGTGTCAAAGTGTTTGTTTCATTGCCCCAATCAAGTTTATATTACTGAAATTTGTATCTCTTCCCGTAAAGTTTGGAAAATTGTTTGTAGTTATTATTTGACCCACATAATTTAAATTTGGAAGTAATAGCCTATTTGACAATAACCCATGAATGTTATGTTGAGATTGCTCGTAATTTTATCTACTTATTTACTATTTTGAAGTCAAAATTTGAAACTGTTGCCAAAGACTGTGCATTTCAAGTTACATAAATAACTCAGAAACCATTTTTCGTACTTGTAGACTGTTGCCAAAAATGTGGTTAAAATTAGGGACACATCGTATATCAATCTTTAGCCATCTTCTCCAAAAAAATGACGTTGAGATATACCATTCAACATATGCTAGGATACTGCACTGCTATTTAATGTGATGCATCGGATGTTTTATTTAAAGATATACCTTAAAGTATAAGTAATAATACATAGGTCAGTATTTTTCTATTTAATGCATTAATATTTAGTGTGATATGTCAGATAAATGTCTACCATCATTTTTATTCATAAAATTCACACAGATGAGACGTAACTTTTCTCATTATTGCTATTTGTCTTTATTATACCACAGTGAATAACGATTAATTAATGAATGGATCCAGCATTAGACTTTTTTTTGGAGGGTTTTGTTTGAAGCCATGTTCTTTTTCATCAGTGTTCTTCACCATTAAGTTTTTAGCCTTTTGGTTTAACTCCTCATACAACTATGAGAATAGTGTTGTGTTCCCAGCCTAGTAAATTGTAGAAGAATGACTAGAATTCAGAAGTATATTTTTTGTTCAGTGAAAGTCTTTGCTGGTATGCAGCGATAGGGCGATACCCATTTTTATGTTTTTCACTCTCAATTTTTTGTGCAGATCAAATATCTAATAGCGTTTGAGATATCTCAATTGATTCTGCCGCAAGCCGCTACCTTAAAAAAAACCTTGTGGTCGATGTTCTTCAATTCATTCTTCACACTCAATTTGATTATTTAAATCAAAACCCTAGTTCGAGTTCTCAATTTAGGAGTCTGCAATTTGAATTCAGTCTCCACACCACTCTTTAGACCTAATTTGAGGAGTTAAATCGATTTACTTGAAGGTGCTGTAGGTATTTATCCTTTATTCCTTTTAATCTTGTCAATCATTGCATCTATATTTTATTTTAATCCACTGATTTGTTGGCTACTTGATTATTTGATTAAACTGTAAAAAGATATCTATTTAAAAACATCATTATTGTTTGATGGTCCCTGAATTAACTGCTGCTCCTTGTTGATGTTGGAATTGTATCTTCTGGTTAAATATTTATCCCCCCAAATTGCTGATAAAAACTAAAGATAATTTAAATTGTTTGACATGATTTACTTCATTTGTTTCGCATTTCATTTACTGTTAAACTACATTGGTTTTCAATTTGAATATGGACTACTAACAAATTGAGTTGTATAATCAAAATTGGTATTGAGTTATTGTTTGAATTTTGAAGCTATGTCGAAGAGAGCAATGACAAAATTGTTTTGGTTCTATAAAAAATGTGCGATAATGTTGAAACATCATCTCCAGATCTCCCTTTGAATTTGAAGTTAAATAGCTTGGATTCTACCATTGAAGTGGTTTCCAAAATTCCAAAAAAAAAAAAAAAAAAATGCTGAAGACACCATGAAGCATCGTCTGGAGTACGTTAATCAATTTGAATATATCATCATAAAGATCAATGCAATTCATCGTTGTCGGAATGGGACCACGTCAACTTGACTTAAAAGAAAAGTTCAAATGAACTGAAGATGGATGTTGTATGCGATTTGAATGGTTCAAAAATCATTTGACTAGTTCGAAACAACACAAAAAGCTTATTGTTTTCCTTATTGTTATTTATTTTTGTACGTAAGTTTATCAAATTATGGATATGCAACTGGTCAAACTTTATTGTTCATTGTTTCAAAAATTTACTATGCTAAAGCACTTTGGTAGAATCTCAATTTTTCTGTCATATTTTTGACTATTTATGCGACACTGCCAAATCAAGCAAAAATTCTCGTTTGACATTTTCATTCTAGGTTGCACGGTCTTGAGATCAAGCTCATTTTTGGAAATGCGTTTATGTTGGTAGTAAAAAATCCTGACATGTTTGAATATTATATATCAGTACTTGACTGATATGTGGCCGACATTGATATCATAGCATGTTCAATATCATTCTCAATATTTTTTAAGTATCGAATGTCGGTTCTTAACTGATATGCAACTGACACTGATATTAACTACTCAAGCTAAACATTCTTTAAATAATTGTAAATTTGACATATTGCTTCTGTGTTTGCAGGGAGTTATCAACTTATAAAACTCTCATTTAAACCAAATAATTTATGGAAAATTCTAAAGATGTAAAAATGCGAGTTGCGTTTATACTGGTGGATGGAATAGGAGATGTATCGCTTCCGAGATTGCAACACAAAACCACATTACAAGTAGCTAAAACCCCGAATTTGGACATGATTGCTTCTAGTGGAGTTAATGGGCTGATGGATCCAGTGGAAGCTGGATTGGCGTGCGGAAGTGATACTGCTCATTTGTCTTTGTTGGGTTATGACCCAAGAGTGTACTATAGAGGAAGAGGTGCGTTTGAGTCGATGGGAGCTGGATTGGCTATGTCTCCAGGAGATATTGCATTTAAGGTAATATTAACTTCGATTATTTTAGTACGTGCGCAAAAGTTGCTTTTGTACAAACGTCGAACGCTAGTCAGTGTCAAATGTGTTTGTTTACAATCAGAATGATGAACTTATTGTTGCGTGTGTACATAATATAATGGCTAAAAATTCGATAAGCATTTAAAGTCTGTCCGTTTATCAATAGTTACGAATGAAAATAAATCACTTTGCATACAGATCTTGAAATATCTTATTCATCCTTCACAATCTTTAAAGTGCAAAAAACAATCAAACCCCGAACAGATTATGTAATGCCATAGAGTAAAGTTGCATGTCCTTCTATAAATGTTTATTAGGAAGTTTACACAGAAATTAGCTCAAAAAATTTGAAGCTGTGCCTAAGCTTTAGTTGTTCATCAAAGTGCCTCTAAGTTCCAATATAATCAAGTTAACATTTTTTGAATTTTTACCCATTGTGAATAACTTTTTTTTTTTTTTTTTTTTTTTTTTTTTGCCAGTCAAATTTTGCGACCTTAGATGAGAGCACTGGGATTGTAATAAGCAGAAGGGCTGACCGGCATTTTGAGGAAGAAGGTCCTATACTTTGTGCAGCATTAGATGGAATGAAACTTCCGTCATATCCTGAGTATTCTGTGAGGGTCAAGTGAGTTTAATGACAAGTGGTCGGCGGTTCGAATTCATTAACATTACACATCCATTTAATTGATGAATGCATGTTATTGTCAGCCTCACATCTCTCTCCCTGTTTTTTGCATTACACAAAAACAACAACAAAATTTTAAATTTTTGTAAAAAAAAAAAAAAAAAATCTGAAGAATTTGAGCATCGCAATGTCTTTATTTAATTTTTATTATATAATCTCCGAGTCATACAATACATTTTTTGTAAATTAGAAAAAGTGGGGATGTTGTGCCTTCATGTATGCTGTGTGGTATTATGATTTGTGACAATTGACAGCTCCTCTGCTTCGGCTGCTTTGCCTATTCCATACAATAATAACAAACAAATACTCCACATAATACACCCCCACTCCAAACCACCTCCACTTCGGCTGCTTTGCCTATTCCTCTGCTTCGGCTGCTTTGCCTTCATGTATGCTCTGTGTGTGTGTGCCTATGTGCGCGCGCGCGCCTCATCCGTTCCTTATAACATTTATTTTTATAACATATATTTCTGTTTTCACACTAATAATTTTTGGTTGTTCCGCAGTTAATATGTGTTGGAGATTAGACAAGGCAGTTTAAAAGTTTACATGTTTAATAATTATAATTTAACTTCTGAATGCAAGCTGTTTTTTACTACTGTTAAATTGTTAAAATACAAGCAAGTAATAAGCCGGAGCAGTAAAATGCTGCTTAAATACTTATTGTAAGCAAGGGGAGTTAACCATGTATCAATTGTATTTTTTGTGGTGCAGTTTGCAAGTCCTTTCGTGCACATTGTTCAGTCAGTGTCAACCATAAAATTTAAATGCATATTGTCGTTTTGTTTGTGTAGATATGCCACTGAACACAGATGTGGAGTAGTCGTGAAAGGACCGAAATTGAGTGGCAATATTTCAGGGACAGACCCATTAAAAGACAACCGACCGCTTCTTAAAGCCAAAGCTTTAGATGATTCAGAAGAAGCAAAACATACCGCAGCAGTTGTCAATGAATTATCTAAAGAAATTTCAAAAATATTAGTGTCTCATCCTATAAATACACAGAGAACAACCGAAGGAAAGAATGTAGCAAATGTCGTACTCTTACGAGGCTGTGGTATTCGTATTGAGGTCAGTTATACCAACCTAATTGGTTTGCCAATATTTCTATCAAATGCTATTTTATGCATTCCTAAAAGATTTTGATTTATAGGTTATAGTAATTCTAGGTTATCAAAACATGAATTCTTCTAAAAGAAGTCAAAATGAAAGCCTAGACAAACACTAGAATGATATGACATGAAAAAATGATAGTAATAAAAAGGCGATGCCTCAATGTAATTATATTTTAAATACCGCTTTAATCAAATATTCTAATGCTTCAGATTTGAAGTTGTAGTTTTAGGCAGTTAATAGGATCATATAAGTCTAGGTTTGGGTTAGTATAACATTTTAGAATAATGTCTTTACTGCGTAGGAACCCAAAGATATCAAATAGCATGTCAACGAATACTTTCAAATACATATAAAGCTATATCGATGTCTGATATCATCTTCAGATTACCCGTGTAGGCACGGATATCTGATTATTGTCTGTTTGATAACAGTTGATAGGTTTCAAATTTCAACAGGTAGGTAGACAGATATGGCTCAGTGGATGGAACCATTTCAATGTCATTTTTTTTTCCAACATACAAGAAATAAGCAATATTACGATTGAAAAAACATTTTTTAACAATGCCTCAAACATTTCAGAACAATACAATTCCCTATCGCCTCAAACATAATATAGACCGTAATCTTGATAAAATCCAGACTGATATTTTTTGGATGCTCTTTGTATCTGTATTCATTTCAAAAATGGAAGGTGATGAGATAATTCCTAAATTTTTGTTAACATGTTAGTCAAACTGGTATGAAGCAGTTGCCGATGGCATGGTACAAAATATATGTTTATATTACTTGCACATTGCACTCATGCAAAGTCTGGTTGATATAAAGTTTATTATTAAAAAATATATGGGGAAGGTCTGGTGCCAAGTTTCTTGTCAAGATGATAAGAACTTGCTATCTTCTAGTATATGTGACATATTCGAATGTCTTGAAACAGCTTCCCCAGTGGTAGAAGGTTTCAAAGGCGTATATAGTTAATACTGAAATATTGTATTTACATCAATAATTATGCACACGTTTAAATCAACAATAAAGATTGGTACACTACTTTTAACCAAAAAATGACTCATTCTGTTACCCACGTTTTGCTAACGTGATGGCTCGAACCTATGAACTTAGTCTTTAAATGCTTTTTATAGTTAACCACGTGCACAACCTCGACCTCTTTGTCTGATACAATTACGCTATTCTAGTTCTCTGAAAGTATGGTTAACATTGTAAGATAAAGATCATAATTTTAATAACAAATTATAATTTCAAAAATGATTAATATTCAAATATATCAGAATGGACACAAAATTTGAATATACTTTTCATACCATCCTCGTTGCAACTTATATTAAAGTTCACATCAGCTTCCTTAAAATCTTTTTTCAACTCAATCATTAGCTCTGTCAAAGAACAGGATGAAAACTGGTTAAAATGTTAAGAAATTTGCCCAATGCTTCTTTAATTTGATGTCCACATCCAATTTTTTTTTTCAGTGGTACTTTGCAACATAACGTGCTTCTATAATTTGATATATACATGTCCATGTCTCACCTTCGTGGGATGGTGCAAGGCCAAGACTACATGACCATGTCAGCCCCCCCCCTTTTTCCCTACAAAGCAGGGGTGCGGCACCGAGGGGAAGAACTGCGCATGGGATTCGCACGGGGTGCGAGGGTGCATGGGGGTGCGGCGGGATTCGTACGGGGTGCGCCACTTGGCGTGTCCCCGTATTTCATGGATGGGGTGCGGTTGAGTGCGGAAAAGAGGGTGCGCGGAAGGGACAAAGACGTATTTCGATCCCTAATTTTTCAGATCCTTCGACTTATAAATTAAAGAAGGCAAGATTTGATCGATGGAAGGAAAACCCTAATCAACAAAAAGTAAATCAAAACAAAAAGGAAATCCAGATCGTTGAAAAACCTAATCAACAAAAAGTAAATCAAAACAGCAAAATCAGATGGATGGAAAGAAAAAAAGAAGCAAAATCAGAGAAAGAAAAGAAGCAAAAAAAAATCGACTTTCGAGTTTCAAGTTAAAGAAGGAAAGACTTGATCGATGCTTGTGAATAGCTGTAATAAATAGCTGTTTATTAAATTTAGATGAATGAACCGTTGCTTATGTGCTGAATAGCTGTAATTAACAGCTGTTTATTAAATTTAAATGCATTATGCCACCTCACCTTTTGTCCAATAGGAACAATTTGAGTCAAACGGTTAACTTAAGGCTCAACTTTTGTTACAAAGCAACTGGACTACCTTCTTGAACGGGTCCAAAAGTTGAAGTTTATTAAGGTACTGTTTGATTTTCCAACTGAGCAGTTAATGTTCGCGTCTACGTTGGACGCGTCAACAGTGGGACCCACATATTTGCCCCTTCAAGCTGAACGACTCAAAAGTTAGCTTTCGCGTCTGACGCTTCGGACGCGTCCGATGCACATCCGACGCGACAGATATTTTTATGCCCTTCTTTTTTCTCTCTCCCTCAATATATTCCACCCATTTTAGCACTACATCACCATATCCACTCTTCATTTCCTCCTATTCTTAACAAATTATGGCAGCTAGTGATGAATCCGATTGTGAAGATTTGAAAGATTTGTTAGATGTTCAAGAACTTATGGCTAATCAAACACGAGAAAGGAGCAGAATACATAATTCTGTAAGTTCCGGCCTTGCTTGGGTTCATGAAATACTATCAGGACACGCAGATCGTTGTCATAGCAATTTTCGAATGAAGCGATTATGTTTCAGATTCTTGTGTGAACGGTTAGCAAATTATGGATTGAAAGGCTCAATGCACATAACAGTCAAAGAAATGTTGGCTGTATTCTTATATACTATTGCATTGGCCCTCCCTACAAGGCAGGTTGCTGAGCGGTTTCAACGATCAAACGGTACGATTAATGTCATTTTTCACAAAGTTTTTGGATTCAGTTTTCTTATTGGCAGTCAATATTATTAGACCGGCCGATACCCAATTTAACCGAATCTCAAAATAAATTCGTTTTTCAAACCGATATTATCCTTTCTTTAAAAATTGTATTGGGGCTATTGATGGGACACATGTGATGGCTCACGTGGGTCAAGTAGACATGCAACGTTTTGTAGAGTGGAAAGGATCTGCTACACAAAATATTATCGTTGTTTGTGCGTTTGATTTAACTTTTACGTTTGTAAGAGCGGGATGGGAAGGAACTGCGCATGACACTAAAGTATTTCGGGAAGCTATAAATAATCCGGATCTTAATTTCCCTCATTCTCCTGTCGGGCAGTATTATTTAGTGGATTCAGGATATCCACTATTGGAAGGATATATAACTCCTTACCGATCCGTGAGATATCATATACCTGACTTTAATGACACACAGAATGAACCGCAGTCAGAAAACGAAATTTTCAACTACTATCACTCTAGTTTGCGTATGACAATTGAAAGAACATTTGGTATTTGGAAGAATTTTTTTTGTCATCGTATGTAACATGCAGACGTATGCATACCATGTTCAAGTACAAATTGTTACTGCTACAATGATTATTCACAACTACATCATAAAATACAACGCTGGTGATCCAGATTTTATGCCGTATGATGACAACCCTGATTTAGTGCCAGACGAATATCTCGAAGAATATTACAGTATATCAAATCCCGGAAACAGAGATCGAGAATCCGTTCAAAGAACCAGAACAAAATCCACCATGGCGGTTGTACAAGACAATATACGAAACGAACTAGTTGCCGCGGGAATGCACTAAAAAAAATTCATTGTATTATGTATTTTATATTAGCATTTGAAATTCTGCAATTTG
The DNA here is from genome assembly GCA_030737875.1 of Allium sativum. Classification (NCBI taxonomy): domain Eukaryota; kingdom Viridiplantae; phylum Streptophyta; class Magnoliopsida; order Asparagales; family Amaryllidaceae; genus Allium; species Allium sativum. The sequence continues at coordinate 20,772,122 of CM060921.1, read as the reverse complement.
TATTCCGCAATTATGTAATTTTAATTCTGCAATTTGTATTCTGCAATCTACTATTCTGTTCAGCAATAAACACACACAAACACAAACAATTAAAAATAATATATACACAAACAATAAAGTAATAGTTCTGCCCCTTCCAAAATGGTCCTTTCGTTAAAAAAACACATTCCCCGTTCGCAACAATTCCCCTTCAAATACCCCTTTCAAATTCCCCTTCTAAATAACCCTTTCCGTTCAAAATCAAACGGACCCTAAATATCACATCACCTTTTGTGCTAGCCCAATAGCAATTTTTTTCCCCTTATTTTAATATTTATGTTCGTTTGATAGTAATTGGCCTAGATGTTGAACTTATTTATTTGACTACTTTGTTTAATTAAAATGCATCTTTGGATTATATTTACATATATAATATATTTTTAATATTTTAATATTTGCGGTATCCCTCCGCACCTGAATCCTCATATTTTTAAATTTTCCGAATTCCCTTATCCCCGTACCGCGCACCCGCATCCGCTTACCCGTATCCGTGCTTCCTAGTTTTTTCCCTTTGTAATATGGAAAGATATATGAAAAAGGAAGTTGATGTAAATTGTAGAATTACTTAGTTGTTAACCAAATCAGTTAAAGAGAATTGCATGAATAACCAATATAAGAAAGTCTGCCGCTAGCAATGTAATAAAATATTCTTTGAGCTGACCTAAGTCTATATAGTGTGTATTGCTCTAACCTTAGGCAGTAATACATGTTTTACTTTGTTGTTTATTATATTGAAAAAGATACCAAGACTACCATTGTTTTAAAAAATCCGCCTCGATACTCGTCTGAAGGCTCGCCTCGAAGAAATAAAAGATAAAATGCCTTGAGGCTTATTCCAAAAGGCTTTTTACTTCTAAAGCTTACGCCTTAAAAGTTTGAGGCGTACAAAGCGTATAAAGCTTACGCTTCGCACACCTTAAGCAGTTGATGCAATGACTTAAAAACCTGTTTATCTTTAGTTGCAAATATTGACACAGATAAATGTCATTAAACTTTAATTATTTAATGGAAATAAAAAAGATTGTATAATATGTGAAGACAAACATTTTGAATTAATGCAGGCTTACCCGAAAAGCCCTTGTTTAGTTGGTTCCTAATTTCTATTGTTGGCTAGGTTAATTTAAAATGAACAAACCGAATGTTGCATGAAAGCGGTTAAAAATTAAGTATATGTACTACGCTTTTTCTCTACCCGAAAGGCTTACGCCTCAACGCTTCGAGGCTTACGCCTCCCCTCACGGACCTGAAAACGCCTCTCGTACGCCTTTTGCGTTTTAAAACATTGGAGACTACATAGAACCAAATGGAAGAGTTGAGTTTTGGCTACCTTTATCAGCTGTAATAAACAACATAAAAGCAGTTTTATTTCAGAAATAATTTTATATGCTCGTTGAGAATTTTCATGTTAATTTAAAGCCATACTAGTAGAGGAAAGTTACATTGAAAGAATGTATCTTCAAAAGATTTTCTACCATAATTATGAGCTGACTTGTAAAGCTAAAGTGAAACAAATCAAGAAGGATTACTTTCCCTGCATTGATCATATACAAACACATGGCTACTCTCCTTTCTAAACATCATGTTTTTATTTCAATGTAATTATATATCATTGACATTACTTATATAAATGACATGAAGTCGGTATCTCCTAGCAACACAGGGGACCGCCTACCATCGATTTTGATTCTTTTTTCTGAACGATAGATGAAAGAGGATGTAATATGAGCACATCAAAAAAATCATTTTAATAGTTGATAATGATACTAATTCACATGGTAGCCTAAACTTTTGGTGTCCTACATCAATGATATGTAAATATTTGTGGTCTGGGCAGTCAATGGAAACCTTATAATTCAGTCATTATTAGGTAGGAATAAGCTGCTCATAAATAGAAAGTATATCGTAGTAGGAATAAACTCCTCATCAACACCTGCACGGATAGAAACAAATTAGCTGGTTGCCATACTTTTGAGTTAAATGCTAAAATACGAAACTGTATAAATTGAATAAGCATATACTATATTATGGAAGTAACATCTATGATCTATGCATTTTGAATTATGCATGTTATCATTCATGTCTACACCAACCACAACCAATTATTGAAAATTGAATCTAACTTAAATGAACAAAGAGGGAAATATGAAATTGAAAAATTATAGCTAAAAAGATTCATCAATGGAAAAATCCAGTTCCAAATGGAACCATAACACAACTTGAAAAGCTACATGTTTTTTCACGTAAAATACTCCACTCGTTAATGTATGTAGTGACTTTCCACGTATATATGTGGTTATTGTTACAAAAGAGTAATGGCATTATTGCTTTCCAACTGTAAATGTTGATATTTATTGACATTATGGAACGCGTGTAAATAAAGTATTGAAGAGAAAAGAGAAAAGGTCGAACAGAAAACATGTGAAATATATTTCTACTAAGAATAAATGGATTATGATACAAAGGATAATTAATATGTTAGTAAAGTGATGCATGAATGTAAAAGAAAAAGTAAGGGTCTTTGCACAAAACATGTGAAATGTGATTTAGATTCTTCTAACTAATGCCTTTGCACATTCAAAATTTGGTGAATTTTAATCAAGGTTTCAAATCTCGGATATCAGTCGCGTTTCGTCTCGGCGATTTTAGAGACTTGATCTCGTATCGGAGGAGATCTTGGATGAGATGGGTCAACTCGAGGATTTGTCTCGGGTTTCCATCTCGGGTCTGAAAGCTCATATCGGAACAATCTCGAGGCATATGGTATGTTAAAAACTGATATTCTTATACAATAATTTTCACGGATGTCATTATAAAAATACTAACTTAAACTTGAATTGCAAAATCACCTCATCATTCTTAATTTACAAAAGGACGTTCATAAATCAAAATATGGTTAAAACAAAAAAAATAACAAAATACAAATAGATTAGTGCTTACAACTTATGATCCATGAATATGAATTGTTGTTAGACAAAGAACGTAAAAAGGAACCAAAACATAAAACAATTCAACATAAGTAGAACATAAAATACATAATTTCATAGGTAGCATGCTAGTGAAAAATGACAAATATGAAAATCATATGTATTGTAGAACATATATGAATATATGATATACTCGTTTAATATGCAAAATATAAAATAGCAAGAGATTATCGTGGCAAGATTTGAGTTTTCTTAATTACTTTTTGATTTAGACACAAGTTTAAATTTAAACTAGAAAACCCAATATCTCAGATGATATCTCATTTTCTCATCTCGATCGATATATCTTTTGATATTGCAATATCTCGGACGATATATTCAAAATGAGATTTACAGTGAGATTTGTTGTTTCGTTTCGGGAGGAACCTAAAATGGCATATCCGAGGAGATCTCGGACGATATTTTTAAGATCTGAAACAGTGATTTTAATAATGACAAATTTAAGGCAAGTAGATCTAATAGTTATAAAGGCATAACATCCGGCAATGAAAGAAAAACGAGTACCCTGAGAATTATTTGATCAGCTCGTAAATGTGCTAAATCAACCCATATATCAAAATTTGTACTTGTGTAAATTTAATTTTAAAAGTTGGAAATCAATTAAAAAAGCAAAACCTGAATGTTCCTTCGTATGATTCCTTGCCTTGAAGTGAGAGATATAATTTAGGGTTACGCATGATTTTGTGGCTGGGAGATGGCATTGATTGGAGAATGGAGGCGAAGGAGATAAAGGAAAAAGCATGATCGTGTCATGAGGAAGAGATAGGGAGAAAGAACGTTGATCTGCCTGTATTATAACTGCTTGTCCGTGAAGTGTATTTTACATGATAATGGGCAGCAAGTAGGCTATCATTGCAGTAACTTAGGGATAAACATGGTAACGGAGGTATTAATAGAGTTGAGCAGAGTTAATATATGTCGCCGTTGTTGTCGTGGACAAATTATAGCCATCTGATGTTTTTATAAAAACGGATCTCACCCGCTATTTGCCTCCTTTGTTAATTCAGACCAATTTTATTACATAGATATTTAGCCTTAAAATGTAACCTAGCTCTCTAGGGAAGTAATTTACTGCTTTCAAAGCTAACACCATTCGATTCATTAGAATTCAAGGGTTACTAAAGAACCTGCAAATAACACAATCTCCATTAGAACATGCTTAATGAATAATGCTTTATCTTCAACCCTATCATGGTTAGCTGTACATGAACGAATATGCAATTCAATTCTTGATTGTTGCTATATATATAAACTCAGCCTTGAAACTTAAGTTGCTGGTATGGACTGTAAATTTGTAATGATATGCTACTTATATGTATACAACTTATGCTCTTTGAATAAAAAAAGAACATTAAGTCATAGTTACAACATTCATTCATTGCAACTAAGCATGCTAAAATGTTCTCTCATCATTGAAACAGTTCTGCCTAATCACACGGTATTTGCAACTGCAGGTACCTTCATTTGAGAAGATACATGGTTTGTCTCCATGCATGGTAGCTCCAACCAAAATTATTGCTGGACTTGGTATGTCCTTAAATATAGATATACTTCAAGCACCTGGAGCAACTGGTGATTACAGAACACTTCTAACTTCAAAAGCTATGGCTATCGCTAAGGCTCTATCTGCTCCATTAGGACAATGCCCGTGTATTTTCTTACCTGGAGAGGACGAACCTAAACCTGGAAAGTCCACTGGGTATGATTTTGGATTTTTCCACATCAAGGTAATGCCTTGGTTACTACTTACTAGCTTAACAACTTCCTTTACATTTTATTATAACTATTTTTGAAGGAAATTATTGGTATTTAATGCACCATAAGTTTCAGCTATGCAAACAACATAAATTTTTATGGAACTCTGGTACTAAGCAAAGTAAATTTCATATACTTGAATGATAATTTGCAAATACTGTGTTTAAATCACATAGAAGTGCAGTGCATAACTGAACGCCAACAAGTCAATCTGTAATTCAGATTCTGATTTATTTCTTTTATCGCTGTTAGCTGTTTAGTTAACTGCCAAGAAAATAATAACTGGATACTGTTACTTACATGATACTACACTGATGTTGCAAGAAAGTTGGAGTGATGTGAGGTTCTGAATTAATTTTTTGATAATCAGACTTTAGCAAAAGAATCAAATACTATGACTAAATATTGTTACTTTTATAACATGACACCAAGCTTGTGTTGTTGAAATAAGTCCATTGAGCAAGAAAACTGTGGTAAAATAAGACTTACATTGGTTTGTTTAATTATTCAGGCAGATTCCTTTAGCAATAAATTAAATATTTACATTTTTGTGATGCTAAGCTTATGTTATTAGAAGGGCCTCTTTAGCAGGAATACCGTGATTAAGGGAGACTCTAAATTGGGTTGTTTGATTAATCAGGCTCCTTCATAGCAAAAATTAATGAATTAAATATTGCTATTTTTGTGATGCTAGGCTTATATTGTTGAAATAAATAAACAAACCTCTTCAACTAGGATCTTGCAATCAAATGAGTTTATGATTTGATTTCTATTAATTCGTAACAATGTTAATTGACGTCAATGGGAATCAATTTCAACGGCGCCACGTTGGCAAGATAATTGAATATAACAATTTTATGAGAATAAGATTATATCAAAATAAGTTCGTTTAGCAAGAAAATTATTGTGATATTAGGTTCTGAATTAATTTTCTCTTTAAACAGACATTTTTTTTCAAGAATTGATTATTGTTAATTTTAGTGGTATGACCGCAATAATAATAATAATAATAATAATAATAATAATCTTAGCGGTATGACACTTTAGGCTCATAGGCTGAGGTCCAAGAGGTCACGGGTTCTGGTTGAAATAATGCGCCAATATTATTCATATACATGGGTCATTTAAATCAGGGTTTTAGCTCACCAATTCTATGACACTTGTTTCTATCCGACTGCAACATATTTCAAAATGCCCCATGTATATAAATAATGCTATAAGTTCGTCCTTACAAAATCTACATGTATATAAATTAGTTTATGGGGTTTGTATCTAGGGCTTGCCAAAAATTTATTATACTTTTCCTTTTTTCAAGATTCATTTTAATATTATATTCTTAATATGAATACGTAGTTTTTTAAAAATATTTTTTCCAACACTTTGGTTGTGTTCGGTTTATCACTTTTAATTTTGGATTTTCGTTCATACAGAAAGGCAAATGACATACTTATAACGTGGAAAACGGCTCTTTTTAAAAAAGAAGATAACAAACAAAATAGAAAACAACATTTTATTATTTTCCATGTTTTATAAAATAAGGGAAGAACGTTAGCAAATTCACTCATCCACTGTTCCTCAAACTCCTTCATATTTGTTCCGTTTCCTTCATCATCCTTTAACTTTTCCCACGTTTTGCAATGAACGTTGTAAACTCAAAACTTAAAACACAAAATAAACCAAACGCACCCTTCGTTTTTTCATTCTACTATAGTGTATTTATTTTACATTATATTTTTATATTTTGCATTTCTCTATGCAATAAATTGGCTATACTCAGTGATGTTAAACTCCTTACAATGTTGTAGGCAATAGACGATGCAGGTCACGACAAGGCAAGCATGTTAAAAGTTCGGGGCCTAGAAGCAGTAGACAAAGCTATAGGCCAACTAGCAAAACTCCTCTGGCAGACAGAACAATCCGGAAAATTCCAATACTACATATGTGTGACCGGAGATCATTCAACACCTGTAGAGTATGGAGACCATAGTTTCGAACCAGTTCCATTTGCTCTGTGTAAACTAAAAGATTTTGTGACTGCAGCAGGAGAGAGCACAGTCATGGAAACTTCACTTGAGACTTTCCCACTCCCTTCTGTAAAACCTGGAGAGGATTTAAGTGAAGATTTCGAGTTTCTGGAAACTGCAAGTGATGTTAAAGCTTGTTGTGGAGATGAAGTTTTCGAATTTAATGAGATTGCAGCAGCTAAAGGTTGCCTTGGTAGGTTTCCTGGAAGTGAGATGATGGGTGTTATAAAGAAATTTATGAAACTTAAGAATGATTAATTTGGCGTCTGCTAACTTGTGAAACGTGAGTTTTGATCATGTGCTTGAATTCCTGAATAAATTTCATTTACCACGTCCATGTTCGCTTTTGTGACGGTCCTTGTAAATTGTTACATGATATCTTTTACTTGTGTTATCACAAATAATTGTATTACGCCAAATGAGATTAATGTTAGTTTTAGATGATGACTATTTTGTGAATATTTAACTTTGAACGACATGTCTTACGTGCTATATCTAATAAGGTTGTCATCGGGAATATCTGTATATGTTATTTATGTGATATTTCATGCACAACATATTTAAATGTACGCTAAGCAAATACACACACATGATGTAATTTCAGACTGATTTAAATTGTATTATATCTCACAATTGCATTTGCCCATAGCAAATGTTCGGTTTGTCATTTTTAGTTTTGATGTAAACTAAAATGTATCTGTTCGTGTGTATTGTCGATAAACAAGCAATTTAAAAAAGATGAAATTTACATTAAAATAGAAAGCAAATTTGTTTTCTATTATATGTGTTGGAAGATAATAAAAGCATGGAAAACAATCCAACTTCTCCGTTGTCTGTTAATCATCGCAATAACTAAAATTGTATATATATATATATATATATATATATATATATATATATATATATATATATATATATATTGTTATTTCCTGATAGAAAATTCTAAATAAAATCAAATAGGACCTACGCTTGCTAACATGGTTCCATTGCTTTTGGCTTTTTTTTGGACTTACAACCCCATGTCATCGAAATACTTTGCCTTGACATTGCCATTTAAACACTATTTTCATTCACGAGTTAACCATTATATCAGTTTCCATACAAACAATCAAACCAACCAAAATATAATTTATATCGAGTTAACACTTTCAGTTTATTAATTAACTATTTCGAAAGGTCTATCAATAAAATTATCAACTCTAAAATGCCAACTCGAGTTTGTTACGTAAGCCTTAACCATCTAGTATTTACCATGATTTCTAAAATGCATAGCGATCAAATATCATTGAGTGTAAATTTTACTCATCGGATATAAAGAGATCTGAGCTTTGGTGAGATCCAATTCAAATCTCTTGTTCGATTCTTGAAAAGTTAAACTCCAAACTTTTTCAAAATGTAAACTTAAAGCACACATTTCTAAAGAATATCTTAATTCGAAATCAAATATGTATTCTATAGTTTTTGGTGGAGAGATATTAACAAGCACCAGGTTAACTGATTAACGGTAAAGCGCTCTGAGCATACTTTCTACATATCACAGATACATGCCCTTAAGACATTTAAAAGAGTTATAGAATGAAATACCATTCTTATTATAATATAAATAAAGGTTGAGAGATGGTGAAGCTTGTTGATTTAAAAATTAAAAAAGTTATCTTTCTGAGAATGCAGAAGAAGGAAATAAAAAAAATAGGGGGAGAAAACTTCTCATTTCCCAAATATGAAAGAAACTATGACCAACGACGCCCCCATTTTTTCTCATTTTAACAATCTTATTGTACTTTAACGAACTTTGTATGTTTTTAATACATAAATGATATTGCTAATGTGGTGCAATGGATCTCGTGTTCTAATTCGTTTATCTTTGAAAATTCTTCTAACCATCATTATTTTTAATTCAATAAAGTGATTAATATTATTTTGTCACTAAGTATAAATTATGGACTGCTACATACGGTTGAGCAATATTGGATTAAAAGTAAATTAACCAGGCGAACGTGTTTATTTTGATCAGTCCGATTCAACTGTAAAACTAAATTGGTTTGATTTTGGTCCAAAAAAAAAAAAAAAAAGTTATTGGTTTAGCTGCATCAATTGAACTTTTATTATACTATCTATATTTATGGTATCTTTAACGTTTTTTAATAGTTGATTTAGTGATAAAAATACCAAAACGTACTACTTGAAAATATGCCAAATTTTATACATGGTAAAACCTATCAAACAAAACTGATGATTTACTATGAATAAATCATTCAAATAGTAATATACTTGTGAATAAATTGGCTATCGACCAAACTATATATAAAAGTAAATTAACCAGGCGAATGAGTTTATTTCGATCAGTCTGATTCGACTGTAAAACTAAATTGGTTTGATTTTGGTCCAAAAAACAAAAAAAGTTATTGGTTTAGCCACATCAATTAAACTTTTATTATACTATCTAAATTTATGGTATCTTTAACGTTTTTAATAGTTGATTCAGTGATAAAATACCAAAACGTACTACTTGAAAATATGCCAAATTTTATACATGGTAAAACCTATCAAACAAAACTGATGATTTACTATGAATAAATCATTCAAATAGTAATATACTTGTGATTAAATTGACTATCGACCAAACTATATAATTTTGAATTTTTTCGATTCGAGTCATTTGTAAACTTTTAACTCAAAACGAGCCGACTAAATGCTCATCTACACTTAGCAATTGATAGACCGCATCAAGACAGGTCCATGGCTAACCACTCGTTGAACCTACCTTTGATCCGACCGTTTATCACCTATGTCTGACAACAGATGCTTTCAGATGTGAATAATATCATATCCATATTCGCATCCGAAATTATTTTTTGATATTTTATATCTGCATCTGCAGACACAAATGAATATCGGATAATTATATGATCCGCTAACGATCGACAAATCAAAAAACATAAATGCCAAAAAAATAGTTTCGCATAAAAGCTTTTTTCAAATACAATTTATCATTAAATTACTAAAAATAAACAAATATGATGATAGTAAATATTTTTAAATAATCATTAAGCGTTTATTGTGTATAATATAAAGGGATTTTTAGACACAAGGACAAAATCAACATTGGTTTTTCAGTTTATTTATAATCACACGGATTTGGTATTTGAAACATACTTGAAACGACGTGACCAACAAAATCCAGTTTCAACGTGCGGCGATTTGGACGATAATCCACTTTTGTTCATAATTGATATTTTCAACTAACAATTTTTATTTGCGAACAAATTGAACAATTGTAAACAATTATTGAAACAGTATTTTTTTTTGTAATTAACGTAAACTCCCGACTTTATAAAATAATAAATATTTATATATTATTTTACTAAAATGCACAAATTTGAACTGTTGAAGTGCTCGTTTGAGCATCCTTACTGGTTTTTCGGTTTATTCCTTTTTCATGTTTAGATGCTAACTTTTTTTGGGTATCATTGAAAGCCCTATGGTCGCCCTCCCAACGCTGCATACATCAAATAAACTGCACTGAAATCCATCGGTTCTTCTGACATTCTGGAGAACGTCTGGACGGCTGTCTTCTGCCTTTTTCCCGATTCACAAGAAATCCTTATCGATTAGTAATGCATCTTTCTTCCTTCTGCCCTTTGAATTCGGTTATTGAACAGTAAAAGCTTTATGTTGTGGGTCAAATTAATCAGTAGTCAACTTTGTTTGAGTTAATTCGAAGAAGTCATTCTATTTAACCTCCCTTCCCAACAAATATAACCATTGTGCTTCTAAGTGGCTGCTTTACATAGTTAAAACGATGAATCATACAATCGTTCGAGCAAAAAGCTCATCTTTTGTCATTTCCAGTGTAAAAAGATTAGAGGATTTTGTTATAGAAAGATGCCGATCTAGGAACCTTGATCTGAAAGAGGCCTTAGACCTCTTCCACCGAATGCTTGATGTAATGCCTAAACCATCGATTTTTTCATTTAATGTGTTGTTAGCTTCAATTACTCGAATGAAGGACACACTTCACAGTGGTATTGCCATCTCTTTGTACAATAAGATGAATCTAGTCGAAGGTATTTCACCTAACAATTTCACATATGCACCACTAATTGATTATTGTGCACGTATGAATCGTGTGGATCTTGGTTTTTCACTATATGGTTCTATGTTCAAGCGGGGATGGCAAGGCAACGTTATCATATTCTGTTCACTAATGAATGGTCTTTGTAAGGAAAAGAAGGTAGCCGAAGCAGTGCAATTACTTGTAGTAATGCTTGGATTGGGAATTGAACCCGATGTGATCACATTCAACACCCTGATCAAAGGGTTATGTGGTGCTGGGAAAACAAAATCAGCCATTGAGTTACTTAACAAAATGTCAACTGAGAAAGTTGGTTGCAAACCTGATGTGGTGACTTATAACACAATCATTAATGCACATTGTAAAGATGGTGACATGGCTGCTGCTTCTGATGTATTTGAAGATATGGTTGCTTGTGGAATCGCTCCTAGTGTTAATACATATAATTGCATTTTACAAGGTCATTCAGCTCTAGGGGATTGGAGAGAGTGCATCAACGTATTCAAGGAGATGCTAGATAAAGGGCTCGCTCCAGATTTTCTCACGTTTGGAATGCTGATGAATACTCTTTGTAAAAATGGGAAAAGTAGTGAAGCTTATGATTTGCTCATGGGGATGGAAGAAAGAAATAAAAAAGCCACTCCATACTTGTATACTACATTGTTGAATGGCTTTAATCGAGAAGGCCTTTTTGACGAGGCAATAAAAGTATTTAACACCATGCTACAAGATGGATTCAAGCCGAACATAGTTACCTACACTATTTTAGTTGATATATTTTGTAAGAACAATAGAATACCCGATGCTATAAACATATTTGAAAAGGTTAAAGAAGCTGGTGTGGAACTCGATATTATTATATATACTACTTTGTTAGATGGACTTTGTAAAGCTGGTAGGATGGATGATGCAGAGATTCTTTTCAATGAAATGGTTGGCCAAGGGATCAAACCAAACGTGTTTGCATTTACTTGTTTGGTAAATGGGTTTAGTAAATCTGGAAAATCAAACAAAGTATTGATATACCTTACTAGAATGTGCGATGAAGGATTACATACTAGTGCCACTGCCTACAGTTTGACAGTTGATGCTTTGTGCAGGGAAGGGATGGTTATGGAAGCTCAGTCAATATTGGAAATAATGTATCAAATTGGCATGAAGCCTAACTTAACTGCATACAACACTCTTATGTATGAATATTTCCTTTTGGGTAAAACTCGAGAAGGGTTGAAGATCTTTAATTTAATGGCTGCAGATAATCCCAACCTTAACGAATACACATATTCGACACTTATCAGTTGTCATGTTACAGCACGGAAAATCAATATTGCTCTTAGATTGTTTGAGGAAATGTCACATAATGGTTTGGAGCAAACAATTGTGAGCTACAATAATATTCTTGCTGGATTATACGATGCTGGAAAAGTTAACGATGCAAGAAAAATTCATGGGAAATTGGTTGAGAGCAGGCTAGCCTTGGATGTTGATACATGCCGTATAATATTGGATGGCCTTTGTAAAAATCAATGCATTGATGAAGCAGTGGACACATATCATGGTGAAAACTTTAAGAAGTTTAGAAATGACATTGAAATACTTAATATTATAATTGATGGTTTGCTTAGAGTTGGTAGACTCCAAGAAGCTAAGGATTTGCTTAATGATATTTTTGTTCAGGGCATGGTTCCAAATGCTAGAACATACAAGATCCTGATGAAATATTTTACTAAAGAAGATATATGGACTGAGTTTGATGATTTCTTTATGTTGATAGAGAAACATGGGTGCTCTTTAGATTCTAACATGTTCAATGAGGTTGACTGAAGATTGGTCAAAACAGGTCAGGCAAACATGGCAAGAGAGATTATATCAAAAATGACGGAGGAGAAACAAGCTGTAGCAAGATGAAAGATTTAATGTTTACCATGCTGTGATTTATAAGTAGATAGAGCACCTAGAGATGATGATAACGATAGCTTCATCCATTACCTTCTTAAGTTCAAATGTCAAGAAAGGTGAAAAGACAACCAACAGGTAATTTTTCGATTTATTCACACAACATCTTTTCTTTATTTTGTCACTCTGTGACTTTTACTATCTATATAGGGTAGATGAAAATAATGTTCAAAACACTAATCAATATTCAAAATTACCAATTTGATTCTCCTAGGAACCTCATAACAGTGCGTTTTGTTATCTTCTCTAGGAGCGTTTGTTTATGAAGGAGTGGGCATTTTGAGTGGGAAGTAGCTTGCAAAACACATGTTCAATTGTCTGGAATGAAAACACATGTTCAATTATCGGGAATAAAAACACTTAGCATTGTAAGTACATTTCAAAATATTCAATATTACCATTAAATGTAGAAAACAACAACAAAGCTATTTCTTTGATCCTAAAGTAGTTACAGTGGTGCTTTTGAGAAGAATAAATATGTAGTCCTTGGTTGATAACTTGATATGGTAAGAAAAGAAGAAAACAAGAATTAAAAAATTACCTACAATATCAGACGGTGCCTCATGGGTTACTGTACTGATGCACGAAACCCGTCGGAAAAACCAGTTTCAGTTATGATGTAAATTAAAAAAAAAAACTCAACCAATATAAAATGCGAACCAAAAAGAATGATGATTTTGGTTTGTACCAAGTCTGAAAACAAGCGGATTTATTTTTTGTCCCATATTTTTTATTATATTATCTTTCCAGCAATAATGACATCTCCCAACATACCAAAACTGGCCGTTACTCCACCAGTTGTAGGGGATGTAAGGATTGATACATAAAATAACTTTTTATTTGATTGATAATTATATGAAGCAGAAGATATTTTAGCGATTTCAATACAACCAAAATCAAAATAATAAATTACCTTAAGCAAGATCGGCGTCAACTTCTCATCCTCAGTAAGATTGACATCGACGATTTGTGCGGCATTGAAGATCTATTATGGCACCTTCAAACCTATCAGTTCCACTGTTGAGAAAAATAACAACAGACTTTTCAAACTATAAGTATTCTGGGTTTTCAAAATTCCTTATTCCCAGTAATCTTGGTTCAAATTTGTATGAGGTGCAATGTTTTCGCCTTTTCGGAAATCAATGAAGATGCAAAATGCATAGTTTGATGTGAGTCAGCTATTTTGTAAATGCTGACCAGATGCTCTTCCATTTATATTATTTTCATTCAAGGGTACATAGCTGATAACTTGATGAAATCAAATTTGGTCTTTGTACTTCAACAAGAATGGGTCGTGTTGGCCATGTAGGACATGCTCGCGCGCATTGACATATTTATGTATTTTTCATCTGAACCTGCAAAACTGTCAAAAGTTTGTTTCTAGTCAATGGTCGAGATGCATCTTACTGTAAAAGTAACATAGCTATGTGAAATGATTTACAGTTTCTTTGGCTTTCATGCTTTGCCAGCAACAAAGTTGTATGTTATTATTGATGGGTTTGTTCCCATTTTTGTTCTATGTGCAAATCATACCTTGTGATGTAGGCATGATCTTATATTTAGTTGGTTGTAGCATGCTCAACATCTGGTTGAATTCGCAGTAGAGTAGTAAAAGTACCATCTTATTTTTCTTTTTCTTTTTGGGGGTTCATTGTGTTTTGAAATTGCATCTTAATTAATAACCGAGTAAGGTTATAACTAAATTTTGTACTCGAATTTCTATTGTGCTTTTGGTTTACAGTCGGTTTTTAACCTTGCTAAAACATCTTAATTCTCCTGCATGTATTATGCTAATCTATTCTCTGCATTCATGAGGTAAATTACTTTTGTCTTAATTTTCATAGGGCTTCTTCTTTACTTGTCTTAATTTTCATAGGGTTTCTTGGTTACTTCCTAGATTAACATGCCCAACATTGATACTTTATTCCTTAAATGTTCTGATTAAAAATCTAAGAAGATCGTTGGGCTACAACTTATTTTTAAATATCATTGAAATTCTAGTTAGCGATATAAAAGCCGTTAAGTGTGTCATGTACTTATATCTCAAACAAGATATTACTAATTTGATTTTTGGTGCAAGGCCAGAGATTGGAACACAGCTTCATGGTCTGCTCATTGGTCATGGTTGAAATTTCTTTGAAATTGATCTAACACTCACCTATAATGATCAGGACCAGGTAAAGACTTTCACTCAGTTGGCAAAGGTTAAAGCCTTCACTCATGAATAAATTTCAAAACTAAAAATCATAACCCTGATTGCTATTCCAATTACATGCCTTTTAGAAAAAGCTGAATTATCTGAATACTTCTTCATTAGTCATGTGGTGCTTCAGAAAATATTGACCTTTATTGTCCATTTGGATTGACTTATATAAATTGTATTTTGATTTTTGAAAGTCAAATGAATTGGTTTTTTGACTTCCAACAAGATTTTTTTTTTAAAAAGGGCTTATTTTAGTAATATCCAAATAGGCCGCTAAAGTATATCATCTTTTATACTTTCTGTACGCAGATGTTGTGTTTTTCTGTATTAGGCATTATTAATGATTCAGACTTCTAGAAATGAATATGGTGCATTAGTAGCTTATTTCTCTGGTTATTGTAGTCGATCAAGTTGTGCTATAATAATCATCCCAAGCTTCTCATTCTTATTGCATGCCTATTGGAGTAGCATGATCAATTACGTCTGCAACTTAATCATACCCACAACTAATAACTATTTTCAGGTATGAGCTCTCACCGAGCACATGAAGTTAAAGCCTAGACGTATCGTTTGAACATGGAAATGTGCCAAATCATTTAGTTTTCTGTCCTTTGCCTGCATGGTTTGGCATATTCAATGTGGTATGTAAAATGACTAAAGCTTGGAATATGTTCACTTACTTCCTTTTAAACTTAGTCTAGGCTGTTTCAAATATATTTTGTCAGGTGATGAGATTTGATATCAAAGACAAAGGGAACTGGGCTCAATTCCTGAAGCTTGCCCTTGTCTTATTTTTAATCATTCAAAAACTGTAGAGGTTTTATTTGAATTGATTAGCAGGGTTTAATGGGCTTATAATTATTCTAGATTATGGTGGTTCGTTGAGCATCAGTTCAACTTGTGTCTATCTACTGTTTTGTAATCAACTATTAGGGGAGAATGACTGTGTAAGACTGTTGAATCCATAATTGTAATTTTTGTTATAGTTGTCCTAAGAGGGATTGCTGCAAACTATTTCCAATCCTTTTCTCTCAACAGTTAGGTCTGTAGATATTCCTGTAGTAATCATAACTATGTTTTGAAGTCATCATATTTATTAGGATTTTTTTTCGATTTAGCCTACTTTAGAAAACTAATCACGGAACCAGTCTAGCTTTAAAACTTATTACATCCGTAGCCTGATTTTGGCCATGGTGGCAAAAAACGGTTAACTAGCACTAGCGCTATTTGAGATTGCGTAGACGGGTAGCGCCCATAAGATTTTAAGTAAAAAGGATAGGGTGCTATTTGAGAATGCTCTACTTAAATAGCGCCAGTACAATTAGATTTTAAAAAAAATCATCAGCATTTGAGATTGCGCATATTGACGCGATTTTAATTATCGCCTTAACATGCTTAACAGCACCCAAACCACCCCTTCTTCCTCACTTTATCACTCTTTCAAAAAACCAAAAAAAGAAACCCAAAATCTCCAATTAGTTTTTGAAATTAAATCCTTGCCTTTTTAGCTTGAATCATCAACAACTTTAAATTTACGTCAACGGTATCCAATTTTTCGTAATTTGAATCATTTCAAGGTATCAATTTTAAAACCCTAAATAATCTTTATATCTTAACTTTGAGTAATATAATCATATTTTTTATTGTAAAGCAGAATGACTCCTAATTTTATTGCGATTGTATGCTATTTCGATGGTGAGTTGGTCATTGATGATCGAAAGTGTGAGAAATATGGAGGTGGATCTTACAAACCGATAAAAATTCTTAAAGGTTGTAACTTGAAGCAATTAAAAGCATTAATTTACAAATCAACAAAGAATAATCAAAAGCAATTTGATATTGACTTAGTTTGCAACTGGCCAACCGATTCTGGTTCTAAGGCAATTAAAATTGTAGATGATGATGATGTTGAGTTAATGTTTTCTGCTGCTTGTAAATCTATAGAGTTACTCCTTGTGAAAACGATTAAGTCAGTGGTAGAACCACATGTTGCTTCAACACCGGTGGAAGCAGTATCGTTGTGTCCATCTCAACCGATTCCATCCCCAAATAGTATTCCTCCATCGAACGTACTACAATATGGACAACAACAAATGTTCTATGCTTATCCTCCGTTTATGAATTTTACACAAAATCCTCATTGTACCTTTCCATATTCCACGAAGAAAAGTATTGCTTGCATGAGTCAAAGGTAAGACCAACTTGGTATTCTATGAAAAAAACTTATTATTCGTGTTTCTTAATGTATGATACCGAACGTCTTGCATTGTACAGTTTCGTTCCGTACTATCATCCAACGCAAAGTATTGTGGACCATCTATACAAATACCGAAGTCGTTGCAGCAAACACCTTCTGAGTTATATTATATGAGTCGGAAGTAAGTTTTCTTTGGAATGAAATGTGATTTGAGTCGAGCGTAATTGTATTCTAAAGTTTTCATATTTTCATTACATAGTTATCCGTAGTGATTCATGGATGAGCAATCGCACTTCGAAGAGAATGAATGCGATGACGCTATGGAGTTAGATGGAAATGTAGACGTACAACTGAATATCGGACCTGCATTTGACAACATGTGTGACGACCGCTCATAACCCCTGCACTAAACAAGAGGAATAATGCACTGAAAAGTGTGTCAGACAACTATGGACGATCATCAGAGTAGGTAAATAACATCGGAACCTGTAGTAGAACTCACTGCGCAAGGATAAAATATAATAGAACATATACAACATGTAATAGTAGTGAAGCATCATATAACAAACTTTTCAAACTTTCACAACGTCCTGAAAGATTATCCCAACATCATAAAAAATATCAAGTATGTACATACGGCCGCACTACAACACTCATAGAGCAACTTAAACAGCGGAAACAGAAATAGTAGATAGTAATAAAACTGGTACGGAAGCCTCCAGCTCGCCTCTGAACTGCAACACCGTCCTCACTAATCACCTGTTACCTGCCACCTAGTCTGCCCATCCACAACCGGATGAAATGCCCAAGGTAATAAGAGGGAAACATAAAACCTTGAGTCAGACAACAGTCTCAGTGAGCGATAAAATAACTAGCAAACTTCATCAATAAAGTTTATGAGAATGGATAGATAAACATACTAATCTACCCAAAATATCAGAGAAGAACTCAACTTCCGTCTTCCCCACATCGGACAATGATAGCCTTTACGATAACATTTCAACCATACATCCATGGAAACTAGAACACTCATTCAATCATGGCAAAGAACTCATGACATCCAAATTATATATCTCATGCAAACCATCCTAATCGAATTCAACATCCCTCAAGCACAAGCCCCAGAGGCCTAAACCAATATCAGACAAGCACCCAAGGAACATCTCCTTCAATGTTGGACAATGTATATGAGACAGTACAAACAGAGCATCCAAACAATTAAACATCCATGACTGACTCTGGCTATTATCGCCAATCTTGCTTCGAAACCACCGTTAATCGTATGACGGCCAACCTTTCCATATGTCAAGGGCTAATGGTAACCCCAGTTCTAGCATAAACTCCATGCGCCTTTCAACGATACGTATGTATGTCCAACCTTGACAATTAGGCATTTCAACGATACCCACGGTACTTGACCTACAACCGGTCTTTTAGGTGCCCCTATCGTACCCCTGCTTTGAGCCTACTAGAACTTACGACAACGATAATCTCTTGGCCTTCTCATCTCTAGTCATCCAACTCGACGACTTTTCATAGCCCAAGCAACTTTCTCGAGCAACCATTATCCACCAACTCACGACCTTTGAGTTATCACCTCATTCGCTGTTCTACACCGATCAACGTACACCTTTCTACACTTCGAACCATCCTACTTGAGTTTATTTCGAAGTCACACCATCACCGAGCCCCCCAAAAAAGAAATTTCAAGCTTTTTCTTCAAATCTGAGTCATACTCAAAAAATATATTTTTTTCCAGAAAATGACCCTTTGTTCTTGGTGTGACCGACCCTGTTATACACGATCGACCCGGCCATTGTCCGACCGACCGACCCACCGACCCACCATGGTACGACCGGAACCACCCTTACATCACACGACCGACCAGAGACACAAACCATCCTGACCAACCCGATGCTTGCTTGACCTAACCCTGAGCTCGACCAGAACCCTGCTCGACCCAACCAGACCGAACCCCTCTACTCGAGCCTAAGCTCGACCCCTCCTTGCATGACCCTGGCCTACTCGATCCAACACTCCGTGCTCGACCTAACATCAACCCAGACCGACCAGGACCAATCTGCTCGACTGACCCGAACCACAACAATCGACCAATCCAGTCTGACTTGTTTTCCAAGACACGATTTGAGACCTACCGACCCAACCATGGCCGACCCAAAACCTGCATTTTCCAATTCAACTCCGATTTTGACCAAAACTTCATCTAAATGATAGATTCGACGAAACCAACTTTTCCAACTCATCAAATATGACCACAAACATGATATGAAATCAATAACATGAAAATGACTATTTCATCAAAATCATACAAAAATCATGCCAAATGAACATATGATCTAAATTGCGAATATAACTTGCATAAACATATGAAATAACATAAGAATTACCGGTTTAAACATGCTAACTTAGATCCAAGGGTGGTTCATATGAAAATGGACTTATCATAGTGTAGATTTATGATAAAACATTTGAATTTGATGAAAAACATGATCAAACATTCATATACTTCATTGAATCCAAGTGATAGATGTAAATCACTCATCGATCCTTCCAAACAAGCAAAAATCAATGTAATAAGATTCCGGACAGCAATCACTTCGAATCAAACCCCTTGATCTGATGAATTCTCGCTTCGAATGATGTAGATCTAGCCTCCAATGGTGTAGATCTTCGATTTGCTTCCTTAGATTTGGAATTTTAATGGTGGAAATGTGTTAGAGGAAGGAGGAATATAGGCCACCAAATGAGAGAATAGAGAAACTAAAACATTTTTCATACCTCCCACCTCCTATTTATACCCCTCTACTAGCCCACCAATGTGCCTTCCCAAATCAGCCCATTGTGGCTCTCCAAACCTGAACAGCCAACTGAAAAACCTTAAAACAACGATACCTCCCAAATAGCTGAGCCAAATCTTTAATGTAACCACTCTATGGAAAGCCAATCATCGTTTCCTTTCCAATGACACATGTCTAGCCACTTGATTCGACCTGAGTCAAAAGTTATTCCCTGTACAAGACTGACAGGGGCAAAATGGTCATAAACAAAATTGGTAAAAATTAGGGACATGTCTCACATCCCCATCAGCAGATATTTTGTTCGAAGAATTCAAGAGTCTTAGGCATAATATATGCTAAAACGGATGAAAGCAGGTAAATCTATGGGGCCTAATGACATCCTCATTGAAGTGTGGAGATGCCTTGGACATGCAGGATGGGAGAAGGAGAAACCTATTGGTTCCAATCTTCGAGAATAAAGGAGATATTCAAAGTTGCATAACTATAGAAGAATTAAGCTTATGAGTCATACAATGAAGATTTAGGGGAGAGTTTTGAAACATCGATTAAAAAGGACGACAAACGTTTCGAAAAATCAATTTGGTTTCATGTCTAGAAGGTCGACCAAAAAGACAATTTTCTTTATTAAACAACATTTGAAGAGAGTCAAGGAGCAAAAGAATGATCTACACATGAATTTATCAGTTTGGAGAAAACATATGATAAAGTATCAAGAAATGTCATGTGGTTGACCATGGAAAAGAAGAGGTTCAACAAAGTATATTACCCTTATTAAGAATATGTACGGTGATGTTATGACTAGTGTTAGAGCATACAATGGTGAAACCAATGTGTAACGACCCGTATTTTACATTTCGACCGATTTTAAAATAACTATATTTTATTCCATAGGTGTTGGATCATTCTCAGATTTTGATATGTTGTTCATGGGGATATGAGACATGTCCATGATTTTTATCAAATCTAATTATGACCATTTGTCCCTTTAGTTTACTGTTTGGGCCATAACTTTTGATAGGGAACGAATTAGGTGCCGAGATCGATTCCACTGGATCAGAATGGTGGTTTATGATTCCGTAGGGTGGTCACATGGAGGATTTGGTTCAACGATTTAGGAGGAATCGATTTTTCGAGTTTCAGCTGCTGTTTATGCAGACTGGTCAGTAGCTAATGAACTGATTAGCCAAACCCATTAGACCTATGACCAACATATATAAATAAGGGGACTTGGAGATAGAACTAGGGTTGCTGTCTTCATTCGAAGTTTTAGGTTGGGCGTCTGTGATTCTCCCGTTTAGCCTAAAACCCTATTTCTCCACTTTCTTCAATCAAATTCATAGTAGATTGCATCTAGAAGATAGATCATCATCAAGGAAGGATAGATCATCATAAAATGGGATTAGATTACACCATATTGCATCAAATTCAAGGTATTTCAGCGATGTACAGATCTGATCTCATTGAATCTACATCAAATCTGGAAATTGGTGAGTGATAGATATCTCTCACGTGGAAGCTACGGATTGTATGGGTAACTTAGGATCATATTCATATATTTCATGTTAAAATCATCTTAGATCTGATCATATGTGTTTAACTCAGACCTAGAAACCCTAGGAAACTTAATTTGATCGTATTAACCGAATACCCAATTAGATTAATCCTGTTTATTCGTATGTTTATATCCAAATCATGCTAGATCTTATGTTTATGGTATGTTTATGCTATATTTATGGATTGTTCATGTTTGTATGATCATTGTTGTATGGATTGATGTTTTTTTTGATTGAACTGATTACAATGCTTGAGTTGTACGTTAGATTGTTTGCCATAGAATTATAGGATTGAAGAATAGAGCAAATCGGAGTTTCAGATGATCGGATTTAGCCGAAACTTGGAGGAGGTGCTCTGAAAGACAAGAAAATGGGGCATACAAATTTTAGTGCCCATTTCGCTAAGTAAACGGGTTGCACCGACCCATGATGGTCGGTACCATCCCATGGGGAGAGGTCGTGTGGCTTCGGGAATCGGTGTGTAGCATCGGGATGGTGAGTCGAAGCTACTGGTGAATTCCCAAGTCAATCAAATGTGTTTTGGATGGGTTATAGGTTGATTTCTTGAGATGTGAATGGACCGGCAGAAGCTTCAAAAACGAGCGTCGAAATGCTTGGAGATTGGGCTGAAGGAACATGCTCGAGGCATGGATGATCGTTGGCCAACCACTTAGCCAATTTTGGCTAAGTGGATGGGTCGGCATCGACCCATGAGGGTTGGCCTGGAAGAGGTGAAATTTTGGGGACTTGGTTGTCTTGGATTCCTGAAGTTGCTGGTGAAGTCTGGATTGAAGCAGACTTTAAATGATCGATGCGCAACTCAAAGATGAAAGGTGCTTCGAGTGTAGATTCAGGGAAGAGTGGCCGAAGCTAAGTTGATGCGATATTGGTCGTGGTATGGTATACGATATAGTTCGGTGATGGGTTGGCTCAAGTAGGAGTTAACCAAGGATGATAATGGAATTACTTCAAGAGGTAGCTTGACTAAAGAAGTGATATCGCTAAGGAGAAAAGGATCGACAATTTGATCGCCAAGGAATCTTAGTTATCGGAGGTTCTAGCGAACTCTAAGCAGAGCTATCGTGGGGACGCCCTTAACGATCAGGTAGGATCATGTACCTTGGCATGTATCAAACTCAGGTAGGAGTATCTAGTTGTTTGATGTAGGAGGAAAACATACGAGACACGATGGCGTATGGCAGTTTCGCTAGAACCGGGAATTTCCATTAGCCCTTTTGACCAGTGAAATGCAAGTTCGATAACTGATGGATTTACGGTTGTAGTCGGTGGTGGCTAGGATATTGGGTGCTTTGGTTGATTTTGTGTTTTCTTCTCTAATTTCTCTGGGTAGGCCATCATCGTAGGGTGTTGAAGAGAAGCATAATTGGGGGTAGTCCTTCCCAATTTCTAATGTGACATGTGATGGCTAGTTTTCACATGTTAACTTGATGGTTGTTAGGCAGATCAGAGGGTCGATTCGCTTATACTCATATTATCCTGTGTAACTGTTTGTTTTCTATTTTATCACTTACTAAGACTGTTTTTTGACTCAAGGTTTTATGTTTTCCTCTTATTACCTTGGGTGATTCACCAATTTGATGGTGGGCAACTGAGTAGCAGGTAACAGATTTAGTGTCGACGTTGCTGTGCGGTGACGAGCAGGAGGCTAGCGTACTTTTATTACCTACTATAATAATGATTTCTATTATTGCTGATGTTTATTGATGTTAATGAGACTATGAGGAATGTAGTGATATATATTGTATTAAGAGATTCTTGTATCGACGAGTATTGTACCCAAGATTCTATGGTTTTATGGAAATTTGATTCTCTGTTTAGTTGTGCTTCATTATTATATCTTGTTGTATATTTTATTATTATCTATTATCCATGTGCTGTGAGTTATACGATAGGTTTTGTTTCGTATTATTCTACCCAGATGATCGTTCTGTATTGGCCTAGTAGGTCATATACCCAAATTTCGCAAACGTAAACGCATATAAGAGAGGTATTTAGAATTTTATTTGGGTGATTACTATATTATATACATATATAGTATAGTATAATAGGTTAGTAAACACTTGAACACCAATGCAGGTTTCTCTAATGTGAATTGACTCTTGTTTCAGAGTAAGATGAGTCAACGAACTTCAAGTAGGAATGAGCCTGTAACTGGAGAGGGAGGTGATGGTGGCCAGTCGAGAGATGCAACTGCTATGTACGATTATCCTGCTATGTTCGAGGCCATGATGGCAGCGATCATGAGGATGAAGCGCACTCCAGAAACGACAATAGAGCAAGGTGTTCCTGCGCAGGCTCCTAGGGTTGTTGATTTTGCGAAGCTATGCAAGGATTATGCTTCTCTAGGTGGCAAGTCGTTTATTGGAACGGAACCGACTGTTGAAGTCTAGAATTGGTTGGATACCTGTTTTCGAATTTTTGGACACTTGGGAATCGATGATGCAACTAAAAGGAAACTTGCATCGAGGCAGCTGCAAGGACGAGCGATTGATTGCTGGAACTCTATTACATTGGAAACTCTGGAGGACCACATCACTTGGGATCAGTTGTAACGACCCACATTCTACGTATCGGAGGATCTAGAATATTTATTTTATTTTCATACAAAGTCGTATGGTTGTGTAACTTTGGGAAACGACTATTGGGGTCATTTCTCTAGGTGGCAAGTCGTTTATTGGAACAGAACCGACTGTTGAAGTCTAGAATTGGTTGGATACCTGTTTTCGAATTTTTGGACACTTGGGAATCGATGATGCAACTAAAAGGAAACTTGCATCGAGGCAGCTGCAAGGACGAGCGATTGATTGCTGGAACTCTATTACATTGGAAACTCTGGAGGACCACATCACTTGGGATCAGTTGTAACGACCCACATTCTACGTATCGGAGGATCTAGAATATTTATTTTATTTTCATACAAAGTCGTATGGTCGTGTAACTTTGGGAAACGACTATTGGGGTCATTTCTCTAGGTGGCAAGTCGTTTATTGGAACAGAACTGACTGTTGAAGTCTAGAATTGGTTGGATACCTGTTTTCGAATTTTTGGACACTTAGGAATCGATGATGCAACTAAAAGGAAACTTGCATCGAGGCAGCTGCAAGGATGAGCGATTGATTGCTGAAACTCTATTACGTTGGAAACTCTGGAGGACCACATCACTTGGGATCAGTTGTAATGACTCACATTCTACGTATCGGAGGATCTAGAATATTTATTTTATTTTCATACGAAGTCGTATGGTCGTGTAACTTTGGGAAATGACTATTGGGGTCATTTCCCACATTCACAATTTTTGCCGAATCTTAAATGACCGTTTTGCCCCTAGTGAATCTTTTTTCTACTATAACTTTTGATTGGTAAGGAGTTTTGATCTGAAACCATTTCCATTGGATTCGGATGATGGTTTACCTTTCCGTAGAATGGTCACATTAATCAAATGTACATACGGTTTGGGAGATATGGCTGAAATAAGGTTTGGAAAATGAAAAACTACTTAATCGGGCTTAATAGTGTGATTAGCAACCAGGCCCATAACCCATTTCAGGATTAGGGTTATGGGAGGGCTGAAAGGAGTTAGAAAATGATCCCTTTTCATTTTCTCAACTGCCACAAACATTCCTCTAACCCTAGCAATGGCCTTCATCTTCTAAATCACTCCCTAATCACCTTTTTATCACTAATCAAGCAAAACTACATCAAATCAAGTCAAATTAGCATCAAATCAGAGATAAAGCTGCTGCTATACATAGGAATCCATGCCTAATCAGTTAGAGCTTCAAATCTATCATTCAATTGTGGCTAAGGTGAGTGGTTAGCGTGTTTATTCACCAATTATGGCTAATTAGGGGATGATTAAGGATAATTAATGAAATTATGACTAAGAAAAATATGGAAAAATTCTAAAATATTATTTTGTCACAGATGTAAATTTGGGTTAATTTGGATTAAGTTTGCTAATCACGGAATTTAGGGGAATAAGGGGAAAACTATGGATTTGGGTATGTTTGATTCTAAATAACACATATGATTGATGTTTTAATGATTTTGGTTGATTCCATATGTTGTTACTACTGTTTGGTATGATATACGATTGTGTAGTAAAGTTAGAATTGTCGAAAACGCTGTCGAGAGGCAAAAATGGTGTAGGCTATGGGTCGAGCGACCGACCCACTAAGGATGTTCGACAGACCCATAGAGTTCGGCCGACCCAAATATGCATGTTCGACCGACCCAAATATGCATGTCCGACCGACCAGGGATGCAATGTTCGACCGACCTGGGTTGCAATGTTCGACCGAGGTTGCAATGTTCGACCAACCAAGTTTGCAATGTTCGACCGACCCTATGGAAGATCAATTCCAATCTGACCAAAACCCGAGATGCAAAGGAAGTTCAGATGAGAAGTGATGGCTCAAGATCCAAATGGGGATCGACGGGTTAACTTCTAAAGCTGGGCTTTGCTGTAGGACGTGTGCAAAGGGGTTATCGATATCTATAACTTTGGTTCACTATTGAGAGGGGGGCATTGACTATGGACCAGTGCGGTAGGGTCATAGGTTGTATGGAGTCGAACTCCATAAGGGCCTCCAAGGGGAAAGTGGTCATAGTGATAGTTGGACGGGGTGGGACTCCATCATGGCCCCAATAGTTCTGGTGATCAAAGTGGTGGATATCGTATGCTTTACGCACTGAGTGAGAGATGTGAGGATGATTGCTATTTTTTATGTTTGCTTTCACCATGACATGCACACTCCCATTTGTACACTTTATGTTAGTGTTACCTTAGACTACTGGACATCATGTTGTGCTAACTCTTTAGTTGCAGGTCCTGGTACAGGTATGATTATATATACTTGTTATTGCTTTATTTTGCTACTATCGATCATACCAGACTTTTGTATGGCCCAAAGTTTTAGGTCTATTCTTATTACTCTGGGTGCTCCTAAACGAGCAGACTAGAGATAGGTTATGTGGTTATGCATGAGTAACTGTCCGGAGACGAGAAGGACGCTTCCATGTACTATCTACATATATTATCCCCGTGTTGTTGCTGGTCACTACTTTGGGTCATAAGCTGTATTTTGGATTTTGCTACTCTGATGGATATGGTTTAGTTTTCAACTTATGCACTGTCTCGCCTGTTTTATATCAAGTTATGTTACTATTATACTTTATTTCATGCGCTGTGAGATATACTACAGGTTCTTGATGATTCATAGTTTCAAATCCTTTTCTTTTGACGACTGTCCCGTGCTAGTTGGGCATTGGCACAGCGCATTTCGTAGAAATGTTGGCTGGTGCGGGGCAGGCCGTCACACTTGATATCAGAGCCTAGTTTGTGTAGTTTAACCTGGGGGAAGACATCAGGGAGAGATAGTATACGTATATGAGAGCGCGTATTTGTGATATTTTGGGTTTTAAAAGCTATATATACACACACTATTAGTATATCTAAGGATGAAGTTGCACTGCACTGGCACCCCTAAGAAGAAGGCTAATCGTTTTCTCTTTACAGATTGAACGATGAGCCGAAATACGAGGAGTACAGGTTCAGTGGTCAACAATGAGAATGTCCATGATATGTGGACGATGTTTACTTCCTTTATGCGCGAGAAGTTTTGGGATGCTCAGGGAGCAGTTCCTAATGTTGCTAATGGTGGTGGTGAAGTAGCACAGGCGCCTAGAGCTGATTTCGCTAAGCTCGACAAGGATTATACTAATCTTGGAGGAAAGTCGTTCCATGGAACAGAATCGGCTATAGAAGTTCAGGATTGGCTTGATAGTTGTGAGTGCGTCTTCGAGGATTTGGGGATCGATGATGCAATGAAGAGAAAGCTAGCATCGCGTCAACTTCAAGGATGGGCTATGAATTAGTGGAATGCCATTAAAGCAGCTACTCCTGAGGATTAAGTTACTTGGAATCAGTTTAAGACTCGCTTTAGTGACAAGTTTATCCCAACTGCTCAGAAATCGGAATTGTTTAGGAAATTCTTGGAGCTTAAGCAGAATGGTAGGGTAGTCTCGGAATATATTGTGGAGTTCGATACTTTATCGAAGTATGGATTATCTCTTATCGATACTACCAAAAAGAAGAACGTGAAGTTCATAACCTGCTTAGATTAGTACTTGGGGGGAAGACTTATAAACCACATCGATGAGATATTCGAATTTATTGTAGAGAAAACATTGAGATCGGAGAGCCTTTACCCTAAGTCGAAGACCGAGGTTGCTATTACAGCTGCAGAGGAGCCAAACCTGCAGACAAGCGGTGGAGGCAAGAATAATTCTCAGGATAAGAGGAAATAGAACCAAACCCAGGATGGTCAGGAAAAGAAGAATAAGAAAGATATCGAGTGCTTTAGCTGTGGCAAGAAGGTCCACCAAGCCAAAGATTGTCGAGAAAAGCCAGCGGACAAGAAGTGCTTCAATTGCGGCCAAGTGGGACATCATAAGGATAAATGTCCACAACCTCCTAAAGAGAGGCAAATTGTGAAAGCATATGCTATCAACGTTGTTCATTCTTCGTCGAATGCCCCAACTGCGGCGTAGAAAGGAAAGGGTGCCATCATTCAAGGTATGCTTTCAATTTATGATGTTCCTGTTCGAGTACTATTTGATACCGGGGCTTCCCATTCCTTCATATCTAGTGACCTAATAGATAGGTTGGAATTGGAACCCGAGATTGTCGATAGACCTTTAGTTGTGATGAACCCGATCAGTGGTTCGACTAGCCTTAGTATGATTTGTCGTAATTTGGTCTTATCGGTTCATGGATGCATGTTTTTTTGTGATTGCTTTGTTTTGAGTTTTACTGGGTTTGACATTATTTTAGGAGTCGATTGGCTCCAAAGGTATGGGGTGGTGGTAGACTGTGAGGGGTCTTCGGTGAACATTAGAGTGGATGATGGGCGAAGGGTACTGTTTGGTTGCCTACCTAGTGATGTGTTGATGGCTAGTTTTCTAAATTCCCTCGACATCCCGCATGATTAGTTGTCAGACGTGCCTATTGCTTGTAAGTATTCAGACATCTTTGGGGAAGTGACTGGACTTCCACCACACCGAGAGATCGAGTATCGTATTGATTTAGTGAAAGATGTTAGGCCAATAGTGATGCCTCTTTGTCATATGGCGCCAAGGGAGCAGCGAGAGCTCGGGGTGCAAGTAAGTGATCTTTTGAAGAAGGGATTTATCCAAAGAAGTGTTTCCGAGTGGGGAGCACCAGTTGTATTTGCTACCAAGGCTGATGGTTCCCTTCGATTGTATGTGGACTACCGCGAGTTGAATAAGGCGACGAGTAAGAATAAGTATCCTCTTCCGCCGATAGACAATTTGTTTGATCAGTTGAATGGAGCGAGAGTGCTCTCCTAGTTAGATCTCGCGACTGGTTTTCATCAGCTCCGAGTAGCAGCTGAGAGTATACTTAAAATGGCATTTCGGACGCCGTTTGGATTCTATGAGTGGTTGGTCATGCCATTCGGGTTGACCAATGCACCAGCATATTTTGTGGATCTTATGAATAGGGTATTCATGGATCAATTGAATAAGTTTGTTCTTGTATTTGTGTACAATATCTTAGTTTATTCGAGGATGGAGGAAGAACACAAGGAACATTTGAGGATAGTGATGGAGGTGTTGAGGAAACACCAATTGAAAGCGAAATTTTCTAAATGTCACTTCTTGAAGAGGGAAGTGAGGTTCTTGGGCCATGTTGTTTCAGAGAATGGTATTGTCGTGGACCCTGCGAAGGTGGCTACGGTGCAAGATTGGTCTACGCCCAAGACTGCAACGGATGTAAGAAATTTCTTGGAGTTAGCTGGATATTATCGTAAGTTTATCCAAGGATTCTCCAAGATAGCGGCATCGTTAACTCAGTTAACTAAGAAGAATCAAGCTTTTGCTTGGGACAGAAGGTGTGAGAACGCATTTAAGAGCCTAAAGGAGAAGTTAACGTGTAATAACCCGGAAATCCGAGCCAATTTAAAAATTTTATTTTTGGCAATTTTAGCGATTTTGAATATTTAAAATGGAATATTTTAAATAATAACAATGAGAAATTTATTTTGAATAGAATTAGAACGTATATATTTATATAGATCGTCGTTAGAATATAAATATTTATTTATATATATAAAAGGAATTGAAAATGGCGCGGTAGTTCGATAATTCGATTTCAAATTTCAGTTTATTTGTACAGGATTCAAAATAAACCGGATTTTAGTGAAACCAAAAATATTAGAATCTATTTGTGAATATCTTTCCAACGAATCCGAAAAATAAAAATTTCATAGCGGGAATCAAAATATATGCCCAGTTGAAAATTCAGAATAGTCGCTATGGTATTCTGGCCCTTAAAAATGGAAATTTTGCAAACGACCTCGGTTTTCGACGAAACCACTTTTGTTGGATCCGTGATGTCAAGTTATTTCTAGATTTCAAATTTCGTAATTTTTCGAATCAATATGTGAGCGTGGCAAAGGAAAACGTGTTTGACCAGTTTTAGTTGATTTTAATCGACTGGAAAATATCCATTTTTCCAACGGTCTCAGAATTCGACGAAACTAGTTTTGTTAGGACCGTATCGTCAATACGAAGCTAGAAAACATTTTTCTGGAATTTTTCGAGTTAGTATGTGACCCCGGTAAATTGAAATGCGCGTTCAAATTCAATATATAGAGTTATACGTTGATTTTAACGAAAACTGATCGAAACGATCGAATCAGCTTACGATACATATCCCATTGTGTTTGGAATGGGGGTAATTAGCTAGGGACGACAGTCGGTGGGTTTGATTTCGAGTCCGAAATTTTGAGTTGCTTTTTGGTGATAAAATAAAATTAAATACATATAAATTATTATATAAACTTCCTTTTACCCCCTCTCCTCCCATACCCGTTGACCATTTCAGTTTTCAAAAAAGAAAAAAATAAAGAGAAAGGAGATCGACGGGGGAAGGAAGCCGCCGCTTCCACTGTCGCCCCCCCCATCGCAGCGCCTCCATAGGCGGTGCCCCCCTCACCCTCTCCTCCCTCTGCTCTCGCGACACTCTCCCTTCTTCTTTTCCGCCTTGAAATCCCCTTTCCAAAATCGATTTGCTCCGGTCGCGCTCGCCCCCTTCTGCCTCGTCGAACCCCCCTTCAAACCCGTTGTGCCTCCATCCCCTCTTCCGCCACGCTGCAGCGCCACCCTGGGTCCATGCCCTGACCACCTCCGGCCACGCTAGGCCCGCCGCCACCGCTGAAATGACCCCTAATGCCACAACCCCTCTTATACCCTCCGCCATCCGAAAATTGTAAGTACTTTATTTATTTATTTAAATTGATAGTAATTTTCAGTTTTGGTATAACTTTAAAGATATAAAGCCATAGTTTTTATGAATACAAAGTGATGATTTTTAACACGTGAAAGATCGAATTTTTATAGGGTTAAAGATCGAATTTTTAATAAGGAAAAGAAATGATTTTTGATCTTATAAAAATGAGATTTGTTAAAGAGTAAAAATATATAATTTTTATTATATATAGAGATTAAAAATATGATTTTTATATTGTAAAGAAGGTAAAAAATATAATTTTTATAATATAGAAAAGTTAAAAATATAATTTTATACTAGTGGCATAATAAAAATATGATTTTTACTTAGGTAGAGTATTAAAAGTATGGTTTTTGTTAAAGTAGAAATATAAAAATATAATTTTTATATTTGTTTTTAGCATATAAAGATTAGATCTTTATTGATATGAGCAAGGATATAAAAATATAATTTTTATCATGTGAAGTGAAAGATAAAAATTCGATTTTTATATATTAGAAGTAGCGATAAAAATTCGATTTTTATTTATTGAATGAAGCAATAAAGATATAATTTTTATTTGAACAGCGTGAAAAGAACTGCATTGGAATTTCAAACAGATCCAGATGGTTCAGCAGTTCAACAGCAAAGCACGGCGGAGTGGAACCCTCTTTGAGAACTTCTCACTTTTTTAATTTAATTTTCTAGTTAAAAATATATAGTAGGATGTTGATGGTGTTTAGTAGCACCCGACACCCGTCATCCACAGACCATGGACGACTTGTATGCTTGTTTGTTTGATTTTGATGTGTAGTTGATTGTGTGATGTGATGTGAAATGAAATAAAATATTTTTATAGTTAAAAATAGAATTTTTAACATGTATATGAAATGAAATAGATTAATATAAACAAATCGAACGATTTGTTTATATACACACATTTGACTGAAATTGATTGGGACGATAAATTTTACACATCGCTCAACTGCACAAATAAAATCTGTGTTTGATTGTTTGAAAACCCCACACGGGTATTGGGATAATATATGACATACACCAGTCCCAATGATTAGCTGAATGTCGATCGACTGATTGACAGGCTGTTATAAGCGTTAAATATTTATATTTGATGCTTATACAGTGTAGAACGCACTCTGGATGATGGTTAATTATTTATCGTTGTTATTTTATACATGTGTTGTAGAAAATCCATATAATTAACATTATATGGTAATTGATTGGGCCTCATTCCAGTTTTGAAATAAAACATTTGAAAATAGAAATATGTGAAGCCGTGTTGATTAGATTGACGCCATTTTGATGTAAACGATATTTATATCGATTTTATTCAACTTTCAATGTATATTGAAAGTGATTTCGAAATTTGAAATATATTGAAAATAATCGAAATTTGAATTATATTGAAAATAATCGAAATTCGAATTATATTGAATAGAATTGAATTCGAATTGAATAGAATTGAATTCGAATTGAAATTAAATTGAAAACGAATTGAAATTGAATAGAAATGAATTTGAATTGAATTCGAATTGAAATTGAATAGAATTGAAATTGAATTGAAAACGAATTGAAATTGAATAGAATTGAATTCGAAATGAAATTGAATTTAAAATGATCTGAAATTGAATTAAAAATCGATTTGAATTGAAATCAATTTGAAATGAATTTAAAACGAATTTATAAGGAAAAATTCAATTTTGATTTGAATCTGAAATGAAGTTGAAATCGTTTCGAAAACGAATTTAAAACGATTTATAAAATACGTTTTAAAAGGAAATCGACGAAGTATATAATATATATATTATATATCTAATGGCCTGAATAGAACGCGCTGCGGTAGTTCGTGAATTTCGACCATTGACTTCGAACGGACATTACGGGAGATACGACCGTCGGATCCTCCTAAAACCGGAACCGTTGGTTTCATATCGAAAAGAGCTTTCTAACGTATATTAGAAATTAGAAATCTAATGGTTGGATTTGGAATTATGTCCAAATCAAATTTAGAAAAGGTCGTTGTAAGTGCAGTTCGATGGCCGTTGATGGAAATCGACTGTACGGGCCTTGATAAAATTATTAAAAATATCAATAATTTGTGTAAAATCATAAGAAATGATTTAGGAAGAATTGGGATGAAAAACTCCATATTTGAAAAGATAAAAATAGATTTTTATCGAAATGAACTAATTTTGAACTAGAATAATAATTTATTTATTTTTAAAATAAATAAATTGGATTTGAAATGGTTTTGAAAATAACCAGAATTTCCAATAATTGCATTGGAATGGATTTGAATCGAAATTGTCTTCGGAATATTTCGATGTTGGATTTCGTGATTATACAGATATTGTTATGGAAATTTGAAAGATGTATAAATATCGTTATTTCCAATACGATATTTGTTGGTCGTAGAATTTGATATTGAATATAAGCCGATATATTTTCTATTCAGAGCCTGGTATTTAATATCAAATTTGATTTGGGTGTATCGTGAATGCTGTCTTCATTAACACTATTCTTAAGCCCAGTTGAGAAAAAAAGATTAAATCCTTTTATTTAGATTTAATGAAGTGTACCAATTAAATGATATTTAATTGGAATTGATATGGAATTGAAATGGAATGTGATTTTGGGTTTATCGTGAACTGTGTTTTAAATGACACTGATTCTTTAACCCAAATAAAGATTAAAACTTAGTGGAGTTTTAATGAATCTTTAATTAGATTGAAAAAAGATCGAGAATGGATTATCACCAGTTTTTCTGCAGGCGATAGTTAAATCTTTAACTAGATTTGAACGTGAAATGGTAATTGAATTTACCGATAACACCGTGGTGTTAGATATGAAGTATTACCAGTTTTACTTCATGGGATGAATAGGTTGGGATTGGGAAATAAAATAAATGATCACTTCGGTGTGGTTCGCTAATCCCGACTAGTTTGAATTGATATTCAAAAGTAGATTAAAGAATAAATTTAATGGATTTATCTTTGATAAAATTAATGGGAACCTTTCCCTAAGAATGTGAAATTTAGAAACTAACTGTCGGTTAGCTGAGAAGAATGGTTCCCTGGGTATTGATCTGATGTTGGTTTCAGCCCTCGGGGTTAATATTTGGGGAATTATTCTCTTGCTAATTTACGGTTAGTGACTGATGAATTGGAATGAGGCATATGTTGTGTTTGTGTAACACTTGTTTATTATATACACGAGTTATTCGGAAAGACCGGGTTTATCCCATTCTGAATAACTGATACGACGATAAGTCGAAGATGAAGACGGTGGTCGAAGACCTAAAATCTTCACGTCGTTTGGGCGATTACTGATGATCTTGATTGGGCCGTACACCCAAGAGGAGGGAATCAGTTAGTGGTCGTCCAGACGTACTTGGAGATCGATGGATATGCGGGGTACTAGGTGCCTCCGGTTTCGTTCAGACCCAGAACGGACTTGTAAATGGACTGTGTGTCTGACATAAGATTTCATTCTATGTGATTGATATCGGTTGCATGGAGTGGTTTTCCTGTGTGGCATGCTAAGATGCAAATGATCAAGGCTTCTGTTGAAAAGCAAAGTCTTGTGGTGATGATCAAAGCACCGCCTGTGTGGCGTAGCTTTGTGTAACGTTGATTCGCGAGCCTTACACCCCGGTGTGAACCAAAAATGGGAGACGGACCGTAGGGACGGCATGCGTTTTCTTCTAGCTAGGAGTGGCTTCAGTGCTTGAACTGGCTGACGAGTTTGACTCATGTGGTTGTTGGAATTGGAGGCGCCTCGGTTTGATCGGACGATCTGAGTCCGATGGAGTCATTCGTTGGCTCATTTACGCCCCAAAGGGCGGGGAAAAGTAGTGTTCTGGCATAATAATCCACATCGGTGGACCGGCCCTGACGATCCAAGGCTTGCCTGCGCGCTTGCCTGAGACTCGGGCTAGAAAGTCTCGAATTCGGTAGAGGACTGTCTTTTGCCTCGGTTCACATATGGAAATCCATCTTCCAAATACGTGACATTTGTGGTTTTGACTGTAGAGCCTAGTATGGCGACATGATATATGGTACCCATGCCTTCTATGATTGATATTTATGATTGAAATTGTTTTAACACTATACACTTATAGTAATGATAAAACATGAAATTTATCGTATCAAGCATTCCTTGGCTATTATAAGGTAAAACCCTATCCTCCGGCTTGCGTTGCATTGTGTGATGGGACCTGAGTCTTATAATAGCTTCATTGTTCTTTATTTAGCATTGGGCTGTTTGTTTTATGCACTGGTGTTCTTGGAAGGAAACTCGTTCCGTGTTATACGGCGTGGTCCCTTGATTTAGCTAACTTTAAAATAAAGATTAATAACTGTTTTAGTTCTCACACCAGTCCCATGACTGATGTAACACCCCACCTCCGCCAGGGTGACTCTTGCAAGCACTCTGACTTTGGAGGGGCATTTGAATCAGGTAAACATGCATAATGATATATCAAGGCAGAACAAGAACATATGTATATATATGAACAGAGTAAATAACATAGATAAAACAGTGGAAGATTTTAAACCATTTCAAAACAAGTCTGGTACATCATAGCTTTCCAAATAAACAAGTCTAGACAAAACAACATCAACTGAAAACTGAAATACATAAGTACTAATCCCCAAAAGAAGTGATAGCCATAGCTAGCTTCATGTCAAACCGTACATGAGCTAAATCCCACAAGCAAGCGATCAGAAATCCAAGCTAAGCTCCAATATTCCCTCCCTGAGAACCTGGGGGGGGGGGGGGGGGGACGGAAGAAAAGAGGCGAAAGAAAACAGGTCAGTCAAAAAGACTGAGTAAGCCCTACTACAATCAATGTAAACTGATAAAGTTAACTGGCATGAGCAGCAGGTATGATCATAAGGATACTAGCATGATGATATACTAACAAGGTAGATAAAGGTGTCATCGCATAATCAGGTTTAAGGTTTTGCACCACAAATGTACTAGCAAACTAACATGACTGGAATAAACAAGTATTGATCCCTTGGCCCATGCTTTGGCCCAATAACATGAAATGACCCTAATACAAGGTCCAACCAAATGGTCTAGTCGATCGGCTCCCTAAGCCTAACTCGTCACGTGTTGGTGTCAATACGGCCTAAACATAATTGTAGTCGAACTGTGCCGGGTCCACCCTTCGGGTGTATCAAGCCCTAGGGTGCCAACCCCTTGGACACCATAAACATGAGTGCACAGTCTCGATCTACTGGTACCCATGGGTGACTTCTCCAAATACGGACTACGTGCACGACCATAGTCCGTCCGGAACTACATCGGCGTACCACCCGGCCGTCGTTTATTTGGTCGCTTACCTCCAGCCCAGTAATCGTGCCCCCTCCCTAGCCTAGCCCCTAGGGCCTTAATAATACAAATTTTGGGGTTACTGCGGAGTGGGCCCCACATTGCTAGTATTTTCTAGTGGGTTAAGTACGGTTTAACCCTCTTGATAATCATGGCTTAACTTGGTTAAGTGTAACGATGAGTTCACGACTCAACCCTGATTAATCTCCCACGCACAAATTGGTTAAGTATTAAGTGGACCATGACTTAACCCTAATCACGAGGCATTAATTAATTTAATGCGCCTTAACCTCTCACATTAGACCTTGTTGTGGTTACTAGTTAAGCCGGGCGGGTCCGGGTAGCTTTACACCACAACTTGGTCTAACCTCGGGTTCAAGGTACAACATGGCCAACTTCTCACATTGGGTCCTATTGTTTGTAGCAACTAGTTAAGCCGGTCGGTTCCGGGCAGGTTTACGCCACAAACTCAACCCAACCTCGAGTTGGTCACACTTATCTTTTCTAAGTGTCATGTCCATCATGTTTCCAAAACATGTTACAAATTTTCAAGCAATTGGGTAGACCTAACTTAATAGGTGTAACACCCCCACATCCGTTAGTGTCACTCACAAAGGGAATGCACTAAGTTCTGTGGAGCATTATGGGTAAAAGATGCAGATAAATTACAAGACAGACAAACATTAAACAGCGGAAAATAAAACTTTGCTTTATTGACAAAATAATTTGTACAAGGTTCCTTTACAATATCAGAGTATCAACTGTCTTTACAAAATAAAGAAGCATAAAATACATTTATATTCCCCAATGTAACAAAAGCCAGCCATAGCAATCCAAAGCCGATGCATCCAAGATTCTTCAAGCTTGGAAAGAGAAATCATCCCAAAACAAATCTGAGCTATCCTATTTCCTCCTTAACAACCTGGGGGGGAGAACGGAAGAAAGAAGACGAAAGAAAAACAGAGTCAGACATAAAGCCTGAGTAAGTTCAGTAACTTCTAGCATGTGAACATGGAAAACAAAACGACATGAATTAACTGAATACAAGATTACACCATGACGATAGGGTCAACAAGATTAGACAAGGTAGTCACAAGATATGCTAAGATAAACTGGATACGCTCTAATACTTTCGCTGCTTCACTATTTACTTGTTATACTGGTTTCTATATCTCTGCACCGCCTAACTAGTGTTTCAACTAGTAACGATAACGTGATCCCAATCCCTGTATTTTCCATCGCCTTCAGGCATCCATTTATTAGTTGTTACCTAGATCTAATCTAGGGTTTTCTATCCACTGCTTTCTAGATTTAACTATAGTTTTACGCTATCTGCTGAACGCTTTTCGAGTTCAGGGTTTATGCCACCTAGTCCAACTAGGGATTACGCTACCTATCGAACAATGCCCCCAAGTCTAGGACACACTACCTAGAGTGGTATATGTTCCTAGGCTTCCCCACGTATGTATCGCGAATCGTTATCGCTTGTCTAGATGCACATGTCCTGTAATGTGCGATCCGAGTCCTGTGACAGGGCAAATCAAGGAATACAGAACTCGGTCGGGAGCTTTCGGATATCTGCCGATGCAGATGCTAAGGTCTGTTTTTATTCCAGTGGCTATGGTCCCACTTGACCCCTCCCTCAACTAATGAAAGGCACACCTTGTAAAATGAGAACTATACGCCGGCCCCCGGTGCCCCACTATCCTATGGCCATCCGCAACCATAACTAGATAGCAAGTCTATGGTCTTTTGGAGTCCTCCGCCTTTCCGCTTCACGTATCTCGATTGACTCAAGATGGATGGTAGACGACAAGTTGCTATCATAGGGCTACCGTCTTCTCGCCGAATCACGCTGGTCCATCCTAGTCTTTAGGTTGCCACATATATATATTGCAACCAAGGCATACCCTCGGTTCTTCTAACGCAGACCTTAACCTCTGTGAGCCCAGGATGATCATCTGCAGCCCCACAGAGGGATACCAAGAGTACCCTCACGTCCCCTCGAAGCCTCGGGCTTCGTAACCCAATTCGTTGGAGCCTTCTTAAAACCAGATGGATGTCTGCTCCTTCGTGTTATACTAAGAATTACTACTTAGTTCTACTAACTAAGGTTTACCACTTAGTTTCCAAATTCCTTGTTTTTTTAACTAAGTTTTACTACTTAGTCCCTTTTTCAACTGAGGTCTACTACTTAGTTTTCTTTCTCGCCAGGTTGGGTTGGTTAAGTGTATTTAGTCGATTCAAGCTATCTTAACCCTCTTCCCTTATCCTATTACACTGGTTAAGTGTTATCCCTTCATGCTTTTTACTTAACCCTATTCATTTATCATATTCTGATGGTTAAGCGTTCAAGTTTACTTAACCCTATGGTCTAGTCCAGTTAACATATTAATTTGGCTAAGTGTATTACTTAAACCCAACCTCTAGTCTAATTAACATGTTAAATTGGCTAAGTGTATTAACTTTACTTAACCCCACCTTCTAGTCTAGTCAACATGTTAATTTGGCTAAGTATTCCCATGGACTTAACCCTCCCATTCTAGCTTTAACTGTGCTAAGTTGGTTAAGTGTTCCTTAACCTTCCCATTCTAGCTTAACCGTGTTAGGTTGGTTAAGTGTTCCTATAGACTTAACTCTCCCATTCTTGTTCTAGCTTTAATTAATAAATTAAAGCCGCAACCTCTCACATTAGACAGATATTGCTGCGGTTACTGGATGTGCCGGTCGGTTCCGGGCAGGTTTACACCGCAACTCAGTCTAACCTCGGGTTAGGCATATTCATGTTTTCTAAGTTCAAAGGGTTTTTGATTAATTTCCAAATCTGGTTTTGAAAATAACCATCCCGTCCTTCGGATCAGTTAGGGATATCCAGGGAGGGCAGGAAACTTGTATTTTCCAAACCCAAGCCTAGACACTATCCTCTCTGTCACCCTAGAACCTTCTGGTCTATGTGTTATAAAAAGGGATGTTATCAAAATACTTTTCTTTTGTTTATAAATTGTTAACAATTTATTTCAAAAGCCCATTTCCCCTTTTTAGACAAATTTGGCCTATATTTATTTGTCAAGACTACTAGTATACTTATATTCTAGGCCCAAGTCCTAACCCAACATGCAGTTTAGGCCATTTCCTATTTCATTGCCGAAACTAGATTAAATATCCTAGTTTATAATTTATGGCCAAAACTTAACCAAGTTACATATTTTGTGGTAAATGAACAATTTAACATTTATGACGAATTCTATAAGTAAATTACTCCTAATTTACTTATTTCATTACTACTCTTTTAATGTACATTGTCACATTTATTATTATGGTCCATTCTCTCTTATTTATCATATTTATATTTTTTGGTATGTAAATTATACCAAATTTAGTGTCGCTAACCATAATTTATTCTAAACATGACAATTGCTCACAATTATGAATAAATTCAAAATTGTGCTAATATACTTATTCCAAACCAACCTTAATTAACCCAATCTTGGTTTAACTTCCTAATTCACAATTTATGGCAAAACTAGAATTATTTTTCTAGTTTACATTTTATGCCTAAAATTTAGCTTACTTACTAACGCTAAATTTAATATGTCAAAATCACATATTCCCTAATCCATGTCAAATTTCCCCGTTTTCATTTTAATATGCATGTCATAATACATATTCCAAATTATGCCAATTTCCAAGTTTACAATTACGTTCATATTCATTTCCATGTTTTTCCCCAAATCGCATTCCCACCATTCGAATAATCGTGATTCAACCTAGATTATAAATAAATCTAGATTCGTAGATAAAAAGGGAATGAATCAAAATGACAAGAAGGAATAATTGGCATAAAAAGGTTTGGATAACAATGTAGGTTCAAGAATATGGGTAGACCTAACTAAATAGGTAAATTCCCACTGTCTTAAAACCAAAGAATGGGCAAAATAGGTTCAAGAACGTGGGTAGACCTAACTTAATAGGTAAATTCCCACTGTCTTAAAACCAAAGAAAAAACCAAGGAACAGGTAGAATAAAT
Organism: Allium sativum; assembly: GCA_030737875.1. Classification (NCBI taxonomy): domain Eukaryota; kingdom Viridiplantae; phylum Streptophyta; class Magnoliopsida; order Asparagales; family Amaryllidaceae; genus Allium; species Allium sativum. The sequence continues at coordinate 20,731,822 of CM060921.1, read as the reverse complement.
AATTGGGTTTAGACCCAATTTCACAATCACCAAACTAAAACAATATTTTCCTAATCATGAATCATGGGTGTCAAAATCACAATTGTCCTCATTATGTCATAAGCAATAGTTTATGTCTAATTCAAAGGCTTATGTTCTTAGTCATAAGTAATGTCCATGGTCATAGGCAATATAGGCGATGTTCATAGTCCAAAAGGGAAAATAATTCCCATAGTCCTAAGTCATTGTCATAGGCAATGTTTATATGACCCAAAATCAAAGGCTTATGTCATAGTCCAAAGGCATATGCTTTCAAAGGCCACAGTTCTATAGTCATAGTCACGGTTACAGTCTTATTTGTCCTCGAATCATAACAGTTCTTAATTCAGTCCAAGAGTATAAACACAGATTCAAAGAGAGAGAGACTTGGCATATTCCTTTATTCCTTTAATTTCATGTCACAAATAAAACAAAATATTCAGATCTAGAAATAACCAACTTACAGAAAATAGATCTAGAAAAGAAGGAAAGCGTGGCTATGATTCGTGCGTCGTTGCTTGAAACTTGTTTGAGCTAGCCTTTGAATTCTTCACTTGAAACTTTGATTTGAATCCCTCCTTAAAAGTATTTTAGCAGCATCTCCTCGTCTTGAATCATATTTTATTTTATTTATTTAAGAAAATTTAGAAGAGGGGAAGAAGCCATGAATCTTAGCAGCATAAGGATAGAAGAGAATTGGTGCAAAGAGAATGAAGACTAGAGCTGTTTATATAGCTGCTCAAGACCTTATCGTACACGCAGCGCTGAGTCAACATTGAACCTAGTTAAGAAAATAGTCCAGGTACGTAGATGAATCTAGCCAAACCTTATCATACACGCAGTGCTGAGTCAGCATTGGGTCCCACAAGCTATTTTGGCGTAAAAGTTTGATTTTCAAACTTTTGAATTTCTGGAATTTATTTAACTGTTTTATTCACATGAAATATTCTTATATGTATACAAATTCCTCTAACGACCATTTTACGCGTATATATATACGCACAACTTTCATTTTATTTTCAAAATTCAAATGATGTTGCCATATTTCATTGACTGTAGCCTTATCTTGAATTTTATCTTTCGTATACATATATTTTTGTGTATATATATATTTATATTTCTCATATGTATATATATATATTTTCTTTATTTCCTTATACGTACGTTCTTATCCTTTCAAATTTTGAATTTGTATACGTACATATATTTGCATGTTTAGTTGGCCCTCTCTAAAACAATGATAAAAATTATGCCGCCGCCGGGGTTCGAACCCCCGACCTCCATGCTACCAATCCAATGCCTTAACCAACTGAGCTACAGAGGCTTTTGTTAATAAGTCTTAGAACAATAATAATTATTGTTCTCTCCTTACTTCTCTTTTTCATGTTAGTTACAATACTTAAATTAAACAACTGCATGGATCTTTTTCTTTTAATTTTTCTTTTAAAAATTAATTATACTTTAATTTGAGAATCTTAATGTCGCAGAATTACGGGGTGTTACAATAGGTAAATTCCCAATGGGTAGACCTAACTTAATAGGTAAATTCCCAAGCTTATGTTTTTATGTCTTTTAAGTTTACCCAACCCCAAACGCAATCCCATCGCTTACATATCGCAATAGCGCATAAAGGATAGAAAGAGGGAACTTGGCATAATCACGACATAAAGGTGTTGAAGCCACAAGTTCAACATGGTGGCATATGAAATGGACATATGTTCATATACTTGCATATTACATTTTTAGGCCTCAAAAGCATGCATAAACCCAAACTTGGCATATTGGAGATACATGGTGCTAAATGACATGTAGACATGGCCATAAGTTCGCATTTAGCCTCACATGCAAGTTATCATAAGAGATATGATAACTTACATGTTGCCAAAATGCAACCTTTAGCATAAAGCTTGAAGCTTTATGTTCATAAACTCAAGATAAGCTTGCATAACATGATAACATGAACAAAAGGATCAACCCAAACTTGCATAACATAACTCGCATATCATATGACAAACTTGCATATCAAACTTGCATAACATGACATGATGAACTTGCATATCATAGCATGGCATACTTGCATATAAACTTGCATATTACAACATGATAAACTTGCATATCATAGCATAGTAAACTTGCATATAAACTTGCATAAACTTGCATATCATAGCATAGTAAACTTGCATATAAACTTGCATAAACTTGCATATCATAGCATAGTAAACTTGCATATAAACTTGCATAAACTTGCATATCATAGCATAGTAAACTTGCATATAAACTTGCATATCATACATTTAACTTTAGAGTTTAAGTATGAAAGTAGAATAGGGCTTACAATGCTTAAGAAGTCACAAAAAATATGACAAAGCCCTTATGAAATCAATCAAACCCAAAATGCTAGCTCTAACATAAAAACCCTTGAGCCAAAATGATCAAAACTCTTTCTTTATGATGCAAATATAGAAACTTGACTTGAATGCAAGCTAATGATGCTCATACAAGTTTGAAAACTCTTGTATGCATGGAAAATCACTTAGAAATTTATTTAGGAATTGTATGAAGAGAGTGGAGGCCATGAGAGGTAAAATTTTGCCATAGTTTAGTTGTAGGATTGTTTAATGATGATTTAGGGTTAGGTTAGGTCTTATTTATAGATTAGGCAAGTGTTTTAGGCCATAGGATTAAACCCTAGTTGCAATCTCAACCCTTAAAATCGAATCTGGCCCCCAAGCTCAACACAATCTCAAAATGGTGCACCAGGCTAAACAGCCCGGCTGGACCAAGTCGACAGCCAAGTCGACAGGGCTGTCGACTTGGGTCCAACCAAATCGACTCCCAAGTCGACAGGGCTGTCGACTTGGGTGTTCTGGCGGGAATTCTCCCGCCTGGCCCAAACTGACCCAATTTTCAAATTCAAATTTGAATTTGAAATCTGTTTTTGCTTTAGAATTTTCTGAAAACTTCGTTGGGCCTTAATCGGGTCATACGGACTCCGATTTTCGAAAATTCGGACTCTATTTCGCGTATTTTTCCAAGACGAACGCAATGGCATAGCCCGTTTCCCTTGATTCAGATTTATAAATTAAATTCTGCCTCGATTTACGTTATAATAGGTTATTGAAAATACGGGTTGTTACATTCTCCCCTCCTTAATGGATTTCGTCCCCGAAATCTTCAAGTTAGGAAGAACGTATCCTACCATCCAATCATCCATCTACTCAAAACATCATCCACGAGCAATCATTGTCCTTACAAGATTCTAAATGTTGTATGAACATATGCAAAGGTGTGTGTATATGTACTTATCTAATGCAAATATCATCAATGCAACTTATGTTAGTGAAATGAATCCATATGTATGCAATTCCTAACATAATGTATAACATCTATATGTGTGCATATAACATACATCCATATGCAACATCCATGTGATAACACAAAAATTTTCATCCATGAATAAGCATAAACACTCATGCATATGCAATATGAGGAGTGTGTGAGCCGATCTAGTGCCTAACGTGTATAATGCATCCACGAGTAACCACTTGCAAACACTTGCAACCACTTGCAACCATCAAGCATAACATGTTTCAAACACATGTTTCATCCAAAGGGTTTCTACCTAAGGTTCTCATGACAAGATTAACACGATATACTAGATAATCAAGACAAACATGGATAGCAAAAGATATGCTACAAAGAGATCGGGAAGATAAGCAAGATATACTCCTTTTGGATTACAAGAAATCCCTTCCTAATCCAACCCATATTCTATAAAGCCCAAAAGGTTTAGTCAACCTAACGGACCCCTTCAAATCCTGACATGCATTACTAGCAAATAAGTCATACGTCCCGACAGAAATAGGAACGAAAATGGGACCGAGAGGATATACGTAAAAAGATAACATGCGAGTAAGTTCCGCAGGAAAACAAGGATCAAGGATATACTCTTAGAAAGAGATATGATGCGCGTATCTAGCCTTCAATCTTCTAAGTCACGTTTCCTTGAGCTTAACTCCACTGTGCTTTGACCGTCTTTTACCTCATGATTTCTTAGCTTCTTAACTCTTATTTCCAAATATGAGTTGGAACCCATTTCATTGTCGCCTCTCGTCTTCCTCTTTCACTTACTCTTCTATCATTCTTGGCTTAAACATAACTATGACCTCATGGTTTCATGCAAACTCTCCAAAATTCACTAGTGAATCCTGGATCTCGTTTACTTACCATAAGGTATTCCACGCAGCAGAACTCTTCTTGAAAATACCAATCCACGTTGCCAATGAACCATCCGCCTGCGAATGATAGGCCGTGCTTAGATTCAGTCGCTTGCCCACGACTTCCCGTAGACTATCCCAAAGCTGGCTAGTGAGTCATGGTCACTAACTATACTTTTAGGGAACCTCGTGCAACCGCTTTATTTCTTGAAAGTAAACTGTCGCTAGTTATGATGCAGTCCTTTCGCTCTTTACCGGAGTGAAATAAGCACTCTTCGTGAGTCTACCTACTATGACCCACATGCTCTTATTCCCTTTCTTGATCTAGGCAGTCCATCCACGAAATCCTTCGTGACGCTTTTCCCCCTTCCATTGCGGGGACCTCCAATGGATATAACAGCCCACCGGGCTTCTATGACTCGGCCTTTAATCTGTTGGCACAACATGCACCTTGGGACAAACTCGGCCACCTCCTCGGGTGAGGTGCATCTTCAAGAACCTTCTTTCTCTCATCGCGTCTTAGCCATCCCTTGTCATCTATAGCGAGGTGACTTACCATCTCGCCTCGAGTCGACTTGTCCATGATCTCGACTAACTGCGGGTCTTCTTTCTGTGAAGTCCCTACTTGATCCAGAAGGGTAGGTCTAAACTCAAGGGACGCTTACTAACTAACTAAACTGAGAGAACTTCTTACTTCGGTTGCATTCCTTGGAGTCTTCCAATCCTGAACTGCAACTTCCTTAGCGGATCCACCGCTAAGCCTTGCTTAGAAACTATGTGCCCAAGAAATCTAACTCCCTTTTCTCCAAAATGACATTTGGAGGACTTGGCTTTCAACTGATGCGCTCTAAGCATATCCATTACCTCCACGAGATGCCTTACGTGCTCTTCCTCATCCTTAGAGACGATCAGAATATCATCTACGAAGACCACGACAAACTTGTTCAAGAACTCCCTAAACACCCTACTCATCAAGTCCACGAAGTTGGCGGGTGCATTAGTCAAACCGAATAGCATGACCAACCATTCTAAGAATCCATCCAGAGTTCTGAATGCAGTCTTGTCTATATTATCCTCAGCTACTCTGAGCTGATGGAATCCAGTAACAAGATCAAGAGAAAACAGATGTTCCTACAAGCTGATCAAACAAATCATCGATCCTTGGCAATGGTTGTCTATTCTCTTCGTTTAACTCATGATAATCAACACAAAGTCGAAGAGAACCATCTGCCTTGGTAGTAAATACTACAGGCGCCCCCCATTCAGATATACTTCATCTGATGAAGTTCTTCTCAAGCAACTCCTTGACTTGCTTTCTTAACTCTCATCCTGCGGGGCCATGTGCCTTACCGGCCACGAAACTTTCTTGGCATTATCAACCAGATAAATGCGGAAATCTATCTCTCGTTTAGGGGTAACCCCCTTCACTTCACCCAAGATATCAGGATATTCTCGGACCACCCTCACCGATTACAAACTATCGATAGACGAGTTGAGGGATTCAAGATAACACAACATGACGGGACTCATAGGGTTACTAGAAATTTTTAGGGTATTACCGAGGCGAGTCATGAGCCTCACCACCCTATGCTCAAAAATCAAGAATGGCTCCCAAAACTGGACAACCCATCCATGCCCAAAATCAACCCATACCCCATGAAACCGAGAATATAAGCATCACACGAGAATTCAAATCCACCTAGATAATAAACAAATGGGCGGAACCCCCAATTGGATTTGAAACACACACGGGATCATTAACTAGACTAGTACTTAGGTGCAAACTATCAACAAGATCAGATGGGATAAAGCTATGCGATGCACCAGAATCAAACAAGGTACGAACTGGGAAAATCAGAAATATATACAAGACTTTCAACAGAAATACTACCTCGATTGGGAACTGGAGCGGTATTGAGAGCATTAACTTGCCCTCCCAAAGGTCCAGCACGCTGAGTCTGACCCTGGCCTTGCCCTCGCTTCTTCGGGCAATCCCTAGTGAAGTGTCCAAACTCACCACAATGAAAGCATTCGCCATTCTTCCTTTTCCTCTTCTTACATTCCTTAATAAGATGCCCAACTAACCCGCAATAATAGCACTTTCCCTTTTTGTTATTGCCCTTGTTGTTGTTCCCCTTGTTGCCTTGACTCTTGTTCTTGTTCTTATTACCTTGACTGCTCTGACCGCTTGGATTACCCTGATTTCCTTTCCACTGGGAATCAGTCTTCTTGGCTTGAGTACCATTCATCTTGATCTCTTTCTTGTCACTCCTATTCCCTTCATTGAGTAGGGCCATATTCACCAAACTTTCGAAAGTTTCCCCCAAGGGTATATGAGTCATGGCTAAACCATGTAATGGCTCGTTTAATCCTAGAGCAAAGGATAGGGCCTTCTTCGGAGCTGTGTTGACCAAGTCTAAACCAACCCGAGCCAGTTGATTAAACTTATCTATGTATTCCCTAATAGACATGTCCCCTTGCTTCAGTGATAGGAACCTTAGTCCAAACTTTCCCCGAATGTCATCCCAAGTCTCCATTGGCCTAGTAGCGGTGGAGACCACCCACCAACGTGCAGCGTCTTCCTTTAGCAACCACACTGCTAATAAAACCTTCCTACGGTCATCTATATCAAAGAAGGCAAAAAGATCTTCGGTTTCTTTCAACCAATTCCTTGCCTCTACATAAGTCTCGGTTCCAAAGAAATTCTTGCAACCCATCGCCTTAAAATCTTGGCAAATCTTTGCGAAGTCAGTTTGAGGATGCTGAGGGGGAGGAGGAAGAGGAACCTCAGCGACAGGAGGAGGAGGAACATTGACTACCGGAGGAGGAGGAACATTAACAACTGGAGGAGGAGGAGGAGGGACATCTGCGGGGCCGGCTTCGGTCGCCCTAGCCTCCAAAAGTCTCCTATACCAAATAGGTACGTGCACTCCCTCCGGAATAGCAAAGTTATCGGCCATACTGAAAACGAAGAAAAAGACAGATTCAGAATGGCAAAAAAAACGAAGGAATTTTGCTAATGGCATTTTGGGGAATAGCCTTTAAAATAAACTAGACTTTTCTTTGGAAAATACTTTATACTTGGTTTTGAAAATAGTTTTCCAAAAGTTTTCTAAAAACCTCTTTTTTTTTTGTTCCTTCTCGTAAACCATATGCTCTGATACCAAATGTAACACCCCACCTCCGCCAGGGTGACTCTTGCAAGCACTTTGACTTTGGAGGGGCGTTTGAATCAGGTAAACATGCATAATGATATATCAAGGCAGAACAAGAACATATGTATATATATGAACAGAGTAAATAACATAGATAAAACAGCGGAAGATTTTAAACCATTTCAAAACAAGTCTGGTACACCATAGCTTTCCAAATAAACAAGTCTAGACAAAACAACATCAAATGAAAACTGAAATACATAAGTACTAATCCCCAAAAGAAGTGATAGCCATAGCTAGCTTCATGTCAAACCGTACATGAGCTAAATCCCACAAGCAAGCGGTCAGAAATCCAAGCTAAGCTCCAATATTCCCTCCCTGAGAACCGGGGGGGGGGGGGGGGAACGGAAGAAAAGAGGCGAAAGAAAACAGGTCAGTCAAAAAGACTGAGTAAGCCCTACTACAATCAATGTAAACTGATAAAGTTAACTTGCATGAGCAGCAGGTATGATCATAAGGATACTAGCATGATGATATACTAACAAGGTAGATAAAGGTGTCATCGCATAATCAGGTTTAAGGTTTTGCACCACAAGTGTACTAGCAGACTAACATGACTGGAATAAACAAGTATTGATCCCTTGGCCCATGCTTTGGCCCAATAACATGAAATGACCCTAATACAAGGTCCAACCAAACGGTCTAGTCGATCGGCTCCCTAAGCCTAACTCGTCACGTGTTGGTGTCAATACGGCCTAAACATAATTGTAGTCGAACTGTGCCGGGTCCACCCTTCGGGTGTATCAAGCCCTAGGGTGCCAACCCCTTGGACACCATAAACATGAGTGCATAGTCTCGATCTACTGGTACCCATGGGTGACTTCTCCAAATACGGACTACGTGCACGACCATAGTCCGTCCGGAACTACATCGGCGTACCACCCGGCCGTCGTTTATTTGGTCGCTTACCTCCAGCCCAGTAATCGTGCCCCCTCCCTAGCCTAGCCCCTAGGGCCTTAATGATACAAATTTTGGGGTTACTGAGGAGTGGGCCCCCCATTGCTAGTATTTTCTACTGGGTTAAGTACGGTTTAACCCTCTTGATAATCATGGCTTAACTTGGTTAAGTGTAACGATGAGTTCACGACTCAACCCTGATTAATCTCCCGCGCTCAAATTGGTTAAGTATTAAGTGGACCATGACTTAACCCTAATCACGAGGCATTAATTAATTTAATGCGCCTTAACCTCTCACATTAGACCTTGTTGTGGTTACTAGTTAAGCCGGGCGGGTCCGGGTAGCTTTACACCACAACTTGGTCTAACCTCGGGTTCAAGGTACAACATGGCCAACTTCTCACATTGGGTCCTATTGTTTGTAGCAACTAGTTAAGTCGGTCGGTTCCGGGTAGGTTTACGCTACAAACTCAACCCAATCTCGAGTTGGTCACACTTATCTTTTCTAAGTGTCATGTCCATCATGTTTCCGAAACATGTTACAAATTTTCAAGCAATTGGGTAGACCTAACTTAATAGGTAAATTCCCAATGGGTAGACCTAACTTAATAGGTAAATTCCCAAACTTATGTTTTTATGTCTTTTAAGTTTACCCAACCCCAAACGCAATCCCATCGCTTACATATCGCAATAGCGCATAAAGGATAGAAAGAGGGAACTTGGCATAATCACGACATAAAGGTGTTGAAGCCACAAGTTCAACATGGTGGCATATGAAATGGACATATGTTCATATACTTGCATATTACATTTTTAGGCCTCAAAAGCATGCATAAACCCAAACTTGGCATATTGGAGATACATGGTGCTAAATGACATGTAGACATGGCCATAAGTTCGCATTTAGCCTCACATGCAAGTTATCATAAGAGATATGATAACTTACATGTTGCCAAAATGCAACCTTTAGCATAAAGCTTGAAGCTTTATGTTCATAAACTCAAGATAAGCTTGCATAACATGATAACATGAACAAAATGATCAACCCAAACTTGCATAACATAACTCGCATATCATATGACAAACTTGCATATCAAACTTGCATAACATGACATGATGAACTTGCATATCATAGCATGGCATACTTGCATATAAACTTGCATATTACAACATGATAAACTTGCATATCATAACATAGTAAACTTGCATATAAACTTGCATAAACTTGCATATCATAGCATAGTAAACTTGCATATAAACTTGCATAAACTTGCATATCATAGCATAGTAAACTTGCATATAAACTTGCATAAACTTGCATATCATAGCATAGTAAACTTGCATATCATACATTTAACTTTAGAGTTTAAGTATGAAAGTAGAATAGGGCTTACAATGCTTAAGAAGTCACAAAAAATATGACAAAGCCCTTATGAAATCAATCAAACCCAAAATGCTAGCTCTAACATAAAAACCCTTGAGCCAAAATGATCAAAACTCTTTCTTTATGATGCAAATATAGAAACTTGACTTGAATGCAAGCTAATGATGCTCATACAAGTTTGAAAACACTTGTATGCATGGAAAATCACTTAGAAATTTATTTAGGAATTGTATGAAGAGAGTGGAGGCCATGAGAGGTAAAATTTTGCCATAGTTTAGTTGTAGGATTGTTTAATGATGATTTAGGGTTAGGTTAGGGTCTTATTTATAGATTAGGAAAGTGTTTTAGGCCATAGGATTAAACCCTAGTTGCAATCTCAACCCTTAAAATCGAATCTGGCCCCCAAGCTCAACACAATCTCAAAATGGTGCACCAGGCTAAACAGCCCGGCTGGACCAAGTCGACAGCCAAGTCGACAGGGCTGTCGACTTGGGTCCAACCAAGTCGACTCCCAAGTCGACAGGGCTGTCGACTTGGGTGTTCTGGCGGGAATTCTCCCGCCTGGCCCAAACTGGCCCAATTTTCAAATTCAGACTTGAATTTGAAATCAGTTTTTGCTTTAGAATTTTCTGAAAACTTCGTTGGGCCTTAATCGGGTCATACGGACTCCGATTTTCGAAAACTCGGACTCTATTTCGCGTATTTTTCCGAGACGAACGCAATGGCAAAGCACGTTTCCCTTGATTCAGATTTATAAATTAAATTCTGCCTCGATTTACGTTACAATAGGTTATTGAAAATACGGGTTGTTACAACTGACCTGGAGTTTATTGTTTTAACCTAAACTCTGGGTGCCCTTATTTTGACATGGGCAGCTAGTAGTTTTGGTTTTGCAGATTTATATTCACAGGGTCCTGATTTACAGCTGGAACGATACCCGGAAAGCTTTGTATCCGCGTATTACTTCTAGTTGTGTATTGTATTATTTTCCGCTGCTATGTAATGTATTGTAATCTTTGATATTTATCAAATGTATTTTATTTGTTTATGCTTTGTATATTCTTGTATTCTGATGGAATTGTTGTAATATACAATGAAATGTTCTTTTGTCTGCGTTCGTTTGTGTGTTGTTCTCGAACTATCCGTGCTTTCCTTGCCGGGGAAGTGATGGGTTTTTACATTTGGTATCAGAGCTTTGGTTTACAAAGCTCAGAGAACAAGACACATTAGAACCATACGAAAGAATTCATCAGATATTGGATTAGTAATATCCAATGAGAATGACTCGTTAGAGATGGGATCAGGGGTATCCTAGAACGAGTGTGAAGAGTATATTTTTAAAATGAAAACAATTTTTGTTTTGAAAATTTAAATCAATTATTCGTATTTGATTATTTATTTGTATTGATTTGGACAATCCAGTATATAAAGATTTTGCGTATATGTCTGATCCACGTGTATTTGAAATTTTAATATACTGGATAGATATAAAATTACACTCTAGTCGCCCGGGGATAATTCTAAGGACGATGCATCATCATCAGGATTTATGTTCGAGTGACGAAAGTGGGATTTATATATATTTCCAATTGACTGGTGTGAGAACCGAAATTAGATAGGGCTTATTCCTGTGATTTGGCATCAAAAATATGAATTTTGACTATATATCAAAATTATGAATTTGAAACGTTAATCAACAAATTGATTGCTGATTGTGTTGTTTGATTATTAGTTGATTAATTAGAATGTTGAACCTTTAGCCAAATTGAACCAAATAGTAAACTGTATTGAAAATTAGTCGCATTTGCATGCATATATATGTATATCCATTGAACAGGTCATAACAAGGAGACTAGAGAAGAGGAATAAAATTGTTTGCCCGACAAATAGGTACATGTTTATTGCATTTCTTGAGTTTTGGGTGATTTTATGAGCCGATTGGCTTTTTCTTTTTCTTTTGGATTGAACAAGGCCATGGGAGGCTATATGAAATATCCCGAAGTCCCCGGTGCAGGGGAGGTTATGGCGAAATTTTTCGAAAATTTAGGGTGTTAGCCAAATTTTTGAAAAATTTGAAAAGTTTTTACTGAAAAGTTGAAGAACTTAAGCCGTAAGGAAAATAAAGAAAGTTGAGTTGATTTGTTAAACAACTTTCAGCTTCGTTCCTTTTCGGGGACGAAAAGTTTTAAGTGGGGGAGATTGTAATAACCCAGAAATTCGAGCCAATTTAAAATTTTTATTTTTGGCAATTTTAGCGATTTTGAATATTTAAAATGGAATATTTTAAATAATAACGATGAGAAATTTATTTTGAATAGAATTAGAACGTATATATTTATATAGATCGTCATTAGAATAAAAATATTTATTTATATATATAAAAGGAATTGAAAATGGCGCGGTAGTTCGATAATTCGATTTCAAATTTCAGTTTATTTGTACAGGATTCAAAATAAACCGGATTTAAGTGAAACCAAAAATATTAGAATCTATTTGTGAATATCTTTCCCACGAATCTGAAAAATCAAAATTTCATAGCGGGAATCAAAAGATATGCCCAGTTGAAAATTCAGAATAGTCGCTATGGAATTCTGGCCCTTAAAAATGGAAATTTTGCAAACGACCTCGGTTTTCGACGAAACCACTTTTGTTGGATCCGTGATGTCAAGTTATTGCAAGGTTTCAAATTTCGTAATTTTTTGAATCAATATGTGAGCGTGGCAAAGGAAAACGCGTTTGACCAGTTTTAGTTGATTTTAATCGACTGGAAAATGACCATTTTTCCAACGGTCTCAGAATTCGACGAAACTAGTTTTGTTAGGACCGTATCGTCAATACGAAGCTAGAAAACATTTTTCTGGAATTTTTCGAGTTAGTATGTGACCCCGGTAAATTGAAATGCACGTTCAAATTCAATATATAGAGTTATATGTTGATTTCGACGAAAACTGATCGAATCAGCTTACGATACATATCCCATTGTGTTCGGAATGGGGGTAATTAGCTGGGGACGACAGTCAGTGGGTTTGATTTCGAGTCCGAAATTTTAAGTTGCTTTTTGGTGATAAAATAAAATTAAATATATATAAATTATTATATAAACTTCCTTTTACCCCCTCTCCTCCCATACCCGTTGACCATTTCAGTTTTCAAAAAAGAAAAAAAAAGTGAGAAAGGAGATCGACGGGGGAAGGAAGCCGCCGCTTCCACTGTCGGGCCCCCCCTATCGCAGCGCCTCCACAGGCGGTGCCCCCTCACCCTCTCCTCCATCTGCTCTCGCGACGCTCTCCCTTCTTCTTTTCCGCGTTGAAATCCCCTTCCCAAAATCGATTTGCTTCGGTCACGCTCGCGCCCTTCTGCCTTGTCGAACCCCCCTTCAAACCCGCTACGCCTCCATCCCCTCTCCCCCCACGCTGCAGCGCCACCCTGGGTCCATGCCCTAACCACCTCCGGCCACGCTAGGCCTGCCGCCACCGCTGAAATGACCCCCGATGCCACATCCCCTCCTTTACCCTCCTCCATCCGAAAATTGTAAGTACTTTATTTATTTATTTAAATTGATAGTAATTTTTAGTTTTGGTATAACTTTAAAGATATAAAGCTATAGTTTTTATGAATACAAAGTGATGATTTTTAACACGTGAAAGATCGAATTTTTATAGGGTTAAAGATCGAATTTTTAATAAGGAAAAGAAATGATTTTTGATCTTATAAAAATGAGATTTGTTAAAGAGTAAAAATATATAATTTTTATTATATATAGAGATTAAAAATATGATTTTTATATTATAAAGAAGGTAAAAATATAATTTTTATAATATAGAAAAGTTAAAAATATAATTTTTATACTAGTGGCATAATAAAAATATGATTTTTACTTAGGTAGAGTATTAAAAGTATGGTTTTTGTTAAAGTAGAAATATAAAAATATAATTTTTATATTTGTTTTTAGCATATAAAGATTAGATCTTTATTGATATGAGCAAGGATATAAAAATATAATTTTTATCATGTGAAGTGGAAGATAAAAATTCGATTTTTATATACTAGAAGTAGCGATAAAAAATCGATTTTTATTTATTGAATGAAGCAATAAAGATATAATTTTTATTTGAACAGCGTGAAAAGAACTGCATTGGAATTTCAAACAGATCCGGACGGTTCAGCAGTTCAACAGCAAAGCACGGCGGAGTGGAACCCTCTGTGAGAACTTCTCACTTTTTTAATTTAATTTTCTAGTTAAAAATATATAGTAGGATGCTGACGGTGTTTAGTAGCACCCGACACCCATCGTCCACAGACCATGGATGGCTTGTATGCTTGTTTGTTTGATTTTGATGTGTAGTTGATTGTGTGATGTGATGTGAAATGAAATAAAATATTTTTATAGTTAAAAATAGAATTTTTAACATGTATATGAAATGAAATAGATTAATATAAACAAATCGAACGATTTGTTTATATACACACATTTGACTGATATTGATTGGGACGATAAATTTTACACATCGCCCAACTGCACAAATAAAATCTGTGTTTGATTGTTTGAAAACCCCACACGGGTATTGGGATGATATATGACATACACCAGCCCCAATGATTAGCTGAATGCCGATCGATTGATTGATAGGCTGTTATAAGCGTTAATTATTTATATTTGATGCTTATACAGTGTAGAACGCACTCTGGATGATGGTTAATTATTTATCGTTGTTATTTTATACATGTATTGTAGAAAATCCATATAATTAACATTATATGGTAATTGATTGGGCCCCATTCCAGTTTTGAAATAGAACATTTGAAAATAGAAATATGTGAAGCCGTGTTGATTAGATTGACGCCATTTTGACGTGAACGATATTTATATCGATTTTATTCAACTTTCAATGTATATTGAAAGTGATTTCGAAATTTGAAATATATTGAAAATAATCGAAATTTGAATTATATTGAAAATAATCGAAATTCGAATTATATTGAATAGAATTGAATTCGAATTGAAATTGAATAGAATTGAATTCGAATTGAAATTGAAAATGAATTGAAATTGAATAGAAATGAATTTGAATAGAAATGAATTTGAATTGAATTTGAATTGAATTCGAATTGAAATTGAATAGAATTGAATTCGAATTGAAATTGAATTGAAAACGAATTGAAATTGAATAGAATTGAATTCAAATTGAATTGAAAACGAACTGAAATTGAATTAAAAATCGATTTTAATTGAAATCAATTTGAAATGAATTTAAAACGAATTTATAAGGAAAAATTCAATTTTGATTTGAATCTGAAATGAAGTTGAAATCGTTTCGAAAACGAATTTAAAACGATTTATAAAATACGTTTTAAAAGGAAATTGACGAAGTATATAATATATATATTATATATATATAATGGCCTGAATAGAACGCGCCGCGCTGCGGTAGCTCGTGAATTTCGACCATTGACTTCGAACGGACATTACGGGAGATCCGACCGTCGGATCCTCCTAAAACTGAAACCATTGGGTTCGTATCGAAAAGAGCTTTCTAACGAATATTAGAAATTAGAAATCTAACGGTTAGATTTGGAATTATGTCCAAATCAAATTTATAGAAGGTCGTTGTAAGTGCAGTTCGATGGCCGTTGATGGAAATCGACTGTACGGGCCTTGATAAAATTATTAAAAATATCAATAATTTGTGTTAAATCATAAGAAATGATTTGTGAAGAATTGGGATGAAGAACTCCATATTTGAAAAGATAAAAATAGATTTTTATCGAAATGAACTAGTTTTGAACTAGAATAATAATTTATTTATTTTTAAAATAAATAAATTGGATTTGAAATGGTTTTGAAAATAACCAGAATTTCCAATAATTGCATTGGAATGGATTTGAATCGAAATTGTCGTCGGA
Organism: Allium sativum; assembly: GCA_030737875.1. Taxonomy (NCBI): domain Eukaryota; kingdom Viridiplantae; phylum Streptophyta; class Magnoliopsida; order Asparagales; family Amaryllidaceae; genus Allium; species Allium sativum. Next base: position 20,716,187 of record CM060921.1, on the reverse strand, counting down.
ATATTTCGATGTTGGATTTCGTGATTATACAGATATTGTTATGGAAATTTGAAAGATATATAAATATCATTATTTCCAATACGATATTTGTTGGTCGTAGAATTTGATATTGAATATAAGCCAATATATTTTCTATTCAGAGCCTTGTATTTAATATCAAATGTGATTTGGGTTTGTCGTGAATGGTGTCTTCATTAACACTGTTCTTAAGCCCAGTTGTGAAAAAAAAGATTAAATCTTTTTGTTTAGATTTAATGAAGTGTACCAATTAAATGATATTTAATTGGAATTGAAATGGAATGTGATTTTAGGTTTATCGTGAACCGTGTTTTGAATGACACTGATTCTTTAACCCAAATAAAGATTAAAACTAAGTGGAGTTTTAATGAATCTTTAATTAGATTGAAAAAAGATCGAGAATGGAGTATCACCAGTTATGCTCCAGGCGATAGTTAAATCTTTAACTAGATTTGAATGTGAAATGGTAATTGAATTTACCGATAACACCGTGGTGTTAGATATGAAGTATTACCAGTTTTACTTCATGGGATGAATAGGTTGGGATTGGGAAATAAAATAAATGATCACTTCGGTGTGGTTCACTAATCCCGACTAGTTTGAATTGATATTCAAAAGTAGATTAAAGAATAAATTTAAAGGATTTATCTTTGATAAAATTAATGGGGACCTTTCCCTAAGAATGTGAAATTTAGAAACTAACTGTCGGTTAGCTGAGAAGAATGGTTTCCTGGGTATTGATCTGATGTTGGTTTCGGCATTCGGGGTTAATATTTGGGGAATTATTCTCTTGCTAATTTACGGTTAGTGACTGATGAATTGGAATGAGGCGTATGTTGTGTTTGTATAACACTTGTTTATTATATACGCGAGTTATTCGGAAAGACCGGGTTTATCCCATTCTGAATAACTGATACGACGATAAGTCGAAGACCGAAGGTCTTCACGTCATTTGGGTGATTACTGATGATCTTGATTGGGCCGTACACCCAAGAGGAGGGATTCAGTTAGTGGTCGTCCAGACGTACTTGGAGATCGATGGATATGCGGGGTACTAGGTGCCTCCAGTTTCGTTCAGACCCAGAATGGACTTGTAAATGGACTGTGTGTCTGACATAGGATTTCACTCTATGTGATTGATATCGGTTGCATGGAGTGGTTTGCCTGTGTGGCATGCTAAGATGCAAATGATCAAGGCTTCTGTTGAAAAGCAAAGTCTTGTGGTGATGATCAAAGCACTGCCTGTGTGGCGTAGCTTTGTGTAACGTTGATTCGCGAGCCTTACGCCCCGGTGTGAACCAAAAACGGGAGACGGACCTCAGGGAGGACATGCGTTTTCTTCTAGCTAGGAGTGGCGTCAGTGCTTGAACTGGATGACGAGTTTGACTCATGTGGTTGTTGGAATTGAACGCGCCTCGGTTTGATCGGACGATCCGGGTCCGATGGAGTCATTCGTTGGCTCATTTACGCCCCAAAGGGCGGGGAAACGTAGTGTTCAGGCATAATAATCCACATCGGTGGACCGGCCCTGACGATCCAAGGCTTGCCTGAGACTCGGGCTAGACAGTCTCGAATTCGGTAGAGGACTATCTTTTGCCTCGGTTCACAGATGGAAACCCAACTTCCAAATACGTGACATTTGCGGTTTTGATTGTAGAGCCTAGTATGGCGACATGATATATGGTACCCATGCCGTCTATGATTGATATTTATGATTGAAATTGTTTTAACACTATACACTTATAGTAATGATAAAACATGAAATTTAGCGTATCAAGCATTCTTTGGCTATTATAAGGTAAAACCTTATCCTCCGGCTTGCGTTGCATTGTGTGATGGGACCTGGGTCTTATAATAGCTTCATTGTTCTTTATTTAGCATTGCGCTGTTTGTTTCTTGGGAGGAAACCCATTCCGTGTTATACGACATGGTCCCTTGATTTACCTAACTTTAAAATAAAGATTAATAACTGTTTTAGTTATCACACCAGTCCCATGACTGACCTGGAGTTTATTGTTTTAACCTAAACTCTGGGTGCCCTTATTTTGACACGGGCAACTAGTAGTTTTGGTTTTGCAGATTTATATTCACAGGGTCCTGATTTACAGCTGGAACGATACCCGGAAACTTTGTATCCGCTTATTACTTCTAGTTGTGTGTTGTATTATTTTCCGCTGCTATGTAATGTATTGTAATCTCTGATATTCATCGAATGTATTTTATTTGTTTATGCTCTGTATATTCTTGTATTCTGATGGAATTGTTGTAATATACAATGAAATGTTCTTTTGTCTGCGTTTGTTTGTGTGTTGTTCTCGAACTATCCGCGCTTTCCTTACCGGGGAAGTGATGGGTTTTTACATAACGTGCGCACCAGTGTTAGTTATTCCTAAGGGGAACGAAGAGATGACGGTATACATGGATGCTTGTGGTACCGGACTAGGTGTCGTACTGATGCAAGGAGGTAGGGTTGTAGCTTGTGCTAGTCGGCAACTGAAACAACATGAGAAAAGATATCCTACGCATGATTTGGAATTGGCAGCGATTGTGTTCGCATTAAATAAGTGGAGACATTATCTCTTGGGAGAAAGATTTGAGTTGTTTAGAGATCATAAGTCGTTAAAGTATCTTTTCTCTCAAAAGGATTTAAATCTTCGTCAGCAGAGATGGTTAGAGTTCTTGGCTTCATATGATTTCAATATCGCATACACACCCGGGAAAGGCAATGCGGTGGCTGATGCATTGAGTAGGAGACATGCTAGTTTAGGGGCTATGTTTCTTGAATGGAAGCAATTGTAGTATATCGCGGGATATGATTTCAGACCTAAGTGCGAATTAGATCCAGAAATGTTAGCAATTTTGATGATTATACCGACTTTGATTGGGCGGATTGGCTCCCCTCAGAGGGATGATCCTAACCTACTGGAAATCAATTCCAAGGTGGACATGGGTACCGACGGTGAGGAGATGAACAAGTATTGACTTGATCGAGAAGGATGGCTCCGAAAGAATGGGAGACTAGTTGTACTCAACGTTAATGGATTGAGAGATGAAGTGCTTAGATAGTGTCATCACTCGAAACTGACTATGCATCTCACTGGTAACACGATATATCGAGACATGAAGCAGACATACTACTGGGAAGGGATGAAGAGAAAGACGTGGGGAAGTTTGTATCCAAGTGCATGAACTACCAATTGGTTAAAGCCGAGCAAATGAAGCCCAGTGGTTTGTTACAACCTCTGGAAATTCCCGAAAGGAAATGGGAACAAGTCTCAATGGATTTCATTAATTGTTTACCAATACTAGATCGGGTCATGTTAGTATTTGGGTGATTGTGAATAGGTTGACCAAAAGTGCAAGGTTTATACCGGTCAAGTCAAGTAGAACGACAGCTAAATTAGCAGAACTGTATATGAAGTGGGTAATGAGATTTCATGGAGTACCTAAAGGTATTGTGAGTGACTGAGATCCATTATTTACTAGTGGGTTTTGGAAAAGCTTACAAGAGGCTTTAGGGTCAGAATTACATCTCAGTACCGCATACCATCCTCAAACCGAAGGTCAAACAAAAAGGGTGAATTGTGTATCAGAGGATCACTTGAGAGCTTGTATATTGGATTTGGGGGTTCATGGGATGACCATTGGCATCTGGTTGAGTTCGCATATAATAATAGTTACCAATCCAGTATTGGTATGGCTCCATTTGAAGCTTTGTATGGAAGACCGTGCAACTCACCATCATGTTGGTTTGAAACTGGTGAGAAGTTTGTGCTTGGGCCAGATGTAATAAGTGAAACTTCAGATAAAATCAAGATTATTCAACAGCGAGTGAAGGCTTCCCAAGATAGGCAGAAGAGTTTATGCTGATAAAAAGCAAAGAGATTTGAAATTCTTCGTTGGCGACTTGGTATTCGTCAAGATTTCTTCGTTGAAGAGTGTGATTCGGATTGGTAGGAGAGGTTAGTTAGCACCAAGGTTTGTTGGCCCATTTCCAGTTCTCGAATAAGTTGGGAATTTATCGTATAAAGTTGGATTGTCTGACAAGATGGCGGAAGTTCATGACGTATTTCATGTTTCTCAGTTAGGGAAGTTCGTGCACGATTCTGATATGACTATTTCACTAGATTAGTTGCATGAGATCGAGGTAGAATCCAAGGCAGTTGGGAGTTGCAGGACGATTCGTATTGTCGGACACGATACGAAACAACTTCGAAGGAAAACGGTGGAACTAGTCAAGGTCTAGTGGTGGCGATAATGAGAATGACTGTACTTAGGAAACATAGAAGAGCATAAGGAAGTTATATCCATAACTCTTTGCCTGGTAAGATTTTAAATCACGATATAGTTATTTCCTTGTTAGTAAACCGCATGCTAGGATAAGCTGGCTGTGTTATTGTGTATGTTTGATTTTTTGTAAATGGTTGATAGGCATGCGGGACACCATTGTATCTTCCTTGGTTAAGGAATTTCGAGGGCGAAATTTCTTAAGGGGGGAGAGTGTAACGACTCACATTCTACATATCGGAGGATCGTAGAATATTTATTATATTTTCATGCTAAGTCGTATGGTCGTGTAACTTTGGGAAACGACCATTGGCGTCATTTCCCACCTTTAGATTTTTACTGAATTTTAAATGACCGTTTTATCCCCTAGCGAATCTTGTTTCGCCTATAACTTTTGATTGGTAAGGATTTTTGATCTAAAACCACTTCCATTGGATTCAGATGATGGTTTACCTTTCCGCAGAGTGGTCACAATAATCAAATGGACTTGCCGTCTAGGAGATATGGCTGAAATAAGGTTTGGAAGATGAAAAACAGCTTAATCGGGCTTAATAGGGTGATTAGCAACTAGGCCCATAACCCATTTCAGGATTAGGGTTATGGGGGGGCTGAAAGGAGTTAGAGAATGATCTCTTTTCGTTTTCTCAGCTGCCACAAACATTCCTCTAACCCTAGCAATGGCCTCCGTCTTCTAAATCACTCCCTAATTACATTTTTATCTCTAATCAAGCAAAACTACACCAAATCAAGTCAAATTAGCACCAAATCAGAGATAGAGCTGCTACTATACATAGTAATCTATGCCAAATCAGTTAGAGATTCAAATCTATCATTCATTTATGGCTAAGGTGAGTGGTTAGCATGTTTATTAACTAATTATGGCTAACTAGGGGTGATTTGTGATAATTAGCGAAATTATGATCCAGAAAAATATGTAAAAATTCTAAAATATTATTTTATGTCACTGATATATATTTGGGTTAATTTGGATTAAGTTTGCTAATCCCGGAATTTAGGGGATTAAGAGGAAAATTATGGATTTGGGTATGTTTGATCCTAAATAACACATGTAATTGAAGTTTTAATGTTTTTGGTTGATTCCATATGTTGTTACTACTGTTTGGTATGATCTACGATTGCGTAGTAAAGTTAGAATGGTCGAAAATGCCGTCGAGAGGTGAAAAATGGTTTGCTGGAAAATGGTGCAGGCTATGGGTCGAGCGACCGACCTATAATACCCGACCGACCCAATAACGATGTTCGACCGACCCAAATATGCATGTTTGACCGACCCAAATATGCATGTCCGAACGACCAGGGATGCAATGTTCGACCGACCAGGGATGCAATGTTCTACCGACCAAGGTTGCAATGTTCGAATGACCAGGGTTGCAATGTTCGACCGACCCTATGGAAGATCAATTCCAATCCGACCAAAACCCGAGATGCATATGAAGTTCAAATGAGAAGTGATGGCTCAAAATCCAAATGGGGATCGTTGGGTTAACTTCTAAAGTTGGGCTTTGCTGCGGGACGTGTGCAAAGGGGTTATCGATATCTATAACATTGGTTCACTATTGAGAGGGGGGCATTGATTATGGACCAGTGCGGTGGGTTCAGAGGTTGTATGGAGTCGAACTCCATCAGGGCCTCCAAGGGCAAAGTGCTTAGTGACAGTTGGACGAGGTGGGACTCCGTCATGGCCCCAATAGTTCTGGTGATCAAAGTGGTGGATATCGTATGCTTTACGCACTGAGTAAGAGATGTGAGGATGATTGCTATGTTTGTTGTTTGCTATCACCATGACATGCACACTCCCATTTTTACACTTTATGTTAGTGTTACCTTAGAGTACTGTACATCATGTTGTGCTAACTCTTTGGTTGCAGGTCCAGGTTCAGGTATGATTATATATACCTATTATTGCTTTATTTTGCTGCTATCGCTCATACCAGACTTTTCTCTGACCTAGAGTTTTATTTCTATTCTTATTATTCTGGGTGCTCCTAAACGAGCAGACTTGAGACAGGTTAGGTGGTTATGCACGAGTAACTATCCGGAAACAAGCAGGAGGCTTCCACGTACTATTTATATATATTCTCCCTGTGTTGTTGCTGGTCACTACTTTGGGCATTAGTAGTGTACCTTTTCTATTTTGCTTTAGAGACAGTATTTTGAAGTTGTAATAATGGGTTTGGATCATAAGCTGTATTTTGGATTCCGCTACTCTGATGGATATAATTTAGCTTTTAGCTTATGCACTGTCTCACCAATTTTATATCAAGTTATGTTACTATTATTATTTTTTTCCATACGCTGTGAGATATACTACATGTTCTTGATGATTCATAGTTTCAAATTCCTTTCTTTTGACGACTGTCCCATGCTAGTTGGACATTGGCATAGCGCATTTCGTAGAAATGTTGGCTGGTGCGAGGCGGTTTGTCACATCAGTTTAGGACTAACTTTGAACTTTGAAGAGAAGTTCATTTCTATGGTCTAGAAATTGGTACTGTTTGAGAGGTTTGTCGATTTGAAGTATGGCAGGAGGCCTATCGCTGAGTATGTGACGGAGTTTGAGACTTTATCCAAGTATGCTCGATCGTATAGTGAGTCTCCTTACCAAAAGAATGAGAAGTTTATTATGGCTTTGGACGAGAGTTTGGGGGAGCAATTAATAGACCATATTGACGACCCTTTTGAGAAATTGGTCGAGAAAGCTTTGAGGAAGGAGAGTTTGTTTTCCTCAGAAGGCGGAAGCCGTTGTTGGAGGGTAAGGTGGAAACGAAACCACAACAAGATGGTGGTAATAAGAAAAAGTGGAATGGAAAACGTAAGAAACAACAAGGGAAAAATGGTCAGAAGAAACCTAAGGGAGAGTTTAATTGTTTTAACTGTCAACCGAAGGGCCATCATTCCAATGACTGTAAGAACCCTAAGGTGGAAGGAAAGTGTTATAACTTTGATAAACCTGGGCATGTGAGGAAGAACTGTCCAGAACCACCGAAAGGTAAGAAGATTGTGAAGGATGTGCCATCTTCTTCGAGGGGTCTGACCACGGAGGAGAAGGGAAAATATGTTGTGGTGTAAGGTACACTTTCTGTTAGAGACATTTCAATTTAAGTTTTGTTTGATACAGGAGCATAACATTCTTTTATTTGTAATGAGCTTGTTTGCAAGTTAAGTTTAGAACCTGAAATTGTTGATAGACCATTAGATGTGACTATTCTAGTAGGGGGTTCGTCCAGTCTTTATATGCTTTGTCGTGGTCTAGTTTTATCGAGTCATGGCTGCTCTTTTGTGTGTGATTGTTTTGAATTTCGCTGGTTTGGGATCATTTTGGGTATGGACTAGCTCAAGAAGTATGTGGCTATTGTTGATTGCGAAAGGCTCTAGGAGACAATCAGGAATGTGGAAGGGCGAACGATTATGATACGTTGTGTAATGACCCAAAAATTCCCGCCCTTTGAATCGACCATAAACCACACAGGGCTAATCCAAAAGTTGGAAATCCTTGAATGCACTAACTTTGGGCATACAACACATCAGAACAAATAACAGAAGACTTTTATAAACATTATATTAATGTTACATCAGAGTACATAATATATCAGAGTACATCGAATAAAATACAGCGGAAGATAATTTACAATACTTTTAATACAATGCAGCGGAACAAATAAACTAACATAACGGAAGACTATCAATGCTCTGGACACAGCTTTAAGCTTCAATCCAGAATCTTGCTCAATATATCTGCAAAATAAGCTACTCGATTGCCCGTGTGGAAAAGAGGGCACCCGATTTTGCAAAGTGAAACAAACTACGGGTCAGTCGTGGGACTGATATGAGAAATCTTTCCTAACTTATCTAACAATATGGCTAATCTCAGGACCACGCCGCTAACGCGGAACGGGTTTACTCTATTGGATTGCCAGTGCATAAATTAAATAAACTTTTATTCAAAATAACACAATGCTTTTTAGAAAAATGAGATCATTATAAGACTCAAGTCCCATTACACAATGCAACGCAAATCGGAGGATAGAGTTTTACCTTATAATGATCAAACATGCTTGATACGTAGAAAATAATATTTTAATATTATTATCAGTGTCTAATTAGTTTTAAAATACTTCAAAGTAAATGTATCAATCCTAGACGACATAGTACCCCATCCTACTATGTCGTCATATATAGGTTTACAATCAAAACCGTAATGTCGTATTGGAAATTGGGTTTCCATCATGAGTCAAGGCTAGGGATGATCTCCTTACCGATTCGAGACACTCTAGCCAATGTCTCACGATCACACGTACAGGCAACCCTTGGATCCTCCAAGGCCGACCCATAAATACTTTAGTGGATTAGTTATGCCTGAACACACGTTTCCCGGTCCTATTGAACCTATAAATTGGTCACTATCGACCAATATAACCGAGGCCTCGTAATCCATCATCCACATAAGTAAAATGTCAGGGCTTGCAAAACCCTGATACCACTTCTAGATAGAAAGAAATTGTGCACTCCTTGGGTCCCTTATCCCGTTTTTGACTCCAACCAGGGTGTGAGGCTCGCGAAGTAACACTATACACAAAGCTACGGATAAACAGGCTGTGCTTTGATCATCAACCACAAGGCTCTATTTTCAACAAAAGCCTTGATCATTTGCATCTTGGATGCCACATTGACAATCCACGCCATGCGATCGATAACTACTAATATACAACCTCTTAGCTCGTGCGTCTCAGAGAAGGGTGTTAAGCAAGAGAATAAATTCCCCGCCACCAAAGAGATGTATATTAAATAGAAATCAGTTTACATGGAATGAAATCCAATGTCGGACACACATCCATTTACAAGTCCGTTCTGTGTCTGAACGAAACTGGAGACACCTTATTCCTCGTCCCGTATGTCCAATACGGAAGAGAGGCGCTCGCTTATCTGGACAATCAACAAGTACGTCCAGACAACTACCACTTTAACCCTTTACTGGGAGCTACCCAATGTCAGGCATCAGTAGTCATCCACTCGATGTGAAGATCGCCGGTCTTCAATCACCCTCTTCAATATCTTCGATTTAAATCGTCGTATAATTATTTGAAATGAGATTGAACTCGGTCTTTTCAAATAATTCTCGTATATATATAATTTAAATCATTTCATATTGTTAATATAATTTTATAACGATTTATCGCTATTTTTATTTATATAAAAATAGACCAATTTAATTTAACGACGCTTCGGGTCAATAGGTGGCCCTAGCAAACTGTTTCTATCAAAATTTGATTTACACATTTCTCGAAATCTAACCGTTGGATTTTAACAAAATTTATATCGTTACACAGATCTTCCCAAAGCAATCCTAACGGTTCCAGTTTTGGGAAAATCCGACAGTCGGATCTTTCGGTATAATCGTTTAAAGTTACAATTCCGAAACGCAAACTACCGCACACGATTCGTTTAATTTTAATTTATATATAAATATAAACCATTCGACGATTCCACTAACGTATTTAACACGTCAAATAAAAGAATGTTTTATTGGCATATCATATTTACATGTTCATAATGTCAAATAAAATGTATTTTATTTACATGACAATTGAGCTAATGACATAAAAAAAGCTAATTTTTATTTGTATTTCTATTTTTAACTTTAACAAATAAAAAAGGAATATTTTATTTGTATATAATTTCAATGCATGTTTTGACAATAAAAATAATTCTTTAACTTACATACAAATTCTAATGTATGTTGTGACAATAAAAATGATTCTTTAATTTACATACAAATTCTAATTCAACAAATGCATAAAAAAGTGATACATTGATTTTGTTGACAATCCTATTTCAACAAAATGATTAAAAAGTGATTCATTCATTTTGTTGACAATTCTAGTTCAACAAATGATTAAAAAGTGATTATTCAATTTTGGTTGACAATTCTAGTTCAACAAAATGACTAAAAAGTTATTATTCATTTTTGTTGACAATTCTAGTTCGACAAAATGACTAAAAAGTTATTATTCATTTTTGTTGACAATTATAGTTCAACAAAATAACTAAAAAGTTATTATACATTTTTGTTGACAATTCTAGTTCAACAAAATGGCTAAAAAGTTATTATTCATTTTTGTTGACAATTCTAGTTCAACAAAATGACAAAAATATTATTATTCATTTTTGTTGACAACTCTTGTTCAACAAAGTGACTAAAAAGTGATTATTCATTTTTGTTGATATCAACTAATATATTTTGACAAAAATGAATATTTTTGTTTCAACTAAACTATTTGACAAAAAATGAGTATTTTTGTTTCAACTAAACTATTTGACAAAAATGAATATTTTTGTTTAACAATTATATTTTTACCAAAATGTATATTTTGTTTCAACCATTATGTTTTGACAAAAATGTACATTTTTATTCAACTATTCTAATTTGACAAAAATGTATATTTTTGTTCAACAATTATTTTGTAACACCCCAGCTCCGCTAGGGTCACTCACAAAGGGAATGCACTAGTTTTGGTGGAGTATTATCTAGGTAAACATACACAAAGATATCACAAGGCAGAACATAAATAAAGCAGCGGTAGAAATTAAAAACCAAATTTTTATTACTCTCAAGAAAAGAGTCAAAACCCCATATATCCAAGGTACAAATTATTCCATTACATCAAGTTCCAAGTAAAGAAGCATAAACTTAAGATAATAAAAGTAAATTATTCCCCATAAATAGCAGAAGTAGCCATAGCATAGCTCAAGACCAAACCGTACATGAGCTGTCAGAAAGCAAGCTAAATCCAAGCTAAGAGCTAGTGTTTCCTCCCTGAGAACCTGGAGGGGGAAAACGAAAGAAAAAGAGGCGAAAGAAAAAGGGTCAGTCGTAAAGACTGGTAAGCCCTAGTGACTTTCAGTATGAAAACTAGTAAAGGTAACATGATATGTGAAAACTGGAATTAAACATAAGGATGATAACAGAACTGGTAGGATAATTAAGATAACAGGATAAGTCAAGTCTAGCGTCGCATATTCGAGATTCGCTGCACCAACTGTACTAGTGTTCTAACCCATGTCAAGTATTAATCATGAAATGATCCCTTGGCCCAATATCATGAAGTGACCCATTACGGGGTCCTACGGTACGATCTACTAATCGATCAGCTCCCTACAAGTTCTAGCTCGTCATGTGTCTGTGTCATACGGCCCTATCCTGAAATGTAGTTACCTGTGCTAGGTCCACCATAGGGTGTATCAAGCCTTATGATGCCAACCATCGACACGAATCAAGCACGCACAGTGTAAACCTACGGGTGCCCAATGCCTGCTTTTTCAACTCCAGACTACGCGCACGACCATAGTCCGCCTGAACCTACAATGGCGCACCAACTCAGCCGTCGTTCTGGTCGCTTACAATCAGCCCAGTAACCGTGCCCCACCCTGCCTAGTCCCAGGGTATCGTGATACATCTAAGTGGGTTACTGCTGAAGAGGACCACATACCTAGGGTTTTTAATGGGTTAAGTGTTGTCATTCCAATTCGTGACTTAACCCTATCCAAATCATGTATCTAGTTGGTTAAGTGTGTTCAAGCGGTTCATGACTTAACCCTATCAAATCATCGTGTCAAGTTGGTTAAGTATATTCAAATGGTTCATGACTTAACCCTATCATGTGGCATTAATTCATTAATGCACCCCAACCTCTCACATTAGACTAACTGTTGTGGTCACTGGATTTGTCGGGCGGTTCCGGGCAGATTTACACCACAACATAGTCTAATCTCGGGTTTTTCGTGCGATATGACCAACTACCCACATTGGATCCTATTGTTTGCAGTCACTGGATCTGCCGGGTGGTTCCGGGAAGATTTACACTGCAAACTCAACCCAACGTCGAGTTGGCTATTTTCAAGTTTATCTAAGTGTCATGCCCACGTTCAAGTTTTCATGTCAAAATTCATGTTGAGTTTTCATGTCATGTTTCATGTCAAATTGTGTCAAGTTCATGTCCATATCCAGGTTCAAGTTATAATAACGTTCATGTTCAAAGCCAATTTATGTTTTACCAAATCTACCCAAATTGTATTCCCATCGCACATAAACTCGAATCGATACAAATAAATCTAGTTAGGGTATAACATAAAAAGGGACGGGTATAAGGTGGCAAAAGTGATTACTAGCATAGCATGGTATGACTTGAGATAAAATATTATAACATTACAGCATATGGAATATTGGCCTCAAACATAAAGATTCCAAATCTAGCAAAATAAGGTACTAGTCAAGATAACAGTTGTCATAAGGTGATAGTATAGTCATGGTAGCGATTGACATAAGGTGATAGTATAGTCAAGGTAACGATTGACATAAGGTGATAGTCATAAACTTGTGATTAATAACAGATTCAACATGATAATATAAGGGGTTTTTCCTTTTGATTTACAACATAAATAGGCCCCAAATCAATGTCATGGTAATATACCCCAAAAGTCAAGATCCAAGATGCACAAGCATGGATGTAAAACAGTCATCATACACAGGTCCAATTTCAATTTACAACATATTCATATTACATTTACAGTTTAAATCTAAAAGTAACTGGGGCTTACAGATCGTGGTTCGAGAATTAGAAAAAGAAAGTCGATGTTGAATCATTATATGCTTAGTCGAGTCCTAACAGAAGTCCCCAAATCAACAATTCTCTTAACGTAGTTTTGACGTAGAAGAAGTAGTCTCTTTCTCTAACTTTTCAACCAGAATTAGAGCAGTATAATGTTAGAAAGAATTTTTGTGTAGAGAGACTAGTATTAGGGGCTGTTTATATAGGGTCAGGTCAACGAATGTAGACAAAAACGAGGCCAGAAACATCAAAGTGAATCCAGCTTCAAAAGTGGGCTCGGCCACCAGGTCGACCCCCAGGTCAACACTATGGTCGACCTGGTCCTGGGCAGGTCGACTACATAGTCGAACCCCAGGTCGACCTGGTCCTGGGCGGGAAATTTCCCGCCTAGTCCATTCTGGGGTTTGAAATTCGAAATTTGAATTTGAATTCTGAGCCGTTTTGAACTTGAAAACTTTTGAAAACTTCGAAAGGTCATAACTTGGTCATACGGACTCCGATTTTCAAAAACTCGGACTCGTTTCCAAGTAGATTTTGAGATGAATGCAATGGCGTAACCCGTTTCCCTTGATTCTTATTTAAAAAATAATAATTCTGCCTTGATTTATGGTTATTACATGTTATAAAAATACGGGTTGTTACATTCTCCCCTCCTTAAAGGATTTCGTCCCCGAAATCTCTAAGTTAGAAAGAATATATCCTACCATCCAATCATCCATCTACTCAAAGCATCATCCACAGGCAATCATTGTCCTTAAAAGATTTCTAGTGTTGTATGAACATATGCAGAAAGTGTGTGTATATGTACTTATCTAATGCAAAAGATCAGGCGGTTACTGATTCAGTAAACCTCCTTAATGCAAAATATGTTAGTGTAATGAATCCAACATGTATGCAAATTCCTAACATAGTTTATAATCTTTACATGAGTGCACAAACATTCATTCATATGCAACATCCAAGTGAGAGCATAACAAGTTCCATCCATGTACAAGTGTAAGCACTCATGCATATGCAACATGAAAATGTGACTGAGCCGATCTAGTGCCTAATGTGTGTCATGCATCCACTAGCAACCACTTGCAACCATTTGCAAACATCAACCATAACATGTTTCAATCACATGATTACATCCATATGGTTCTACTTAAGGTTCTCAAGATAAGATCGAGAAGATAACAAGACAAACGTAGATAGTAGAAGCATGATACGAAAAGGTTTTCAAGTTTATAGGAAAAAGAGATCGAGAATGTACCCTCAAAAAGAAATGGGTAAAGCGCGCATATCTTCTCTTCGGTTTCCCAAGTTGCGTCTTCTTGGGCTTCACTCCACTGCACTTTAACTAGCTTGACTTCTGGATTCCTTAGCTTCTTAATCTCTGTTCCTAAGATACGAATCGGAACTCGCCTCAATGTCGCTTCTTTTTCCACTTCTACGTCTTCAAGGATGCTTGGCTCAACCACTTCGGCCGACTCATGCAAGAACTTTCGGAGATGCGAGACATGAAAGACATTGTGTACTCCAGTCAACTTCTCGGGTAAATCTACCTTGTAGGCTATCCGTCCAATCCTCTCAGTGATAGGGAACGGTCCTACGAACCTTGGTGCTAGCTTTCCAACTGCTCCAAAACGAACTACATTGCGTAACGGAGAAACTTTTATAAAGACCATATCTCCGACTTCGAACTCTAGGTCTGTCCTTCTCTGGTCCGCATAAGATTTCTGTCTATCTTGGGCCGTTTTCATCCGTCTTCGTATCAACTCAATCTTCTCAGAAGTGTCCCTTATCATGTCGGGCCCAAGTATAAGTCTGTCTGTCGTCTCCCACCAACAAGTTGGTGATTTGCATGGTCTTCCATACAGGGCTTCGAACGGTGCCATTCCGATGCTAGCTTGGTAGCTATTATTATATGCAAACTCCACGAGAGGAAGATGGTCTTCCCAAGTACCACCAAAGTCAAGAATTCATAGCCTCAGGAGATCCTCTAGTACCCTATTTACCCTTTCGGTTTGTCCATCCGTCTGCGGGTGATCAGTAGTGTACCCATTGCTTCTTGCAGACTATTCTAAAACTGGCTAGTAAAAATTGGGTCACGATCACTAACTATACTAGAAGGAACTCCATGCAACCGTACTATCTCTCGAAGATAAATAGACACTAGCCATGATGCGGTTCTCTTGCTTTTTACTGGAATGAAGTGAGCACTTTTCATGAGTCTATCAACTATGACCCATATGTTAGTATTTCCCTTCCTTGACCTAGGCAGTCCATCCACGAAATCCATCGAGATACTCTCCCATTTCCACTGCGGAACCTCCAAAGGATGTAGTAGCCCACCAGGCTTCTTCGACTCGGCCTTTACTTGTTGGCACACCATGCACTTTGAAACGAAATCTGCCACGTTCTTTTTCATTCCAGCCCAAAAGAAAATCGTTTCATGTCTCTGTACATCATATCCCCTCCGAGATGTATGGTCATCTTCGAGTGATGTGCCACCTCGATAACTTTCCTTACTAAGTCTCCCACTTACGGGACGCATAGCCTCCCATCACGCCTTAGCCATCCCTTGTCATCTATGGCATACCTACTGAGGTGACTTGACGTCTCACCCCTAATCAGCTTGTCCATGATTTCGACTATCTGTGGGTCTTCCTTTTGTGAAGTCCCTACTTGATCTAGAAGTGTAGGTCTTAACTTAAGAGATGCTAACGTAGCAGCCAATGACTCAACAGCAGGTGTGAAATCAAAGGTTGCTATAAACTCAAGACTTTTCCTTTCAACAAACAAGGGTCTCAAGGTCAACCTTTTTCTACTTAGCGCATCTGCCACCACGTTACCCTTGCCAGGGGTATAAACTATATCGAAGTCATATGATGCCAAGAATTCCATCCATCGCAGTTGTCTCAGATTCAAATCTTTCTGTGAGAAGAGGTACTTCAGCAATTTGTGGTCGGTATACAGCTCGAACCTCTCCCTAAGAAGATAATGGCGCCAAGCTTTAAGTGCAAAAACAATCGCGGCCAACTCCAAGTCATGCGTGGGATAGTTTTTCTCATGAACTTTAAGTTGTCTGCCCCCGTAGCATATTACTCTTCCTTCTTGCATTAGGACAGTGTGAAAACCCGTAACTTCCCCGTAAAGGAAAGCGTCGGATAGTTCGAGAACAAGCCACAAAAGAACGCATACAAAAGAACATTTCATTGTATATTACAACAATGCATCCGATTACAAGAATATATAGAGTATAAATGAATAAATATTACACAGAAATATCAGAGATTTAAATTACATTTAAATACATCGCAGCGGAAAATAATACAATACTCAACTAGAAGAGATATACGGATACAAAGCTTTCCGGATATCGTTCCAGCTGTAATCCAGGATCCTGTGAATATAAATCTGCAAAACCAAAACTACTAGCTGCCCGTGTCAAAATAAGGGCACCCAGAGTTTAGGTTAAAACAATAAACTCCAGGTCAGTCATGGGACTGGTGTGAGAACTAAAACAGTTATTAATCTTTATTTTTAAAGTTAGGTAAATCAAGGGACCACGCCGTATAACACGGAACGGGTTTCCTCCCAAGAATACCAGTGCATATAAGTAAACAACGCAATGCTTTTCTAAAAATGAAGCTATTATAAGACCCAGGTCCCATCACACAATGCAACGCAACCGAGGATAGGGTTTTCCCTTATAATAGCCAAACATGCTTAATACGTTTAAAACAAATCATTTGATACTACTATAAGTGCATAGTGTATAAAACAACTTCAAATCATAAGTATCAATCATAGGCGGCATAAGCGCCCCATCCCACTATGTCGCCATACTAGGCTCTACAAATAAAACCGCAAATGTCACGTATTTGGAAATTGGGTTTCCAACTATGAACCGAGGCAAAAGATAGTCCTCAACCGATTCGAGACTGTCTAGCCCGAGCCTCAGGGTCAGAGCGCATCGACCCTTGGATCCTCAGGGCCGGTCCACTGATGTGGATTAAAATGCCTGAACATGCGTTTCCCCGCCCTTTGGGGCGTAAATGAGCCAACTAAATGACTCCATCGGTTCGAGAACGACCGATCAATCCGAGGCGCCTCGCAACAGCAACAACCACATAAGTCAAACTCGTCAGGGCGTGTAAAACCACTGACGCCACTTCTAGCTAGAAAGAAACGCATGCCCTCCCTGACGTCCTCTCCCATTTTTGGTTCATACCGGGTGTGAAACACGCGAAGTAAACGTTACACAAAGCTATGCCACAAAGGCCTTGCTTTGATCATCACCACAAGACTTTGCTTTTCAACAGAAGCCTCGATCAATTGCCACTTAGGCATGCCACACAGGCAATTCACTCCATGCGTTTGATATCCATCAATATATAACCCCTGAGCTCGTACGTCTCAGAGAAGGGCGTTAAGCAAGAGAATAAATTCTCCACCGCCAAACAGATATATATATTTAATAGAGATCAATCACACGGACTAAAATCCAATGTCAGACACACAGTCCATTTACAAGTCCGTTCTGGGTCTGAACGAAACCGGAGGCACCTAGTACCCCGCATATCCATCGATCTCCAAGCACGTCTGGACGATCACCAACTGTTTCCATCTTCTTGGGTGTACAGCCCAATCAAGATCATCAGTAATCACCCAAACGACGTGAAGACTTCTGGTCTTCGACCACCGTCTTCATCTTCGACTTATCGTCGTATCAGTTATTCAGAATGGGATAATCCCGGTCTTTCCAAATAACTCGCGTATATTTTAAATAAGTGTTACACAAACACAACATACGCCTCATTCCAATTCATCAGTCACTAACCGTAAATTAATCAAGAGAATAATTTCCCAAATATTAACCCCGAAGGCCGAAACCAACATTAGATCAATATCCAGAAAACCATTCTGCTTGGCTAACCGACAGTTAGTTTCTAAATTTCACATTCATAGGGAAAGGTTCCCATTAATTTTATCCAAGATAAATTCCTTGAATTTATTATTTAATCTTCTTTTGAATTTCGATTCAACTAGTCGAGATTAACGAACCTTACCGAAGTAATCATTGGTTTTAATTTCCCAACCCCGACCTATTCATCCCATGAAGTAAAACTGGTAATACTTCATATCTAACACCACGGTGTTATCGGTAAATTCAATTACCATTTCACGTTCAAATCTAATTAAAGATTTAACTATCGCCTGGAGCAAAACTGGTGATACTCCATTTTCGATCATTTCAATCTAATTAAAGATTCATCAAAACTCCACTTAGTTTTAATCGTTAACTGGGTTAAAGAATCCGTGTCATTTAAAACACGGTTCACGATAAACCCAAAATCACATTCATTAATTATCGGGTTAAAGAACGAGTGTTGTTTAAAACACTGTTCACGATAAACCCAAAAATCAATATCAATTCAATTCCAATTAAATATTATCTAATTGGTACACTTCATTAAATCTAAATAAAAAGATTTAATCTTTTCTCAACTGGGTTCAAGAACAGTGTTAGTGAAGGCACCATTCACGACAAACCCAAATCACATTTGATATTCAATACAAGGCTCTGAATAGAAAATATATCGGCTTATATTCAATATCAAATTCTACGATTAACAAATGTCGTATTGGAAATAACGATATAAATATATATCTTTCAAATTTCCATAACAACATCTGTATAATCACGAATTCCAACATCGAAATATTCCGAAGACAATTTCGATTCAAATCCACTCCAATGCAATCATTGGAAATTCTGGTTATTTTTAAAACCCTTTTCAAATTCAACTTATTTGTTTAAAAATAAATAGAATTATAATTCTAGTTCAAAACTAGTTCATTTCGATAAAAATCTATTTTTATCTTTTCAAATATGGAGTTTTTCATCCCAATTCTTCTCAAATCATTTCTTATGATTTTACACAAATTATTACTATTTTTAATAATTTTATCAAGGCCCGTACTGTCGATTTCCATCAACGGCCATCGAACTGCACTTACAGCGACCTTTTTCGAATTTGATTTGGACGTATCTCCAAATCCAACCGTTAGATTTCAAATTTCTAACATTCGTTAGAAAGCTCTTTTCGATACGAACCCAACGGTTCCGGTTTTAGGAGAATCCGACGGTCGGATCTCCCGTAATGTCCGTTTGAAATAAATGGTCGAAATTCACGAACTGCCGCGGCGCGGCGCGTTCTATTCAGGCCATTATATTATATATATAATATATATAATATATATTTCGTCGATTTCTATTTAAAACGAATTATATAAATAGTTTTAAATTCGTTTCAAAAGCAATTTCAACTTCCATTTCAATTCAAATCAAAATTGAATTCTTCTTTATAAATTCGTTTTAAAATTCATTTCTATTCAATTCAATTTGAATTCATTTCAATTTGTTTCCAATTCAATTCGAATTCGTTTTCAATTCAATTCGAATTCGTTTTCAATTCAATTCGAATTGGTTTTATATTCAATTCAATTCAAATTCGTTATCTATTCAATTCATTTCGAAATCGTTATATATTCAATTCATTTCGAAATCGTTATATATTCAATTCATTTCGAAATCGTTATATATTCAATTCATTTCGAAATCGTTTTTAATTCAATTCATTTCAAAATGAATAAAATCGATATAAATATCGTTCATGTCAAAATGGCGTCAATCTAATCAACACGGCTTCATAAATTTCTATTTTCAAATATTCTATTTCAAATATTTCTTTTTCAAAATAGTTGTTATTATCAAAATATTTCGTTCAACACATGACCAATCTCAATGGATGAGTACTGTCAACACATGAACCTTTATTTTATATTGATAAAGATGTAAATTTTATTACTAAAATATTTCGTTCAACACATGACCAATCTCAATGGATGAGTACTGTCAACACATGAACCTTTATTTTATATTGATAAAGATGTAAATTTTATTACTAAAATATTTCGTTCAACACATGACCAATCTCAATGGATGAGTACTGTCAACACATGAACCTTTATTTTATATTGATAAAGATGTAAATTTTATTACTAAAATATTTCGTTCAACACATGACCAATCTCAATGGATGAGTACTGTCAACACATGAACCTTTATTTTATATTGATAAAGATGTAAATTTTATTACTAAAATATTTCGTTCAACACATGACCAATCTCAATGGATGAGTACTGTCAACACATGAACCTTTATTTTATATTGATAAAGATGTAAATTTTATTACTAAAATATTTCGTTCAACACATGACCAATCTCAATGGATGAGTACTGTCAACACATGAACCTTTATTTTATATTATTCTTTATTTTCTAAATTGGAATGAGGCCCAATCAATCACCATATAAAATTAATTATATGGATTTTCATACAACACATGTATATAATAGCATTGAAAAATAATCAACCATCAACCAAAGTGCACTACACTGTATAAGCATCAAATATAGATATCTAACGCTTATAACAGCCTGTCAATCGATCAATCGACATATTCAATCAATCAGGATGAGTGAACTTCAAATTTCATCCCAACACCTGTGTGGGGTTTCAAACAATCAAATACATATTTTATTTGTGCAGTTGGGCGATGTGTAAAATTTATCGACCCAATCAATGTCCTTCAAATAGGTGTACATAAACAAACCGTCTGGTTTGTAAATGAATATTTATTTATTCACATTCACGTTAAAAATTATATTTTTAACGACAAAACATTTTATTCCAACATATGAATTTCTATTCAGTTCATTCTTTAAATAAAATGATATTTTTATTTTTCTAACTTATTTTAGAAAATTTCGGCGGCATAACGGCACGATACTAGAAACGGGACGAGGCCTAGCCTTGTCCCCGGTCTAGTGAAGGCCCACGCCATTCACACATCATCAAATTAATTCATTTTACCACACAATTCAATCAAATAATCTAAATAATTTTTGCAATCAAACAAACAAGTCCATGGTCTGTGGACGATTGTGTCGGGTGCTACTAAGCACCGTCTGCATCCTAGCATATATATATATATATATATATATATATATATATATATATATAACTAGAAAAAGAAATTGAAACATGAGAAATTCTCACCGATAGCTATCTAACTTCACGACACTCCTAATGCAGGAAATCTTCACTGTTCTCGTCGATATCACTTTCTTTGCCCGTAGCCACTACATATGTAAAAATCACATTTTTACTTCATTATTCAATATATAAAAAATCATATTTTTACTTTCACTTCATATATTTAAAAATCGAATTTTTTACTTCGCTATTCAATATATAAAAATCGAATTTTTACTACTATGTTATATAGATAAAAATTATATTTTTATCACGCTATTTTCCACCTAAAGATTTCGCCTTTTCTAAAATAAAGATTTCGCCTTTATAAACACATAGACTTCGCCTTTTCAAATTTAAAGATTTCATCTTTATAAAAATCTCATTTTTATTTTTCTACACATATAAAGATGATATTTTTAATATTCCTATCATGTAAAAATTATATTTTTAATTCTATTTTAAAAATCTAACCTTTTCTATTTTAAAAAATCTAACCCTTTTCTATTTAAAAAAAATTATATTTTTCTTTTAAATTCTTTCATATAAAAATTATAACTTTCTTTTATATTCATACTGAAAATAAAAATCCAGTCTTTTATATTTCAAAAATCATATCTATACAGCTTTATAATTCATATGTTTTAAAATAAATAAAGTATATGAAATAGATAGAAGACTTACAGTTAAACAAGGGAAAGGGGTTGTTGTAATCGACTGGAAGGGGCCGTCTCGCTGCGTCGGAGGGGTGCTTCCATGTCTGGGTGGTGGTCCGACCGATTGGTGGCGGCGCTGGTTTGGATCGCAGTTCAGGGGGGTGGCGATTTCTGGTTCGTGGATCGAGGGAGGGAAGTGTGGGTGGTCGCAGAGCTTGGTGGTGGCGGTTTTGGTGAGGGGAAAGGGGAGAGCGAAGGACGGAGGGGACGCTGGCGCTGGGGACTCGCCGGAGGGCGCGCTCGTGGAAGGGGTGGTGGGCGGCGCAGTCAATGCAGAGGGGGGGGGGGCTGAACGGAAGTCGAGATCCAGGGGGGCTGAGCGGGTTTTGGGTTTTTTTTTCTTTTTTTCTTTTTTTTTGACTGTAATGAACGTGGGGGGTGGGCCTGAGAGTTAAAAGGAAGAGAGATAAAAGGGTGAGGAGAATTTCAATTTAATTATTTTATTATTTAATCTCAACAAAAAGTAACTTTTAATTTCGACCTCAAAACGAGACCCACCGCCTGTCGTCCATAGCTAATTACCCCCATTCCGAACACAATGGGATATGTATCGTAGGCTGATTCGACTGTTTGAATCAGTTTCCGTTGAATTTACATTTAAATCACTATATTGAATTTTAAACGTACATTTCAAATTACCGGGGTCACATACTAACTAGAAAAATTCCAGAAAAATATTTTCTAGCTTCGTATTGACGATACGGTCCTAACAAAACTAGTGTCGTCAAATTCTGAGACCGTTTGAAAAATGGCCATTTTCCAGTCGATTAAAATCAACTGAAACTAGTCAAACGCGTTTTCCTTTGCCACGCTCACATATTGATTCGAAAAATTATGAAATTTGAAACCTAGCAATAATTTAACATCACGGACCCAACAAAACTGGTTTCGTCGAAATCCGAGGTCGTTTGCAAAATGTCCATTTTTAAGGGCCTGAATTCCATAGCGACTATTCAGAATTTTCAACTGGACATATCTTTTGATTCCCGCTATGAAATTTTGATTTCTCAGATTCGCTGGAAAGATATTCTCGATTAGATCCTAATGTTTTTGGTTTCACTAAAATCCGGATTGTTTCGCACCCGGTACATTCAATTGAAGTTTGAAATCGAATTATCGAACTACCGTGCCATTTTCAATTCTATTATATAATTATATATAATTATTTATATTCTAACGATGACGCGTATAAATATATATGTTCGAATTATATTCAAAATAAATTTCTCCTCGATATTATTTAAAATAATTCATTTTAAATAATCAAAATTCGCTAAAATTGCCAAAATAAAAATTTTAAACTGGCCCAGATTTTCGGGTTGTTACAATCTCCCCCACTTAAAACTTTTCGTCCCCGAAAAGGAACAAAGTCGAAAGTGGTTTGATTAATCAACTCTACGTTCGATCTGGCTTCCATTCTCCAACTTTTCAGTTTCTGAGAATTTTCAAATTTTCAAAAATTTGGCTAACACCCTAAATTTTCGAAAAATTTCGCCATAACCTCCCCTGCAACGGGAGCATCGGGGAATTTCAAATAGCTTCCCCGGTCCTTCAGATCTCAAAAAGAAAAAGAAAAAGCCAATAGGCTCATAAAATCATCATCACCCAAACAAAACAGTAAATTATGTAGTAAACATGTACCTATTTGTCGGGCAAACAAATTTTATTCTCGGCTCTAGCTTCCTTGCTATGACCTGTTCAATGTAAGCACATGTATATGCAAGAAAATGTGACCAATTTTCAATACAACTCACTATTTGATCAAATTGGCTGTATGGTTAAAATTTTAATTAATCAAAACAGTAATCAAACAACACAACCATCAATCAATTAGTGAATTAGAGTTTCAAATTCATAATTTTGATACATATACTAAAATCATGTTTTTGATGCCAAATCACAACAATAGGCCCTATCTAATTTTGGTTCTCACACCAGTCAATAGGAAGTATATAGATATTACGCGTTCGTCACTCGAATATAAATTCTAATGATGGAGCTCCATCATCAAAATCATCTCCGGGCGATTAGAGTGTAATTCTATATCTATCCAATATATCAAAACTTCGAATACACGCTAGCTAGGCGCATACGCAAAATCTTTATATTTTGGATTGTCCTAATCAATATAAAATAAATAATCAAATACGAATAATTGATTTAAATTTTCAAAACAAAATTGGTTTTCATTTTAAAAATATACTCTCTACACTCGTCCTAGGATACTACTGATCCTATCTCTAACGAGTCATTCTCATTGGATATTACTAATCCAATATCTGATGAATTCTTTCGTATGGTTCTAAGGTGCCTTGTTCTCTGAGCTTTGTAAACCAAAGCTCTGATACCAACTGTGAAAACCCGTAACTTCCCCGTAAAGGAAAGCGTCGGATAGTTCGAGAACAAGCCACAAAAGAACGCATACAAAAGAACATTTCATTGTATATTACAACAATGCATCCGATTACAAGAATATATAGAGTATAAATGAATAAATATTACACAGAAATATCAGAGATTTAAATTACATTTAAATACATCGCAGCGGAAAATAATACAATACTCAACTAGAAGAGATATACGGATACAAAGCTTTCCGGATATCGTTCCAGCTGTAATCCAGGATCCTGTGAATATAAATCTGCAAAACCAAAACTACTAGCTGCCCGTGTCAAAATAAGGGCACCCAGAGTTTAGGTTAAAACAATAAACTCCAGGTCAGTCATGGGACTGGTGTGAGAACTAAAACAGTTATTAATCTTTATTTTTAAAGTTAGGTAAATCAAGGGACCACGCCGTATAACACGGAACGGGTTTCCTCCCAAGAATACCAGTGCATATAAGTAAACAACGCAATGCTTTTCTAAAAATGAAGCTATTATAAGACCCAGGTCCCATCACACAATGCAACGCAGCCGAGGATAGGGTTTTCCCTTATAATAGCCAAACATGCTTAATACGTTTAAAACAAATCATTTGATACTACTATAAGTGCATAGTGTATAAAACAACTTCAAATCATAAGTATCAATCATAGGCGGCATAAGCGCCCCATCCCACTATGTCGCCATACTAGGCTCTACAAATAAAACCGCAAATGTCACGTATTTGGAAATTGGGTTTCCAACTATGAACCGAGGCAAAAGATAGTCCTCAACCGATTCGAGACTGTCTAGCCCGAGCCTCAGGGTCAGAGCGCATCGACCCTTGGATCCTCAGGGCCGGTCCACCGATGTGGATTAAAATGCCTGAACATGCGTTTCCCCGCCCTTTGGGGCGTAAATGAGCCAACTAAATGACTCCATCAGTTCGAGAACGACCGATCAATCCGAGGCGCCTCGCAACAGCAACAACCACATAAGTCAAACTCGTCAGGGCGTGTAAAACCACTGACGCCACTTCTAGCTAGAAAGAAACGCATGCCCTCCCTGACGTCCTCTCCCATTTTTGGTTCATACCGGGTGTGAAACACGCGAAGTAAACGTTACACAAAGCTATGCCACAAAGGCCTTGCTTTGATCATCACCACAAGACTTTGCTTTTCAACAGAAGCCTCGATCAATTGCCACTTAGGCATGCCACACAGGCAATTCACTCCATGCGTTTGATATCCATCAATATATAACCCCTGAGCTCGTACGTCTCAGAGAAGGGCGTTAAGCAAGAGAATAAATTCTCCGCCGCCAAACAGATATATATATTTAATAGAGATCAATCACACGGACTAAAATCCAATGTCAGACACACAGTCCATTTACAAGTCCGTTCTGGGTCTGAACGAAACCGGAGGCACCTAGTACCCCGCATATCCATCGATCTCCAAGCACGTCTGGACGATCACCAACTGTTTCCATCTTCTTGGGTGTACAGCCCAATCAAGATCATCAGTAATCACCCAAACGACGTGAAGACTTCTGGTCTTCGACCACCGTCTTCATCTTCGACTTATCGTCGTATCAGTTATTCAGAATGGGATAAACCCGGTCTTTCCAAATAACTCGCGTATATTTTAAATAAGTGTTACACAAACACAACATACGCCTCATTCCAATTCATCAGTCACTAACTGTAAATTAATCAAGAGAATAATTTCCCAAATATTAACCCCGAAGGCCGAAACCAACATTAGATCAATATCCAGAAAACCATTCTGCTTGGCTAACCGACAGTTAGTTTCTAAATTTCACATTCATAGGGAAAGGTTCCCATTAATTTTATCCAAGATAAATTCCTTGAATTTATTATTTAATCTTCTTTTGAATTTCGATTCAACTAGTCGAGATTAACGAACCTTACCGAAGTAATCATTGGTTTTAATTTCCCAACCCCGACTTATTCATCCCATGAAGTAAAACTGGTAATACTTCATATCTAACACCACGGTGTTATCGGTAAATTCAATTACCATTTCACGTTCAAATCTAATTAAAGATTTAACTATCGCCTGGAGCAAAACTGGTGATACTCCATTTTCGATCATTTCAATCTAATTAAAGATTCATCAA
The DNA here is from genome assembly GCA_030737875.1 of Allium sativum. NCBI lineage: Eukaryota > Viridiplantae > Streptophyta > Magnoliopsida > Asparagales > Amaryllidaceae > Allium > Allium sativum. The sequence continues at coordinate 20,689,943 of CM060921.1, read as the reverse complement.
AACTCCACTTAGTTTTAATCGTTAACTGGGTTAAAGAATCCGTGTCATTTAAAACACGGTTCACGATAAACCCAAAATCACATTCATTAATTATCGGGTTAAAGAACGAGTGTTGTTTAAAACACTGTTCACGATAAACCCAAAAATCAATATCAATTCAATTCCAATTAAATATTATCTAATTGGTACACTTCGTTAAATCTAAATAAAAAGATTTAATCTTTTCTCAACTGGGTTCAAGAACAGTGTTAGTGAAGGCACCATTCACGACAAACCTAAATCACATTTGATATTCAATACAAGGCTCTGAATAGAAAATATATCGGCTTATATTCAATATCAAATTCTACGATTAACAAATGTCGTATTGGAAATAACGATATAAATATATATCTTTCAAATTTCCATAACAACATCTGTATAATCACGAATTCCAACATCGAAATATTCCGAAGACAATTTCGATTCAAATCCACTCCAATGCAATCATTGGAAATTCTGGTTATTTTTAAAACCCTTTTCAAATTCAACTTATTTGTTTAAAAATAAATAGAATTATAATTCTAGTTCAAAACTAGTTCATTTCGATAAAAATCTATTTTTATCTTTTCAAATATGGAGTTTTTCATCCCAATTCTTCTCAAATCATTTCTTATGATTTTACACAAATTATTACTATTTTTAATAATTTTATCAAGGCCCGTACAGTCGATTTCCATCAACAGCCATCGAACTGCACTTACAGCAACCTTTTTCGAATTTGATTTGGATGTATCTCCAAATCCAACCGTTAGATTTCAAATTTCTAACATTCGTTAGAAAGCTCTTTTCGATACGAACCCAACGGTTCTGGTTTTAGGAGAATCCGACGGTCGGATCTCCCGTAATGTCCGTTTGAAATAAATGGTCGAAATTCACGAACTGCCGCGGCGCGTTCTATTCAGGCCATTATATTATATATATAATATATATAATATATATTTCATCAATTTCTACTTAAAACGAATTATATAAATAGTTTTAAATTCGTTTCAAAAGCAATTTCAACTTCCATTTCAATTCAAATCAAAATTGAATTCTTCTTTATAAATTCGTTTTAAAATTCATTTCTATTCAATTCAAATTTCAATTCAATTTGAATTCATTTCAATTTGTTTCCAATTCAATTCGAATTCGTTTTCAATTCAATTCGAATTCATTTTCAATTCAATTCGAATTGGTTTTATATTCAATTCAATTCAAATTCGTTATCTATTCAATTCATTTCGAAATCGTTATATATTCAATTCATTTCGAAATCGTTATATATTCAATTCATTTCGAAATCGTTATATATTCAATTCATTTCGAAATCGTTTTTAATTCAATTCATTTCAAAACGAATAAAATCGATATAAATATCGTTCACGTCAAAATGACGTCAATCTAATCAACACGGCTTCATAAATTTCTATTTTCAAATATTCTATTTCAAATATTTCTTTTTCAAAATAGTTGTTATTATCAAAATATTTCGTTCAACACATGACCAATCTCAATGGATGAGTACTGTCAACACATGAACCTTTATTTTATATTGATAAAGATGTAAATTTTATTACTAAAATATTTCGTTCAACACATGACAAATCTCAATGGATGAGTACTGTCAACACATGAACCTTTATTTTATATTGATAAAGATGTAAATTTTATTACTAAAATATTTCGTTCAACACATGACCAATCTCAATGGATGAGTACTGTCAACACATGAACCTTTATTTTATATTGATAAAGATGTAAATTTTATTACTAAAATATTTCGTTCAACACATGACCAATCTCAATGGATGAGTACTGTCAACACATGAACCTTTATTTTATATTGATAAAGATGTAAATTTTATTACTAAAATATTTCGTTCAACACATGACCAATCTCAATGGATGAGTACTGTCAACACATGAACCTTTATTTTATATTAATAAAGATGTAAATTTTATTACTAAAATATTTCGTTCAACACATGACCAATCTCAATGGATGAGTACTGTCAACACATGAACCTTTATTTTATATTATTCTTTATTTTCTAAATTGAAATGAGGCCCAATCAATCACCATATAAAATTAATTATATGGATTTTCATACAACACATGTATATAATAGCATTGAAAAATAATCAACCATCAACCAAAGTGCACTACACTGTATAAGCATCAAATATAGATATCTAACGCTTATAACAGCCTGTCAATCGATCGATCGACATATTCAATCAATCAGGATGAGTGAACTTCAAATTTCATCCCAACACCCGTGTGGGGTTTCAAACAATCAAACATATATTTTATTTGTGCAGTTGGGCGATGTGTAAAATTTATCGACCCAATCAATGTCCTTCAGATAGGTGTACATAAACAAACCGTCTGGTTTGTAAATGAATATTTATTTATTCACATTCACGTTAAAAATTATATTTTTAACGACAAAACATTTTATTCCAACATATGAATTTCTATTCAGTTCATTCTTTAAATAAAATGATATTTTTATTTTTCTAACTTATTTTAGAAAATTTCGGCGGCATAACGGCACGATACTAGAAACTGGACGAGGCCTAGCCTTATCCCCGGTCTAGTGAAGGCCCACGCCATTCACACATCATCAAATCAATTCATTTTACCACACAATTCAATCAAATAATCTAACTAATTTTTGCAATCAAACAAACAAGTCCATGGTCTGTGGACGATTGTGTCGGGTGCTACTAAGCACCGTCTGCATCCTAGTATATATATATAACTAGAAAAAGAAATTGAAAGGTGAGAAATTCTCACCGATAGCTATCCAACTTCACGACACTCCTAATGCAGGAAATCTTCACTGTTCTCGTCGATAACACTTTCTTTGCCCGTAGCCACTACATATGTAAAAATCACATTTTTACTTCATTATTCAATATATAAAAATCATATTTTTACTTTCACTTCATATATTTAAAAATCGAATTTTTTACTTCGCTATTCAATATATAAAAATCGAATTTTTACTACTATGTTATATAGATAAAAATTATATTTTTATCACGCTATTTTCCACCTAAAGATTTCGCCTTTTCTAAAATAAAGATTTCGCCTTTATAAACACATAGACTTCGCCTTTTCAAATTTAAAGATTTCATCTTTATAAAAATCTCATTTTTATTTTTCTACACATATAAAGATGATATTTTTAATATTCCTATCATGTAAAAATTATATTTTTAATTCTATTTTAAAAATCTAACCTTTTCTATTTTAAAAAATCTAACCCTTTTCTATTTAAAAAAAATTATATTTTTCTTTTAAATTCTTTCATATAAAAATTATAACTTTCTTTTATATTCATACTGAAAATAAAAATCCAGTCTTTTATATTTCAAAAATCATATCTATACAGCTTTATAATTCATATGTTTTAAAATAAATAAAGTATATGAAATAGATAGAAGACTTACAGTTAAACAAGGGAAAGGGGTTGTTGTAATCGACTGGAAGGGGCCGTCTCGCTGCGTCGGAGGGGTGCTTCCATGTCTGGGTGGTGGTCCGACCGATTGGTGGCGGCGCTGGTTTGGATCGCAGTTCAGGGGGGTGGCGATTTCTGGTTCGTGGATCGAGGGAAGGAAGTGTGGGTGGTCGCAGAGCTTGGTGGTGGCAATTTTGGTGAGGGGAAAGGGGAGAGCGAAGGACAGAGGGGACGCTGGCGCTGGGGACTCGCCGGAGGGCGCGCTCGTGGAAGGGGTAGTGGGCGGCGCAGTCAACGCAGAGGGGGGGGGGGGGGAGGGCTGAACGGAAGTCGAGATCCAAGGGGGGCTGAGCGGGTTTTGGGTTTTTTTTTTTTTTTTTTTTTTGACTGTAATGAACGTGGGGGGGGGGGGGGGGGGGCTGAGAGATAAAAGGGTGAGGAGAATTTCAATTTAATTATTTTATTATTTAATCTCAACAAAAAGTAACTTTTAATTTCAACCTCAAAACGAGACCCACCGCCTGTCGTCCATAGCTAATTACCCCCATTCCGAACACAATGGGATATGTATCGTAGGCTGATTCGACTGTTTGAATCAGTTTCCGTTGAATTTACATTTAAATCACTATATTGAATTTTAAACATACATTTCAAATTACCGGGGTCACATACTAACTAGAAAAATTCCAGAAAAATATTTTCTAGCTTCGTATTGACGATACGGTCCTAACAAAACTAGTGTCATCAAATTCTGAGACCGTTTGAAAAATGGCCATTTTCCAGTCGATTAAAATCAACTGAAACTAGTCAAACGCGTTTTCCTTTGCCACGCTCACATATTGATTCAAAAAATTATGAAATTTGAAACCTAGCAATAATTTAACATCACGGACCCAACAAAACTGGTTTCGTCGAAATCCGAGGTCGTTTGCAAAATGTCCATTTTTAAGGGCCTGAATTCCATAGCGACTATTCAGAATTTTCAACTGGACATATCTTTTGATTCCCGCTATGAAATTTTGATTTCTCAGATTCGCTGGAAAGATATTCTCGATTAGATCCTAATTTTTTTGGTTTCACTAAAATCTGGATTGTTTCGCACCCGATACATTCAATTGAAGTTTGAAATCGAATTATCGAACTACCGCGCCATTTTCAATTCTATTATATAATTATATATAATTATTTATATTCTAACGACGACGCGTATAAATATATACGTTCGAATTATATTCAAAATAAATTTCTCGTCGATATTATTTAAAATAATTCATTTTAAATAATCAAAATTCGCTAAAATTGCCAAAATAAAAATTTTAAACTGGCCCAGATTTTCGGGTTGTTACAGACAGTGCCTAATCCCGTGCTGCACGCATTTGTGTACACCGTAAACACCTTGCCTCCGTCAGGTAATGCCAAAACTGGAGCTGTGGTGAGGGCTCTCTTGAGTCTCTGAAAAGCAACGTCACACTCTATGTCCCATACAAAAGCTAGGTTCTTCTTTGTTAACTTTGTAAGAGGGGCTGAAATCCTAGCGAAGTCCTTAATGAACTTCCTGTAGTATCCCGCAAACCGAGAAAGCTCCTCACCTCCGTTGCATTCTTAGGAACTTTCCAGTCTTGTACCACGACTGTCTTTGCGGGGTCCACGGCTATGCCTTGCTTAGAAACTACATGTCCAAGGAACCGAACTTCCTTCCTCCAAAAATGGCATTTGGAGAACTTAGCCTTTAACTGGTGTGCTCTAATTGTTTTCATGACTTCCCTGAGATGTCTAGCATGCTCTTCTTCATCTTTTGAGAAGATCAAAATATCATCCACGAAAACCACTGCAAACTTGTTAAGGAACTCCCGAAACACCCTACTCATCAAATCTACAAAATACGCGGGTGCATTCGTTAACCCAAACGACATGACGAGCCATTCGAAGAACCCATCTGGAGTCCTAAACGCAGTTTTGTCAATGCTATCTTCAGCCACTCTAAGCTGATGGAACCCTGTGGCTAGATCGAGTTGAGAGAAAACAGATGCTCCTACAAGCTGGTCAAACAGATCGTCGATTCTTGGCAGTGGGTGCCTATTCTTTTTCGTTAGCTTGTTTAACTCACGATAATCTACGCACAGACGAAGCGAACCATCCGCCTTAGTAGTGAATACCACCGGAGCACCCCATTCAGAAATGCTTCGTCTTATGAAATTTTTCTCAAGCAACTCCTTAACTTGTTTACTGAGCTCTCTTCTTTCTCGCGGGGCCATGTGCCTAATGGGCAATGAAACAGGCTTGGCATTATCAACAAGATAAATTCGGAAGTCTATCTCGCGTTTAGGAGGTAATCCCCTAACTTCATCAAAGATATCTGGATATTCTCGGACTATTCTTACAGATTGCAAATTATCGTCGGACGAGTCAAGGGATTCGAGATAACACAACATGACCAGACCCTTAGGGTTACAAGAAATTTCAAGGGTATTACCGAGGCGAGTCATGAGCCTCACTACCCTTCGTTCACAATCAAGAATTGCTCCATAATTGGACAGCTAATCCATTCCTAGAATCAATCCGTATCCCATAAATCCGAGAACATAAGCATTACACGTGAATTCTACGCTTAAGATAGAAATTCTCAAATCCACAAAAATAATAGACAAATGAGCGGAGCCTCCAATTGGATTTGAAACTGTAACGGGATACTCAACTAGACTAGTACTTAGGTACAGATTTTCAACAATATCAGAAGAAATAAAAGTATGTGATGCGCCAGAGTCAAATAAGGTTCGAACAGGAAAGTCAGAAATGTAAACAAGGTTTTCTACGAAAATATTACTACCTCGGTCAAGAGCTGGAGTGGTGTTGAGAGCATGCAACTGCCCTTCAGAAGGTCCTGCTTGCTGGGTCTGCCCTTGCCCCTGTCCTTGCTTCTTAGGGCAATCCTTGCTGATGTGTCCAATATCTCCACAATGAAAGCATTCACCCAACTTTCTTTTCTTCTTTCTACAGTATTTAGCTAGATGTCCTGTAATACCACAAAAGTTGCACTTCCTTGTCTCATGTGCCTTGTTGTTGTTGCCCTTGTTATTTTTGTTATTCTTGTTGCCTCCCTTCTTGAAGTCAACCTTCTTATTCTGAGTCTCATTAGGCTTAACCTCCTTCTTGCTATTCTTGTCTTCCTCATGAAGTAGAGCCATATCCACCAAGCTTTCGAACGTCTCCCCCATGGGTATATGAGTTATGGCCAAACTGTGTAGTGGCTCGTTCAATCCTCGAGCAAAGCGTACGGCCTTTTTCTGGGTCGTATTGACCAAGTCCAAACTGAACCGAGCAAGCTGATTAAACTTATTCACGTACTCCCTAACAGACATGTCCCCTTGCTTGAGTGCGAGGAACCTCTTCATCTGAAGGTTCTCTTCTGCTGACGATAAGAATTTAAGCCCAAACCCCTCTCTAAAGTCTGCCCAAGTCTCAATTGACCTGGTAGCGTTGGTGACTTCCCACCAAAATGCGGCTTCCTCTTTCAACAACCATGCTGCCAACTGAACTTTCCTATGGTCCTCCACATCAAAGATAATGAACAAGTCTTCAGTCTCCTTTAGCCAGTTTCGTGCCTCAACAAAGGTTTCAGTTCCAACGAAGTTCTTGCCGCCCATTGCTTTAAAGTCTTTGCATATTTTGGCAAAGGCGGTACCAGGAGGGGAGGAACCACGACCACTGGGAGAGGAGGAGGAGGGATGTCTGCCAGGCCCGCGCCGTTGGCCCTAGCTTCTAAGTACCTTCGGAACCATCTAGGCATGGGTATTCCCTCATGCAGGTTAAGATCAGCCATGCTGAAAAACGAAAAGAAAAAGAGTCAAACGAGGAAACGAAGGAAAGTGCTAATGGCTTTTTGGGGAATAGCCTTTCTAAACATAAAACTTTTCTTAAAAAAATGATTCTTTATAAATGGTTTTGAAAATAGTTTCAGAAGGTTTTTAAAAATTTTGCCCAGCCTGGTAACCTTCTGCTCTGAAACCAAGTGTAACACCTCACCTCCGCTAGGGTCACTCACAAAGGGAATACACTAGTTTTGGTGGATTATTATCTAGGTAAACATACACAGAGATATCACAGGGCAGAACATAAATAAAGTAGCGGTAGAAATTAAAAACCAAATTTTTATTACTTTCAAGAAAAGAGTCAAAACCCCTTATATCCAAGGTACAAATTATTCCATTGCATCAAGTTCCAAGTAAAGAAGCACAAACTTAAGATAATAAAAGTAAATTATTCCCCATAAATAGCAGAAGCAGCCATAGCATAGCTCAAGACCAAACCGTACATGAGCTGTCAGAAAGCAAGCTAAATCCAAGTTAAGAGCTAGTGTTTCCTCCCTGAGAACCTAGAGGGGGAAAACGAAAGAAAAAGAGGCAAAAGAAAAAGGGTCAGTCATAAAGACTGGTAAGCCCTAGTGACTTTCAGTATGAAAACTAGTAAAGGTAACATGATTTGTGAAAACTGGAATTAAACATAAGGATGATAACAGAATTGGTAGGATAATTAAGATAATAGGATAAGTCAAGTCTAGTGTCGCATATTCGAGATTCGCTGCACCAACTGTACTAGTGTTCTAACCCATGTCAAGTATTAATCATGAAATGATCCCTTGGCCCAATATCATGAAGTGACCCATTACGGGGTCCTACGGTATGATCTACTAATCGATCGGCTCCCTACAAGTTCTAGCTCGTCATGTGTCTGTGTCATACGGCCCTATCCTGAAATGTAGTTACCTATGCTAGGTCCACCATAGGGTGTATCAAGACCTATGATGCCAACCATCGACACGAATCAAGCACGCACAGTGTAAACCTACGGGTGCCCAATGCCTGCTTTTTCAACTCCGGACTACGCGCACGACCATAGTCCGCCTGAACCTACAATGGCGCACCAACTCAGCCGTCGTTCTGGTCGCTTACAATCAGCCCAGTAATCGTACCCCACGCTGCCTAGTCCCAGTGTATCGTGATACATCTAAGTGGGTTACTGCTGAAAAGGACCGCGTAACTAGGGTTTCTAATGGGTTAAGTGTTGTCATTCAAATTCGTGACTTAACCCTATCCAAATCATGTATCAAGTTGGTTAAGTGTGTTCAAGCGGTTCATGACTTAACCCTATCAAATCATCATGTCAAGTTGGTTAAGTATATTCAAATGGTTCATGACTTAACCCTATCATGTGGCATTAATTCATTAATGCACCCCAACCTCTCACATTAGACTAACAGTTGTGGTCACTAGATTTGCCGGGCGGTTCCGGGCAGATTTACACCACAACATAGTCTAACCTCGGGTTTTTCGTGTGATATGGCCAACTACCCACATTAGATCCTATTGTTTACAGTCACTGGATTCGTCAGGCGGTTCCGGGAAGATTTACACAGCAAACTCAACACAACGTCGAGTTGGCCATTTTCAAGTTTATCTAAGTGTCATGCCCACGTTCAAGTTTTCATGTCAAAATTCATGTCGAGTTTTCATGTCATGTTTCATGTCAAATCGTGTCAAGTTCATGTCCATATCCAGGTTCAAGTTATAATAACGTTCATGTTCAAAGCCAATTTATGTTTTACCAAATCTACCCAAATCGTATTCCCATCGCACATAAACTCGAATCGATACAAATAAATCTAGTTAGGGAATAACATAAAAAGGGACGGGTATAAGGTGGCAAAAGTGATTACTAGCATAGCATGATATGACTTGAGATAAAATATTATAACATTACTGGCATATGGAATATTGGCCTCAAACATAAAGATTCCAAATCTAGCAAAATAAGGTACTAGTCAAGATAACAGTTGTCATAAGGTGATAGTATAGTCATGGTAGCGATTGACATAAGGTGATAGTATAGTCATGGTAACGATTGACATAACGTGATAGTCATAAACTTGTGATTAATAGAAGATTCAACATGATAATATGAGGGGTTTTTCCTTTTGATTTACAACATAAATAGGCCCCAAATCAATGTTATGGTAATATACCCCAAAAGTCGAGATCCAAGATGCACAAGCATGGATGTAAAACAGTCATCATACACAGGTCCAATTTCAATTTACAACATATTCATATTACATTTACAGTTTAAATCTAAAAGTAACCGGGGCTTATAGATCGTGGTTCGAGAATTAGAAAAAGAAAGTCGATGTTGAATCTTTATATGCTTAGTCGAGTCTTAACAGAAGTCCCCAAATCAGCAATTCTCTTAACGTAGTTTTGACGTAGAAGTAGTCTCTTTCTCTAACTTTTCAACCAGAATTAGGTCAGCATTATGTCAGAAAGAATTTTTGTGTGTAGAGAGACTAGTGTTAGGGGCTGTTTATATAGGGTCAGGTCAACGAATGTAGACAGAAACGAGGCCAGAAACATCAAAGTGAATCCAGCTTTAAAAGTGGGCTCGGCCACCAGGTCGACCTCCAGGTCGACACTATGGTCGACCTGGTCCTGGGCAGGTCAACTACATAGTCGACCCCCAGGTCGACCTGGTCCTAGGCGGGAAATTTCCTGCCCAGTCTATTCTGGGGTTTGCAATTCGAAATTTGAATTTGAATTCTGAGCTGTTTTGAACTTGAAAACTTCTGAAAACTTCGAAAGGTCATAACTTGGTCATACGGACTCCGATTTTCGAAAACTCGGACTCGTTTCCAAGCAGAATTTCGAGATGAACGCAATGGCGTAACCCTTTTCCCTTGATTCTTATTTTAAAAATTAATTCTGCCTTGATTTATTGTTATTACATGTTATAAAAATACGGGTTGTTACATATTTTTTTTTGCAAAAATGTATATTTTGTCTCAACCATTATGTTTTGACAAAAATGTACATTTTTATTCAATTATTCTAATTTGAAAAAAATGTATATTTTTGTTCAACAATTATTTTTTTTACAAAAATGTATATTTTGTTTCAACCATTATGTTTTGACAAAAATGTACATTTTTATTCAACTACTCTAATTTGACAAAAATGTATATTTTTGTTCAGTAATTTTTTTTAACAAAAATGTATATTTTATTTCAACTATAAAAATGATAATTTTTGTTTCACTATCTTCTTACAACAAAATGTCCCTTTTTATTTTCAACTATTTTGTTACAACAAAAATGTACTTTTTATTTTCAACTTTTTTGTTACAAAAAAATGTCCTTTTTATTTTCAACTATTTCGTTACAACAAAAATGTCCCTTTTATTTTCAACTATTTTGTTACAACAAAAATGTCCCTTTTGTTTTCAACTATTTTGTTACAACATAAATGTCCTTTTTATTTTCAACTATTTTGTTATAACAAAAATGTCCTTTTTATTTTCAACTATTTTGATTTGACAAAAATGACAATTTTAATTCAACAATTATATTTTAACAAAATTTTCAATTTTGATCCAATAATTATATTTTGACAAAAATGATAATTTTAGTTCCATTATTCTAATTTGGCAAAAATGATTATTTTTGATTTGGTTATTCTAATTAACAAAAATGATGATTTTTTTTAACTCCATTTTAATTAACAAAAATGTTAATTTTTGTTTAATTCAATTCTAATTAACAAAAATGTTAGTTTTTGATTCAACTAATCTAATAAACAAAAAATGATAATTTTTGTTTAACTCAAATTCTAATTAACAAAGATGTTAATTTTTGATTCAACTAATTTAATAAACAAAAATGATAATTTTTGTTTAACTCAAATTCTAATTAACAAAGATGTTAATTTTTTATTCAACTAATCTAATAAACAAAAATGATAATTTTTGTTTAACTCAAATTCTAATTAACAAAGATGTTAATTTTTTATTTAACTAATCTAATAAACAAAAATGATAATTTTTGTTTAACTCAAACTCTAATTAACGAAGGTTTCAATTTTTTATTCAACTAATCTAATAAACAAAAATGATAATTTTTGTTTAACTCAAATTCTAATTAACAAAGATGTTCAAGTCAACAGATCTACATAACACACCAATCACAGATCAAATCACGTATGACAATCAACAGAATATTACAGCGTATGAGTAATACCACAATTATGATTAATAAATTTTAATTATATATAAAAAAAGTAGAATTTCTCACATAAAAATCAATAATAATTTTTATTTTAAAATTAAAGATCTTACAACAACTTTCTACATCGCATACATAATTTTATCTCAAACACAATTTTCTACATCGCATGAATACTTTTATCGCATTCACTACTTAATAGCATGAATATTTTATCGCATTCACAACTTCATAGCATGAATATTTTATCGCATACATATATTTTATAAACAATATTCAACAATCAATGAACAAGCAATTAATTTTTAATAGAGTCTTTCAATAGGTGAGTTTAGATTTCTCACCTTGGTTTCTCACTCCGTCAAATCAGTTTTATTACGAAGCTCTCATTGATACGCATCTTGTTTCGCTTCTCTAATTTCTTCCTCTAATCTCTTTTCTTTCTCTAGATGCTCACAAAATTTCATGGCCTAACTCCTTACGGTTTAGGAGATATAAATTACTAAATTTTGAGGGGCTTTCCTGCAGATTTTCGAGAGAGAGAGAGAGAAAGGGGGCATGTGACGATCCCAAAACCCCGTGACACGGTGTTAAGGATAATCATTGGAATATAACGCATCAATCATCATTAGCAGATCACAGATAATAGCATAAACAGAAAATAGAATAATTTACACATATATGACAGCGGAATCATATAGATATCATCACATCAGAGAAGCACAGTACAGGATACAACTTAGTGCATAATGATACATAATCAGTCACCATCGCCAGAGGCGGAATCATACATAAAGAGTACACAAAAGGAATATCAGTCTACATCGCCAGTGGCGGAATCATAATATAGATACAATACTGGCGGAGAAAATCCAAGTCAGCGCGGTGTAGTCAAGCCTCGCCATGAGCCAAAAGATGCGTCAGAAACCTGTAACTAGGCTGCCCGTGTAAAAATGAGGGCACCCGAGTTTGCAAGGTGAAACAAACTACGAGTCAGTCATGGGACTGGTATGAGAAATCTACTCAACTTATTAACAACAATAATAAGGCAAATCAAAGGACCACGCCACTTTCGCGGAACGGGTTTACTCCAATGAGTGCTAGTGCATGAAATAAAATAAATGATTAAATCAACGCAATGCTTTTTATAAAATGAAGCCATTATAAGACTCAGGTCCCATCACACAATGCAACGCAAGCCGGAGGATAGAGTTTTTACCTTATAATGGCCAAAGATGCTTCATACGAATAAAACAAAAGAGTTTGATATTATTACTAGTGCATATATGTTTCAAAAGCAATTCAATCATAAATATTAATCCTAGGCGGCATAGCTACCATCTACTATGTCGCCATACTAGTAATACAATCACATCCGCATATTTCGTATTGGAAATTGGATTCCTTCATGAGTCGAGGCAAGGGGCAAGCTCCTCTCCGTTCGAGACACTCTAGCAAATGTCCCAGGACCCCACTATGATCCTTGGAATCGGCTGGGCCGGTCCTCTCTTACTTTTGAGGATTGGCAATTCCTGAACACACGTTTCTCGGTCCTTACAGACCTATAATCGAGGTGCCTCGCATTCCAACAACCACACAGGTGAAAATTATATATAATGTCAGGGCTGGTAGGTCACTGACACCACCATAGCTAGAAAGAAACGTCGTGCACTCCCAGCGGTCCGTCTCCCGTTTTTGACTCATACCGAGGTGTGAGGCTCGCGAATTCACGTTATACACAAAGCTACGTCACACAGACCATGCTTTGATCATCAACCACAAGACTTTGCTTTGCAACAGAAGCCTTGATCATATGCCACTTAGGCGTGCCACACAGGCAATCCACTCCATGCGACTGATTTCTGTCAATACATAACCTCTGAGCTCGTACGTCTCAGAGAAGGGCGTTAAGCAAGAGAATAAATTCTCCGCCGCCAAACAGATATATATTTAACAGAGATCAATCAACACAGAACAAAATCCAATGTCAGACACACAGTCCATTTACAAGTCCGTTCTGGGTCTGAACGAAACCGTAGGCACCAATTCCTCGCATATCCGTACAATCAACAATATGTTTGGACGACTACTACTTCAATTCCTTCATGGTAGCTACTCCAATCATGAGCATCAGTAGCGCCCATCCATCCAATGTGGAGATCGTCGGTCTTCAAGCATCTTCGACTCTTCGACTTCTCAACGTCGATCGATTATTTGAAATGAGATAAACTCGGCCTTTTCAAATAATCCACGTATATTTAGATTTTCAAACCAATTAATCACATGGTTGAGCTATTCAACATTCACATTTCAGTTATTTAGTTAAAATTTTCATGTCAAATACATTCAGCCATCACATCTCAAGCCAACACAACAAAATTGGTTCATTTTCACTCTATATCGTCTATAGCACCTCATAACGATATATCGCCATTTTTATTTAATTTAAAACGGCCATATTTAATTAAACGACGTTTCAGGTTATGTCGATGCACTGGCGCTGCTTTCCACTAATTTTGTTTTACACATATCTGAAGATCTAACGGTTGGATCTTCACAAATTTTACATCATTAGGAAGGTCATTTCAAAATGAATCCAACGGTTTCAGTTTTGGGAAAATCCGACGGTCGGATTTTCCACAGCAACCATTTGAAGTTACGATTTCAATTTACGAACTGCAGCGTCGTTATTCGATTTAATTTAATTATATTTATATATATATAAATATAATCGTTTCTGGCGCTGTTTTTCTTCAGTTTTGAATTAAACATTCCAGACAATTCAACCGTCGGATCTTCACAAAGTTGGTGCGGTTAGAAAGATATTTCCAAGGCGAGCCCAATGGTTGAGGTTTCGGGAAAATCCAATGGTTGGATTTCCCGCACTAGTTGTTTGAAATCACGGTTTCAAAATATGAACTACACGGCCACGTTTCGTTTTAATTCTATTTATATTTATATATTTATATAAATATAGTTCATTCAAAAATTCCTATATCGTTTCCATTTCAATTATCTCACTAACGCCTTAAATTTTTGGAAAATTTCGCCATAACCTCCTTTGTACGGGAGGGTCTGGGAAAATTCCCAAATAGCCACACGGGCGTCTCTTATCAAAAAGAAAAAGAAAAGGCCAAGTGGCTAGCAAACAGGCTCATAAAATCATCACCCAAACAAAGCGGTAAATGTGTACCTATTTGTCGGGCACAAAATTCTATTTCTCTTCTCTAGCCCCTTTTGCTTTAACCTGTTCAATAGATATGCATGTACATATATACAATTTCTAACATTTATCATTTTCCATTCAATTTCATATTTGCCTTGCTTTGGTTTAAAAACACCATTCATTCCAATATCGCATGCATAGGCTAAAATCATATCATTAGCTAGTTAATGTATATTTCAACTCATGCACGTTTATTTGAACAAGTGGCTATTTTCAACACTTCACATTTCAAAGATGATAATTTTGGCGAACTAAAATAGATTTCAACACATGACTAATTTATTTAGTTCCTATGCATGTTAAAAATAATATTTCTATCACAAATATTTATTTCAACATCGGCATATCTTTAGCACTTCACACATATGATAAAAATGACATTTTTACTGTTCAAATATTTATTCAACCAATGTATGGTTTCAACACTTCATATTTCAAAGATGATAATTTTGGCGAACTAAAATAGATTTCAACACATGACTGTTTTATTTAGTTCCTATGCATGTTAAAAATAATATTTCTATCACAAATATTTATTTCAACGTCAGCATATCTTTAGCACTTCACACATATGATAAAAATGATATTTTTACCGTTCAAATATTTATTCAACCAATGTATGGTTTCAACACTTCATAGTTTCAATAAAAATGTAATTTTTATTGTTCGATCTTTTTATTCAACACATGAACTTTTCCACTACACACACTTCTCAACAAATGAGTATTTCCACACATGGACATTTTATTTATGTTGTTCATATTAGAAAGATGGGATTTTTATGGTTGAAATTATTTATATAAGGCAAATATTTTTGATACTTCATATATATATATAAAAAAATGTGATTTTTATGGTTAAACACTTCACTCATTCACAAATGAATTTAATTTTCATACAACACTTTTCAACACATGAATAATTCCACACATGGTCATAGTTTCAATATATGACTTTAATTTCAATGCATGTAAAATAATTTCAACATATGAAAATAATTCTAACACACAAAGATTATTCAAAATTTCGGCAGCATAACGGCAGGGTAGTTAAAACCGGCACCGTCCCTAGTACGGCTCCTCGCTCTACCTTAAAACCTCGCGGTTTTTGACAATGGGGATTCATGCATCTAATTCGCACGCAGGCGGCATGTTTATTTTTATTTCCACAAATATTTCCAATTCATTTCAATCACCAATGGGTATTTTTCAACCACAACCAAACAATATCAACCACAAACAATTATTCAACCATTCGTATTTTTCACCCAATATTTCACACCAATTCACCACAATAAATATCGTCCATGGTTTGTGGACGAGGGGAGTATATATATACATATATAATATATTTTTGCTATATTTCACTTGCATTTCAACACAGATATCAATTATTCTATGCATGTAACAATTCATACTTCGCTCATATAGCTTACTCTACGCATGTACATGAGGTATACAACACGTATGTAATTTATATTTCGCTTATATAAATTATACACGACATTTTCCATTCAATTTCACGTTAATTTAGATTTCTCACCTTGGTTTTCTGAGCGCTAAAAATCGATACGATGTCAGAAAAATCCGCAGCTTCTTCTATTGGGTAGA
The DNA here is from genome assembly GCA_030737875.1 of Allium sativum. Taxonomy (NCBI): domain Eukaryota; kingdom Viridiplantae; phylum Streptophyta; class Magnoliopsida; order Asparagales; family Amaryllidaceae; genus Allium; species Allium sativum. The sequence continues at coordinate 20,673,572 of CM060921.1, read as the reverse complement.
GAGCTTCCTTGCGGTCTCGATGTTTCCTGTTTCATCGAATTTCGTCAACACACCAAAAAGATATGATTTTTCAAAGTGTACAGATCAAAGAAAAACGCACTTTCAGAAAGCTTCAAAACTAGGTTTGCGAAAATCGCGAGATCCGTTGATCGTTGAGACGATCGGCCTGCACCACCACGTCGGCCTTGGAGAGGGCTCTCCGTCGATGGTCACCACCCTCAGTTCGATGGCAGCAGGAAGGAAGGGCGGCGCTCGATAGGGTCGGACTTTGGAGGCTCGATACGGGCGGCACAGGCGATGGGTGGCGGCGAGGCTTAGTCGGATTTGGAGGTGGAGGGAAGGGCTATCGTTTTTGGGTAGTGGCGGCGTCTGAAAGTGGCGGAGGCGGCGGCGATCTGGTCTGGAACGGGGAAGCACGAGTCGCCGTTGAACGGGGGGAGGGGGGGTTCTCCTTTTTTTATTTTATTTCTATGAAAGAAAAAATATGATTGGCCGAGACTATATTAAAATTTTAAATAGTGTTTTCTTAAACAAACTCCTTTTTAAACCCAACGACTGTCGCCCCTAGCTAATTACCCCCATTCCGGACACAATGGGATATGTTTCGTGGGCCAATTCGACTGTTACAGTCAGTTATTTTTCAAATTAAAGTATAAAACATTTAATTTTTAACTCTGAACACGCATTTCAATTTGCCAGGGCCACAAACTGATTCGAAAAATTCCAGAAAAATAAATCTAGCTATGTTTTGACGCTACGGTCCCAACAAAACTAGTTTCGTCAAATTCTGAGGTCGTTTGAAAAATGGCCATTTTCTGGTCGATCCAATTTAACAGAAATCGACCAAACACATTTTCTTTTGCCACGCTCACATATCAGCTTCAAAAATTATGAAATTTGAAACCTAGCAATAGTTTGACATCCCGGACCCAACAAAAGTGGTTTCGTCGAATTCCGAGGTCGTATGCAAAATATCAATTTTCCAGGGCTATATTCTATATACCGACCCCTCTGAAAATTCATTCGACCATAACTTTTGATTCCCGTTATGAAACTTCGATTTTTCAAATTCGTTAGAAAGGTATTGAATAACAGATTTAAATATTTTTGGTTTCACTAAAATCCGTTATATTTTCCACCCTGCATAGTCAGTCAAAGTATGAATTCAAATTTTCAAACTGGCTCACTATTCCTAACTTACTATTTTATTGAAATATTCTATTTCAATTGTTCAAATTCCTTTGGAATAACCAATTTAAAAATTTTAAATTGGCTCGTATTTTCCGGGTTATTACAATCTACCCTACTTAAAACTTTTCGTCCTCGAAAAGGAAACAACAGTAAAGTAGGAAATAAAATGTAAATGCAAGGTATTGTAAAGGTACCTTGCACCGGAGTTAGTCAGAGATATCCACTCTGCATTTGGGGTAAGCTTGCTCAATGCTCTCCTCAGTTTCCCAAGTACAGTCTCTAGGATCACTGCTCCACTGCACTTTAACTAAATGAACCTTTTTGCTTCTGAGTTCTCTAGTTTCTTTGCCAACAATTTTTAATGGCTCTCTTTTGAGTGCTAATTCTGGAGTTATCTCCACATCCTGCTGCGCTGCTTCTTCTACAACAAGATCCGGATCATGCACATGTCTCCTAAGTTGAGATACGTGAAATACATTGTGCACTCCAGGCAACCAATCTGGCAATTGAACCCTATAAGCAAGAGTTCCAATTCGCTCAAGTATAGGAAAGGGACCAATAAATCTCGGTGCCAACTTCCCAGTCTTTCCAAATCTGATTACTCCTCTCATCGGAGAAACCTTTAAATAAACATGATCACCAACAGCAAATGTCAAATCTCTCCTTCTAGAGTCTGCATAACTCTTCTATCGGCTTTGGGCGATTTTCAATCGCTTCTTGATGAAATCCACTTTATCAGATGCTTCCCTAATCATATCGGGTCCTAGTACAAGTCTGTTGCCCGGTTCTACCCAACATGCTGGAGATCTGCAGGGTCTGCCATATAATGCTTCAAATGGTGACATTCTCAAACTTGCTTGATAGCTATTGTTATATGAGAATTCTGCCAAATGCAAATGATCTTCCCATGACCCACCAAAATCGATTATACAAGCCCGCAATAAATCTTCCAGAATTCTATTCACCCGCTCAGTTTGGCCATCTGTTTGTGGGTGATAAGCGGTGCTCATATTCAGTTTTGTCCCCAATTCTGTCTGGAAAGCCTCCCAGAACTTGCTAGTAAATAGGGGATCTCTATCACTAACTATGCTGATGGGAATTCCATGCAGCTTAACAATTTCTTTGAAATATATCCGTGCTAGACTTTGGGCAGTTCTATTGGATCTGACAGGTATAAAATGGGCAGTCTTCGTGAAGCGATCTACGATTACCCAAATGCTGTCATTACCTTTCTTGGTTTGCGGCAAACCATCTATGAAATCCATGGAAATCTGTTCCCATTTCCAGCCTGGGACTTCCAACGGTTGTAACAGTCCAGCTAGCTTCTGTTGGTCACTCTTGACCAATTGACAAGTAGGGCATCTGCTAACATACAAAGAGATATCTCTTTTCATTGCCTTCCACCAGAAAGTGCGTTTGATATCGTTGTACATTTTACTCACCCCAGGATGGATGCAAAATTTGGGCTTATGGCATTCGTCCAGCACTTCTCTTCGAAGGCCTGGAATATTTGGGATGCAAATCCTGTTATTTAACCTGAGAACCCCCTTATTGTCAATACGGAAACTCGTGGTTTCACCTTCATTGACTCTCTTACTGATTCTCTGAATGAATTCATCGTCTTTCTGAAGGGCTGAAATCCTATGAATCAATCCAGGTGTAATTATAAGATGGGCAACGATTGCGGTCTTTCTACTAAGTGCATCCGCTACTACGTTAGCTTTTCCCGGCGTATACAGGATATCAAGATCATACGCTGCAAGAAATTCTAACCAACGCTGCTGTCTCAGATTCAGATCTTTTTGGGTATATAAATACTTCAATGATTGATGATCTGTGTACAGTATAAATTTCTCGCCCAATAAGTAATGCCTCCAGATTTTCAAGGCAAATACGATGGCTAGCAACTTAAGATCATGAGTCACATAATTCTTCTCATGCGGTTTCAATTGGCGGCTTTAATAAGCGACTACTTGGCCTCTCTGCATTAACACTGCACCAAGACCTCTAATAGAAGCATCTGTCCAAACCGTTAAATCCTGATTGCCATCAATAATAGTTAACACTGGAGCGGTGGTCAGCTTCGATTTCAATTCCTGGAAAGCTTCTTCACAGTCGGAAGTCCACTTAAACTTCTCATGTTTCTTTGTGAGCTTCGTTAACGGACCGGATATCTTCGAAAAATCCTTAACGAACTTTCGATAATAACTAGCCAACCCCATAAAACTTCTAACTTCTGTGGGAGTAGTGGGTTGTTTCCAGTCTTGAATCGTTATTATTTTGCTTGGGTCAACAGAAATTCCTTTATCGGACACGACATGGCCAAGGAATTTGACTTCTTCTTGCCAGAAGACACATTTAGAGAATTTGGCTTTGAAGACGTTCTTCCTTAGAATCTCCAATACTTGTTCTAAGTGTTTTTCATGCTCGGGTTTTGATTTGGAGTAGATTAAAATATCATCGATGAATACGAGGACAAATTTATTCAGAACTCCCCTGAACACTCTATTCATTAGATCGACAAAGTATGCTGGAGCGTTGCATAGGCCAAACGGCATTACTAACCATTCATAAAATATGTCTGGGCCTCTGAAAGCGGTCAAAGGAACACACTCTTCTGCTATTCTCAATTGATGAAAACCTGTAGCTAGGTCCATTCGGGAAAATACTTTCGCCCCATTCAATTGGTCTAGCAAATCATCAATGCGGGGTAGTGGATATTTATTTTTAAGTGTCTGTTTGTTGAGGTCTCGGTAATCAACACATAACCTAAGAGTACCGTCTGACTTCGGGACAAACACAACAGCTGCTCCCCAATTAGAAAAACTAGGTCTGATTAGACCCTTCCACAATAGTTGACGAGTTTGATCGCCTAATTCTTCTTTTTCTTTCGGAGTCATTCTACGAATTGGATGCACCACTGGTCTGGCATTAGGAATTAGATCGATTCGGAATTCTATTTCTCTTTGCGGAGGTAAGTTTCCAACTTCTTCAAACATATTCGCATAGTTGCTAACAATCGGAATCTTTTCCATGGAAGTGGGGATAAGTTCCAATGCTGACCAAAATTCTTCTCTATTCGGATTCGAACCATGACAAGGAACCGAAATATATCCAAGCTTCATTTGAATTTTAACGATTCTTTCCGCACAATTCACTTCAGCTTCATGTTTTGTCAACCAATCTAGCCCGAGAATGATATCGAATTCGGGAAAATCCATAACGATTAAATCAAAAGGAAACTTGTATCGAGAAAAAGAAATAGGTACTTTACAATATGAACCGAGAGTAATAGGACCCCCTATCGGGTTATGAACTTCAACCGATTCTTTAAGCTTTCGCTGTTTTAACTTTAATTTGTGCACTGTGTTTTTAGCAATAAAACTACGCGATGCACCTGTGTCGAATAATACAGAAACAGGAATATTTTTAATTGTAAGGGTACCTCCCAAAACATCGGGTTTACCTGCTCCATCGGAAGCAGCTGGCAGGCTAGACCCGTCATAGACATGAGCTACAGTAGCTTTCTTCAACAAAGGACGGTCTTTGACCAGATGATCGGTCTTGCGACAATTGAAGCACGAGCGAGGGTTCTGAGAGCCTTGGCTCGAGCCTTGAGAATTCGTTTTCTGTTTCTTCGGAGCTGTGCAGACGTTTGAGTAGTGCCCCGGCTTACCACAGTTAAAGCAACTTCCTCTTGGCGGCTTGCCAGTCTGAGGTTTGGAAGATGCTGCTTGGCTTGACTCGCCCTGATTTACAGCAGGCTTGCGCTTGTTTCCGGCTTGGCTTCTAGCGCGATCCTGATCCAGATGCCTTTGATCAAGGTCTTCATAGTTGCATGTCATTTCCACTAGCTCATTGAAATCCAGCTTGACATGGGCCATGGCTCTATCATGATATTGTCGTCTTAGTCCAAAGATCAACCTCTTATTTTTGGATTTCGCAGTGGCAACGAGCTCTGGAGCATAGGGTGACATCATTGTAAATTTGTTCAGATAATCCTGCACAGAAAGATCCCCTTGCTGAAGATTGGCGAAGTCATCGTGCATTCTTTCTAGAGCTTGTTCTGGGACATATTTCTCCTTGAAGAGTTCTTTAAATCCATCCCATGTTCTTCCAGCTTCTCTATTCCCGGCGGTAAGAGATTCCCACCACAATTCGGCTTGTTCCTGCATAAGTCAGGCGCCCATAACAGCTTTGTCTTCGTCTCCTAGCCTTAGGCCTTCAAGAATTTTCTCGCATGTTTTGAGCCATGCAAGGGCCTCTATTACGGTGCCAGTTCCCGAGAAGGTCTTGCCTCCTAAGTTCTTATATCTCTTAGCTACACGGTCGAGCTCGAAGTATTGAGCTGCCGGAGGTTGTATCAAAGGTCCTTCTTGAGCTGGGATTTCTCCCCTTCCTCAGCCTCGGCCGGCACGGCCTCCTCTAGCGGCGGCTGCTCTGGTAGCCATTTGTCAAATTCTGTATAAGTAACAAAAAAGTCAGCTAACAGAATTGATAGTCTATTGCATAATTAAGCAGAAATTCTATGGAAAGATAACGATGGACTGATCAATTGTTTTTGCTAATCTGCTCCGCTCATTCTAGGACTTTACTAGTCCTATCTCTAATATGCGACTCGCCTTAGAATACTACTGATTCTACTTTGATGAAGTGTTTAATGTGTTAGATTCCAGAACTAAGGTTAACCAAAGCTCTGATACCAGCTATGACGATCCCAAAACCCCGTGACACGGTGTTAAGGATAATCATTGGAATATAACGCATCAATCATCATTAGCAGATCACAGATAATAGCATAAACAGAAAATAGAATAATTTACACACATATGACAGCGGAATCATATAGATATCATCACATCAGAGAAGCACAGTACAGGATACAACTTAGTGCATAATGATACATAATCAGTCACCATCGCCAGAGGCGGAATCATACATAAAGAGTACACAAAAGGAATATCAGTCTACATCGCCAGTGGAGGAATCATAATATAGATACAATAATGGCGGAGAAAATCCAAGTCAGCACGGTGTAGTCAAGCCTCGCCATGAGCCAAAAGATGCGTCAGAAACCTGTAACTAGGCTGCCCGTGTAAAAATGAGGGCACCCGAGTTTGCAAGGTGAAACAAACTAAGAGTCAGTCATGGGACTGGTATGAGAAATCTACTCAACTTATTAACAACAATAATAAGGCAAATCAAAGGACCACGCCACTTTCGCGGAACGGGTTTACTCCAATGAGTGCTAGTGCATGAAATAAAATAAATGATTAAATCAACGCAATGCTTTTTATAAAATGAAGCCATTATAAGACTCAGGTCCCATCACACAATGCAACGCAAGCCGGAGGATAGAGTTTTTACCTTATAATGGCCAAAGATGCTTCATACGAATAAAACAAAAGAGTTTGATATTATTACTAGTGCATATATGTTTCAAAAGCAATTCAATCATAAATATTAATCCTAGGCGGCATAGCTACCATCTACTATGTCACCATACTAGTAATACAATCACATTCGCATATTTCGTATTGGAAATTGGATTCCTTCATGAGTCGAGGCAAGGGGCAAGCTCCTCTCCGTTCGAGACACTCTAGCAAATGTCCCAGGACCCCACTATGATCCTTGGAATCGGCTGGGCCAGTCCTCTCTTACTTTTGAGGATTGGCAATTCCTGAACACACGTTTCCCGGTCCTTACAGACCTATAATCGAGGCGCCTCGCATTCCAACAACCACACAGGTGAAAAGTATATATAATGTCAGGGCTGGTAGGTCACTGACACCACCATAGCTAGAAAGAAACGTCGTGCACTCCCAGCGGTCCGTCTCCCGTTTTTGACTCATACCAAGGTGTGAGGCTCGCGAATTCATGTTATACACAAAGCTATGTCACACAGACCATGCTTTGATCATCAACCACAAGACTTTACTTTGCAACAGAAGCCTTGATCATATGCCACTTAGGCGTGCCACACAGGCAATCCACTCCATGCGACTGATTTATGTCAATACATAACCTCCGAGCTCGTACGTCTCAGAGAAGGGCGTTAAGCAAGAGAATAAATTCTCCGCCGCCAAACAGATATATATTTAACAGAGATCAATCAACACAGAACAAAATCCAATGTCAGACACACAGTCCATTTACAAGTCCGTTCTGGGTCTGAACGAAACCGGAGGCACCAATTCCTCGCATATCCGTACAATCAACAATATGTTTGGACGGCTACTACTTCAATTCCTTCATGGTAGCTACTCCAATCATGAGCATCAGTAGCGCCCATCCATCCAATGTGGAGATCATCGGTCTTCAACCATCTTCGACTCTTCGACTTCTCAACGTCGATCGATTATTTGAAATGAGATAAACTCGGCCTTTTCAAATAATCCACGTATATTTAGATTTTCAAACCAATTAATCACATGGTTGAGCTATTCAACATTCACATTTCAGTTATTTAGTTAAAATTTTCATGTCAAATACATTCAGCCATCACAAGCCAACACAACAAAATTGGTTCATTTTCACTCTATATCGTCTATAGCACCTCATAACGATATATCGCCATTTTTATTTAATTTAAAACGGCCATATTTAATTAAACGACGTTTCAGGTCATGTCGATGCACTGGCGCTGCTTTCCACTAATTTTGTTTTACACATATCTGAAGATCTAACCGTTGGATCTTCACAAATTTTACATCATTAGGAAGGTCATTTCAAAACGAATCCAACGGTTTCAGTTTTGGGAAAATCCGACGGTCGGATTTTCCACACCAACCATTTGAAGTTACGATTTCAATTTACGAACTGCAGCGTCGTTATTCGATTTAATTTAATTATATTTATATATATAAATATAATCGTTTCTGGCGCTGTTTTTCTTCGGTTTTGAATTAAACATTCCAGACAATTCAACCGTCGGATCTTCACAAAGTTGGTGCCGTTAGAAAGATATTTCCAAGGCGAGCCCAACGGTTGAGGTTTCGGGAAAATCCAATGGTTGGATTTCCCGCACTAGTCGTTTGAAATCACGGTTTCAAAATATGAACTGCACGGCCACGTTTCGTTTTAATTCTATTTATATTTATATATTTATATAAATATAGTTCATTCAAAAATTCCTATATCGTTTCCATTTCAATTATCTCACTAACGCCTTAAATTTTTGGAAAATTTCGCCATAACCTCCTTTGTACGGGAGGGTCTGGGAAAATTCCCAAATAGCCACACGGGCGTCTCTTATCAAAAAGAAAAAGAAAAAGCCAAGCGGCTAGCCAACAGGCTCATAAAATCATCACCCAAACAAAGCGGTAAATGTGTACCTATTTGTCGGGCACAAAATTCTATTTCTCTTCTCTAGCCCCTTTTGCTTTAACCTGTTCAATAGATATGCATGTACATATATACAATTTTAAACATTTATCATTTTCCATTCAATTTCATATTTGCCTTGCTTTGGTTTAAAAACACCATTCATTCCAATATCGCATGCATAGGCTAAAATCATATCATTAGCTAGTTAATGTATATTTCAACTCATGCACGTTTATTTGAACAAGTGGCTATTTTCAACACTTCACATTTCAAAGATGATAATTTTGGCGAACTAAAATAGATTTCAACACATGACTATTTTATTTAGTTCCTATGCATGTTAAAAATAATATTTCTATCACAAATATTTATTTCAACGTCAGCATATCTTTAGCACTTCACACATATGATAAAAATGACATTTTTACCGTTCAAATATTTATTCAACCAATGTATGGTTTCAACACTTCATATTTCAAAGATGATAATTTTGGCGAACTAAAATAGATTTCAACACATGACTATTTTATTTAGTTCCTATGCACGTTAAAAATAATATTTCTATCACAAATATTTATTTCAACGTCAGCATATCTTTAGCACTTCACACATATGATAAAAATGATATTTTTACCGTTCAAATATTTATTCAACCAATGTATGGTTTCAACACTTCATAGTTTCAATAAAAATGTAATTTTTATTGTTCGATCTTTTTATTCAACACATGAACTTTTCCACTACACACACTTCTCAACAAATGAGTATTTCCACTCATGGACATTTTATTTATGTTGTTCATATTAGAAAGATGGGATTTTTATGGTTGAAATTATTTATATAAGGCAAATATTTTTGATACTTCATATATATATATATATATAAATGTGATTTTTATGGTTAAACACTTCACTCATTCACAAATGAATTTAATTTTCATACAACACTTTTCAACACATGAATAATTCCACACATGGTCATAGTTTCAATATATGACTTTAATTTCAATGCATGTAAAATAATTTCAACATATGAAAATAATTCTAACACACAAAGATTATTCAAAATTTCGGCAGCATAACGGCAGGGTAGTTAAAACCGGCACCGTCCCTAGTACGGCTCCTCGCTCTACCTTAAAACCTCGCGGTTTTTGACAATGGGGATTCATGCATCTAATTCGCACGCAGGCGGCATGTTTATTTTTATTTCCACAAATATTTCCAATTCATTTCAATCACCAATGGGTATTTTTCAACCACAAACAATTATTCAACCATTCGTATTTTTCACCCAATATTTCACACCAATTCACCACAATAAATATCGTCCATGGTTTGTGGACGAGGGGAGTATATATATATATAATATAATTTTGCTATATTTCACTTGCATTTCAACACAGATATCAATTATTCTATGCATGTAACAATTCATACTTCGCTCATATAGCTTACTCTACGCATGTACATGAGGTATACAACACATATGTAATTTATATTTCGCTTATATAAATTATACACGACATTTTCCATTCAATTTCACGTTAATTTAGATTTCTCACCTTGGTTTTCTGAGCGCTAAAAATCGATACGATGTCAGAAAAATCCGCAGCTTCTTCTATTGGGTAGAGAGCTTCCTTGCGGTCTCGATGTTTCCTGTTTCATCGAATTTCGTCAACACACCAAAAAGATATGATTTTTCAAAGTGTACAGATCAAAGAAAAACGCACTTTCAGAAAGCTTAAAAACTAGGTTTGCGAAAATCGCGAGATCCGTTGATCGTTGAGACGATCGGCCTGCACCACCACGTCGGCCTTGGAGAGGGCTCTCCGTCGATGGTCACCACCCTCAGTTCGATGGCGGCAGGAAGGCAGGGCGGCGCTCGATAGGGTCGGACTTTGGAGGCTCGATACGGGCGGCACAGGCGATGGGTGGCGGCGAGGCTTAGTCGGATTTGGAGGTGGAGGGAAGGGCTGTCGTTTTTGGGTAGTGGCGGAGGCGGCGGCGATCTGGTCTGGAACGGGGAAGCACGAGTCGTCGTTGAATGGGGGGGGGGGGTTCTCCTTTTTTTATTTTTATTTTATGAAAGAAAAAATATGATTGGCCGAGACTATATTAAAATTTTAAATAGTGTTTTCTTAAACGAACTCCTTTTTAAACCCAACGACTGTCGCCCCTAGCTAAATACCCCCATTCCGGACACAATGGGATATGTTTCGTGGGCCAATTCGACTGTTACAGTCAGTTATTTTTCAAATTAAAGTATAAAACATTTAATTTTTAACTCTGAACACGCATTTCAATTTGCCAGGGCCACAAACTGATTCGAAAAATTCCAGAAAAATAAATCTAGCTATGTTTTGACGCTATAGTCCCAACAAAACTAGTCTCGTCGAATTCTGAGGTCGTTTGAACAATGGCCATTTTCTGGTCGATCCAATTTAACAAAAATCGACCAAACACATTTTCTTTTGCCACGCTCACATATCAGCTTCAAAAATTATGAAATTTGAAACCTAGCAATAGTTTGACATCCCGGACCCAACAAAAGTGGTTTCGTCGAATTCTGAGGTCGTATGCAAAATATCAATTTTCCAGGGCTATATTCTATATACTGACCCCTCTGAAAATTCATTCGGCCATAACTTTTGATTCCCGTTATGAAACTTCGATTTTTCAGATTCGTTAGAAAGGTATTGAATAATAGATTTAAATATTTTTGGTTTCACTAAAATCCGTTATATTTTCCACCCTGCATAGTCAGTCAAAGTATGAATTCAAATTTTCAAACTGGCTCACTATTCCTAACTTACTATTTTATTGAAATATTCTATTTCAATTGTTCAAATTCCTTTGGAATAACCAATTAAAATTTTTAAATTGGCTCGTATTTTCCGGGTTATTACAGGGCAGCTATTTTTTTTTAGGAAGAAGAGAAAATGAGGATTTATGGAGAGGAAAAGATATTATATAGTGGAGGGTTTTAGTTCTTTCCCTTTTTGATTTTTCTGTGACATGTCCATTTTATTTATATATATGAAAAGCTGCTGATGTATAAATATATAGGAAGAAAATAAAAAAAAACTGACATAGTCAATATTAAATTTCCTTGGGACCATGCGTTGTTTAGGAAGAATTGAATGGTTTGTATAAAAAGTGTAAGAGGCCAATATCAATGAAGGGTTCTTTTTTTTGAAACGCTCAAGGAAATAAATGATATTAATGAATGAATGTTAAACCTTAAATGGTAAACATTAATTGTAAATTAAAAGAAAAATATAGATACTAAATTCGCATGGTCTTTGGCAACAATTCAAATGAGCGGATATGGCAAATTGAGAATGAAATGGATTTGCAAATGGGAACGAAAATAATGAATTGCTTATATATATATTTTTAGTTTAACGACACCGTTTGTACATCAAAATTTCATTAATTTTATCACAATTAATACCGTAATAAATTTAGATTTTAACGGTTTATTCAAAACAAAATTTATTACTATTAATATTAAAAATTTCAACTTGTAAATTAAAAATTGATTTCAAACATATATTTTCTTCTTATCAAGTTGCATGATAAGTATTAAATTCATATCTAAATTTATGACGGTACAACTCTTTCCATAATATTCATTTTTAAACAACAAAAAAATTTTAATGCTAAATATTCCAATCGGTTAGTAATGCAAATCACGTTTGTTTATAAATTTATGAAATGGTTCGCACCTGTTGTTCAAGAATTGACAAAATCTCAAATATAAATATTTATTTTACATTGCATCTTAATTTAATTTATATTTTAAATCTCAAAATGAATATCATAAATTGATTTATACAGGCAAATCAAAATTAACTATTTTGGGTATTCGTTGATGAAATTTATTCATAAACAATTCAATTGTTTATAAATCACCATTTATCTAATTACAAATTGTTTATTAGAAACAAAATTGTAATCATTCATTAACAACATCATAAAATTTATAAAAATAATTTAATTTAAAAATGGAATTTTTAAATTTTGACGTATTTTCTAACAAAATTTCCTTAAAATAAAATTTTAAATTGGTTCTGATTTTCTGGGTTGTTACACATTGTCTACCAGAGGATGGAGTTCTGGTTAGCTTTTTATATTCTCTTTTGATTCCACAGGATGGGTTGTCATCGGTGCCAATCATACAGGAGTTTTCTGATGTGTTTAATGAAGTCTGAGGGTTTCCGCCGCAGTGAGAGATTGAGTTTCAGATTGATTCAATGGATGGAGCCAGATCTAATGTTATTTCTCTTAGGCGGATGACACAAAGGAACAACAAGAGTTAGAGGTGCAAGTGAACGATCTTTTGAGTAAGGGGTTCATTCGGAGAAGTGTATCCGAGTGGGGTGCACCAGTGGTGTTTGCAAACAAGTCTTATGGATCATTGCAATTATGTGTGGATTATCATGAGTTGTATAAGATGACTAAGAATAACAAGTACCCTTTGCCGAGAATCGATGACTTGTTTGATCCGCTTCACGAAGCAAAGGTGTTTTCCCAAGTGGATATGGCGACGGGATTTCACCAGTTGAGAGTAGCTAGGGATAGTGTGCCGAAGACTACTTTTTGGACACCATCAGGATTTTATGAGTGGTTGGTAATGCCTTTTGGATTGACTAACGCACCAGCATATTTTGTGGATCTTATGAATCGAGTTACCAGAGATCGGTTGAATAAGTTCGCACTTGTGTTCGTGGATGACATATTGGTATACTCAATGGATGAGGAAGAACATAAGACACACTTGAGAATTGTTTTGGAAATCTTGCGAAAACATCAGTTGAGGGCTAAGTTTTCGAAGTGTTACTTCTATAAGGAATAAGTAAGGTTCTTGGGTCATGTCATATCAGGACAAGGAATAGCGGTGGATCCCGCAAAGGTGGAACGATACAAGATTGGGTTCGACCCAAGAATGCAACAGATGTTAAGATTTCTCTTGATTTAGCTGGATATTATCGACGATTTATGAAGGATTTCTCTAAGATAGCTGCACCATTAACAGGATTGACAAAGAAGAATCAATCTTCGCATGGGATACGAAGTGTGATCAAGCCTTTGGAAATTTGAAGGAAAGACTGACAAGTGCTCTTATACTGACTATTCCAAACAGGAGCGAAGAGATGGTAGTATATATCGATGCATGTGTCACAAGACTTGGAGCAGTGCTTATGCAAAAGGGTAGAGTTGTGGCCTATGCAAGCTGGCAACTGAAGTCGCACGAAAGGAATTATCTGACTCATGATTTAGAGTTAGTGGTGATAGTGTCTGCTCTAAAGATTTGGAGGTATTATTTGTTGGAAGTTAGATTTGAGTTGTTCACAAGTCATAAGTCATTAAAATATTTTTTCTCCCAGAAGGATTTGAATCTTCGGCAGCAGCGATGGTTATAGTTTATGGGTTCATATGATTTTGGAATAGCCTATACTCCAGGAAAAGGTAACGCAGTGGTTGATGCGTTAAGTCGAAGACATGCGAGTTTGGGAGTTATGTTTTCAGAATGGAAACATACCGAGTATTTTGCCAGATTTGATTTTAGACCTCATTGTGAGTTAGAACCCAAGATGTTAGCAAGTTGGTCGATTTAGGCTGGCTCTCATCGTAAGGATTGGCAAAATCCATAAACGAGATGATAAGCTTATGGAAACCATTCGAAGGACAAAGACGAGAGTAGAACCAAAGGAGATTAAGGATTTTGAAGTCCATCGAGATGGTTGGCTTCGTAAGAATGGAAGACTGGTTGTTCCTGACATAGATGGATTGAGAGATGAAGTGTTGAGGGAATTTCATCACTCTAAGTTAACAATTCATCCCGATAGTAATAAGATGTATCGAGATATGAAGAGGTTTACTATTAGGAAGGTATGAAATAGGATGTCGAAAAATTATCTCGAAGTGCAAACTCTCGGTTGGTTAAAGCTGAGCAGAAGAAGCTGAGTCGACTATTACAGCCATTGGAAGTTCCTATATGGAAATGGGAGCAAGTATCGATGGATTTTACTAACGGATTACCTTATACAAGGGTAGGAAATGATAGTATTTGGGTTGTCGTGGATCGCCTGACTAAAAACGCAAGGTTTATTCCTGTCAGATCAACTAGGACTGCATCGAAGTTGGCATAGTTATATCTTAAATGGATAGTTTGATTCCATGGAACTCCGAGTATTGTTAGCGATCTAGATCCATTATTCACTAGTGGATTTTGGAAAAGTTTACAAGAGATGTTGGGAACCAAACTATGTTGGAGTACAGCTTATCATCCCTAGATAGATGGAAAAACCGAAAGAGTTAACTGAGTTTTGGAAGATCGTCTTAGAGCATGTGTTTTGGATTTTGGAGGATCATGGGAAGACCATATGTATTTGGTCGAGTTTTGTTATAATAACAACTACCAGTCGGGTATTTGAATGACACCGTATGAGGCGTTGTATGGTAAGTTGTGCAATTCTCCATCTTGTTGGTTAGAAATTAGCGAGAAGTTGGTACTTGGGCCTGAAATGATAAGAGAAACTACCGATAATATTAAAGTCATTCAACAATGAATGAAGGCAGCTCGAGATCGTTAGAAAAGTTACGCTGATAAGCGACGAAAGGATTTGGAATTCTCAGTTGCAAATTTGGTATTTATTAAGATTTTTTCGCCTCTACGAAATATTGTTCGTTTTGGGAGGAAAGGAAGTTTAGCACCAAGGTTTTTTGGACCGTTTCCGATTATCCAGCATATTGGAAAGCTCACTTATAGACTGGAATCACCTGAGAAAATGGCAAGTCTGCATACATTGTTCCATGTTTCATTTCTATGGAAAATTGTGCACAACTCGAATGTTGTGGTATCTCCAGATCAGTTTGAAGATTTTGAAGTCGAGCCCGAAGTTTCTAGGCCTCGTAAGCTACTTCGTGTCGTAAGGATTGACACGAAGCAACTTAGAAGGAAGGTTGTTAAGCTAGTCAGTGTACAATAGAGCAAGAACAATGATGATTGCACGTGGGAAACGGAAGAGAGTATGAAGTTCACCCATCCAGAACTGTTCAAGTGGTATGTCCTAGATATCGTATCTTACTTGTGCCACTGTGTCTTGTACTATTAGAAGTTTTGCATGCTAGGATAAGATTTTTGGATGCATGAATTTTTGGATGCTAGATTGCATGGTAGATTGGCTGCTCATGGATGGTAGGCATGCGGGATACCTTGTTTGCTCGTGTTTGCTTGGGATTTTGGGGGAGAAATTCCTAAAGAGGGAGTGGCTGGGGAGAATGTAATGAACCATATTTTATGTATCAACCGATCGTAAAGTAATCATATTTCATTGTCTAGTGGTTGGATCATTCTCAGATTTTGATATGTTGTTCATGGGGATGTGAGACACGTTCATAATTTTTACCGAACCTAATTATGACCATTTTGCCCTTAGGTTTACTGTTTGGGATATAACGTTTGATAGAGATCGAATCAGGTGCTGAGATCGATTCCATTGGATCATAATGGTTTACGATTCTTTAGGGTAGTTACATGAAGGATTTGGTTCAACGTTTGGGAGGAATCACTGTTTTAAGTTTCAACTATTGTTAAGGCAGACTAGACAGTAGCTAATGGCCTGATTAGCCAAACCCATTAGACCTATTACCAACATGTATAAATAGAAGAACTTGGAGATAGAACTAGGGTTTCTACCTTCATTCTAAGTTTTAGGTTGGTCGTCTGTGATTCTCCGGTTCAGCCTAAAACCTTATTTCTCCTCTTTCTTTAATCAAATCCATCGTAGATTGCATCTAGAAGATAGATCATCATCAAGGAAGGGTAGATCATCATCGAAGAGGATTGTATCACATCATATTGCATCAAATTTAAGGGATTTTGGTGCTGTCTATATCTGATCTCATTGAATCTACATCAAATCTAGAAATCGGTGAGTTATAGATATCTCTCACACGGAAGCTATGGATTGTATGGGTAACTTAGGATCATATTCATATGTTTCATGTTAAAATCACCTTAGATCTGATCGTATTTTTTAACTTAGACCTGGAAATACTAGGAAACCTAATTTGATCATATTAACTAAATACGTGTTAGATTAATCTTGTTTATTCGTATATTTAAATCCAAACCATGCTAGATCTTATGTTTAGTTTACGGTATGTTTATGCTATGTTAATGGATTGTTCATGTTTGTATAATTATTGTTGTACGGATTGATGTTTGTTTTGATTGCATTGCTTGAGTTTCATTTTAGATTGTTTTCCGTAAAATCATAGGATTGAAGAATAAAGCAAATCGGAGGTTTGGATGATCGGACTCAAACGAAACTTGGCGAAGGCGCTCTGGAAGTCAAGAGAATGGGGCATGCAAATTTTAGAGCCCATATGCACTAAGCGCATATGTCAGCACCGACCAATGAATGTTTGCACTGACCCATGGTGAGGGGTCGTGTGGCTTCGGAAATTGGTGTGTGGCATCGGGATGGTGAGTCGAAGCTACTGGTGAATTCCCAAGTCAATCGGATATGTTTGGGATGGGTCAAAGTTTGATTTCTCGAGATGTAAATGGACTGACATAAGCTTCAAAAATAAGCATCAAAATGATTGGAGATCGGGCCGGAGGAACATGCTCGAGACATGGATGATCATAGGCCAACCACTTAGCCAATTTTGGCTAAGTAGATGTGACCCATGAGTGTGTGCCCGGGAGGGGTGAAAGTTTTGGGGCTTGGTTGTCTTGGCTTCCTGAAGTTGCTGGTGAAGTTTGGATTGAAATGAACTTCAGATGATTAATGCACAACTCAAAGATGAAAGGTGCTTCATGTGTGAACTTAGGGAGTGGTCGAATCTAAGTTGATGCGATACTGGTCGTGAGATGGTATACAATACAGTTCGATGATGGGATGTCTCAGGTAGGAGTTAACCAAGAATGATAATGGAATTAGTTCAAGCAGCAACTTGACTAAAGAAGCGATTATCGCCAAGGAGAAAGGCTCAAAAATTTGATTGCCAAGGAATCGTTTATTATCGGAGGTTCTAGCAGACTCAAAGCAAAGGTATCGTGGGTACGCCTATAAGGATCAGGAAGGATCTTGTACCTTGGATAAAACTCAGGTAGGTGTGATCTACTTGTCTCAGGTAGGAGGCAAACATATGAGTCACGATGGCGTATGGTAGTTTGCCTAGAACCGGGGTTTTTCGTTTTCCCTTTTGACCGGTGAAATGAATGTTTGATAACTGATGGATTTACGATTGTAGTCGGTGATGGTAGGAAATTGGATGTTGTTGATGATATGGTTGATTTTGTGTTTTCTTCTCTAATTTCTCTGGGAAGGCCATCACTGTAGGGTGTTGAAGAGAAGAAGGATTAGGGGTATCTCTTCCCTATTTCTGATGTGACAGATAGTTTTCATGTGTTAACATGATGGTTGTTAGGCAGATCGGAGGGTCGATCTACCTATACTCATATTATCCTATGTGACTGTTTGTTAGCTATTTTATTGGTCACTAAGACTATTTTTTGACTCAAGGTTTTATGTTTTCCTCTTATTACCTTGGGCTATTCACCAATTTGATGGTAGGCAGGTTGAGTAATAGGTAGCAGGTTTGGTGCTGGTGTTGCTGTGCGGTGATGAGAAGGAGGCTGGCGTACTATTATTACCTTATATTATTTCCGCTGTTTATTGATGTTATCGAGACTCTGAGGGATGTAGTGAGGCATATTGCATTCATAGATTCTTGTATCGAAAAGTATTATACCCAAGATTCTATGGTTTTATGGAAATTTGATTCTCTGTTCAGTTGTGCTTCATTACTATATCATGTTATATATTTTATTATTATATGTTGTCCATACGCTGTGAGTTATAAGACAGGTCCTGCTTCGAATTATTCTACCTTGATGAACATCCAGTATCGGCCTGACACGTCACACAATGCACTTCTTCTTGGTTTGTGCAGGAGGTACGGGTCGGTCGTGTAACAACCCGGAAAATCAAAACCAATTTTTTTTATCTTGGCATTTTAATGAATTTTGAATATTTAAAATGAATTATTTTAAATAATAACAACTAGAAAATTATTTTGAGTAGAATTAGAACATATATATTTATTTAAATCGAAGTTTGAACATAAATATTTATTTTAATTATAAAAGCAATCGGAAATGGCGCGGTAGTTTGGAAATTCGATTTCAAACTTCAAATGAATATACATGATTCAAAATAAACCGGATTTTAGTGGAACCAGAAATATTTGAATCTGTTTGAAAATATCTTTCCAACGAATCTGAAAAATCCAAATTTCATAGCGGGAATAAAAGGTTATGCCTAGTTGAAAATTCAGAATAGTCGCTATGAAAATATAGCCCTTAAAAGTGGAGATTTTGCAAATGACCTCCATTTTCGATGAGACCACTTTTGTTGGATTAGGAATGCCAAATTATTGTTGGATTCCTATTTTCATAATTTTTAGAATCAATGTGTGAGCGTGGTGGATTTAAATGCGTTTGGTAATTTCAGATTGAATTTAATCGACTGGAAAATGGCTGTTTTCGAACGGTCTCCAAATTCGATGAAATTAGTTTTGTTAGGACCGTATCGTCAAAACATAGCTAGAAATAATTTTTCTGGAATTTTTAGAGTCTGTATATGGCCCCAGTAAATTAAAATGTGCGTTTGAATTTAAAATATAATGATTTATATTTTAAATTTAGTGATAACTGATCGTAACAGCCGAATTGGGTTATGAAACATAGCCCATTGAGTTCGAAATGGGGGTAATTAGTGAGGGCAACAGTCGTTGGGTTTTATTTGGATTTCGAATTGATAAACAAGTTTTATGGAATAAAATATTAATAAAATATTACTATATAAACCCCAACCCTTTTAAACCCTGGCCCCAATTAAAGAGCCACCGCCCCATCAAAATCGACGAATGAAATCACTCAGACCTTCCATCCCAAATCGCGGCCAATTCAGATGAAATTAAATCATGTTTGTTAAGCAAAAATCAAAGCCCCTTCTTTGCTCTCCAAATCCGTGCCAAAATCATATGTTTTCGTGGATTATGGAGTATGATTTTTCGCTGGAAAGGGGCTAACTTTCGGACGGGATTGGTGGCGCAGGGGAGAGCCGGAGTGGGTGGTGCTTGGGGTGGTGTTCGGCGACACGGGACGCGGCGTTGTGGAGGGGTCAGATTGAACTCCGTTGCTTTGATTTGTGTGCGGGGTGGAAGGATTCAATTCGAGCGAATGGTTTCCATAACGTATCGAGGTAGAAGAAGGAGATTAATTTCTTAATGATGGTCAAGATAATTAATTAATTATTTAATTAATTATTAAAGTGATTAAAGTATAAATGATCGTAACTCGTTCATATTTTGTTAGAATTCAGAAATTTCAGTTGTGTTGGAATCAGAAAAATGAGAGCTTCGGTATGGACTTGACCAGAACGGAAACAGAGCACACTGGAATTTCAAGCAATTCCGAATCCGAACAGAAATTCAGAAATGAAAAACAAAAGTGAGAACTTCTCACTAAAATTATTGCTTTACAGTTATTTATTTTATAACTGCATATATGAACTGCTCCTCGTCGTCCACAGATCATGGACGACTTGATTGTTTGATTGTATTGTGTTATTGAATTTGATTGTGATGTGAAATGAACTGTATAAATATTCATATGTTGAATAAAATATTTGAAGAATAAAAATATCATTTTTATTGAATGTATGAACTAAATAAAATATTCATGTGTTAAAATATAATTTTTAACGTGTATATGAATAAAATAAATATTCATTTACAAATCGAACGATTTGTTTATGTACACCCATTTGACTGATATTGATTTGGATGATAAATTTTACACATCGCCCAACTGCACAAATAATAATCAGTATTTGTTGTTTGAAACCTCCACACGGGTATTGGGAAAATATTTAACATACACTGATCCCAATAATTAGTGGTATGTCAATCGATGGGTTGCAAGACTGTATAAGCGTTATTTATTTATTTTAATGCTTATACAGTTGTAGAATGCACTCTGGATGTCGTTTGAATTTTTAATGATTGCTTATCATTATTGTTGTATATATATGATGTTGAAATCCATATAAATAAAATTATATGTTAATTGATTGAGTCTGATTCTAGTTCAGAATTAATGAATATTTTATAATAATATTCAGTGAATATTGAAATGTGAAGCCGTGTTAAGTAGTTAAATGCCATTTTAACACGAACAGAAATTTTGTCGATTTTATTCATTTTATAATGAATATCGAAAAATGATTTCAAAATCTGATATTTTGAAAATATTATCATTTTAATATTGAAATGATATGGAAAATTAAATTTTGTTTTGATTTTGAAAATTGAATTGAAATCAATTTGAAATGAATTTAAAACGAATTTATATAAAGAATATTAAATTTTGATTTGAATTTGAAAATTGAATTGAAATCGATTTGTAATGAATTTAAAACGAATTTATATAAAGAATATTCAAATTTGATTTGAAATTTGAAACGAAGTTGAAATCGTTTTGAAAACGAATTTAAAACGATTTATATAATACGTTTTAAACGGAAATCGACGAAGTATATTATATATATATATATATATATATATATATCTATATCTATATATATTTAATGGCCATAATAGAGCGCGCCGCGCCGTGGCACTTCGCGAATTTCGACCATTGACTTCGAATGGACATTACGGGAGATCCGACCGTCGGATTCTCCTAAAACCAGAACCGTTGGGTTCATATCGAAAAAAAGCTTTCTAACGAATACAAGAAATTTGAAATCAAATGGTTGGATTTCGAATTATGTCCATCAAATTTGGAAAAGGTCGCTGTAAGTGCAGTTCGATGGCCGTTTATGGAAATCGATTGTATGGGCCTTGATTAAATTATTAAAAATATTAATAATTTGTTTAAAATCATAATAAGTGATTTGGAAAAAATTGGGATGAAAAATTCCATATTTGAAAAGATAAAAATATATTTTTATCGAAATGAACTAGAACTATAATCCAACATTTTTAAATAAATAAATTGGATTTGAAACGGTTTTAAAAATAGCCAGAATTTCCAATATATGAATTGGAATGGATTCGAATCAAAATTATCTTTGGAATATTTCGATATTGGATTCCGTGATTATATGGACATTGTGGAGGAATTTGGAAGATATATATATCGTTATTCCAATACGTTATTTGTTGATTTAAGAAGATATTGAATATAAGCCGATATATTTTCTATTCAGAGTCTTGTATTTAATGTCAAATGGGATTTTTGGTTTATCGTGAACGGTGTTTTAAATAACACTTGTTCTTTAACCCGATTAACAATGGAATGAGATTTTGGGTTTGTCGTGAATGGTATCATTAATAATACTGTTCTTAAACCCAATGGAGTTAAGAAAATTAGAAACTAACTGGAGATTAGCTAAGTTGAATGGTTTCCTGGGTATTGATCTGATGTTGGTTTCGGCCTTCGGGACTAACACTTAGGGAATTGTTCTCTTACTAATTTACGGTTAGAGACTGATGGGATGGGATCTTCAGTAACACTGTTCTTAAACCCTGTGTGAAAAGAATAAATCTTTTAATTAAGATGTAGAGAAGAATTACCAATTAATTAACATTTAATTGGATTTGAAATGGAATGTGAATTGGGTTTATTGTGAACTGTGTTTTTAACGACATTCGTTCTTTAGCCCAATTTATAGTGAAATGTGATTTGGAATTTATAAATCTTTTGTTAAGATTTAAAGGAGATTTTCCAAAGTAAAGTTTTCCAATTTAACATATTAAATTGGAATTGAATGGAATTTGATTTGGTAATAATCGAAGTGAGCTTATGTAGAGGAAGACTGTTAATATATATGGAATTCAAAAGACTTTGCCATTATTCCATTTATATTATCGGTTGGATGTGGAAGTTTATATCGATTATATATATCGATCTGTTTTCCATGAAAATTCCATTGTTAACTGAATGAGATTTTGGGTTTATCGTGAGCTGTGTTTTAAATGACATTAGTTCTTTAACCCAGTTAAAGATAAGATTAATTTCTTAACTTTGAATAATCATTGAGTAATGATTTTTGGAGATTAAAACTGAATTAGAGTTTTAATGAATCTTTAATTAGATTGAAATGTGAATCTGATAACTAAAATTATCAAATTCAAGAAATGATCGAGAATGGAGTATCACCAATTTTGCTCCAAGCGATAGTTAAATCTTTAATTAG
This sequence comes from Allium sativum, assembly GCA_030737875.1. Taxonomy (NCBI): domain Eukaryota; kingdom Viridiplantae; phylum Streptophyta; class Magnoliopsida; order Asparagales; family Amaryllidaceae; genus Allium; species Allium sativum. Next base: position 20,650,771 of record CM060921.1, on the reverse strand, counting down.
ATTTGAATGTGAAATGGTAATTAATTTTACCGATAACACCGTGTGGTGTTAGATATGAAGTATTACCAGTTTTACTTCATGGGATGAATAAGTTGGGATTGCGAAATTAAACAAATGATTACTTCGGTAAGGTTCGCTAATCCCAACTAGTTTGGATAAACCTTAATTTGGTTTGAACTGATATCCAAAGGAAGATTAAAGAATAAATTTAAAGAATTTATCTTTGATAAAATTAACGGGAACCTTTCACAAAGGATATGAATATTTAAATAAAAGAATGCTCAGAATTGGAATGAGGCGTATGTTGTGTTTTTATAGCACTGGTTTGTTATATACGCGAGTTATTCAGAAAGACCGGGTTTATCCCATTTCGAATAACTAAATCAGCGATGAGTCGACGATGAAGACGGTGGTTGAAGACTGGAGGTCTTCACATCGTTTATTTGGATGATTACTGATGTCTTGATTAGGCTGTACACCCAAGACAAGGTAATAAGTGGTGATCATCTAGACGTACTTGGAGATCAATGGAAATGCGAGGGCCTCTCTCCTATATTAGACATATGGGATGAGGAATAATGTGCCTCAAGTTTCGTTCAGACCCATAACGAACTTGTAAATGGACTGTGTGTCTGACATTGGATTTCATTCTGTGTGATTGATAGACATCAGTTGCATAGCGTGAATTTCTTGTGTGGCATGCTGAGATGAAAATGATCAAGGCTTCTGTTGAAAAACAGAGTCTTTTGGTTGATGATCAAAGCACAGCTTTAATATAGCATAGCTTTGTGTAGCGTTAATTTGCGAGCCTCGCACTCCGGTGTGAACCAGAAACGGGAAAGAAGCTCAGGGAGGGCACGCGTTTCCTTTTAGCTAGGAGTGGTGTCTAGGTTTGGCACGTCCAGATGTTTTACTTATGTGGATGATGGATAGCGAGGTGCCTCGGATATATCGTCACTGCAGGGCCGATGGATGGTATGGTCTTTATACAAACCAGATTTTCGCCATATAGGGCGGGGAAACGTAGTGTTCAGGCATTTTAATCCACATCGAGTGGACCGGCCCTGACGATCCAAGGTGCAGTTGCGACTGTTCCAAAGACATGCTAGGCTAGATTGTCTCAAAGCGGTAAGGACGATCCCTTGCCTTGGTTCACAGATGGAAATCCAACTTCCAATACGACATTTTTCCGTTTATGATTGATACATTTATATTTGAAGTTGTTTTCATACACTTTACACTATAATAGTATCAAAATGATTTGTTTTAAACGTACCAAGCATGTTTGGCTATTATAAGGTAAAACTTTATCCTCCGGCTTGTGTTGCATTGTGTGATGGGACCTGGGTCTTATAATAGCTTCATTTTTTCAAAAAGCACTGCTATGTTTTGTTATATGCACTGGTATTCTTGGGAGGAAACCCGTTCCGTATTATACGGCGTGGCCCCTTAATAGATCTGGTTTTAAAGTAAAGTTTTAAATAACAGTTTTAGTTCTCACACCAGTCACATGACTGACCTGAAGTTTATTGTTTTAACCTAAACTCTGGTGCCCCTATTTTCCACATGGGCAGCTAGTAGTTTTGGTTTTGCAGATTTATATTCACAGGATCCTAGTTTACTGCTGGAATGATATTCGGAAAGCTCTGTATCCATGTATCTCTTTCAGTTGTGTTTTGTATTATTGTCCGCTACATTGTAATTTGTAAATCTCTAATATTTATCAAATGTATATTATTTATTCATACTCTGTATATTCTTGTACTCTGATGTAAATTGTTGTAATAAGCGATGAAATGTTCTTCTGTTTATGTTCTGATTTGTCGTGTTTTCAACTTAATCCTGGCTTTCCTTTACGGGGAAGTTCGGGTTGCTTCATTTAGTACCAGAGCTTTGGTTTACAGAGCTCGAGAACAAGGCACATTAGAACTAAACGAAAGAATTCATCAGAGATCGGATTAGTAATATCCAATGAGAATGACTCGTTAGAGATGAAATCCGTAGTATCCTAGAATGAGTCCAAAGAGTGTTGTTTTTAAAATAAAAATGGAAACAGATTTTGTTTTGAAAATTTAAATCTAATTATACGTATTTGAATATTTATTTTAAATTGATTTGGACAATCGACTATATGGATATTTTGAATATACGCGTAATTAACGTGTATTCGAAGTTTTAATATACTGGATAAATATAGAATCACCCTCTAGTCGCCCGGAGATGATTCTTATGATTGTAGCTACATCATCAGAATTTATGTTCGAGTTTCGAAAGTGAGATATTTATATATTTCCAATTGATTGGTGTGAGAACCAAAACTAGATAGGGTTATTGTTGTGAATTAGCATCAAAAACATGATTTTGTGTGTATATATATATATCAAAGTTATGAATTTAAAAATTTATCAACTAATTGATTGCTGGTTGTGTTGTTTGATTAATTAAAATTTTGAACCATTTAGCCAAATTGAATTAATATTGACTTCTTTTTCATTTTGAGATGAGAGGGCCTGGGTGGCGGTTTGGGGATTTTCCTGGTGCTCCCCGTACAAAGGAGGTTATGGCGAAATTTTTCAAAAATTTAGGGTGTTAGCCAAAATTTTGAAAAATTTGAAAATTCTTAGAAACTGAAAAGTTGAAGAATGAAAGCCAAAATGGAAGTTGAGTAGATTAGTTAAACAACTTTCATCTCCGTTCCTTTTCGAGGATGAAAAGATTTTAAGTGGAGGAGATTTAAATAATAACGAATAGAAATTTATTTTGAATACAATTAGAACGTATAAGTTTATTTAAATCGAAGTTAGAATATAAATAGTTACTTTAATTATAAAAGGAATTGGAAATGGCGCAGTAGTTTGAAATTTCGATTTCAAATTTCAAATGAATGTGCAGGATTCAAAACAAACTGGATTTTAGTGAAACTAAAAATATTGGAATCCATTCGATAATATCTTTCCAACAAATCTGAAAAATTGAAATTTCATTGCGTGAATAAAAAGTTATGCCCAATTGAAAATTCAGAATAGTTGTTATGGAAATATAGCCCTTAAAAATAGCGATTTTTCAAACGACCTCCGTTTTCGACGAGACCACTTTTGTTGGACCCGGAATGTCAAATTATTGCTTGATTCCAATTTTCATTATTTTTGGAATCAATATGTGAGTGTGGCGGATTTAAACGTTTTGGCAATTTCAATTTGAATTTAATCGACTGGAAAATGACTGTTTTTCAAACGGTCTCCAAATTCGACGAAATTAGTTTTGTTAGGACCGTATCATCAAAACATAGCTAGATTTATTTTTCTGCAATTTTTGGAGTCAGTATGTGTCCCCGATCAATTAAAATGTACGTTCAAATTCATTATATATAAGAGTTATATTTTAATTTAAAGAAAAAACTGTTCGAAACGATCGAATTGGCTTATGAAACCCCCACACGGGTATTGAGAAAATATTTGACATACACTGATCCCAATAATTAGTGGTATGTCAATCGATGGGGTGACAGGCTATGATGAGCGTTATTTATTTATTTATTTATTTTTAACGCTTATACAGTTGTGTAATGCACTCTAGATGATCGTTGACTGTGATTGATTATTGTGGTGTACATATGTGTATGAAATCCATATAAATAAAATTATATAGTAATTGACTGTGTCTGATTCCAGTTTAGAATTAACGAATATTTTATAATAATATTCAGCGAACATTGAAATGTGAAGCGTGTTAAGTAGTTAAACGCCATTTTAACACGAACGAGAGCTTTTTCGATTTTATTCATTTTATAATGCATATCGAAAAGAGATTTCAAAGTTTGATATTTTGAAAATATTATGATTTTAATATTAAAATGATATGGAATATTCAAATTTGATTCGAAATGAATTTGAAATCGTTTTAAAATGAATTTAGAACGAATTTATTAAGGAATATTCAAATTTGATTTGAAATTAAAATGAAATTGAAATCGTTTTAAAACGAATTTAAAACGAATTTACTAAGGAATATTCAAATTTGATTTGAAATTTGAAATGAAGTTGAAATCGTTTTAAAAACGAATTTAAAACGATTTATAAAAAATATGTTTTGAATTGAAATTGACGAAATATATATATTTAATGGCCTGAATAGAACGCGCCGCCGCAGTTTGCGAATTTCGACCATTGACTTCGAATTGACATTACGGGAGATCCGACCGTCGGATTCTCTTAAAACTGGAACCGTTAGGTTCGTATCGAAAAGAGCTTTCGAACGAATACGAGAGATTTGAAATCTAATGGTTGGATTTGGAGTTATGTCCAAATCAAATTTAGAAAAGGTCGTTGTAAGTGCAGTTCGATGACCGTTTATGGAAATCGACTGTACGGGCCTTGATGAAATTGTTAAAAATATCAATGATTTGTGTAAAATCATAATAAATGATTTGGAAAGAATTGGGATGAAAAATTCCATATTTGAAAAGATAAAAATATTTTTTTTAACCGAAATGAACTAGTTATGAACTAGATTTGAAATCCAATAATTTTTAAATAAATAAATTGGATTTGTGAATGGTTTCAATATAACCAGAAATTTCCAATATAAAAATTGGAATGGATTTGAATCGAGAGTATCTTCAGAATATTTCGATATTGGATTCCGTGATTATACAGATATTGTAGAGGAATTTGGAAGATATATATATCGTTATTCCAATACGATATTTGTTTGTGTCAGAATTTGATATCGAATATAAGCCGATATTGTTTCTATTCAGAGCCTTGTATTTAATATCAAATGGGATTTTGGGTTTATCGTGAATGGTATCTTCATTAACACTGTTCTTAAACCCAGATGAGAAAAGATATAAATCTTTTTATTAAGATTTAATGAAGTTTACCAATTAATTAACATTTAATTGGAATTAAATTGAAATTGGTTTTTGGGTTTATTGTGTTAATTGACGAAAGAATGATAGAGGTTAATAGGCAACTGGAATTGTGGAGATAGGCTTTAAAATCAAATAGTTTTAGGCTTAATAGAACTAAATGGAGCATATGAAGTGCGAATTCAGCGGTGTCAGGTAGAGGTTGAAGATGTATCTCTCAATAGGCAAGTAATGTCCAAAAATGAATTCTTTCGATATTTAGGATCAATGTTACAATATGATGGTGTGATAGATGAGATGTTAACTTTAGAATTCGAGTGGTACTGATGACATGGCGACTAACGTCTACCGTTATATGTGATAGGAAAATCCTATGGAAGCTTAAAGAAAAGTTCTACAAAACGACAATTAAACCTGCAATATTGTATGATTCAGAATGGTGATATATTTAAAAAACACGTCATGAAGATATGTATAGCAGAGATGCTTATGCTGCGATAGTGTCATGTATGATGTCGAATTAGAAACAATGATATACATGACAAACTTGAAGTACCACTAACTGAAGAGAAGCTAGTCCAACACCGCTTAAGATGGTAGACATCTCCAACGGAGGCCTCTCGAGGTACCTATGAGCATTGGAAGTGTAGGTCACACTAAAGGATCAAAGAAATGTAAATGTCGACCAAGAGTGACATTGGAGGTAGCAATAAAAAAAGATTTTAGGGATTTGAATATTTCAAAGATCCGGTGTCAAGCAGAAGCGTATGGAAGCTAGCGATCCATGTACTAAAACAATGAGCATATCGTTGGTGTATGTGTAGAGTTCTTAGTTTTTTGTTATATGATTATTGAATAAGAGGCTAAGACATGGTGCTTGACCTTTGATCTCTGTTACTAGTAGTACTATTATTACGCTAACATTGTTAATATTACTATCTCGGTTATTTGTATTTTTATTTGTTATTAATATTGGTGTAACTATTTACTTTATTTCTATTTTCACCTGTAAATTCATTGTTTTATTATTATTACTTTTAAATTGACCTTTTTTTAGTTTTGGGTTCTATCTCTAGTCGATCCCAACTTCTTTGGGAATTACGACATAGTTTTGTTGTTATTCTTTGTTTAAGATTTGATATGATCCATATTTTCTATTTTGAAATGATTATGCTTGCTTTTATCAACATTTTGCAAGTTTTGTGCTCCTATACTAATACTGTACGGACAAAAACAATAATTTTAATTATTATTCAGTCTACTTATCGATGCAATTGTATGTTGTTCATAAATTTTGATTTTTGATTATGAGAAATTATTACACATTTAACAAAATTCATTCTTTTTCAAGAATTCTAGAATGTTCATCTTTTTCAGAAAAATCGAACGTATTAGAAAAATTTAAACTTTTTTGAAAAATTCCAAAAATAGAAAATCGTACTTTTCTATTTTTATTTTCAAATTCTTTTTGGGTTCTACAAGCACTTTTATGGAAAAATTTGATTTTACCAGTTTCTAGAATATTTTACTCATTGTTTCTTATTTTTATTTTGAAAATTTTAGTTTTTTCTTTTTTGATTTCTTTTTGAATATTCTGAGTTTTTCCAAGCACATCAATTTATAAGCATTAATTTCGTGTATGAACATGAAAAACAATGGAGAAATGTAACTAGGTAACATTTACTTAAAGACAAAATTTTGATATGAGCATGAAAAAAAGTTATTCTACTAATGGTTTGTCTCCAAATTAATTACCGAAATCTATCTGCATTTTATATAATTTGCTCAAATTTAAATTGCACAAGCTGTAAAGTTATTATATAAATATATTTATACTTGCATGTTTTTTTAGATTCTGCAATTACAACATCGAGGTTAGGAAAATTAGAAGACTGTTTTTATCTCATTCTCTTCCTCCGTTCTACCACAACACTCAACTTACTTCTACTTTAGTTTCTTCTAACCTTCTAAAAAAAGTCTTAAGCAAAGAATTTTTAGAAATAAAACTAGCTCCATTTAAGATCTTTAAAGACATATCATCATTTTCTTAAACCAAAGTATTCGATTACAAATTCTGACTTTAAGTTTATTTCTAACATATTATTTGATGGAGCTGGAGTAGATAACTTTATTAAATTTAGTTCTACATAAGCTAAATTTTTGTTCTTGTTAGTATTATTTTTGGATATATGAAAATTTATTTGTTTTTGTAGATAATGTCGACGGTTTATAATTTTACCTCGATAGAGAATTGTTGATTGAAGAAGATGATAGCATAGATATAATGATGGTAAACGAAAAAGATCAACAAAGAATGTAACTCTTGGGAATTTAAACAATGCACATTTGAAAGCAGTAAGAATCAGTCCTCTTTGGTATAATTTAGAAATAACGGCGAAATGGGTCGGAGGTGATAGTTCATCCACCACTAATTTGGAAGATGATGGTGATATTAATTTTACATTTTTGATTGGAATGCAAGTGGTAGAAATTTTTGATTCAAAAGCAAAAATTGTTAATGTTGTAGAAACACAACATTTTATGCTACCTGTGGTATAGTCAATATCTATAAAACTATAACACAATGTTAAACACTTCTTTTTTATATAACAACTTATTGTGATGCAGAGATTACAAACTGAATGGATATAGCGAATTATTGGAAGATCGTCTAGTCAAACATAATAATTGGATCATAACTTCGTATATCAGACTCATATTCCAAATAAATCTCAAACAACTGCTTAGTTAGTATCAAATTTAACTTTAGTATTTTCACTTTGAATTACCTTCGCACCTATTACTCTTATAAATATATTTGTTATTTATAGCTTCATAATGAACCAACTGGAATAAGGCATTCATTGCTCGTATGAATAATGGAAGTGATTACATTGAGAATGCAAACAATAACAAAATGCAATTAGATAACATGTAAGCCACTTATGTGGATGATGTAAGATGCAACTTGGGTAGATAACATAAAAGTTGACAATGAAGCAATCAAGGTTTTAAATCTCGAATTTTGATTGCACCTCATCTGGATAATTTTTCTCATAGTATCTCGTATCATACGAGATCTCAAACGAGATGCTTGTATCTCGAATGTACATCTAAAATTAACATCTTGGATTTAAAGTATGTTATGGTACTAGAAGTAACTTGATTATATAATCTTGAAATTTGATTTTTTTTATAATAAATGCTATCTAAATGTAATTTCTTTAACATACATTTAAAACAATATTACGCTTCTTTTAGAGGAGTACAATAATATGATAAATTTTGTATTGATGGGACAAATTCTACTCATCTAAATATTAAATATAAATGGTAAATAAAGGGTGTCTTATTTTTGCTTATTGTTAACAAACAAAATCATAATTATAAGACCCGTAAAAATTCATTAGAGTGAAATTACTTTCTAAATCACCGACAAAAAATTCTGATTAAATAAATGAAATAAACATAACTTCGTATGAGATCTTTGTGCAAATTAACCTTCATGATATGAGTATTTAATAAGGCATAAACAATGTTTAGTATCTCATTTCGTTAAATCTCATCCCACAGTTTGAAAAATAGACCTAGGGCGAGATCTCGAATGAGATAAACAAGATTTGAAACAATGAAAGTTGACATATATGAAGAAAATTAGCCACTTGACAGTCTATGATGAAAATACAATCATATATGAAGATGTAATAGCCAATGATCTATCTGCTGCAACAACAATGACAAAATCCATTACGATAACTTATAATTAGAATCAAAAGCATTGGAAGATATTGTCGTTGAAAAAGAATATTGGGTTAGATTAATTTTTGGAAGCAGAAGATGTCATTAAATAGTGTGAATGAACAATTAAATGTTCGATCTTTTTAAGTGTAAGCAAATTAGCATGCCAATCTGTAACAACCCAATTTCCGATAAACCAAATTTTTTCCTCAAAAATTCCAATCTATCAAAACTCGAGTTGGCTTGTCTGGTATCCTGCAGAAAAGATAGAGATATTAAATATATCAAAGCTCAGAAAACATCCCACAACGGAATGAAATAAAATATAATATAATCAAATATAACATTACCAAAGTAATAATACTACCTAGTCAATATCCAAAGCTATCATATCTCTGCCATAAACCTAACATACGAGTTTGTTATAAGGAAGGGTTCAGAACACAAGTTCTAGTGACTGAACTAAATTACACATTCTGAAATAACCCTACATATACCGTTCAGTTACATTTTCTTATTTATTAGGTTGTTTTGGGTTAATATCACTCAAGGCTTTACACATACATCGTACCCATCTACCTCCCAGTAGATTAACCTAATATAGCATATATGTTGCCACCCCCAATATCAAGGTATTTACCACGGTACCTTTCTCGCACGATCACCGCCGTCATGTTAAAGAAACGTATGCAACTCTCTTCCTACTTCGAACGATTGACGTATCTCTATATTATTACGTCACGGTTCCACACAGAACTGCCATTGCAATGCTATGTAAGCGTACAGAATGCCATATCTGAACTCCTCGGCTAAATCAGGTCTCAACACAGAGTAATGCCCTAATATCTACGATACACCACCCGGTACGGTGTGCATGTACATGGACCCTCATTCGTACATTCTATCTATTGTACACCGAGTCTCGTAATAGGGCTACATCTGAATAAACGAAACTCGGTCGGGAGCTTTTCAATATTTGTATAGGTTCGCTAAAAAGGGCCTAAAGTACATATATCTAAACTATGATCTGCATTTTCATGGTGGCTATGGTCCCACCTCGACCCCTCCCTGAACTAGTAAAAGACTACATCAAGATCTAAGTGACGTGCCCCTAGCAAACAATCTACATCCAAATTGGCATGTCCCACAACCAAAGTCTCGATAGTGAAAGATCGATGGTCTATAGGTTTATCTCTAGTCTTTTCGCATTCCACTTACTGCCGATGACAGGTACCCGATGATTACTATCCTTTATTTGGTCCTGACCAACCAATATGTAGGCAAATCATCAAATCACTCCAATGCCATACCGCCATAGCCTTCTAACTTCCAAACTACCGTTGCAGTCAAGATATACTCACCAGTGGTAACGCGCAGACCCAACCTCTGCGAGTGCAGCCTGAGCATGCACCACAATAGAGGGCCACCACGGAGTACCACACCATGTCCCATAGAAGCCACATGCTTCCTTCTAGTCCCACAGAGCGAGCGAGCAGAATATCAAGTAGAAGAATCAGATGGATGTGCTCCTCTCGTGCCTCCAGACTTCTCAAGGATCTACCCCGTTGGGCTCTTCCCTATCAGACGTGCGGACTGGTTTTCAATTTATTAGCTTACCAATTAACTTGATTATCCATATTTTATCTCTTATTCGAGTTATCAGGTTTTCTCCGATCCCCTTATATCTCTAAGGAATGGACCCCTTGCGCTTGTAATTCAGTGATATAACTTAACCTATTTAAGTTCATTAATAAGCCAATAACATGTTATTCCCAAGATTGTAATTAACGAAAGTAATCTACAATCTTCTTACATCATTACCTCATTCATTGTCTAATTTCAGGTTTACAGGTTACAATAGCATGTTCTACTTAAGGTATAATTAAGTATATCTTATCCCAATCCACATGTTTTTTGTTAACATGTTACTTAATACATATAATTAAGTACAAGTTATTTCATTTTGCTGTTATCTCAGGTTACTAGATTCATTAGCACATAATTAGATACTTACTTACTTCATTCAGTCTTATGCCGCCCGAGCGGGCTTCCGCTTATTATTAATTTCTTTTATTAGACTTCATAATTCTCATTTATAAGTGTACCAATAATAAAAATTACTATATTGTTTCTCATTAACCATGACTTTGCTTAACACAGCCTTTTGTTGTTATTTAGTTAGTTCTCTTAACTAAGATTTATCAATAAGTTTCTTTCCATTTATTATAACCTACATTATAATTTCCACTTGTCCGTAGGACAAGCCTACCTATTATCTTCCATTCTTTCATTCATACTTAATCATAATAGGTTATTACTATTCCCCGTTCATTCCAGTTCTTTTACTGTTGTAATATTTCTTTCTTTATTCACTATCATGCGTGTTCCTTACTTCTTTAAGGAAAACAGTTCATGCACCTTATTAGTTTGATCTACAGGAAGATATAGTGATTTATTTTCATAACGTATGCCTACCAAGATCCATAGTTGCAAGTTATTTATTTTATTTTCACTGTAGCTTTGTTGCAACTACGTTCTCAGAAATAGGGTACTTAGAGAAGTATATCACTTTTCCTTTGAATCCTACTAACTCAGTTCACTACATCCCTTCCTTCCTTATTCTCTGAGTTAGACATTGAATTTCTGTTTCATATAATATTCACAACTACTGTAATCTTTTCTTTTTAACCACAATAGGCATATTAAACCTTACTTTCAGGTTCACTTCTTCATTCAGGTTTCGTGATTACAGTATTACAGAAGTTCTTAATTCAAACGGAGGATATATATATATATATATATATATATATATATATATAAAATTTAGGCTTTATACAACAATATTAATTTCAGCGTATTCTAAATAGGTTTGATAGCCAATTTCCACAATTACTAATTGTTCAACATGTTAAATATATATATAACGGGGAATGCAAACGATAGATATACCGTTATCAAAAAAAATAATTTAAATCCACTCACCTGAAAGTTTTCCAATCCTTGAATCTGATCCAGATTTATTATTTTGTGGTCTTCCCAACTGAATTTAATATTAAAACAACCACGGATTTGCAAATCTGTGCAAAGTGTAATACAACATAATAATACATGGATGTAATGAATGCATAAGAGGTACCTCATATATGAATTGTAATGACCTGGATTTTTGGCGATTTTGGTTATCGACATAAACTCGATGTCGATAACCAAACAACGAAAAATCCTGGTAATTAGTGAAAGAAATTAGAGGGTGATGATAGATAAGATAGAAACTTAGAATAGAAGAAGAAAATAAGAACTTACATCATCAGAGTAACCCGAATCTCACAGCAGAACGAATAACATATAACATAACTTTTAAGTAAAACAGTTATATATATACAATAGCACTTTATCAGAATACAACACTTACAACAACAGCGGAAAAACAATAGCTATTAAATCTTGAAACCTCCTGCTCCAAGCTCTCCAAGTATATCTGTAAATCCCGACTGATTGACTGCCCATACAAATTTAGGCACCCAAGAGTTTAGGGAAAACAACAAAGTAAACTCCGGGTCAGTCATGGGACTGGTATGAGTAAAATAGTTTTAACACAGTTATACAGGTATATGATATCTCATAAGACCACACCGTGAATACGGAACGGGTCTTCCCTTATGAGAATCCAACATCTTTGACAAAGCCATATCAAACTGATATTATAATAATGTCTAAATACAAATATATATCAATCTAGCAGAAACGCTTTCATCTCACGTTCTACATATATAGTATACAATCAAAGTCGCAAGCACGTATTGGATAATGGATTTCCAACTATGACAAGGTATGGAACCACCTTCTACTAGTGTACCTCTAGAGAGGAATACATTGGGTTCAACAAGAACATCTTGCAACCCGACCACACATGACCGACCACTCATTTCGCTTGAGTGTATCGAATGTATATCACCAATGGTTGGGATCAGCAACCGTTTCCCGAATGGGACAGCATCAACAATAGATTTTTAGAAGTAAATGAAACTCAAGATCAGCTGATTATACACCCTACTTCGGTGCGACCGACTTAGCCATGCTGCTTGCCCGATTTCTGTCATTTACCGGTTGATGAGGCTAGAAGCTACGCTTTATCATCACATCAGATTCACTTTGAATGCCACATTGTCAGATCCATCGAAAATCACTAATTGACGTCTACAACAGTACATTACGTGTTAACTAAAGAAGTTTCCTTCTCCGCTTCCACTCTTGGTACGGTTGAAGAGATCAATGTGCGTGACCTTTCTGGAAATACTCTGTCAGACATTCATCCATACAAGTCATCCTCATTCACTTAAAATGTCACATAGTCATACCCGCCAAATCACAAATTGACTTATCCAAAAATAACACTGGTATACAGCTAAGAGAAACGAATTCCTCCGCCACCAAACGTGAATACGTTTGAACAGATCAAATTACGCGATCCATTGGATATACTCTGTCAGACCTTCATCTATACAAGTTGTCCTGAGACTGGACAAACCGAAGGCACTATTCAGTATATCCATCTTAGTCACTGTTATCTAAGACTTATACAACAGCCCTCGCACTTTACTCCGTCTTCAATTATCTTTGGCATATATGATTCGCAACGCTTATGCCAATATAGAGTGGTTCTCTGGATGATAATCCAACCGGTCTCTCCATATTAACAACGTTAAAATGGTCAAAACTTCGATAATCTGTGATTTAACTATCAAAGAAAACAAGTGTGCAAACAACGATATTATTTCCAGATGGAAATTATATCGAACAAACATCATTTAACATTTATCATTTAGTTCATTTTTCATCTCCTGTTTCCTTATATTCAACATTTTCTATTTTCTAATGTTTTAGAAAATATATTTATTAACACTGGAAACATTCCATTCCTTGTTTTCTGTATTAGAAAACATTTCTGATTCTTGTTTTGGAAAACATTTCCAAAAACTCCTACGTTTGGATTAAGCAGATGGTTTAGATAAAACATCGCTATACCAACTCAAAACATTTCCTTTAATTACTAAATTCACTTTACCATCCTTTACTACCGAACCATACCCATTCCTTAGTTAAAACAAAACCAATCAAGTTGTGGTAGAACTACCTCTCAGCCCTTAACTGAACAACACTTCTAACCTTGAAATAGGCAAAGTTCACTTTATATTTCTTTAACTAACTTCCTTACTTAACCTTTCTTTCGAACAATTATATTCGATTAACTCTTTTCAATTTACTTTATTCATCGAATAAACTAGATTCGATAACTCCTCTAACTCTATTCGAATAAACTATATTCGATTAACTCCTCTAACACTATTTGAATACTCCTATTTAGTTAACCTAACTCGATTGCTTAATCTTGATAACTCAACTTGATAACCTAAGTTGATTATCTTAACTTGATAACTTAATCTTGATAACTCAACTTGATAACCTAACTTGATTATCTTAACTTGATAACTTAATCTTGATAACCTAACTTGATTATCTTAACTTGATAACTCAAATTGACTAACTTAACGCGCTCAATTTGAATAACTTAACTTGATTATCTTAACTTGATAACTCAAATTGACTGATTCGACTAACTCTTTTACTATGGTTCGACTAACTCATTTACCATGGTTCGACTAACTCTACTCGTTTAACTCGACTAACCCGACTCGACTAGCTATATTTGTTTTAACTCGACTAACTTTCGAATACCATATTCGATTTACTAATTTTCGAATACCATATTCGATTTATTCGTTTCGAATAACTAAATTCGATTAACTCCTTCGAATACTAAATTCGATTAACTCCACTTCGAATAACTAATTCGATTATCTCCTTTCGAATAACACTATCCGATTAACCCCCTTTGATTTAACTCTTATTCAAATAACTTATATTCGAATAACTCTATTCGATTTGACTCTAGTTGAATGACCCAAATCAATTTAACTCTATTTGTTTAACCCTAATCGATTAACTCATTTGTTTAACTCTTTCTTTTATTAACTCCTGTCAAATTTTCCTTTTTATAACCCTATTTATTTTTCCAAATGAATATTCCTTTATTCTATTTATTTACTAAATAAATATTCTTTTATCCTATTTATTTTCTAAATAAATATTTCTCTTTTATAATATCCTTCTGATATTATAAATACTTTAAACCTCAAACTATTTCCTTTTATAAAATCGGTTGATTTTATAAAATTCCTTTTTTCTATTTATTCACTAAATAAATATTCCTTTGATTAAATCATATTTATTTAACAAATAAATATTCCTTTATCCTGTTTATTTAAACAAATAAATATCTCCTTTTAATTCTATTTATTCTAACAAATAAATATTCTTTTATTTTATTTATTCTAACAAATAAATATTCTTTTCCTTTTATTTATTTCCTAAATAAATAAATCCTTTTACTGTTATTTATTCCCTAAATAAATAAATAATCCCTTTATATTTGCTTTCATATATATTTCCTTTATATTTCATTTCAAATATATCCCTTTATATTTCATTTCAAATATATCTCCTTTTAATTCATTTCAAATACATCTCCTTTATATTTGATTAACAAATACATTCCTTCTATATTTGACTAACAAATAAATTCCCTTATATTTCATTAACAAATATAATTCCCTTACATTTGATTTACAAATATATTTCTTTTATTCAAAATCCTTTTTCTTTTATAATATAAAATCCATCGATTTTATATAAATAAATTATTTTCAAAGTATACTTTTAAATTCCCTTTTTCCCCATTCTGGTATTTCTTATGGTATTTAACACACCATATAACAACGATAAATATCGTCCAACAAACATAATCAACGTCAGATTATATATCACATTATATATCACAATATATAAATCACAACAAAATAAATGTTGAGGAATCCAGTTGGATTCCTCCAACCTGTTTCCCTGCATCACAGATGTTATACAATATAATTAACATCGATTTCACTTCACTGTGAAATATTCTGATAAACAGAATCGACATATAAATATTTAACGGTTTATATATGTATATATATACATATGTATATATATAACTTCTATTACTTGACTAGCAGTTCAATGAAACAGTCAACACACAATCAACAGACAATTTTTAACAGTTCTAAGAATACACTGTGAAAATAGAACTATTCAGAGTTGGTGAGTTTTACTCACATTGGACTGTTATCGTTAAAAACGATTAACTGTCTTTGATTTAGACGGACAATTTATTTTGCAATAAATTGTAACGAGCTCAGATGGACTTTCAGTCAGTTCCATCGTGTAGTGTCCGTCCATACAGTCCCGTCGGATCTTGTTTCGTTCAATTCTGATTACGTATGATAAAGTTATGAACGTTTTACTCAATACACAAATAAATATAGATTTTAACTTGAATTTTAAAAATAAATCATGGGCTTTAACCTTAAAAGTCGGCCCACTCCACTGCTTAAACCCACGACCGCATAACCCTTTCTTCCCAAAACAGAAATACCAAACCCGATCTCATTTCCTCAATCCCCTTTGACCCATCGTTTGACCACCATCCTCGACTACTCCGGCCACCAACCTCCACCGTGGTCACCCCCAATCCACTCAGCACACAAAACCTCTCCTTCCAGTCACCATCATCCCAAGTTCGACGCAATCCCCTGAATCTCGACCTGCTGTCACAAACAAATCCCACGGCGTCGCTTTCCACCACCGTAAGCCCGAACGCCTCTGACCTAGACCAGACGATGCCTCTTCGTGCCACGAGCTCAACTGACACCATCAGTTCACCTCCGGCGCCCTGCCTCGAAATCCGACCTCAACCCTAGCCTAAAATACACGTACTGTGTATTCCTCCAACGTCGAAAATCATCACCGAGCCCAACACAACTATCACCAATTCGAAGAGAATCACATGATGAATCCAGTTATAGCTACTTCAGGATTTATGGAATTTTACTTGGTTTGTTTCGAATTTTTATATCCCACGAAATAGGTTTTGCTGTGTAAAATGTTGGAGGCGCAAGTTTATTGTCTGTTGACTTTGAGAATTAGGTTTTAAGGGTTTGTTAGGGGGTATTTATAGGCCACTAAAATATCTAGATATTTTTATATTAATATTTTAATATTTTATTTAATCCTTTATATTCGTTTCGGACTTCTAAAAATCCGTGTGATCACACATGATGCCTAAAAATCACGAAACTGGACATGCAGCTAGAGTTCGACATTACGGTCCCAACGAAACTGGTTTCGTCGAATTCCGACTTCGTATGCTCACACAGCGTATTTTTAACCGTCAAAATACTGACTATTTTACACTCTAAAATTTCGTACGGCCACACAGTGACTCTAAAAATCACGAAACTAGAAATCTAACAGCTATTTGATATTGCGGATCCAACAAAACTGGTTTCGTCGAATTCCGACTTCGTTTGCAAAACCGGCTATTTTTAAAGCTCTGGATGACCTTTTTAAATATATAAATATATTTAAAAAAAATTGAATTTAATATTTAAAAATAAATATTATCGTCTATATTCACAGTGGAATACCATACAGCTCTAGAATATTCCTATATGAATTTCTAACTTGATATTCACTTCTGGGTCAACCCGATATTCGATTTATATTGAAATTCCTTTTTAAAATATAAATAATTCCTTTATAAATTATAAAGGAATTCCACAGCGACTTTTCTAAAATTTGATTTGGACATATCTCAAAATCTACACGACGAAATCCCGATTTTTCTCTTCCACTAGAAAGATATACTCCACCAGCTCCACACGTTTCTTGTTTCACAGAAATCTGGCTTAAAACGAATCCTGTACATTCAGTTGAAGTTCGAATCGCGAACTGCAGCGCCATTTCAAGCTCGATTTTAATTATAATATAATTATACATTCAAACTGTCGTCGGTTGAATATATTTGTCAATATAATTCGACTCTAAGCTGAATCAATTCTAAGGGACGACCCCGTTCACAGAATATTGTGATTTCCAATATTTTTGATTATTTCTGAATTAAATATATTATTTAATTATTTAATTAAATTAAATATTCCCAGTTATTTAATTCCATGACCATTAAATCCTTTAATTCACTATTTAAATAATTAAATAAATTAATTATTATACCTCTGACAATGCGGGTCATTACATTCTTCCCCACTTAAAATAATTTCGTCCTCGAAATTGCTAAGTTAGAGGACGACCATATCTACTGGTTAGAACATATTTGTTCACTTCTTAACTTCAGTTTCAATTGAACCAATTTAATTTCATTTAAATAATTAATTAATTCTTATCAACGAAAATTTTCAAAAATCCTGAAAATTTTCTAACGTCTTAACTTTTCTAAAAATTTCGCCAGCACCTCCTTTGTACTGGTCAATATCTCAAACTCCAACTAGCCTCTCTGGGCCATCTCCAACCCAAAAGAAAATCAAACAGCTAAGCGGCTTGCCAATTCGGCTCATAAATCACCAAACTCATATGAAATATAAACTTGTACCTTTTTGTCGGGCATATCAACTCTATCACTTTCACCTGTTATCAATTCAACCTATACCAGTGTTATCCCGATCAAACTCCAATTTATTTTTATCCACCATTTCAACCATTCGCTTATACCTAAGCCGAATTTCATTTCAAACTCAAGCACTATTCTTGATTTCCAATCCATAACTCACCAGTCCAATATAATTCCAGATTATCTCTAATCAAGTCTAATTCTACTTGACACTAATCTATTCCAAATGATTTTCACTTACTGGCTTTTAACTCAATCCCAATTCTATTGGATTTTACAAATTTTACTTTAATTTGTTTAAATTCAAACAACCTTTTCTTCCTGGAAGTTTTTAAACAGTTTACCTCTTTCAAAAAAAAATCAAATTTTCCTTTTTGAAATTCAACACAACTAGTTTTCCCAAAACAAATTCAAAACAAAATCCTTGGTAGTAATCCATCACTTACATACTCGAAAATGAACACCGATGATGTCAAGATCAACATCGGAATCTATTTTCCAGCTACCGAAATGAGTTTAATACTATAGCATTTCCAAAACCCATTTTTACACATTTCCACCTTGAAATCAATTCCAATTATCCTTTTACAATGTTGTAAACAAATTTAAAATCTCCCAGGATCTTAAAATTCACATATATTAAATCCAGATTCATTTACAAACACCTTTCCCATTTCTGGGATTTTAAATTCCAATTCTGATCTAAATTCAGATTTTATTCATTTCAATTTCATATATTTTACTTGTATCAATTCTGATTGGTCATATATAACCATTTCACATTTTATAATCTTATCAGATTATAATTACTACTAACACATCCTATATATGATTATATATCACATATCCATACTGTGTCGGTCCATCGTATTCAAGTGTTTATTTACTCCTACCAATACAGTGGATCAAACTGATCGACCAGAACTCATAAACAACTCAACCAATGAATCTCCACAATATAAAACCATTTTTATATCAAATACAAATACGCACTCGTATATATACACTCAAACTCAATCTAGGGTATTACTAACCCTATCTCTACCGAGTCACGCCACAGAGCCAAGTAATTCTTAACCTGGCTCTGATACCAACTGTAATGACCCGGATTTTTGGCGACTTTAGTTATCGACATAAACTCGATGTCGATAACAAAACATCGAAAAATCCTGGTAATTAGTGAAAGAAATTAGAGGGTGATGATAGATAAGATAGAAACTTAGAATAGAAGAAGAAAAGAAGAACTTACATCATCAGAGTAACCCGAATCTCACAGCTGAACGAATAACATAAAACATAACTTTTAAGTAAAACAATTATATATATACAATAGCACTTTATCAGAATACAGCACTTACAACAACAACGAAAAAACAATAGCTATTAAATCTTGAAACCTCCTATTCCAAGCTCTCCAAGTATATCTGTAAATCCCGACTACTTGACTGCCCATACAAATTTAGGCACCCAAGAGTTTAGGGAAAACAACAAAGTAAACTCCGGGTCAGTCATGGGACTGGTATGAGTAAAATAGTTTTAACACAGTTATACAGGTATATGATATCTCATAAGACCACGCCGTGAATACGGAACGGGTTTTCCCTCATGAGAATCCAACATCTTTGACAAAGCCATATCAAACTGATATTATAATAATGTCTAAATACAAATATATATCAATCTAGCAGAAACGCTTTCATCTCACGTTCTACATATATAGTATACAATCAAAGTCGCAAGCACGTATTGGATAATGGATTTCCAACTATGACAAGGTATGGAACCACCTTCTACTAGTGTACCTCTAGAGAGGAATACATTGGGTTCAACAAGAACATCTTGCAACCCGATCACACATGATCGACCACTCATTTCGCTTGAGTGTATCGAATGTATATCACCAATGGTTGGGATCAGCAACCGTTTCCCGAATGGGACAGCATCAACAATAGATTTTTAGAAGTAAATGAAACTCTAGATCAGGTGATTATACACCCTACTTCGGTGCGACCGACTTAGCCATGCTGCCTGCCCGATTTCTGTCATTTACCGGTTGATGAGGCTAGAAGCTACGCTTTATCATCACATCAGATTCACTTTGAATGCCACATTGTCAGATCCATCGAAAATCACTAATTGACGTCTACAACAGTACATTACGTGTTAACTAAAGAAGTTTCCTTCTCCGCTTCCACTCTTGGTACGGTTGAAGAGATCAATGTGCGTGACCTTTCTGGAAATACTCTGTCAGACATTCATCCATACAAGTCATCTTCATTCACTTAAAATGTCACATCGTCATACCCGCCAAATCACAAATTGACTTATCCAAAAATAACACGGGTATACAGCTAAGAGAAACGAATTCCTCCGCCACCAAACGTGAATACGTTTGAACAGATCAACTTACGCGATCCATTGGATATACTCTGTCAGACCTTCATCCATACAAGTTGTCCTGGGACTGGACAAACCGAAGGCACTATTCAGTATATCCATCTTAGTCACTGTTATCTAAGACTTATACAACAGCCCTTGCACTTTACTCCGTCTTCAATTATCTTTGGCATATATGATTCGCAACGCTTATGCCAATACAGAGTGGTTCTCTGGATGATAATCCAACCGGTCTCTCCATATTAACAACGTTAAAATGGTCAAAACTTCGGTAGTCTGTGATTTAACTATCAAAGAAAACAAGTGTGCAAACAACGATATTATTTCCAGATGGAAATTATATCGAACAAACATCATTTAACATTTATCCTTTAGTTCATTTTTCATCTCCTGTTTCCTTATATTCAACATTTTCTATTTTCTAATGTTTTAGAAAATATATTTATTAACACTGGAAACATTCCATTCCTTGTTTTCTGTATTAGAAAACATTTCTGATTCTTGTTTTGGAAAACATTTCCAAAAACTCCTACGTTTGGATTAAGCAGATGGTTTAGATAAAACATCGCTATACCAACTCAAAACATTTCCTTTAATTACTAAATTCACTTTACCATCCTTTACTGCCGAACCATACCCATTCCTTAGTTAAAACGAAGCCAATCAAGTTGGGGTAGAACTACCTCTCAGAACTTAACTGAACAACACTTCTAACCTTGAAATAGGCAAAGTTCACTTTATATTTCTTTAACTAACTTCCTTACTTAACCTTTCTTTCGAATAATTATATTCGATTAACTCTTTTCAATTTACTTTATTCACTTAATTCCTGTCGAATAAACTAGATTCGATAACTCCTCTAACTCTATTCGAATAAACTATATTCGATTAACTCCTCTAACTCTATTCGAATACTCCTATTTAGTTAACTTAACTCGATTGCTTAATCTTGATAACTCAACTTGATAACCTAACTTGATTATCTTAACTTGATAACTTAATCTTGATAACTCAACTTGATAACCTAACTTGATTATCTTAACTTGATAACTTAATCTTGATAACTCAACTTGTTAACCTAACTTGATTATCTTAACTTGATAACTCAAATTGACTAACTTAACGCACTCAATTTGAATAACTTAACTTGATTATCTTAACTTGATAACTCAAATTGACTGATTCGACTAACTCTTTTACTATGGTTCGACTAACTCATTTACCATGGTTCGACTAACTCTACTCGTTTAACTCTACTAACCCGACTCGACTAGCCATATTTGTTTTAACTCGACTAACTTTCGAATACCATATTCGATTTACTAACTTTCGAATACCATATTCGATTTATTCGTTTCGAATAACTAAATTCGATTAACTCCTTCGAATACTAAATTCGATTAACTCCACTTCGAATAACTAATTCGATTATCTCCTTTCGAATAACACTATCCGATTAACCCCCTTTGATTTAACTCTTATTCAAATAACTTATATTCGAATAACTCTATTCGATTTGACTCTAGTCGAATGACCCAAATCGATTTAACTCTATTTGTTTAACCCTAATCGATTAACTCATTTGTTTAACTCTTTCTTTTATTAACTCCTATCAAATTTTCCTTTTTATAACCCTATTTATTTTTCCAAATGAATATTCCTTTATTCTATTTATTTACTAAATAAATATTCTTTTATCCTATTTATTTTCTAAATAAATATTCCTCTTTTATAATATCCTTCTGATATTATAAATACTTTAAACCTCAAACTATTTCCTTTTATAAAATCGGCTGATTTTATAAAATTCCTTTTTTCTATTTATTCACTAAATAAATATTCCTTTGATTAAATCATATTTATTTAACAAATAAATATTCCTTTATCCTATTTATTTAAACAAATAAATATCTCCTTTTAATTCTATTTATTCTAACAAATAAATATTCTTTTATTTTATTTATTCTAACAAATAAATATTCTTTTCCTTTTATTTATTTCCTAAATAAATAAATCCTTTTACTGTTATTTATTCCCTAAATAAATAAATAATCCCTTTATATTTGCTTTCAAATATATTTCCTTTATATTTCATTTCAAATATATCCCTTTATATTTCATTTCAAATATATCTCCTTTTAATTCATTTCAAATATATCTCCTTTATATTTGATTAACAAATACATTCCTTCTATATTTGATTAACAAATAAATTCCCTTATATTTCATTAACAAATATAATTCCCTTATATTTGATTTACAAATATATTTCTTTTATTCAAAATCCTTTTTATTTTATAATATAAAATCCATTGATTTTATATAAATAAATTATTTTCAAAGTATACTTTGAAAATCCCTTTTTCCCCATTCTCGTATTTCTTATGGTATTTAACACACCATATAACAACGATAAATATCGTCCAACACACATAATCAACGTCATATTATATATCACATTATATATCACAATATATAAATCACAGCAAAATAAATGTTGAGGAATCCAGTTGGATTCCTCCAACGTGTTTCCATGCATCACAGATGTTATACAATATACTTAACATCGATTTCACTTCACTGTGAAATATTCTGATAAACAGAATCGACATATAAATATTTAACGGTTTATATATATATATATACATATGTACATATATATAATTTCTATTAACTGACCAGTAGTTCAATGAAACAGTCAACACACAATCAACAGACAATTTTTAACAGTTCTAAGAATACACTATAAAAATAGAACTATTCAGAGTTGGCGAGTTTTACTCACATTGGATTGTTATCGTTAAAAACGATTAACTGTCTTTGATTTAGACAGACAATTTATTTTGCAATAAATTTTAATGAGCTCAGATGGACTTTCAGTCAGTTCCATCGTGTAGTGTCCGTCCATACGGTCCCGTCGGATCTTGTTTCGTTCAATTCTGATTACGTATGATAAAGTTATGAACGTTTTACTCAATACACAAATAAATACAGATTTTAACTTGAATTTTAAAAATAAATCATGGGCTTTAACCTTAAAAGTCGGCCCACTCCACTGCTTAAACCCACGACCGCATAACCCTTTCTTCCCAAAACAGAAATACCAAACCCGATCTCATTTCCTCAATCCCCTTTGACCCATCGTTTGACCACCATCCACGACTACTCCGGCCACCAACCTCCACCGTGGTCACCCCCAATCCACTCAGCACACAAAACCGCTCCTTCCAGTCACCATCATCCCAAGTTCGACGCCATCCCCTGAATCTCGACCTGTTGTCACAAACAAATCCCACGGTGTCGCTTTCCACCACCGTAAGCCCGAACGCCTCTGACCTAGACCAAACGATGCCTCTTCGTGCCACGAGCTCAACCAACACCATCAGTTCACCTCCGGCGCCCTGCCTCGAAATCCGACCTCAACCCTAGCCTAAAATACACGTACTGTGTATTTCTCCAACGTCAAAAATCATCACTGAGCCTAGCACAACTATCACCAATTCGAAGAGAATCACATGATGAATCCAGTTATAGCTACTTCAGGATTTATGGAATTTTACTTGGTTTGTTTCGAATTTTTATATCCCACGAAATGGGTTTTGCTGTGTAAAATGTTGGAGGCGCAAGTTTATTGTCTGTTGACTTTGAGAATTAGGTTTTAAGGGTTTGTTAGGGGGTATTTATAGGCCACTAAAATATCTAGATATTTTTTATATTAATATTTTTATATTTTATTTAATCCTTTATATTCGTTTCCGACTTCTAAAAATCCGTGTGATCACACATGATGCCTAAAAATCACGAAACTGGACATGCAGCTAGAGTTCGACATTACGGTCCCAACGAAACTGGTTTCGTCGAATTCCGACTTCGTATGCTTACACAGCGTATTTTTAACCGTCAAAATACTGACTGTTTTACACTCTAAAAATTCGTACGGCCACACAGTGACTCTAAAAATCACGAAACTGGAAATCTAACAGCTATTTGAAATTGCGGATCCAACAAAACTGGTTTCGTCGAATTCCGACTTCGTTTGCAAAACCGGCTATTTTTAAAGCTCTGGATGACCTTTTTAAATATATAAATATATTTAAAAAAAATTGAATTTAATATTTAAAAATAAATATTATCGTCTATATTCACAGTGGAATACCATACAGCTCTAGAATATTCCTATATGAATTTCTAACTTGATATTCACTTCTGGGTCAACCCAATATTCGATTTATATTGAAATTCCTTTTTAAAATATAATAATTCCTTTATAAATTATAAAGGAATTCCACAGCGACTTTTCTAAAATTTGATTTGGACATATCTCAAAATCTACACGACGAAATCCCGATTTTTCTCTTCCACTAGAAAGATATACTCCACCAGCTCCACACGTTTCTTGTTTCACAGAAATCTGGCTTAAAACGAATCCTGTACATTCAGTTGAAGTTCGAATCGCGAACTGCAGCGCCATTTCAAGCTCGATTTTAATTATAATATAATTATACATTCAAACTGTCGTCGGTTGAATATATTTGTCAATATAATTCGACTCTAAGCTGAATCAATTCTAAGGGACGACCCCGTTCACAGAATATTGTGATTTCCAATATTTTTGATTATTTCTGAATTAAATATATTATTTAATTATTTAATTAAATTAAATATTCCCAGTTATTTAATTCCATGACCATTAAATCCTTTAATTCACTATTTAAATAATTAAATAAATTAATTATTATACCTCTGACAATGCGGGTCATTACATGAATACAAATTTTTCTTGAAAATCTTTTGAAAACGTGATTTACGCACCCTAAATATACTGGCAATTTCTATACGAATGCAATGTTTTGAAAATCCAAATAATTTTTCATCCAATTTTTCCTACACTCTTACAGAGCAAGAGCGTAGTTCATCCAATTTTTGCATCTAAAACGCTACCAACCAACTTTAAATTTTCAAATTTCAAAAAAATCTAATTTTCTAAACTCGATTTCTTATGTTACAAAAAGGTGGAAAACGGAAAAATACATACCTTCCGTTTCTCTTTTATGTACCTGTTCTATTTGTACTTGGATTTTATGCAACTATTATTTAAATATCCCCTACTTTCCTATCCAAGCACAGTTCACATTTTTTTTCTTTGTTATAGAATTTTTTTTTTCAATTTTTTTTGGGAAAAAAATTCCATTTTTACTCCCATTTCACAAAATTTCCCATTTTTTCTCAACTGTCATGTTTGTTGCTTTACCTGATTTGTTGTTTTCTTTATAGTTATGTCATTACTCTTTACTTAGCTTATTTAACATAATCCACTAATCTAAGTTTAATTTTCAAATAAGCCTTCTAATCCTTCAACTAAAACTGGAAACAACCACTCTACACAGCTACTATCAAGGGCTAAGAATCCTAGGACCATGTCCCCTTTGACAAAGAAAAGTCCGAACCAAAGGATCTAATCACTTACTTACCCTTTACCATCTAGTAGTCACCACTAGTCCTTGTTGTGTACTAATAGTATTTTTCCAAGTAATAACCTAGGCTCAATATTGCTTACGCATTCTATGGGGAATTACAATTATTCCAAAATAATTCTCGCTATCCACTTCATAACCTCCAACTATTTCCTGTCTTCCCTAGGTATTAATCCTTACCTACTCCATGATTTCAAAACGTGGTATGGCTTCCTTATTTCATTTTTCTTCCAAAAATTAAAAGTGTCAAAACTTTATTTTTCCACATTAAACTTTCCTTTGCCAAACCATAAAAATATGTTATAAAAAAAGCATTTTTTTTCAAATCACAAAAACTGGAGCAGACATGGACAACTACTTCTCTATCAGTTTCACTACCATTCTTATTTACAATGTCAGTTCAATTACTTACAAATAGGTGCAAACATCTACTCTATTCTTAAATCTTACAACTTATTTTGTCCTCCCAAAAAAGTTTTATGTCAAGACAATTATAAAAAATTACTATAAAAAAATAAAGAATTTCAAATTTTCCTTTGCCGAAAATTTTAGTTTTTAACAAAATGCAATCTTTTCCATGTTTTTCTTTTTAATCCTTTCATACATTATAGTTAAAAAACTAGTGAGCTATACATGCTCTATAGCATGCACATTTTTCTGAAAGAATTCATAAACTTCACAAGAAATCACCGTTTCCAAAATATACCCTATTTTTGTTTTCAAAACTCAATATGTTCTTTTCCCAATATCAAAATACCTCTTCTTTTTTTTTTTCAAAAAATTGTTTCTACAATTTAGCTAGTACATATCTTAAAATTGTTAACTTCTAAGGTCAAAACTTGAAAACACCATAAACCATCACCCAAAATCTTTTAAAATTTCAGGTTCTTAAAAGTTAACAATGGGGTTAAACTCAAAGTGGGTCCAACTTTCCTAGATATTCCCACAAGTTATTTCTCTCAAATATACATTCCTAATCCATTTCCTTATTACTCTTTTCCAAATTTATAAGGCTCTACTGTCGAACTCACTAATCCAAAGCACTAATATATGGGATACATCTTTCTTCATTACAAAGCACATTGTACACTTTTCACGCAAACCACCTAAGGGTCTCAAAATTCCATAACTGTTTCTTTAGTGTACATAATTGATATCCCCAATTTCATGCATAAACCGCTCTTCCAATTTAGTGGTCTCCTTTATGGATTTAGATGTAATATATATATATATATATATATATATAATGCAAATACGTTCACTCACTATCTATGCAGGAATTCTAAACCTAGGCTCTGATACTAGATGTAATAATCCGAATTCCGATAAACCAACCTTTTTTCACCACATATCCCAATCTATTAAAACTTGAGTTAGCTTGTCTGGCATCCTGCAGAAAAGACAAAGATAATAAATATATCAGAGTCTAGAAAACATCCTAAGCTGAATGGAATAAAATATAATATAATCAAATATAGCCTTACCAAAGTAATAATATTGCCTAGCCAGTATCAAAAGCTATCATATATTTGCCATAAACTAACCCGCGAGTGTGTTATGCGGAGAGGGTCAGAACACAAGTTCTGGTGATTGAACTGAATTACACGTCCTGGAATAACCCTACATATACCATTCAGTTACATTTTCTTATTTACTTGGTCGTTTTGGGTTAATAACGCTCAAGTGTTTACATACACGTCGTGCCCATCTTCCTCCCAATATATTAACTTAATATAACATATATGTAGCTACCCCCAATATCAAGGTACTTCCCACGGTACCTTTCTCGCACGGTCTCCACTGTTATGCCACAGAAGCGTATGCAACTCTCATACTACGCCGAACGATGTACAGATCTCCATATTTTATGCCACATTCCACACAGAACTGCCATTGCTATGTTACGTAAGCGTAAGGACTGCCATATCCGAACTATTGAGTTGAATCAGGTCTCAGCACAAAGTAATGCCCTAACATCTACGATACACCACCTGATGCGGTGTGCATGTACCTAAACCCACACATGTACGTTCTGTCTACTATACACTGAGTCCTTTAATAGGTCTACATCCGAATGCACGAAGTTTGGTCGGGAGCTTTTCCATATCTATATAGGTCTGCTAAAAAGGGCCTAAAGTACAGATATCTAAACTATGGTCTGCATTTTCATAGTGGATATGGTCCCACCTCGACCCCTCCCTCAACTAGTGAAAGGCTACATCAAGAGCCAAGTGACGCACCCCTAGCAAACAATCTACATCCGAATTGGCGTGTCCTGCAACCAAAGTCTCGATAGTGAAAGATCGATGGTCTGTAAGTTTAGCTCTAGTCTTTCCGCATCCCACTGACTGCCGATGACAGGTACCTGACGATTATTGTCCTTTATTTGGTCCCGACCACCCTATCTGTAGGCAAATCATCGAATCACCCTAATGCCATACTGCCACAGCCTTCTGACTGCCAAACTACAGTTACATTCAAGGTATACTCACCGGGTGGTAACGCACAGATCCAACCTTTACGAGTATAGACTGAGCATGCACTGCAATAGAAGACCACCATGGAATACCCCACCACGTCCATTGGAAGCCTCATGCTTCCTTCCAATTCGGCTGAGCGAGCAAGAAAAATATCAAGTAGAAGAATCAGATGTATGTGCTCCTCTCGTGCCTCTAGACACCTCGATGATCTACCCCATTAGGTTCTTCACCTTCAAACGTGCGGACTGGTCCAAGCGCTTCACGCTAATGTGTTATTTAGACCCCATGTCTAATCATTTATTCCCGCGATTGCTCTATCTTATCAGCTTACCAATTAACTTGATTATCCACATTTTTTCTCTTATTCAAGTTATCAGGTTTTCTCCGAGCCCCGTATATCTCTAAGAAATGGACCCCTCTCGCCTATTAATTCAGTGATATAAATTAACCTCTTTAAGTTCATTAATAAGCCCATTACATGTTATTCTCAATATTGTAATTAACGAAAGTAATCTACAATCTTCTTACATTATTACTATGTCATTCATTGTCCGATTTAAGGTTTACAGGTTACAATAACATGTTCTACTTAATGTATAATTAAGTATATCTTATCCCAATCCACATGTTTTCTGTTAACATGTTACTTAATACATATAATTAAGTACAACTTATTTCATTTCGTTGTCATCTTAGGTTACCAGATTCATTAGCATGCAATTGACTACTTACTTACTTCATTTAGTTTTATGCCGCCTGAGCGTGCTTCCTTTTATTATTAATTTCTTTTATTAGACTTCATAATTCTCATTTATAAGTCAACTAATAATAAGCCCACTACTTTCTTTCTCATTAACCATAAAACAACCTTTTGTTGTTATTTACTTATTTACTTAGTTCTCTTAACTAAGGTTTATCAATAAGTTTCTTTCCATTTATTATAACCTACGTTATAATTTCCACTTGTCCCTAGGACAAGCCTACCTATTATCTTCCATTCTTTCATTCATACTTAATCATAACATGTTATTATTGTTCCCCGTTCATTCTAGTTCTTTTACTGTTGTAATCTTTCTTTTTTTATTCGCTTTCGTGCATGTTCCTTACTTCTTTATGGAAAATATTTCATGCATCTTATTAGTTTGATTTACAGGAAGATACAGTGATTTATTATTCTCTGAGTCCACTAACTCAATCCACTACATCCCTTCTTTCCTTATTCTCTGAGTTAGACATTGAATTTATATTTCATATAATATTCACAACTACTGTATTCTTTTCTTTTTAACCACAACAGGCATATTAAATCTTAATTTCATGTTCACTCCTTAATTCAGGTTTCGTGATTACAATATTACCGAAGTTCTTAATTCAAACAGAGGATATATATATATATATACATAATTCATGCTTTATACAACGATATTAATTTCAGTGTGTTCTAAACAGGTTTAATAGCCAATTTCCACAATTACAAATTGTTCAACATGTTATATATATATATATATAACGGGGAATGCAAACGATAGATATACCATTACCAAAAGGTATAATTTAAATCCATTCGCCTGACAACTTTTCAATCCATGAGTCTGATCCAAATTTATTATTCCGTGGTCTTCCTAACTGAATCTAATATTAAAACAACCACGGATTCACAAATATGACACTAAACGAAGAGGGAAAGAAAGGGAGAAACCTAAACAAATCAAATTCGAGAACTTACCTCACGTTGATCAGAATTCTAAGCACCAATGTTGTAGATTTATTTCTCTTATCTTCAAACCTTGAATCAGAATCTCTAAAAACTAATATTTTATTTTCTGAAAAGTTTTGGAGAGGAAAGAGAATGACAGAGTCTAGGTAGCATCTCTAAAAATATGAGATTAAAGCTAAGCCCTGCTGGTCTATTTATATGTGTACGAGAAAGTCTAGACCATCTGATTTAATCAAATAAAATCCAAATCGCATAACCAGAAAAGCACATCACACAAAACGGATATGGGCCCGACCGGGTCGACCCACCTTAGAGGTAGGTCGACCCATGGGTCGACCCATGGGTAGACCCATGTGACCTGGGTCGACCCATTCTGTGTCAAGGCATGTTTTCTGCTGCGTTTTATTTTCTAGTTTTAATGTTAATTCATTACTTGATATAACATATCTAATTTATAACATTCTAGTTATAACTTATCTTAATGTTTAGTTTCATATTTGCATGTTTATATAATATGCCAGCAATATTTTAGTTGTTAATCCATTATAACTTACCTTTCAATTCCTTGTCCTTTAATGGTTGCTTATTTAATGTAATTCATGACACTATTAATCAATTATTGTTGTATTCCTTTTAATGCATTGTTTCATTCCCTTTTTAATGCACTGTCTTATTCCCTTTTTAATGCATTCGATCTAATTTCATATGCAACCAAATTTCTTGTCCACTTTTCAAGCATGTATTTATTTATGCATTTATTTCTTTCTTCTCTTAACTTGCATCTTTTATTTCAACATTAAAATTTTATGCATATATACATATTCATGCAATCTTTTTTTTATTACCCATTTTATCACTACAAGAAAACACTGATTTAGCGTCATATTTTTAGAAGTGGAAATTTCCATCGCTAATTGGCGACGGATTTCCATGCGATCTGTAACGGATAGTTTTTTTTGCTTTTTCAATTTTTTTCCCTTTATTTGTTACCGTCGTCTTCTATAATCATTTGTTAAACCATTGCAAATTGCGTCGAGTTACCGACAGAATTTTTCTGCCGCTATTATCCGCTGCAAACAGAGGCAAAATACCGATGAATATATATCGAAGCTATTTTGCAGCAGAATTACAACGGATTTGCAAGAGATGTTTATGTTATTTTTCTAAAAGATACTTTAGTATTATTTTTTAATAATCATTAATATGTTCAATAATAAACAATTGATAACAATGTAATATTTAAAAATTAATTTTATTGTTCAATAATTAGTTTTTAATAGTCAATAATCATAATAAAATAATTACTAATGATGTGCAGTGAATATTTTATCAACATTAAATATTTAATAACTAATTTTTATACTAAACTTTTTTATAGATAATATTTTATTAACATTAAATATTTAATAACTAATATTTATGATTAATTAGTCGTACTTAACTTCAGTGTGTAAATGTTGGCTTTATTTATCAAATATTGATTCATTAAATTTTGGTTATAATCTATGATTTTGACTTTTTACTCCATTGAGCGTACTAAAATAAATCGAATAAAATAGGGCAAAGCGGTCAAACTGTCCATAGTTCTCAAGGGGTCTACTAAACAAACAGTTTGTCTAGATGTTTGGATTGTGAATTTTACACTGAATTTCCAACTTTTTTTCCTTTAATTTTTCATTTCCCGCTGACTTTGTTTCCTTTAAACCCTTTTATTTTCATTGCCGCCTCTAATTAAATCTTTCCCTCCAATCATTTTTTCGCTTCCGCGTTTTCTTAATCTACCATCTCCCCCCTTTACTTTGTTTTATTTCCCATTCTTCCGTTTTCTCTTATTTTCGCCACTGCTTCAATCGCCATGCCGGCTCCTATTCCCCCTAATCGCTCTTCTGTACTCATGCTGGGTCTCGATCTATGCTTATTTCATTCTACTCCATGGAGTTTTCATTACTGTTCTCCATCTAACAATCCATTATCCCCCTTATCGCATCCCCATTTAATCATTTCGCGATTTCTTCAGTCCATTTATTGATCGAAGCCTCAAACTGTCCATTCCTCTCCGTATGCTGATACCTACCATGTTAGATTAAATTTCGAGTTTGGACTTTGGCTCTTGTATGAGTGTAGCTCGACACGCCTGGTGTTTTGGTCAGTGGCATAAGGGTTTAGCCTCTGGGAGGTATTGTTTTGGTTTTCAGTTAATTTCAGTTTGGTGTTTATTGGGTGTAATCGATGGTTAGTTGCTGTAGTGGTAATGTTTGGTTTGTTTTGGGTGGTGTCTGTGGGGCTATCGTCTTGTCTTAAGGTGTTCTGTGGTTTGTTCCTGTGCCAGTAAGTGTATGTAATGTTGGAGTACCACATTCTGGCCTTTTTGGTCAGCTGGTATGAGTATATTTTGCTCGTTTGGTTTACAGATGTTTTCTGTTCAAATTTGTATTTTGGGGTATTTGTTGCACACTTCACCCAGTGTTGGTGATGTTTCATTAAAATAAAAAAGAATGTATTTGTTATCTTATTCTAGCTAATTATTGTTATTAGATATTTTATCTATTTGTCAGGCTTACGTCCAACTGCTTGGTACTTCACGCTATAAGAGAGGCTATTCTCTTATAAAGATGCAACAGGTTGAATCGAACAATATGTAAGAATGAATTCAATGTTCTCCCTTTGAGTTATTTTATAAAAGGGTGCGTTTTTTTACAGGTCCCTATTAAGGTTTAAAATTAGGCTCACATCCGGTCATAGTTTATAATACATTTCCTCCCCCTGTTTTTTAATCGCCGCCTCCTTCTTTTGTGGATCCACTTCCTACTTTTATGATCCGCCTCCTGCTAATTTCCTTTCGCTTCCTTCATTTTCTTCCAGAAAAAAAGTGCAGCGCTGGTTAAAAAAATATATTCTAAAATCTGGAAATAATCCCCAAAGTCCACGCCAAGACAAAAAAAATAGTTGCACATATGTATGCAAGTATTGCCAATAATTGCATACATATATGCAATTATTGTATAAAGGAAATTATGCTAACATTTTGTCTGCAAATAGGTTGCACACATGTGTGTATGTTTCGGATTTACTTGCACACTTGAATGCAAATAAAAATGAACTGAGTTGCACTGTTATGAAATATTGCATATTTTTATGCAAGAATGATGCAATACTTGTACATAAATATGCAAAAAAATCAAACGCGGATGCAACATTGGAATACTTGCACATATATATGCAAGAAATTCGAATTCTTGCATAACATTATGCATTTAACTGCAATTTTTTGCTGTTTTTTTTATGTTTTTTTGTGCGTTTTTTGATTTTTTTTTTGAGTGATTTTTTTGTTGAATGCATAATTTATTTAATTCATTTTTTTGCTACTTTTGAAAAATAGGGACCTAATTTATAATAAGTTTATGACTGGATGTGAGCCTAATTAAGTTGCTTTTAGGGATGTGTGACTAATTTTCATTTTATAAAATCTGCTTGCTTATTTTGCACGGAGATATTCACTGTCCATGATAGTAGTTTCTCATCTGGAAGTCTTTTTCTTGTTGTAGGTATGTGAATGTTCATGGGAGAATCCATCTTCATAAAATCGAAGTGTCAGCAGCTCAGAAGCCCATAAGGTTAACTGAGTCTTCACTATGACCCGTGAATGAAGCCGAGTCTTGGCTATGACTCGGGTCTGGCCTATGGTTATGGGTCGGGTCCGAGTCATACACTTATGTGCTTTTTGCACTTTTTCCTTGCATTCATATTTTAGCTATTTGTTGAGTCGTTCAATCCAATTTTCATTCGTCTTCGAGTCAAGTTCTTTGATCTCTTGAGCATCCATCTTCTTTGCTCTTCTGCTTAGTCGATGCATATAACAAATCATTAATTCCTTGCAGCATTGTTTGAGCATGGAATAGTAGAGTGATCCGTGCATGAAATCAAGAAAATCACTGGATGAGCCGGCATGAATCGGGGCGGACTCATTTCAATGACTCGGGGTCGAGTCTAGGACTTATAGCACCTGTGCAAGTACAATTTTTTTCAAAGTATTGGTATCTTCTGGGTACATTCATTAAATTTCAAGTCGAACTGATTCCGTTTGAATTATCCAAGTCTATTTAAAGCTGCTTTGTCCTAAAAGCAGGTTAATAAGATCAAACCAAAATTAGTTCATAGGAATATAAATTGTAGAATATGCAGTTTCTAGATTCTAAGGCAACTTTGTAAATGTGGAACTCACCATACTTGTCCATTTGCCTATAGTTTGAATTGCTCTGCACAGTGAATAAATTATTATTAAAATTATACCTAAAGAGAGCTAGTACTTTGTACATGTGCTGCAATATGTACAAGTTAGTTTGTACCATTCCCCATCATCTCATCTCCAATTTCATTTTGCAATTTTACTTTCTGCTATCTTCTGTTGATTCGTATTGCTAAGTTTTAACCATTGTACGAATCTCAGGTTCCATTACACCGAAATATATGTGTTTGGTGCTGGCATAAAATATTAGGGAGGGCTGGGAAAGATGGTTCTGAAGGGCGATGCCCAGCTTGTCGAACTGATAAAGAAAAGATCACCGCAATTGATAATAGTAAAAGGTTTTGGGCACCTTTTCCCAAATGAGTAGCAGAGTTTTTTTTAGTTATCATTGGTATTTTCTTCAAAATGGTTATTTATAATTTGTAGGATATTGCCGGAAGAAAAAAGACAGAAGTCACAGAGGACAAGGAACAAAACATATTCAACAGTAGAAGATAGAAAGAAACTGACCAATGTAAGGGTGGTACGGGAAAATCCTTGTGCACGTAATGGGAATGCCTGATGAAAAAATTCTTAAAGGCAAAGAATACTTTGGATAGTATGGAAAGGTTTTAAAGGTTTCAACTTCAGCTTGGCACAACTCCTCAACATGCTTCTATGAATGATACATTTAATGTGTAAGTTTGCTCTTGGTTTGTTTGAATCTAAACATTTAAAATTTATGTTAGTTGGGAGCCAATATACTTTTGATATGAACTGAAAAGGTTCCACAAACCTGAAATACAAAAAAAAAAAAAAAAAAAAAGATGTGATGTGTTCAGAATCTATAGATTTACATTGAAGTTGCATCCAAAAGCATCCTCTCCGCGGGGGATGGTGGGGTGTGGGTGAGGCTGTGTACTATCTCGACCTTCTTCATGACTCGTTTATAGCGGGAACATGCAACTAGTTACCACCTGTATATTGGATTTGCATTCTAGCCTTTTTTTTTTTAAAAAAAAAAATCTTAGTTCTATTCGGATGTTTTCTCTAATCAGCGTGAGGGGTTTATATCGCAAAATGAAGTAACCGAACCATTTACGGTATTTATAACACTGAATTTAGTTGTGTGAATTCACTATGAATTTAGCTTTAGTTGACATGGTACTACTTATCTATAGGTGACGTAGAGCAAATGCTTCAAGAACTTGGGACCGAAAAAGGGAGGTAGACAACTTTACATGTTGGAGGTACGAAAACACAAAATGAAAAAACTACTGTATTTGCTATTCTTTTAGAAGCAAGACTCCAGTCAAAAAACAATTTCTTTGGATGGTAATAGAGCAGACTCCTGTAATTTTAGGTGTAATGTTAGATGGTTATCGATCAAACTGCTTTTGTTTAAATGTATATTACTAGTGTATGCTTGGACGCATTAAAAAGTTCAAGACATACGTAGTCGTTCAAGTTGAATGTATCGAACGAAGAAATAGATCATAACTGCAAATTTATCTTTGTATTTTTGGATATGTTATTTATTTCAGTGTTCATAGTTGATTGATTTTAGTTCGATAAACATACATGTATGTATTTATGTGTGTGTGTGTATATATATATGAATGTGTATATCCATATATATATATATATATATATATATATATATATATATATATATATATAATATTTGTAGATTAGAAGGGGAACAACGACATATTACCAACGCTGTTAGTTTAAATATTTACATAAGTTAAAACCCGTCGCTAATCCCCTGACAATTAGTAAGGGTTTACCAACGCCTTTTATAAATAATATTTTATTATAAATTAATTATCCGTCGGTAAATAGTTGGTATATAAATTAAAATTAAATTAATAAATAAAATTTTATTTTTAGTATATAATTAGTAAAATGACCGAAAACCGTCAGAAAACTCATGCTAAATTCCGTTGCAAAATCTGACATAGATACCGTCATGGTTTTTACCGACCACACCGTTATGCAGGAAATCCGTCGCTAAATCCTGTTTAGCGATGGATTAGAAGCGGATTCTGCCGTTGCTATATGCGATTTTTCTTGTAGTGTATTATTTAATTAAATGTGGGGTGTGAGAAAATCTATGTACGATTCAAAGTGACATGAATGAAAATATTCTTGGAGAGTGCATGTTGGTTTATTAATGAAAAAAAATCTCAAATTAGTGGAAAATAAAAAAATTATATAGAGGGGACCATGCTTGCTTTGATGCAACCTTCTTAAACCGTTGACAAGTAATATCAAAGTTCATATGTAGCAAAATACTTTATCTAATCAAATCAGAGACAAATCTGTCTGCTTGAATAGTTCAAGGGACACTATCGAATATGTTTCATACTAAAACAAGTTATTATCAAGTTTGGCAAGAACTACAAAAGTCGCTTGAAAGAATTTACGGATATTTTGAATCATCAAATGCTAAATTACCAAAATATTTCAAAGTAGTGCACAACATCAACCTTCAAACTGTATGTAATGTTATTCACCCGTAGTATTGTTGTGGTGCTTTTGTGTTTTTGGGCTGTCAATTGAAGGTCTCACATACGACTATTTCGGATTTAGTTTATCTCACTCAAGATCTCAATTACAAACTCGAGCAAAATGAGGTATAGCAAAATGATTTATTGGTTTTTTGTTTACATCTTATTTGACACTCGCTTATTCTTACAATATATTAAGATCTCAAGTGAAATTTGTAGTAACATCTCATATGAAGTTATATTTTTTTTATTTTTATTTTTTTTCATTTATATATTTTCTATTTTTCTAAGAATAAGAGTCGTATTTTATTCAGTCGACTCATTTTGATGGAATCTTAATCAAAAGTCTCATTCCATTTACTACTAGGGCTACTGGTCCTTGACGATTTCCTCTACTTATGTGGATTCAAAAGAAATTATACTTTAATTATGGTATTTTTACCAACCCTTTAATTTTTTAATAAGTAAACAAGAATAAAAAAAATTGTACAATTTTTATTTTTTATATTCAAATGAGTATAATCCATTCAATTAATGAAAGTCAATCATGTTATCGCTCTAAGCTACAAGTACGAACTAATATCATTGTTTTATACAGATTATGCATGTTAAAAAAAAATATTTGGACAACAATTACTATAAAAATATTTAAAATGTCACTTTTAAATGCTTAAATTACTCTAAGAATAGTCTCGAGATGGACTTTAAATCTGGAATGTCAATCCAAGATGTATACCTATGAGAAACTTCTTGTTGAGAGCTTATTCGATACGAGATATTCTGCCTATAATTATCGAGACATGACACAATAAAAATCCAAAATTTAAAATATTTTCATACTTTCACCCTGCACTTTCTATCGATGGCATTCACATGTATGTAAAGTATTTAGGTACGTTACTTGTAGCAGTCGACGTTGATGAAAATCAAGATCCTTTTTCATTAGCTTTTACAAATTCGTAGACATGGTATTGACATACATGGAGTTGGTTTGTTCATTATATGTGAAATTTCCTTACATAACAAATATATTACACTTATCTCAAGCCATATGAACGCAATTGCATGCATGTCCAAAGAATGTTAGCCCACAGGACAACGTCATCGATGTCATATTCGACATGTCAAGGAAAATTTTAAGAATGCCGATTTTGATTCAGAGAAGCTTCAAAACTTGCTACGTGCATATTCTAATGCATTGGAAGATGTAAAAGAGTGATGATAAAAGCATCCGGCTTCCTTCTTCCAGCACCGAGCTTCTTTGTTGCCGTATTAACAGCCGAATGGTGGTCGGAAGAATATAGCTGGGTGCTTTTAGCACTTGTCGATGTAAAATATAATGAATTCAAAAAACAATCAATTACCATAACTTTGGAAGGTGGCGCGTGGATTGAAAAAAATTTGAAGGAATCAAAAACCAAATTGGATGCTTTCTTATGGTGGTGGTGGTGTAAGATCCAATATGCTAATAAAAAATGTATCTGAATGCTTAACAATGTATTGAATTGAATCAGAAATTTACCCATTATATTATTGGATGCACGGATTTTTCATTGTTTTAACTGTTACTTCTACGAACATTATCCTCAAGGAGAGGAATGGGTGTTCCAGTTGACATTGAATCGAGGAGCATTAGCAAGAAGTAAAATGAAATAATCAAAACACTTATTATATAAAGATGGTAACATGACTAAAGGAAAAGCAAAAAACCAAAAGTACTTGATTATTCGTTAAATGTCAAGGATTGCAGCCAAGTGTTTATGAAACACACCAATGTTAGATCATTTTCCATGCTTACATGTATTAGTAAATGTTCATGTGGGACAAGAGGTGTGAACAGAGCACATTTTGAATTAATTAAGTATATTGTTTCTTACGGTCTTTTATTTCACTCTTTTCCAGATAGTTGTTGTTGGGATGTTTTGCAAAGGTCCTTGTATATAAGCCCATCGCGGTGCAAAGAAATTCTAGGCTCGCTCTACGTTCAGCTCAAGTAAAAGGTATCATGGGTCAACCAACAAGTGCCAACAAAAATAGACTCGGTTAATGTACCATTTTAAGCCATAATAATAAACTTTGTACTCATTAGGTTATCTTCTATGTTATTGTCCTGTTGAACAATATATTTTTATGTTATTTTCATAATAAAGAAGTCATGTTATGTAATGATGTTTATTTACATGCTTGAAGTATTGTATGCTATATTTTGGTGCGAAATAGCACATTTTGGTATTAACTTTAAAGTTATAGTATTTTGGTAAGAAAACTAATCCTATTTTTTTCCTTAAAAAAATGCACTGTTAAAAGTGCAAAACTATTATGTTTGCTCGTTTTTAACATGTACAAGCATTATTTATGCATTTAACTTGCACATTTACATGCCATATTTATTTATGAAGGTGGAGTGTTTTATGCGTAAGTTGCATGCCAAATGATACTTATGCATTTTTAAAACATGCTTGTGCTACGCAAGAAAACTGCTTGCGAGATTCATATTTGCACATGCGTTTGCTTTGAAAAAACAAAGCAAGAGAGCTGCTTGCTCATACTAAAACACATATTCCACTTCCCTACGTTCAACACAGTAGCAATCGCCTAAAACTTTCTTCCACCTCTGTTCCTCCACCACCACTAACTTGTCCATCCGCACCGGAAACATATGCCGATACAGTTAAACACCACTCTTCCACTAACACATTCTCGTGAAACCGCAAACTCAGTTTCATTAGCCACCCAGACGCATACATTTTCATACCAGAAAAGACATTCAAACAATCATCATAAGCATGGTCTAACACAATAGTGCTACATCCAATCGATTCCCGTATTTCCATGTATAGACTGAGAGACTTTATCTCCAAAGTATGGAAACCTAAAGAGGTGTGTCGCATTCACATAGGGGTGACAATTAGACCTGACCCGTTGAATTTGAACCCGATCCAACGGTTCTCGGTTCTAGCGGATCGAGTTTTGTCGGGTCTAAACTAAACATTTCATAAACCTAGACCTGACCCGAGCTTCATTTCGGGTCAGGTAGGATCAGTTCCGGTTCAGTTGGATAATAACACTAAAAAATACATATATTTCAATGCTTTTTGTTCGAGTCTTTTAGGTCGGGTTTGATCGTGTCTTTATTGTATTTTTCATCATCTAGATCCGAACCGAGACCCATCAGGTTCGATTCGGGTCTTTTCGGGTCAATTCAGTTTGGTTTTTTGGTTCTCATTTCTAATTCTCAGCCCTACATTCACATGGTGCATATCTATCAATTTGTAGTACAGTTCATAGAGCCTGAAGACTTCTCAAGAATATCTGAATTATTGGCATACTCCTACCACGACAAACTTCTTAAGATAGATAAATGACACCTGGATATGAATACACCAAGTTTAACGGTTCCAATATGAATACACCAAGGTTAAATACACCAAGTTTAACACTTCCAATATGAATACACCAAGGTTATGATTAGATTACATAGTTTTGAAATGGTGATGTGAACTAACGATGCATTATCTATAATCACAACTTTTATTGGTAAACCTATTCAATTGGATGAGAAATCTGCTTTAAAACAGTTTACCAAATATGCTATAGTGTAGTTGTCTATCAACACTGACATTAATTTTCTTACTACAATCCCTGTGCTACTACATACCGGTGTCAAAAAAGAAATTAAGGTCGAGTACGAGTTTGTACCTCTAAAATGTGGCAAATGCAAGTTGTTTAGCCATAAAACTTCCATCCACGATAAGGAAGCAACACCTCAATAGCTACCTAAAATGCCATCAGACTAGCCTTCAACGTCTGCAAATTCAGAAACTTAGCATGAAACTGAAACTGTCCACAAGGAAACTGAAACACAGAACAATGCATAACCTTCTATTGATCAACATGAACTAAATGAACATACCAGTCAACATGAAATCATTGAAAATACAGATCAACTAGAATTCCTAAACCAAGGACTCCCCTCGAACATTGTATTTGATGAACTTCAGAATATTGCTGACTTACTGGCAGAGGAACTCTACCAAAATGATCATTACAAGACGAAGTGTAAATAACGACGACTCGTAGCCATCGGCGGCCGACGCTAACCGTCGCTAGCCGACGCTATGTGCCGTCGCTATAAATGTCGTCGCCAACAGAAATAGCAACGGGTTAAGCGACGGCTCCGTCGCTTGTTTAGCAACGGCCAGTAGTCACGTGTCAAGTGACGTGGCAAGTTGTTTATTTTACTGGGAAGCCGTTGTAAACCGTTGTAAAACCATTACAAAATGGCGTTACAAGTTGTCGCTAGCCGTCGCTATATTTTGACCCATAGGCCATCACTAGTCGTTGATAGCCGATAGCCTATAGCTAAAATTTTTACAGCACACAGCAATTCCTTCCTTTCAAGCCACACAACAACAATTCAATCCAATAACCATTACCACCCCACTATCATCCCATTAATTCATCAATACTCATCAACAATCAATCCATCATACCATACCATCATCAAATATATATATATATATATATATATATATATATATATATATATATATATATATAAACCCCATCATAACATACCATCGTTCAAATAACGTTATACATGTCAAAACACATCATACCATCGTCCATAAACCGTCATACATGTCCAAACGCATCATATACCATCGTAACATATAAAAAACCGAGTATATGTACATACCAAAGCGCATAAGTCAAAAAAAGAGTACCTACAATACTCATTCCCATCATCATCATCGTCATCGTCTTCTTCTTCTTCTTCCACTCGGTATACAGCAGAATCTTCTCCATATCCTCCCTCCCCAGGCATAAACTCATGCTCCTGAAAGTAAGTTGCAATGCGCTCGTCTATTTCCTGTTGCATCTGGGTTTATCGGCAGTCCATCATCTCATTCATCAGCTCCTGCATCGGAGCAATAGTCGCCTCCTCCATTGACCTCTTGTAACCACGCTGAACGGCCTGCGAAATAAATAAGTTCACATTAAAATAATTTATACATATTTTTACTAGTTTGTGTTAAACATGTATATAGTTAGCAACAACATTTGTTTTACCTTCTGATTGTCGAAACTATATCGCCTTCCTCGAGTAGACGGATCAGTGATAGAATGACATATACTATCAGACTCTGCCACTGTAAGCTCCTGTCCACTAGCCTCTATCACTTTAGCAGCCTCTGCATCATACTTCCCTTACAATAGCAATATAATTTTAACACAAATGCTATAAAATTTACTTATATACTGTGATACGAACGAATATGAAACATTTTAAATTATACGGATAAGCATATTTACCATTATGTGCGCGCTCTTCGGACCCACCCACTCACACGTCACATTTCCTTCTTCATCGGTGCGCTCCACGGCATGTGTGTGTCTGAAAACTTTTGCAAGCGAAGGCTCAACACCGAGCTTTATAAACTAAGTAAATATACAGTAATAAAATTATTAAAGATAAGACTGGATTATATACACTAAATTTTTATCTGAACATATACTACAAATATTTAAAATTTATACCAAATCTCTTCTATGCTATTGGAATGATTTTGAGCCACCGCGGTGTAGAGCAGGATTCTTTTCTCTATTTGCTTTATTTCGAGCTTTCACTTTCTATTAAATTTGATACACGATGATGTAAAATAATGCAATCAATATTATAAATGTGAATATTATCATTAAATCTTACTTTAGCATCTTCCGTGTCCCAGTACTTTTGAAAGTCTGCCCAAACATCATCACTCATAAATTGAGGCGTTTTCTGCTTTTCTTGGCTCTTGAAATTGTCTCTCAATAATTCTTGCGCATCTTCATATTCCAATAGCTCAAAAAAGTGGGCATGTCCTGCTCCTCAATACGTACAACAGCCTGCATATTACATTTATTTTTAATTATTCCCAGTACATTAATTTTTAATATTAGTATAAAAATTACTTACCAATAAATCGGCAAGAATGACATTCTTGATATGTGCTGGGATACTATCCCAATGCGGCCAAGCACCCTGCATTCTGCTTGTGTACGACTGCCTTGATACATCTAAAATGAACTGCGCTGACTCAACCTCGAATCCCCTATGTAGATGTTAATATAAACATTTCATATATTTTAAATAATCTAAATTGAAATAAATTTGACATTTACCCGCCACTCTTCGGAACAATCTCCGCAACTCAGCGAAGATCTGGCACTGAGCTGCTCGGACCTGCTCCTGCTCCTGGTCCAGGAGATGGTGAAGGAGTAGGCTGAGATGTACTCCTCGATCGTCGTCTATCATCAAACATATCTATTACAACCATATAATGTGCGTACAAAATAACTTGAATTATTAACATCAGTCATCATTATCATAACATAAATCGTAAATGAGAAGAACAATACTGCATAACATACATAGTCAACATTATCATTACATAAATAATACTAGTACAGAACGTTAGTAAATTCATAGCTAAGAACAATCAACATCATTATTATTACATAACTCAGAATAGTACATAAACAACATAAGTACATAACATCAGTCTTCATCATCTTCGGATCTGGGCTCGGTCTCATACTCTATATCGTTTTCTTCAGTACATACAAATGCATCTACTAATACATTCGCTTCATCATTCAACAAACCAACATCAATGTCATCAGCTATTATTATTTTAGTATTTGGCTCAAAATCCGTTTGATACGCTGCTTCGTCTGGAATATGATTTTCATCAAATGTAAATCCTGCTTTTGTTTTAAAAACAGCCCACCAATCTGCTTTATCTTTTTTTAAGGATGGATACGGAGCAAAATAGACTTGTAATGCTTGCTTAGCTAACACAAAAGGATCATACTTATAGTAATGCGACGTATGCCTTATTTCGATTTGCTTATAATCTTTGTGCACGTTGATTCCAGAACCAGGAACATTGCTAAACCAGTTGCATTTGAA
This sequence comes from Allium sativum, assembly GCA_030737875.1. Taxonomy (NCBI): domain Eukaryota; kingdom Viridiplantae; phylum Streptophyta; class Magnoliopsida; order Asparagales; family Amaryllidaceae; genus Allium; species Allium sativum. Next base: position 20,606,840 of record CM060921.1, on the reverse strand, counting down.
CAGATAAATTTTCTCTACGGGCTGAATATAATATATCAACCGTACAACTTGCGTTAAGACGCCGTAAAAATCTTTTATAAGCTCCTCTGCATCATCACTACCTTTGACAAATACACCGCTGTTATACGTTAATTTTTCAGCTCCGTAGTCATTGGTGTTGAATTTAAATCCATTGACAAAATATATTGGATAAGTTTTGACATTTCTTTTTGGTCCGATAGCAAGATGTCGTAATCCTTCGTTAACAACATAGTTTTTCGGATCATGAACATAGTCTGAAAACCATTGAGTGAATTCTGTACTGAGATCACCAGATGGATGTTGTGATTCGTAGATACTGCATATATGTGTTATGTTCATTTTTTATTAATAGAGACAAATAAATATATATGTACATATATTTGAAATTGTACATGAATTTAGTATTACCTGACAAATAGTGCAACTTCCACACAATTTAACAAAACATATGTGTGTGTCACGTTGTAGTCTTTATCGCTTAACCATATTTCCACACATTTTCCTACAGGCCTTCCGTATTGTCTAAAAATAGATAACATTGTTTAAGAAGACTCCTACTCAATGACTTGTTCATTACGGGGAACAGTTACAAAAGACAAGTTCACATCTTCACTAAAGTAATGAGAGAAAAAAAATGAGGCTTCTTCTTCAAGGTACGATTTGCAAATCGAACCTCCTACTCGAGCTTTTTGCCTAATTTTTTTCTTCAAATGATTCAAGTACCTATAATAAGATTAATTTTATTTATATGTTGGTACAATAATCTAAGTTGTAATATATCACGCTTATTGAAATTATATATAAAATTAGCTCTCGAACGAATACATCCATCCATACTGGACTGGACCTCAAAGAAGTGCTTCGGACGGAAGATGAATAGGTAAATGCTCAATTACATAAAAAAAACCAGGTGGAAATATTTTCTTGAGTTTGCAGATCTATACAGGGATTTCTGGTTCAAGCTTACATAGACAGTTTACCTTTAACGTCATTGAACAAAGTTGTTTATAAAACAAACTTAATTCTGTTATAACACTCCAGATTTTTGTAGGCAACAGTTCCTTGAAAAGCACATGTAAAAAGTATTCCATCATGATATGGCAATCTTGGCTTTTCATTCCACTCAATTTACTGTTTTTAAAGTCCACACATCTACGGAGGTTTGAAGAAATCCCATCAGGACATCGTAATCTTTCCACCCACTTTAGCACGAGTTTTACTTGCCTGTTGTCTAGCTCATAGCATGCTTTCGGTTTTTTATTTTCTTCATACAAGTGCAGCTCAGGCCATTTACAAAAGTGTAATATATCGCGTCTCGAATTCGCATCGTCTTTGGTTTTACCATTTACATTCAAAACTGTATTAAAAACGTTATCAAAAACGTTTTTTTCCTTATGCATCACGTTAATATTATGCCGAAGTTTTAGATTTTCCAGTAAGGTAACTCCCAAAATATACTTCGCACCAATTATGAATGTCCGATTTACCTGGAATTTCAACTTGCTCTCCAGTTTTATGTATCTTTGGGTACTCACTTACAACTTCATATATCTCTTCACTTGTCCAAACTTTAGGCGGTAGCATAGCCTCTACTCTGTTAGCTTTAAAGTTCTTTTTATCCGTTCTAAATTTATGATTAATATGGAGAAAATAATGATTGAAGTCAAACCAAGAATTTTTTTTCCATACTTTAATGAAAATGCACGTGTCTCCTCCATACAATGAGGACAAGCTAGACGTCCAACAGTGCTTCAACCTGAAAGCATGCCATACACGGGAAAATCACTAATAGTCCATAATACAGAAGCAAACATACGAAAATTTCTTTTTCTCGAAATGTCGTATGTTTCGACTCCTTCATGCCACAATGTTTTCAACTCTTCAATCAACGGTTGTAGATAAACATCAATTCCTTGTGTCGGATCATCGGGACCGGGAACGACAACCGTTAAAAACATATAAGGATTTTTCATACACATCCATGGGGGTAAGTTATAAGAAGTAACAATGATAGGCCATGATGAATATTTACTACCAAACTGAGAAAATGGCGAAAATCCATCCGTGCATAAACCGAGCCTAACATTACGGCTCTCGGTAGCAAATTCAGGATAAGTCCTATAAAGTGTTTACATGCTTCACCATTAGATTGATATATTATAGTTCTTTCTTCTGATGTTCTCACGCTACGCCATCGCATATGACACGCTGTAGTAGAAGATGCATATAACCGTTGAAGTCTGGGAGTTATGGGTAGATAATGCATTCTTTTATATGGAACTTCTTTTCCTTTCTTTTTCCTTGGTTTATATCTATCTTCATTGCAAAATTTGCATTTTCTACGGTGAGCGTCTTCTTTCCAATACAACATGCAACCTTTAACACATGTATCTATCTTATGATACGGTAGTCTAAAAGCAGATATAAGTTTTTTTACTTTATAATGACTATCGCACATCAAATTATTAGGCGGCATATGTCATTTTGCAGTTTGTACAATTACTGTAATGCAGCTTCTGTAAGATTGAATTTTGATTTCATAGTGATGAATTCAGCGGTTACAGACAATTCAGTTCCGCTTGTACACCCTTCCCACAACGGCCTCTTAGAAGAATTCAATAAATCATAAAAAAATTCGCTTCCGCCATTGGTTCTTCAACATTTCCAGTCTCATCGTCGCCTTGCTCAATGTTAGGAAACATTGATCCTGCTGCATCTTGCACCATATTTTCTATCGGATTCGACATTGTATTATCGTTCATCATTATACTATCGTCCTCTATCACTACAGGGTTAGACGTAGGTTGAACAAGTTCTCCATGACGATCCCATAAGTGATAATTCGACACAAAACCAAATTTATACAGATGTACTTCTATTACATCTGGCTTCCAATGCTTTAGATGTCTGCACTTACTAATCGGACAACGAATGTCTACGTTACTCCGATTATTAGATTTAGCGAATCTAATAAATTCTTGGACTCCATTACAAAAATGTTCCTTTATCGACCCTTTCTTACCGGTTCGGGGTTGATACATCCAACTGCGATCACGAAAATAATCGAACATTTTTCTGATTTGCAACAAATATGTTAGAAAGTTCGATCGAACGTAACACTTTATACTATTTTAAATCTTGTAAAATTTCATTTATAACTATTGCATGTTTTCAGTTTTTTTGTTTATTTCTTTTTTTACTTTGACGGCCGGTCTACCTACTTCCCATTACAAATATAATAACGTAAGCATATTTTATAAATCATTTCAGTTTAAACGGTTCAACAAAATTTTGGCAGCACTTCCTTTCGGTCAGTGTATCGTACACAAATGTGTGTACACAGGGAACAAAAAGGAAGTGCCATCGAAACTTTGTTAACTGTTAAACTGAAATGATTTATAAAATATGCTTACGTTATTATATTTGTAACTTGTCCAATATTAGGACAAATCCAACGAATATTGTATCGGATGAATATAGATTTCCGTTTTGTGTAAAAACAAATATCCATAAAACGATCATATACAACACTTGTCAGACGGGGCCAAATTTATCTAAGGGGTCCACATAAGTAGTCAAAAAGACATTCAACCTAAGTTTAAACCAAAAAATAATATAAATGAAAAAAGTGCGCTTTTTGCGCTTTGGGCTTTTTTGCGCTTCACTAATAGGTGCGCCTTAAACTTCAAAAAAGCTCCTTAGTTGCGCCTCGCGCCTTTTTCCGTCTACGCTCGCGCGTTAACTAAATAGGGTCCATATAATATTTTTCAGTACTTTCAATTTGTAAAATAACATGACATTGAAAATTATAAAGTATAAATTAGTTTTAGTTAATTTTAGTTTAAAGTATAAATTATGAAGTTAATTTTAGTTAATTAGTTTCAATTTTTGAAAGATAAACTAACTTTTAAGTTTGTTAGTATTATAGCAACAAATTTGTCAATTTTAGTTTGTTAATATTATAACAACAAACTAAGCTTTCAAGTTTTCCAATTTTTGTTAATATTAAATAGCAACATTTTTTTTAATATTGCAAATGCATTCTTCAAATTTGTTTGGACTGACTATTCTTGCATCCGATGATGACTTAATTAACAGTGCATGCATAGAGGGACATCATTACACCGTTTCAATAGTCATAATCAAGTTACTACCCCTAAACTATCACATTTACTTCATTTTTTCTCAAATGATCCTACAACACAATCAATGTAAGCTCAATTACATACATGATAATCATCATTTTCATGCTCTTAAATCAAATACATATGTGATAATTAACGTTTTCAACCTCCTAATCAATCACACTAATTCCCAAATCAATCTATAACATAATCAACATCATATGCAGCTCACAAAACAATCAATTTCATTTCCATAAACATTCAATTAACAAACCCATCATAACATGAAAATAAACCCTAATTATCCCTAATTAAGCATAGAATAGGGATTAGAAGACATACCTGATTAATTTGAGAAGATGGGAGTGTAGTTTTGATGAAGAAATCAGATCTCCAAGGGGGGCGACGGCAGGTAGGGTTTTGGGGTGATTTGGTTTCAGCGTGAAATGATTTGGGGAAGAAGATACGGGTTCTGTTATCTTCAGAAACGGCTAGCGACAGCTAGCAACAACCGCTTTTTTGGCCGTTGCTAGCTGTCGCCCATAGTCATCGCAATTTGGACCCGTTCTAGTAGTGGATGTTGTTAATGTCTCTTAATATGTCAGTAAAAATGAAGAGTTCCTGGAACAAGCAAAGGTCAAATCATAGGTCACAACCCCAGCTCCTTCTAAAAGAAAACTGAGGAGCAATTCTCAGTAAAATGACAATATTACCATGGAATGTTAGGGGTCATGAGTACATCAAAGCGGATCAATGATGTACTCACACTCCTAACCAAATTTGAACCGACTATTGTTGGTTTAGTTGAGAACGAATTAAATCCTTCTAATTTACTTGTGATTAAAAGAAAAATCCCATCGACTTGGGATTATATTACTAATAATTTTACTGAATTTTCATGTAGAATATTTTTGATTTGGGATTCAGCTGTTTTGTCGACAACAACTATTTCATGTTCTCCCCAACATCTAACGATCTCTGCTATTGATATTCGGGGTTACATTTGGTGGTTAAGTTATATATGGAAGTAAATCTTTTTCAGATATACATGCGCTCTGGAAACTTTTAGTTCATGAGGCTGCTGCAATCAATGATACATGGATATTAATAGGGAATTTTAAAAATGCCTCTCTCATTTAGATAAAAAAGGGTCTTATCTATTCCATTCCAACACTTGCGGGGTTTTACCAATTTCTTACATGTAGCTGGGCTTACTAAAATAAAACCCATTGGTTTTGACTACACTTGAAGAAGGAAATATTTGGCTACCAATACTAATAAAATACTAGTGAATAACATGTGTCTACACAAATTTTTGAACATGAAGACTCTTTCTCGATTATCTAATGATCATAAACCTCTTACGTTGCATCTCATTTCTACTTCAACACCTAAGGGGATCCCTTTTCAGTATAATAATGCCTGGCATTTGATAAATGGGTACTCTTACTACATGCATAGAGGTCTAATGGATGAAACGTGGGGATTTCCTAGTTGTAATATCCAAGCAAACATATAAGTATGCAAACAAGAACATAAACAGTGGAATAGGAAAATGACTTCAATCATGATGATAAGCATATTGTTGAGGAACAAGAAGTAGAAATTGATAAGAATCCTCATAATTTGGAACTATATGAAGAATTTGTAATGACCCACTTTTTTTGGATAATTTAAGCTAATATTTAACTACACATGTCAACTCAAAACGCATAGAAAAGTAGATAGTTAGAAGAAGTAAGAGGGTGAGAAAATAGAAAAAAGTAAGAATAGAAGAAAAGAAAGAACATAACACAACAAAATCAGAGTAAACACGAATCTCACAGCGGAAAGGAAAAATATAATATATCATTGCTCTTTACATAAAGAGAAAAAACTAGTGTATATACATGAATACAACATCAGAGTACATCACCAAATCAGCCAATAAAATGCTGACAAATACAACAAACACAGTGGAAATAAATTAATATGAAAAAAACACGAGAATACGTCTTGTCTCCAGCCCCTTTCCTAAAGATCCAAACAAAACCAGTGCTACCTGGAAAAGATACTCGGTCTAACCCGAGTATTATGTACACGGACCAGTCTGAGATACTTTCAGTGAGAAATCTCACATCATAAACAACTTTCTTAAGTTTTGAAAACCCATTGAAAGAATGGAACTCTCATAAAACACGAGTACACATAAACATGGCATGTGATTTTACCTCATAATACCCAAATCACTTTTTATATCAAAAATCCAGTGATAATATAATAATGTCTATCAATTTACGAATAATATAGGATTATACCCGGAAAGCTTGCATCTCACTTTCCAACATAGTTGGTTTACAACTAAAAACATACAGCTCATGTTGGAGATTAGATTTCCAAGATGACTAGGTATGGAAACACCTTCCGATCAGTGTTCTCTAGAGATGGAACACTGGGGTTCAAAAAGAACATCTTGCAACCCGACCACACATGACTGCCACTCATTCAACTTGAGTGTACCGAATATACCATCACCATGGTTGTTGGTTGTCCAATTATATTCATTCTGAAACATAGAAAAAGGGACATCGATTTCTCTAGATCATGTGATCGCATATGTAATGACCCATATTTTTCCAAGGATATAATTAATTTATTTAATTATATAAATAGTGATTTAGGGAATTAAATCGTCTTTTAATTAAATAAAATGAATATTTAATTAATTTAAATAGTAGAGTAATATATTTAATTCAGAAATAATCAAAATTTTTGGAAATCACAATATTCTGTGAACGGGGTCGTCCCTTAGGTTTAATTCAGCTTAGAGTTGAATTATATTGACGAATATATTCAATCGACGACAGTTTGAACGTATAATTTTATTATAATTAAAATCGAGCTTGAAATGGCGCTGCAGTTCGCTATTTGGCGATTTGAACTTCAACTGAATGTACAGGATTCGTTTTAAGCCGGATTTCTGTGAAACAAGAAATGTGTGGAGCTGGTGGAGTATATCTTTCTAGTGGAGGAGAAAAATCGGGATTTCGTCGTGTAGATTTTGATTTACATCCAAATCAAATTTCAGAAAAGTCGCTGTAGAATTCCTTTATAATTCGTAACGCTTTATATACGTTATAAAAGGGTTTTTCAATGTAAAACTGAATATCGAGGTAATCGGGAATCTGAAATATCAAACTGTATATTATGATATGATATTCTGGAGTCGGACGATATCATATGTGAAGATTTACGATAATATAAATTTATTTATATTTAATTTAATTATATTTAAATATATTTATATATTTAAATGGGTCATCCAGAGCTTTAAAAATAGCCACTTTTGCAAATGAAGTCGGAATTCGACGAAACTAATTTGGTTAGATCCGCAATGTCAATTTTTTGTTAGATTTCCAGTTTCGTGATTTTTAGAGTCACTGTGTGGTCGTACGGATTTTTAGAGTGTAAAACAGTCAGTATTTTGACGGTCAAAAATACGCTGTGTGAGCATACGAAGTCGGAATTCGACGAAACTAGTTTCGTTGGGACCGTAATGTCGAACTCTAGCTGCATGTCCAGTTTCGTGATTTTTAGGTATCGTGTGTGATTACAGGAATTTTAAAGGACAAAATAAAACTGCAGTTGATTATAAATTAATATAATAATCAAAATAAAAATATCTAAAATTCCTTATAAATACCCCCTCTAAGTTTATTTCTAAACCTAATTCAGAAGTCAACCAAAAATTCCGCCGCATTCTCTCTTTCACTCTTCCAGTAAAAGTTCATCAAAAGAAAAATCAAAAAGAAAGTGAAAGGAAATTATATAAATCATGAGATGTATATTTAGGAGATCCGCTTGAGTTGCTCTTCGATGCTGGTTTGATGAACACGACAGTGTCCAGCGGTAGTCGTGTATTTCTAGGGTTCAGGATCGCGAGAAATACAGGCTTTTATTCGAGAATCGAGTGTTGTTTTGGGGTTTATAGCGGAGAATGGCATTTGTTTGAAAACTTTGGGCTATTTCCGTTCATAAGAATGTCGCACCTGTACTGTGTGTTCACAGGAGAGCGCTGAATGTTGGAATTCAATTGTTGCGTGCGAGTTCGGTATTCTGGGTATGAGTGTAAAGAGATTTGAACGAGGAAGAAGATGGTGCAATCGGATTGATGAACGACGGAGAAATGAATGAGGAAGGAGGAGTCAAAGATGCGAAAATGGCAATTGAGTTTATGAGCAGGTCACGACATATCAATTTGGGAAGAAAGGGATTCGGGTGCGTGGGCTTCTAAGGGGTAATGGGCCAAGAAGGTGGGTGAGACCCAAATTGAATAAGTTATGTTTTATTTTAATTTAAATAATCATATAACTTCGTAATTCAATAACTTGATCATACTTTATCAGAAATTCGAACCGTCAGTCACGTTGGGATCGTATGGACGGTGGCTTCCCAATGGAGCTGACTGGGAGTGAATCCGAGCTCGTTACAATTTATAGCGAAATAAATTGTCCAACTGAGTCAAATAACGCAAACCGATTATTTAACGGTTAACGCGTCAATGTGAGTAAAACTCACCAACTCTGAACAGTTATATTTTTATAATGTATTTTTAGAACTGTTAATCATCTGTTGATTTCTGTGTGTTGGTTGATTGATTGAACTGCTAGTCAGTTAGTAGAAATTATATATATATATATATATATATATATATCGTTAAATATTATATATTGACGATGTTATCAGAATAATCCGTACTGAACTGAAAGTGATGTTGATTTTATTGTTTAACATCTGTGATGCAGGGAAACAGGTTGGAGGGACCCAACTGGGTTCCTCAATATTTATAATACTGTTTGATTCATATATTCTGTTATATAATGTGGTATATAATCGGTTGTAGATTTTATGTGGTTGGACGTTATTGAACATCATGGTTTGATATGATTGAATACCATAACATACGAGATGTTGATAAGGGGATTTTCAAAGTGATATTGAAAACAGAATATTTATAAATGGAATATTTATAAATAAGAGATATTTATAAATTTAAATATTTATAAATAAGGAATGTTTATAAATTGAGATATTTATAAATAGGAGATATTTTAAAAAGGAAAATAAATTCAAAACATTTCTTTTTGAATGGAAAGGCCTGTGTGGCGAGTTTGGGGATTTTCCCGATGCTTCCGTTACAAAGGAGGTTATGGCGAATTTTCCCGGGAATTTAAGGAGTTAGAATATTTCAAGAATAAATTTGAAAAGGAAATATTTGTAAACCATTTACAAATAGAATTGGAAAGGGAACATTATAAAAAGGAAATCATTTTTAAAGTGTAGAACCGTTATTTAAAAGTAAATCTTTTCAAATGAATAAAACGTTGTTAAAAAGGAAATCTTTATAAAGTGAATAAAGTAAATCAAATATGGTATTCGAAAGGAGAAATCGAATATGGTATTCGAAAGGAGAAATCGAATATGGTATTCGAAGTTAGTTAATCGAATATAGACATTCGAAAGGAGAAATCGAATATGGTATTTGAAGTTAGTTAATCGAATATGGTATTCGAAGTTAGTTAATCGAATATAGACATTCGAAAGGAGAAATCGAATATGGTATTCGAAGTTAGTTAATCGAATATGGTATTCGAAGTTAGTTAATCGAATATGTTATTCGAAAGGGGTTAGTCAAGTCGAGTTAGTCAAATAGAGTTAACTAGTTAGAGTTAATCAGTTAGAGTTAACCAGTTGGAGTTAATTAGTTGGAGTTAATCGATTAGAGTTAAAACGAACTAGAATTAATCAAATATAGTTATTTGAGACAGAGTTAGTCAAACATAGTATTCAAGGTAAGTTGCCATCTTGTACGACTACTAGCGTAATTCGCAGGGCTGTAAATAGCCTATGGCGGTCGGATGTTTCCTGAGGGAGTCAGGCGTAACCATTGTGAACGCTGCGATCTAGAGTCAAGCGAATGGAGTTTAATCGAATATTAGTTATTCGATAGGAGTTAATCGAGTTGATCGAGTTGAGAAATAAGTTAAGTTAAATAAGTTGAGTTGATCGAGCTAAGTTAGTCAAGTTAATCGAGCCTAGTTAATCGAATCGAATCGGTCGAACCAAGTAAGTTAAGATAGTCGAGTTAGTCGAGTTAAGTTCGTCGAGTTAAATTAATCGATGTTAGTTTCATCGAAAGGAGTTATCGATGTTAGTTTCATCAAAAGGAGTTATCGATGTTAGTTTCATCGAAAGGAGTTATCGATGTTAGTTTCATCGAAAGGAGTTATCGATGTTAGTTTCATCGAAGGGAGTTATCGATTATAGTTTAATCAAAGTGAGATTTTCAAATATGAGATATTTGAAAAGGAAGAGTTATCGAATATTAGTTATTCGAAGAGAGATTATCGAATATCGTTTATTCGAGAAGGAGATAGTCGAATATAGGTTATTCGAAGAAGAGTTAATCAAATAGAGATTTCTCGAAGAGAGTTAATCGGCAAATTCGATTATATCAAATTCGGGAAAGTACTTATACTTTTCCAGTGTTTAAATAGATATTTATTTATTTATAAATAAATAAGTGTTAGGTTAATTATTCACTAATAAGAATAGAAGTTATAATTAAAGTTAGATAATTCGAAAGTAGGGATTATAACGTTATCGTTATAACCAATGTTTTAAATATAGAAGTAGATTAGTAAAATTGGATCCGAGAAAGGCGTAAAGAGTGGTTAAAGATTAAAGGATAAACTTTGACCATTTTGAAGTTATAACGTTGTTCAGTTAAGGTCTGAGAGGTAATTATACCCCAACTTGAGTGACTTCCTTCTTAACTAAGAAATGGTAAGGTTTGATCGTAAAGGAGTTTTGGAAATGTTTTCCAAACAAGAATCAGAAATGTTTTCTAAATACAGAAAACAAGGAATGGAAATGTTTCCAGTGTTGATAACATATATTTTCTAAATATAGAAAATAGCAAATGTTGAATATAGGGAAACAGGAGATAAGTAAATAAATGAACTAAAGAGATTTATGTTAAATGATGTTTGTTCGATATAATTTCCATTTGGAAATAATATCGTTGTTTGCACACTTGTTTTTCTTTGATAGTTAACTCACCGACTATCGAAGTTTTGACCATTTTAACGTTGTTAATATGGAGAGACTGGTTGGATTATTATCCAAAGAACCACTCTGTATTGGCATAAGCATCGCGAATCATATATGCCAAAGATAATTGAAGATGGAGTAAAATGCAAGGGCTGTTGTATAAGTCTTAGATAACAGTGACTAAGATGGATATACAGAATAGTGCCTTCGGTTTGTCCAGTCCCATGACAACTTGTATGGACGAAGGTCCGACAGAGTATGTAACACCCCGAATTTCGGTTAATGCTAAAATTCACAAATTAAAGAATAACTAATCCCAGATGTGGGAATTAGGGGAAACGGGTTGCACCATTGCGTTCGTCTCGGAAAAATACGCGAAATAGAGTCTGAGTTTTCGAAAATCGGAGTCCGTATGAAGAAGATATGGACGAACGAAGTTAGGCAGAAAAACCCGAAACAGGCCAGAAATGCACTGGCGCACTTGTGAAGTGCGCCAGTACAAAAATACACTGGCGCACTTGGGAAGTGCGCCCGTGTCGAGCCAGAAAACCTGCACAGTTTCTAGAGAGTTCTGTGGTTGGGTGCACCAGTTTGGGGTTTGGGCTTGGTCTTAGGGCTGGTTTCTGGAAGGTTCCAAAATCTAAGGGTCCTAATCTAATTTAGGGTTAATCTAAGGGCCTAAAACACTCACCTAATCTATAAATACACCCTAATACTACCCTAATTCATACTAAAAATAGAAATGATGCCACCATGCCGCCAAAATCAAACTTGAGAGGAACCTCCACTAGTTTATGAAGAAAGTTGCAAGCTAATCAACCTCTAATCATCATCTTCTTCTTGTATAGCAACTAGTTCTACTACATAAGTTTGCTAATCTTGGTTTTGGTGAGTTCCTATAGCTTTAATAATCAATTGTTAAATTGATTATGGTAGGATGTGATAAGACATGGCTATGTTTGTGGATAAATGTGTTTATGCAAGTTTGTATGATATGTGTTTTGCAAGTTTTATGCTATATGCAAGTTTAATGCCATGTTTTATGATGCAAAACACTATGTTGAACATTTATGCATATGTAACATGTTATGCAAACCATATGTGAGAGTATATGCAAGTTATATGTAACATAATATGCAAGTTATGCATGTGGTTTTATGCATGCTAAGTGTTTGGTTTTATGCATGCTAAGTATTTGGTTTTGTGCATGCTAAGTATGTGGTTTTGTGCATGCTAAGTATTTGGTTTTATGCATGCTAAGTGTTTAGTTTTATGCATGCTAAGTATTTGGTTTTATGCATGCTAAGTGTTTGGTTTTATGCAAGTTTGTCTCTTTTTATGATATGCATAATATATGCAAGTTTGTCTCTAAGTATGGCATGTTATGCAAGTTCATATGCAAGTTCATATGCAAGTTATGATGTAAGTTCATATGCAAGTTATGATACAAGTTCATATGCAAGTTATGATGCAAGTTCATATGCAAGTTATGATACAAGTTCATATGCAAGTTATGATGCAAATTCATATGCAAGTTATGATGCAAGTTCATATGCAAGTTATGATGTAAGTTCATATGCAAGTTATGATATAAGTTCATATGCAAGTTATGATGTAAGTTCATATGCAAGTTTATGTGCAAGTTCATATGCAAGTTGTCTCTTTTATGATATGCATAATGCAAGTTTGGGTTAAATACTAGTTGGGTTTAATGTATGCTCATATATGCAAGTTGACACCTTTTGAACCCATGATAAAGTTATAAGCTATGTTGGTTAAACCCATGACATTTGTGATGAATCTTCCCTTTTATTATGTCACGTTACGAGAACGAATTACGTGGGGAACGATGGGGTTAATATGCATGTTAATAAAATGATGTGGAATGGGTATGCTTAAGAGTAACATAAATTAAATGGACATAATTGGGAATTTACCTATTGAGTTAGGTCTACCCATATTATGGAGTTGGGAATTTACCTATTGAGTTAGGTCTACCCATACTACGGAGTTGGGAATTTACCTATTGAGCTAGGTCTACCCATATTCCGGAAAATATGATTAATTAATTAGGGACAATTAATATAAATTAGGAGGGTGATTAATTAGGTGTAATTAATCGACTAAGACACGAGGTTGGACTCAGTTGTAGCGTAAAACTGCCCGGACCCAACCGGCTTAACCAGTTGCTACAAATGTTAGCCCAATGTGAGAGGTCTTAGGCACAAATTAAATACGTGATTAAAGTAAAGACATGAGGTTAGACCCTTTTTATGACGTAAGGCTGCCCGGACCCAACTGGCATATCCAGCAGTCATAAAAGACGGTCTAATGTGAGAGGTCTTTATGAGGTCATGATCTTAATTAATTAATTAAGAAACACTTAACCATATTAGCATGTAGAGGGACATGAGGGGTTAAGTGGGTGCCTTGGGTGGCATGTGGAAATTTAGTGGGTTGCCTTGGGTGGCAATAGAAAATACGATTAGAATACTTAACCAAAGAGGAACATGTAATTAAACCTGGGTAAAGGGTTAAGTAAGTGCTTTGGGTGGCATGTGGAAATCTAGTGGGTGCCTTAAGTGGCAATTGATATATGACTAGATGACTTAACCAAACCTTAACATGTAGGTGGGCATGATTATAAAAGGGGTTAAGTGGGATACACTAGATAAAATAACAAGCTTAGGTGGTAGCTTGTGGGGGCCCATTTCAATCAATATCCCAAACGTATCTTAGTGGGCTCGACTCTAGTCGAGTGATGGGACACGCATATTGGGCTTGACTATAAGAGGCCAAAATGGGTTAGCGGTGGCAACGCATGACCAACGGGTTTCATATGCGTGTGTGGACCCGGGCTGGTAAATAAGACGTTGTTGCATCGTGTAGATATAAGCCGTGCACCGTTAGTTTTATCAGGTTGCCACGCTGGGGAATGGTACACCCCACGGTGGGGCCAGCACGGGTATCTACGTTAGGGAGCCGATCGAATGGGGAGTAGTGTATACACCTAGTGGATTGTAGGGCCCCGTGGCGTCTACTTAGTCACCTAGGGGTACGCGAGAACTATTAAGTTAATTTTATAAGTCCATGGGTGGGATCAACCTTTAAGTTAGGAATGACTGGTGTGGTGCAGTGTAGGGATTACCCTTGGGTGGGTAGATCTGGGGTGGTGTAATCCAGTAATTATCCTTGGGTGGATAAATGCGTCTTTTCGGTTATCTTAGTACATCCTGTGTTTAGTTGGCTACTTAGTGTAGTCATTATCCCCAGAGGTACCGTACCTTGTTTATATCATACCCTAATTACTTTAATGATTGTATTGTTAGGGTTATAGGACTCACTCAGACTTATGTCTGACCCCGTTGTTTTTATCTTTTTCCCAACCCTCAGGTTATCAGAGTGGGCCCAGTACGAGTGGGCTTAGATCAGGCTGCTTTATTCTCTTTTGGAGCTTGGACCATAGATGTAGAGCTCAGCTTACCCTTTCTTTTATGGCTATCAGTTCATGTATTGGGATTATGTACTTTTATTTATCAGGATGGATATTTTGTACTTGACTCTTATTATGGTTTTGTGATGTAACCAAACATGTTTTACTTTCCGCTGCAATGAAATGATGTTTTAAAATTTTCAAGTATTACTTATATCTGTCTTGTTGTAATTTTTCTGTTCTATATTCACTTAAAATACTCCACCGATGTTATGGCATTCCCTTAGCGAGTGACCATAGCGGGTGTGGGGTGTTACACGTGGTATCAGAGCTTAAGGTTACCAGAACAGATAAAATTTTTAGAAAAACTATTTTCTAAGAATATTTTTGAAAGGAGTATTTTCAAAAACATGTCTTTTAAGAGAAAAGTTTTTGAAAGAAAAGCATAATCCCCAATAGCCATATCTATATCTTTCGAATTCTCCGTTTTGAATCTCTTCCTCTCTCGTTTTGAGTTTCCCCTCCGCGTATTGATGACCTTTCTAAGATAGATAAGAATGGAAAACCACTTCAAGGGACTTAGACGTTAGTCAGATTAGAAGTTGGTTCAAGAAAGAGGAGGACTGGTAGGTATCTATTGGATAGACGATGGGAGGAAGGCTCAAATAGTTGTTTGGTTAATGAAGGATGAAACCCCATTGGTGGGAGGTTACGAGTGGAGAATGGGAAGAAGAAGGCGAGTAGTTATCCTTTTGGAGGAATGGGACACCGTATTAGGATTGTCCAAAGGGGCATGGGCAAGGTACGGAATCTCCTAGAGGGTAGTTGTATTCCCTCACGACTAGGGTACCAAATGGGGATAGACCGTCTAGGTTGGAATTTGGATTTCTTTATTATCCGATTCGAACTTTATTTAATTCTGACGCATCGAGTTCGTTTATCTCATCATTGTTAGTTGAGTCACTGCACTTAGACACCAGTTAGTAGATGATCCCTTAGTTGTTTCAAACCCAATTGGGGCTCCATGAAGTGTTTGGGTTTGAAAGTTGCTATACTTAGCGTTGAGAGTAGATGTGATGCTTTTTGGGCTTCACGAGCTATGGGTTAGTTTTGGGCATGGACTGGTTATCCAGTAGGGGTGTCGTTCTTGATTTTGAAGGGAGAGTTGTTAGGCTTATGACCCTCTTGGGTAACACTCTCGAGATCTCTTGTAACCCATGGAATCTGTTATGCTAAGTTATCTAGAATCGCTTGACACGTCGGTCGAGAGTTTGCGATCTGTTAGAGTGGTCCGGGAATACTCGGATGTGTTTGAGGAGGTGAAGGGCTTACCTCCGGAGCGGGAGATTGACTTCCGAATATATCTGGTAGACAATGCTAAACCTGTATCTTTACCAGTGCGCCACATGGCTCCTCGCGAGAGGAGGGAACTCCATAACCAAGTAGGGGAGTTGCTTGAGAAGGGGTCCATAAGACAAAGTATATCGGAGTGGGGTGCTCCAGTAGTTTTTGCTACGAAGGCGGATGGGTCCCTCAGACTTTGTGTAGGCTAAAGAGAACTAAATAAACTCACAAAGAAGAATAGACACCCATTGCCGAGGATTGATGATCTCTTTGATCAGTTGGTTGGCGCCTCAGTATTTTCGCAAGTTGGACTCAGCCACGAGTTTTTTTTTTTCAGTTGAGAGTGGCTGAGGATAGTATAGAGAAGATTGCCTTTAGGACTCCGGATGGTTTTATGAGTGGCTGGTGATGCCATTTGGTTAGACGAACGCCTCCGCATACTTTGTTGATTTGATAAGAAGGGTGTTCAGGGAGTACCTAAATAAGTTCGTGATGATCTTGGTGGATGACATCTTGGTATTTTCTAGGAGCGAAATAAGTTTTCGTATGTGCTCAATAGGTTGAGCAAAGCCCTTTATGGGATAAACGGTGGTTTTGGAGCGAGACTGGCAAGGACATCCAGAGTTGGACAAGGGCTTAATTATTTAGCCGTTTTTACTAGTATCATCTCACGTAGGTCGTCTGAATTCGAAGGAGGTATCCCTTGGGTGTTTGTCTGATATTGGTTTAGGCCTTTGGGGCTTGCATTTGGGGGATGTCGAGTTCGACTAGGGTGGTCTGCGTGAGAGATGGATAGTTGTGACGATTTTGCATGGGAGAATATCCTGATTTTCTCTAGAAGTGGAGAAAAGCATGCCCTACATCTTAGGGAAGTGTTGGAGACTCTTTGAGCGCATTGTCTTAAGACAACAAAGGTGGATGGAATTCTTAGCATCCTATGAGTTTGAGATAGCGTATACCCCTGGCAAGGGTAACGTGGTGGCAGACGCCTTAAGCAGAAAAAGGCTGTCTTTGAGTCCATTGTTCGTGGAATGGCGAAGCTTGGAGTTTAATTCTATGTTTGACTTTAGACCTTCCGTTGACTTTGTACCCGGTTTGCTAGCCTCCTTGGAGGTTAGGCCTACTCTTTTGGGGCGGATTGGCGAGGCTCAGCGAGACGACCCACAGTTGGTTGAGTTGGTAGAGAAGCTTATAAGGGGGGAGTCGTCCAGCCATTTGGGTAGATACACCATAGATGATAGGGGATGGTTGCATAGAGACGGTAGACTTTGTGTACAGCAAGATGAGGGTTTGAAGAAGGCTATTTTGGATGATGCACATCGTTCAAGAATGACTATTCATCCCGGTGGAGACAAAATGTACCAAGACATGAAGAGAGTTTTCTTCTGGGCCGGTATGAAGAAAGATGTGGCCGAGTATGTGGCTAGATGCTTAGTGTGCCAACAAGTTAAAGCGGAGCAAAGGAAACCCGGTGGGTTGCTACACCCATTGGAAGTTCCGCAATGGAAGTGGGATAGTGTCTCGATGGATTTCATCGATGGGTTACCGAGATCGAGGAAGGGCAATACGGGAATTTGGGTTGTGGTAGACAGACTTACCAAGAGTGCCCATTTTATACCCGTGAAGAGTAAGAGGACCGCTCCATGGCTTGCTTCAGTCTATGTTAGAGAGATTGTTAGATTGCATGGCGTACCATCCAGCATTGTGAGTGATCAAGATCCTATCTTCACTAGTGAGTTTTGGAGAAGTTTGCAAGAGGCGGTAGGGACTCAGTTGTGTTTGAGCACCGCATATCATCCTCAGACGGACGGTCAGACCGAGAGGGTGAACCGTATCTTAGAAGATCTCTTGAGGCTTTGTATCTTGGTTTTGGAGGTACATGGGAAGAACATCTTCCTTTGGTGGAGTTCGCATACAATAACAGCTTTCAGTCTACTATTGGCATGGCACCTTTCGAAGCTCTTTATGGAAGGCCTTGTCGATCTCCTACATGTTGGTGGGAATCTACGGATAAGATCTTGCTTGGGCCAGATATGGTTAGAGAGACTTCAGAGAAGATTGATTTGATTCGAAGAAGGATGAAGGCAGCGCAAGATAGACAGAAATCTTATGCGGATCGGAGAAGGACGGATCTTGAGTTTGAGGTTGGGGACATGGTTTTTGTCAAAGTATCTCCGTTGAGAAATGTTGTTCGCTTTGGGTCCGTTGGGAAGTTAGCACCGAGGTTTGTTGGGCCGTTTCCTATTAAGGAAAGGATTGGACGGATGGCATATAGGGTGGAGTTGCCCGACAGACTTAGTGGTGTTCATGATGTATTCCATGTATCACATTTGAGGAAGTGCTTACATGAGACCGCAGAGGTCGTAGAGCCGAGCTTGCTTAGAGATGTAGAGGTAGAGCGTGATGCGACGATTCGACGAGCTCCTACTCGCATCCTTGGGTCAGAAACTAGGAAGTTGAGGAACAGAGAAGTTCAGCTAGTTAAAGTGCAATGGGGAGAAGACGAGGGCAATGCTACTTGGGAGACGGAAGCGAAGATGCGTTCTTTGTACCCATTTCTTTTTGAGAGTATGTCTTTTAACTTCTCCTTTATCGTTTGTCTAGTACTTATCTTATCTTTAGTATGTCCTCTCATTAGTACCTTTGACCTTTAGATAGGGTAAACCTATGGTTGAAACATGTGTTTGAGACATGTTATGTTTGATAGATGCATGTGGATGCAAGTGGTTGCTAGTGGTTGCTCGTGGATGCATGTATACACACTCTAGGCACTAGATCGGCTCAATCACTTCATATTGCATATTGCATAAAATTGTGTGTAGGAAGCTATATTTATGGATGTATAATGATTGTGTTATCATATGGATGATGCATTTTGGTGAATGATTGTGCACTCATGTAGATATTGTATGTGTCGATAGGGTTCTCTCGCATACATAATGGATGCATGGCACTATCATGGTTTGCATATGTTCATACATTAGATAGGGAACATATACACACACTTTTTGCATATGCTCATACATCATTAGAAACTGTTTTAAGGACAATGGATGCCTGTGTTTGATGGATTGAGTAGATGGTTGTTTGGATGGTAGGATATGCATTCTCCTTAGCTTAGAGATTTCGGGGACGAAATCCTTTAAGGAGGGGAGAATGTAACACCCCGAATTTCGGTTAATGCTAAAATTCACAAATTAAAGAATAACTAATCCCAGATGTGGGAATTAGGTGAAACGGGTTGCACCATTGCGTTCGTCTCGGAAAAATACGCGAAATAGAGTCTGAGTTTTCGAAATTCGGAGTCCGTATGAAGAAGATATGGACGAACGAAGTTAGGCAGAAAAACCTGAAACAGGCCAGAAATGCACTGGCGCACTTGTGAAGTGCGCCAGTACAAAAATACACTGGCGCACTTGGGAAGTGCGCCCGTGTCGAGCCAGAAAACCTGCACAGTTTCTAGAGAGTTCTGTGGTTGGGTGCACCAGTTTGGGGTTTGGGCTTGGTCTTAGGGCTGGTTTCTGGAAGGTTCCGAAATCTAAGGGTCCTAATCTAATTTAGGGTTAATCTAAGGGCCTAAAACACTCACCTAATCTATAAATACACCCTAATACTACCCTAATTCATACTAAAAATAGAAATGATGCCACCATGCCGCCAAAATCAAACTTGAGAGGAACCTCCACTAGTTTATGAAGAAAGTTGCAAGCTAATCAACCTCTAATCATCATCTTCTTCTTGTATAGCAACTAGTTCTACTACATAAGTTTGCTAATCTTGGTTTTGGTGAGTTCCTATAGCTTTAATAATCAATTGTTAAATTGATTATGGTAGGATGTGATAAGACATGGCTATGTTTGTGGATAAATGTGTTTATGCAAGTTTGTATGATATGTGTTTTGCAAGTTTTATGCTATATGCAAGTTTAATGCCATGTTTTATGATGCAAAACACTATGTTGAACATTTATGCATATGTAACATGTTATGCAAACCATATGTGAGAGTATATGCAAGTTATATGTAACATAATATGCAAGTTATGCATGTGGTTTTATGCATGCTAAGTGTTTGGTTTTATGCATGCTAAGTATTTGGTTTTGTGCATGCTAAGTATGTGGTTTTGTGCATGCTAAGTATTTGGTTTTATGCATGCTAAGTGTTTGGTTTTATGCATGCTAAGTATTTGGTTTTATGCATGCTAAGTGTTTGGTTTTATGCAAGTTTGTCTCTTTTTATGATATGCATAATATATGCAAGTTTGTCTCTAAGTATGGCATGTTATGCAAGTTCATATGCAAGTTATGATGTAAGTTCATATGCAAGTTATGATACAAGTTCATATGCAAGTTATGATGCAAGTTCATATGCAAGTTATGATACAAGTTCATATGCAAGTTATGATGCAAATTCATATGCAAGTTATGATGCAAGTTCATATGCAAGTTATGATGTAAGTTCATATGCAAGTTCATATGCAAGTTATGATGTAAGTTCATATGCAAGTTTATGTGCAAGTTCATATGCAAGTTGTCTCTTTTATGATATGCATAATGCAAGTTTGGGTTAAATACTAGTTGGGTTTAATGTATGCTCATATATGCAAGTTGACACCTTTTGAACCCATGATAAAGTTATAAGCTATGTTGGTTAAACCATGACATTTGTGATGAATCTTCCCTTTTATTATGTCACGTTACGAGAACGAATTACGTGGGGAACGATGGGGTTAATATGCATGTTAATAAAATGATGTGGAATGGGTATGCTTAAGAGTAACATAAATTAAATGGACATAATTGGGAATTTACCTATTGAGTTAGGTCTACCCATACTACGGAGTTGGGAATTTACCTATTGAGTTAGGTCTACCCATATTCCGGAAAATATGATTAATTAATTAGGGATAATTAATATAAATTAGGAGGGTGATTAATTAGGTGTAATTAATCAACTAAGACACGAGGTTGGACTCAGTTGTAGCGTAAAACTGCCCGGACCCAACCGGCTTAACCAGTTGCTACAAATGTTAGCCCAATGTGAGAGGTCTTAGGCACAAATTAAATACGTGATTAAAGTAAAGACACGAGGTTAGACCCTTTTTATGACGTAAGGCTGCCCGGACCCAACCGGCATATCCAGCAGTCATAAAAGACGGTCTAATGTGAGAGGTCTTTATGAGGTCATGATCTTAATTAATTAATTAAGAAACACTTAACCATATTAGCATGTAGAGGGACATGAGGGGTTAAGTGGGTGCCTTGGGTGGCATGTGGAAATTTAGTGGGTTGCCTTGGGTGGCAATAGAAAATACGATTAGAATACTTAACCAAAGAGGAACATGTAATTAAACCTGGGTAAAGGGTTAAGTAAGTGCTTTGGGTGGCATGTGGAAATCTAGTGGGTGCCTTAAGTGGCAATTGATATATGACTAGATGACTTAACCAAACCTTAACATGTAGGTGGGCATGATTATAAAAGGGGTTAAGTGGGATACACTAGATAAAATAACAAGCTTAGGTGGTAGCTTGTGGGGGCCCATTTCAATCAATATCCCAAACGTATCTTAGTGGGCTCGACTCTAGTCGAGTGATGGGACACGCATATTGGGCTTGACTATAAGAGGCCAAAATGGGTTAGCGGTGGCAACGCATGACCAACGGGTTTCATATGCGTGTGTGGACCCGGGCTGGTAAATAAGACGTTGTTGCATCGTGTAGATATAAGCCGTGCACCGTTAGTTTTATCAGGTTGCCACGCTGGGGAATGGTACACCCCACGGTGGGGCCAGCACGGGTATCTACGTTAGGGAGCCGATCGAATGGGGAGTAGTGTATACACCTAGTGGATTGTAGGGCCCCGTGGCGTCTACTTAGTCACCTAGGGGTACGCGAGAACTATTAAGTTAATTTTATAAGTCCATGGGTGGGATCAACCTTTAAGTTAGGAATGACTGGTGTGGTGCAGTGTAGGGATTACCCTTGGGTGGGTAGATCTGGGGTGGTGTAATCCAGTAATTATCCTTAGGTGGATAAATGCGTCTTTTCGGTTATCTTAGTACATCCTGTGTTTAGTTGGCTACTTAGTGTAGTCATTATCCCCAGAGGTACCGTACCTTGTTTATATCATACCCTAATTACTTTAATGATTGTATTGTTAGGGTTATAGGACTCACTCAGACTTATGTCTAACCCCGTTGTTTTTATCTTTTTTCCCAACCCTCAGATTATCAGAGTGGGCCCAGTACGAGTGGGCTTAGATCAGGCTGCTTTATTCTCTTTTGGAGCTTGGACCATAGATGTAGAGCTCAGCTTACCCTTTCTTTTATGGCTATCAGTTCATGTATTGGGATTATGTACTTTTATTTATCAGGATGGATATTTTGTACTTGACTCTTATTATGGTTTTGTGATGTAACCAAACATGTTTTACTTTCCGCTGCAATGAAATGATGTTTTAAAATTTTCAAGTATTACTTATATCTGTCTTGTTGTAATTTTTCTGTTCTATATTCACTTAAAATACTCCACCGATGTTATGGCATTCCCTTAGCGAGTGACCATAGCGGGTGTGGGGTGTTACAGAGTATATCCAATGGATCGCGTAAGTTGATCTGTTCAAACGTATTCACGTTTGGTGGCGGAGGAATTCGTTTCTCTTAGCTGTATACCCGTGTTATTTTTGGATAAGTAAATTTGTGATTTGGCGGGTATGACGATGTGACATTTCTAAGTGAATGAAGATGGATGTCTGACATAGTATTTCCAGACGGTCACGTACATTGATTTCTTCAACCGTACCAAGAGTGGAAGCGGAGAAGGAAACTTCTTTTAGCTGACACGTAATGTACTGTTGTAAAACGTCAATTAGTGATTTCGATGGATTTGACAATGTAGCATTCGAAGTGAATCTGATGTGATGATAACGCGTAGCTTCTAGCCTCATCAACTGGTAAATGACAGAAATCGGGCAGGCAGCATGGCTAAGTCGGTCGCACCGAAGTAGGGTGTATAATCACCTATCTAGAGAATATTCACTTGTTTCTTAAATCTATCAATGTTGTCCCATATATATACGGGAACGGTTGCTGATCCCAACCGTTGGTGATGTACATTCGATACACTCAAGCGAAATGAGTGGCCGGTCATGTGTGGCTGAGTTACAAGATGTTCTTGTTGAACTCCAGTGTATCGTTCCTAGAGTACACTGATCGGAAGGTGGTTCCATACCTTGTCATAGTTGGAAATCCATTATCCAATACGTGCTTGCGATTTTGATTGTATACTAATATGTAGAACGTGAGATGAAAGCGTTTCTGCTAGTTGATATCTATTTGTACATAGACATTATTATAATATCAAAAGGTTTATGATATAAAGATATTTTGGATTCTCATAAGGGAAAAACCCGTTCCGTTCTGCGGCGTGGTCTTATGAGATATCGTTAACTTGTTCATATACCTGGTTAAACTGTTTTACTCATACCAGTCCCATGACTGACCCGGAGTTTATTTGTTTTGTTTTCCCTAAACTCTTGGGTGCCTAATTTTGTACGGGCAGTCAAGTAGTCAGCAATTTACAGATATACTGGAAGAGCGTGGAGCAGGAGGCTTCAAGATCATATAGCCATAGTTATTTCCGCTGTGTTGTAAGTGCTGTACTCTGATAAGTGCTATTGTATACATAACTGTTATATTTCAAAGTTATGTTAACTATTATATGTTATTCGTTCCGCTGTGAGGTTCGTGTTACTCTGTTGTTGTGTTCTTCTTTTTCTTCTATTCTAAGTTTCTATCTTATCTATTCTCACCTTCTAATTTCTTTCATTAATTACCGGGATTTTTCGATGTTTTGGTTATCGACGTCGTGCTTACGTCGATAACCAAAGCCGCTCAAAATTCGGGTCGTTACAGTTGGTATCAGAGCCAGGTTAAGTATTACCTTGGCTCAGTGGCGTGACTCGGTAGAGATAGGGTTAGTAATACCCTAGATTGAGTTGAGTGTATATATACGAGTGCGTGTTTGTATTTGATATAAAAAAATGGTTTTATATTGTGGGGATTCATTGGCTGAGTTGTTTATGAGTTCTGGTCGATCAGTTTGATCCACTGTATCGGTAGGAGTAAATAAATACTTGAATACAATGGACCTACACAGTATGGATATGTAATATATTATCATATATTAGATATATTGGTTGTAATTATAATCGAATGAGATTATAAAGTGAAATGGTTATATATAACCAATCAGAATCATATAAGTAAAGTATATGAAATAAGATGAATTAAATATGAATTTAAATCAGATTTGGAATTAAAATAAGGAAATTTTAAGTTCCTGGGAGATTTTGAAATGTTTTCAAAATGGATGTATTTAGTAAGGGTTTTGAAATGATATTGTATTGAAATCACTTGGGTCGCTGGAAAATAATTCCGATGATGACTGCACAGTATCATCGGTGTGATTTTCGAGTTCTAAGTGGTGGATTACTACCAGAGATTTTGATTTGAATTGTTTTGAGAAAACAAGTGTTTAGAAATTCAAAGGTTTTGAATTGGCAGTATGATTTCAAATTGATTTGAAATTTACCCAGGAATTTAAGTTCTAGAAATTAAAATTTAACTAATGAAGTTAAATAAAATGAGATGGTAAAAATAAATTGAATTTTAACTTGAACATAGTTAAATATAATTGAATTGGATTAGAGAATAATCTGTTATGGAATTGGGTTGATGAGTTAAGAATTTGAAATTTGATATTGGGGTTCGAATAAAATTCGGTTTGGATATGAGGATATGAACTGATTGGAATTTAGATTGAGATAACACTGGTATATGCTGAATTGATAGCATATGGAAGTGATAGAGTTGATATGCCCGACAAAAAGGTACAAGTTTATATTTGATATAAGCATGAGATTTATGAGCCGAATTGGCAAGCCGCTTGGCTGTTTGATTTTCTTTTGGGTTAAAGAAGGCCCAGAGAGGCGAGTTGGAGTTTGAGATATTGACCAGTACAAAGGAGGTGTTGGCGAAATTTTCCGAAAATTTAAAGTGTTAATTTTTTTTCAGAATTTTTGAAAATTTTAGTTAGTCGGAATGAATAAATATTTTAGTCGATATTAATTGGTTCAGTTAAAATCAGAAATAAGGGGTAAACAAATCTTAGGAATTCCAATAGGTAGGGTCGTCCTCTAACTTAGCAATTTCGAGGACGAAATTATTTTAAGTGGGGAAGAATGTAATGACCCGTATTTTTCCAAGGATATAATTAATTTATTTAATTATATAAATAGTGATTTAGGGAATTAAATCATCTTTTAATTAAATAAAATGAATATTTAATTAATTTAAATAATAGAGTAATATATTTAATTCAGAAATAATCAAATTTTTTGGAAATCACAATATTCTGTGAACGGGGTCATCCCTTAGGTTTAATTCAGCTTAGAGTTGAATTATATTGACGAATATATTCAATCGACGACAGTTTGAACGTATAATTTTATTATAATTAAAATCGAGCTTGAAATGGCGCTGCAGTTCGCTATTTGGCGATTTGAACTTCAACTGAATGTACAGGATTCGTTTTAAGCCCGATTTCTGTGAAACAAGAAACGTGTGGAGCTGGTGGAGTATATCTTTCTAGTGGAAGAGAAAAATCGGTATTTCGTCGTGTAGATTTTGATTTACGTCCAAATCAAATTTCAGAAAAGTCGTTCCTTTATAATTCGTAACGCTTCATATACGTTATAAAAGGGTTTTTCAATGTAAAACTGAATATCGAGGTAATCGGGAATCTGAAATATCAAACTGTATATTCTGATATGATATTCTGGAGCCGGACGATATCATATGTGAAGATATACGATAATATAAATTTATTTATATTTAATTTAATTATATTTAAATATATTTATATATTTAAATGGGTCATCCAGAGCTTTAAAAATAGCCACTTTTGCAAATGAAGTCGGAATTCAACGAAACTAATTTGGTTAGATCCACAATGTCAAATTTTTGTTAGATTTCCAGTTTCGTGATTTTTAGAGTCACTGTGTGGTCGTACAGATTTTTAGAGTGTAAAACAGTCAGTATTTTGACGGTCAAAAATACGCTGTGTGAGCATACGAAGTCGGAATTCGACGAAACCAGTTTCGTTGGGACCGTAATGTCGAACTCTAGTTGCATGTCCAGTTTCGTGATTTTTAGGTATCGTGTGTGATTACAGGAATTTTAAAGGACAAAATAAAACTGCAGTTGATTATAAATTAATATAATAATCAAAATAAAAATATCTAAAATTCCTTATAAATACCCCCTCTAAGTTTATTTCTAAACCTAATTCAGAAGTCAACCAAAAATTCCGCCGCATTCTCTCTTTCACTCTTCCAGTAAAAGTTCTTCAAAAGAAAAATCAAAAAGAAAGTGAAAGGAAATTATATAAATCATGAGATGTATATTTAGGAGATCCACTTGAGTTGCTCTTCGATTCTATCCCACTTTTGAGGGGTGCGATGCTGGTTTGATGAACACGATAGTGTCCAGCGGTAGTCGTGTATTTCTAGGGTTCAGGATCGCGAGAAATACAGGCTTTTATTCGAGAATCGAGTGTTGTTTTGGGGTTTATAGCGGAGAATGGCATTTGTGTGAAAACTTTGGGCTATTTCCGTTCATAAGAATGTCGCACCTGTACTGTGTGTTCACAGGAGAGCGCTGAATGTTGGAATTCAATTGTTGCGTGCGAGTTCGGTATTCTGGGTATGAGTGTAAAGAGATTTGAACGAGGAAGAAGATGGTGCAATCGGATTGATGAACGACGGAGAAATGAATGAGGAAGGAGGAGTCAAAGATGCGAAAATGGCAATTGAGTTTATGAGCAGGTCACGACATATCAATTTGGGAAGAAAGGGATTCGGGTGCGTGGGCTTCTAAGGGGTAATGGGCCAAGAAGGTGGGTGAGACCCAAATTGAATAAGTTATGTTTTATTTTAATTTAAATAATCATATAACTTCGTAATTCAATAACTTGATCATACTTTATCAGAAATTCGAACCGTCAGTCACGTTGGGATCGTATGGACGGTGGCTTCCCAATGGAGCTGACTGGGAGTGAATCCGAGCTTGTTACAATTTATGGTGAAATAAATTGTCCAACTGAGTCAAATAACGCAAACCGATTATTTAACGGTTAACGCGTCAATGTGAGTAAAACTCACCAACTCTGAACAGTTATATTTTTATAATGTATTTTTAGAACTGTTAATCATCTGTTGATTTCTGTGTGTTGGTTGATTGATTGAACTGCTAGTCAGTTAGTAGAAATTATATATATATATATAAATCGTTAAATATTATATATTGACACTGTTATCAGAATAATCCGTACTGAACTGAAAGTGATGTTGATTTTATTGTTTAACATCTGTGATGCAGGGAAACAGGTTGGAGGGACCCAACTGGGTTCCTCAATATTTATAATACCGTTTGATTCATATATTCTGTTATATAATGTGGTATATAATCGGTTGTAGATTTTCTGTGGTTGGACGTTATTGAACATCGTGGTTTGATATGATTGAATACCATAACATACGAGATGTTGATAAGGGGATTTTCAAAGTGATATTGAAAACAGAATATTTATAAATGGAATATTTATAAATAAGAGATATTTATAAATTTAAATATTTATAAATAAGGAATGTTTATAAATTGAGATATTTATAAGTAGGAGATATTTTAAAAAGGAAAATAAATTCAAAACATTTCTTTTTGAATGGAAAGGCCTGTGTGGCGAGTTTGGGGATTTTCCCGATGCTTCCGTTACAAAGGAGGTTATGGCGAATTTTCCCGGGAATTTAAGGAGTTAGAATATTTCAAGAATAAATTTGAAAAGGAAATATTTGTAAACCATTTACAAATAGAATTGGAAAGGGAACATTATAAAAAGGAAATCATTTTTAAAGTGTAGAACCGTTATTTAAAAGTAAATCTTTTCAAATGAATAAAACGTTATTAAAAAGGAAATCTTTATAAAGTGAATAAAGTAAATCGAATATGGTATTCGAAAGGAGAAATCGAATATGGTATTTGAAAGGAGAAATCGAATATGGTATTCGAAGTTAGTTAATCGAATATAGACATTCGAAAGGAGAAATCGAATATGGTATTCGAAGTTAGTTAATCGAATATGGTATTCGAAGTTAGTTAATCGAATATAGACATTCGAAAGGAGAAATCGAATATGGTATTCGAAGTTAGTTAATCTAATATGGTATTCGAAGTTAGTTAATCGAATATGTTATTCGAAAGGGGTTAGTCAAGTCGAGTTAGTCAAATAGAGTTAACTAGTTAGAGTTAATCAGTTAGAGTTAACCAGTTGGAGTTAATTAGTTGGAGTTAATCGATTAGAGTTAAAATGAACTAGAATTAATCAAATATAGTTATTTGAGATAGAGTTAGTCAAACATAGTATTCAGGGTAAGTTGCCATCTTGTACGACTACTAGCGTAATTCGCATGGCTGTAAATAGCCTACGGCGGTCGGATGTTTCCTGAGGGAGTCAGGCGTAACCATTGTGAACGCTGCGATCTAGAGTCAAGCGAATGGAGTTTAATCAAATATTAGTTATTCGATAGGAGTTAATCGAGTTGATCGAGTTGAGAAATAAGTTAAGTTAAATAAGTTGAGTTGATCGAGCTAAGTTAGTCAAGTTAATCGAGCCTAGTTAATCGAATCGGTCGAACCAAGTAAGTTAAGATAGTCGAGTTAGTCGAGTTAAGTTCGTCGAGTTAAATTAATCGATGTTAGTTTCATCAAAAGGAGTTATCGATGTTAGTTTCATCGAAATGAGTTATCGATGTTAGTTTCATCGAAGGGAGTTATCGATGTTAGTTTCATCGAAAGGAGTTATCGATGTTAGTTTCATCGAAAGGAGTTATCGATGTTAGTTTCATCGAAAGGAGTTATCGATGTTAGTTTCATCGAAGGGAGTTATCGATTATAGTTTAATCGAAGTGAGATTTTCAAATATGAGATATTTGAAAAGGAAGAGTTATCGAATATTAGTTATTTGAAGAGAGATTATCGAATATCGTTTATTCGAGAAGGAGATAGTCGAATATAGGTCATTCGAAGAAGAGTTAATCAAATAGAGATTTCTCGAAGAGAGTTAATCGGAAAATTCGATTATATCGAATTCGGGAAAGTACTTATACTTTTCCAGTGTTTAAATAGAGATTTATTTATTTATTTATAAATAAATAAGTGTTAGGTTAATTATTCACTAATAAGAATAGAAGTTATAATTAAAGTTAGATAATTCGAAAGTACGGATTATAACGTTATCGTTATAACCAATGTTTTAAATATAGAAGTAGATTAGTAAAATTGGATCCGAGAAAGGCGTAAAGAAGTGGTTAAAGATTAAAGGATAAACTTTGACCATTTTGAAGTTATAACGTTGTTCAGTTAAGGTCTGAGAGGTAATTATACCCCAACTTGAGTGACTTCCTTCTTAACTAAGAAATGGTAAGGTTTGATCGTAAAGGAGTTTTGGAAATGTTTTCCAAACAAGAATCAGAAATGTTTTCTAAATACAGAAAACAAGGAATGGAAATGTTTCCAGTGTTGATAACATATATTTTCTAAATATAGAAAATAGCAAATGTTGAATATAGAGAAACAGGAGATAAGTAAATAAATGAACTAAAGAGATTTATGTTAAATGATGTTTGTTCGATATAATTTCCATTTGGAAATAATATCGTTGTTTGCACACTTGTTTTTCTTTGATAGTTAACTCACCGACTATAGAAGTTTTGACCATTTTAACGTTGTTAATATGGAGAGACCGGTTGGATTATTATCCAAAGAACCACTCTGTATTGGCATAAGCGTCGCGAATCATATATGCCAAAGATAATTGAAGACGGAGTAAAATGCAAGGGCTGTTGTATAAGTCTTAGATAACAGTGACTAAGATGGATATACGGAATAGTGCCTTCGGTTTGTCCAGTCCCAGGACAACTTGTATGGACGAAGGTCTGATAGAGTATATCCAATGGATCGCATAAATTGATCTGTTCAAACGTATTCACGTTTGGTGGCGGAGGAATTCGTTTCTCTTAGCTGTATACCCGTGTTATTTTTGGATAAGTAAATTTGTGATTTGGCGGGTATGACGATGTGACATTTCTAAGTGAATGAAGATGGATGTCTGACATAGTATTTCCAGATGATCACGTACATTGATTTCTTCAACCGTACCAAGAGTGGAAGCAGAGAAGGAAACTTCTTTTAGCTGACACGTAATGTACTGTTGTAAAACGTCAATTAGTGATTTCGATGGATTTGACAATGTAGCATTCGAAGTGAATCTGATGTGATGATAAAGCGTAGCTTCTAGCCTCATCAACCGGTAAATGACAGAAATCGGGCAGGCAACATGGCTAAGTCGGTCGCACCGAAGTAGGGTGTATAATCACCTATCTAGAGAATATTCACTTGTTTCTTAAATCTATCAATGTTGTCCCATATATACACGGGAACGGTTGCTGATCCCAACCGTTGGTGATGTACATTCGATACACTCAAGTGAAATGAGTGGTCGGTCATGTGTGGCTGAGTTACAAGATGTTCTTGTTGAACTCCAGTGTATCGTTCCTAGAGTACACTGATCGGAAGGTGGTTCCATACCTTGTCATAGTTGGAAATCCATTATCCAATATGTGCTTGCGATTTTGATTGTATACTAATATGTAGAACGTGAGATGAAAGCGTTTCTGCTAGTTGATATCTATTTGTACATAGACATTATTATAATATCAAAAGGTTTTTGATATAAAGATATTTTGGATTCTCATAAGGGAAAAACCCGTTCCGTTCTGCGGCATGGTCTTATGAGATATCGTTTACTTGTTCATATACCTGTTTAAACTGTTTTACTCATACCAGTCCCATGACTGACCCGGAGTTTATTTGTTTTGTTTTCCCTAAACTCTTGGGTGCCTAATTTTGTACGGGCAGTCAAGTAGTCAGGAATTTACAGATATACTGGAAGAGCGTGGAGCAGGAGGCTTCAAGATCATATAGCTATAGTTATTTCCGCTGTGTTGTAAGTGCTGTACTCTGATAAGTGCTATTGTATACATAACTGTTATATTTCAAAGTTATGTTATCTATTATATGTTATTCGTTCCGCTGTGAGGTTCGTGTTACTCTGATGTTGTGTTCTTCTTCTTCTTCTTCTTCTTCTTCTTCTGTTCTAAGTTTCTATCTTATCTATTCTCACCTTCTAATTTCTTTCATTAATTACCGGGATTTTTCGATGTTTTGGTTATCGACGTCGTGCTTACATCGATAACCAAAGCCGCTCAAAATCCAGGTCGTTACAGCATACAACTTTGAAGGCTACATTGTCAGATCCACCAATCACTAATTGATTTGCAAAAATACACACTGGGTGTTAAGCTAAAAGAAATTATCTTCTCTGCCACCATACTTGGTATATTTGTAAAAATCAACGTATGTGATTATAAGAAGTAATCTATTATACATTCGTATATACACTTTCGTTTTGGGATTGAATGAAACATAAGATGCCTCAATACTTCGGGACTACTGCTATCAGTATAATCCAGGTAACTAACTGGAGACATCGACGAGCAACCCTCTCGCTCCGAAGATCTATGTCTTCGAATCATTTCATAATCATCCATACAAGTAAGTTTTGAATGCAAAGTTGGTTTGAAGTGGTTTGGGTCCAGTTCCCAACCGAATCTCTTCGAACTAACCCATCAAATGCCAAAGGGAAATAAAAATTTGATAGTCAGTTGTTTAACTATTAAAACAACAATACTTTTAAGTACATTGGCGTCTTTAACCCTTTTTATTAAAACCATTCATCAGAACTCTTTCGTCGATTCTTCTAATCATATCTCAAAAAACCTCTCCCGTTTTTGTTACTTTGAAAACATTAACCTAACTTATCTCTTTAGAATAAAATGAACTCGCCAAACCCCTTCTTTATATTTCTTTATTTCGAAAATACCGCTATAATTTCACAAACCCATTTCTATTTCCTTTACCTGGAAATATCGCTATATATTCACAAAATCCCTTTCTGTTCCTTTTTTTTTTTGGAAATATTGAGGTATATATTCAACCCAATGGTATAAATCCAGTTACCAATCTAAAATGGCCAAAACAATGTTATACAACATATTGCTTATTATATAAACCTAAATAGTTTTTATTTAACTTCAAACTTTATAATCTGAAGTTTAAAAAGTTTACTTATGGTAATTTAATTTCCAATACTGTAACACCCCACACCCGCTATAGTCACTCACTAAGGGAATGCCATAGCATCGGTGGAGTATTTTTAGTGAGTATAGAACAGTAAAATTACAACAAGACAGATATAATGTAATACTTGAAAATTTAAAACATCATCTCATAGCAGCGGAAAGTAAAACATGTTTGGTTACATCATAAAACCATAACAAGAGTCAAGTACAAAATATCCATCCTGAATAAAATAAGTACATAATCCCACTACTCATAACAAATAGCCATAACAGAAAAGATAAGATAAGCTGAGCTCTACATCTACGGTCCAAGCTCCAAGAGATAGATAAAGCAAACTGATCAAAGCCCACTAGCACTAGGCCCAACCTGAGGACCTGAAGGAAAAAGATAAAAACAACGGGGGTCAGACATAAGCCTGAGTGAACCCTATCTCCTTAATAATACAATTATTAAAGTAATTAGGGTATGATATGAACTCGGTATGGTATCTTTGGGGATAATGACTACACTAAGTTGCCCACGAACACAGGACGAACTAAGATAACCGTAAAGACGCATCTACCCACCCAAGGATAATTACTAACTGCACCACACCAGTCACTCCTACTCAAAGGTTGATCCCACCCAAGGATATCAAAGATAGATATAACCAGTAGTTTCCTGTACCCTAGTTGACTACATAGGTGCCGTCTGCCCCTATCTCTACTAGGTGTACCCCACTACCCCAAGCGATCGGCTCCCTAACGTAGGTATCCGTGCTGGGCCCACAGTGGGGTGTATCATTCCCCAAAGTGGCAACCCAAAAGCAACACCGGTGCACGGGTTATACCTACACGATGCAACAACGTCTTACCTCCCAGTCCCGGGCCCACACACGCATATGAAACCCGATGGGCCTGCGTTGCCACCGCTAACCCCGTTTTGGCCACTTATAGACAAGCCCAGTATGCGTGCCCCGTCCTCGGCTTGGGCCGAGCTACAAAGATACATATGGGATACTGGTTGTAATGGGCCCTCCACAAGCTACCCACCAGAGCTTGTTATTAATCTAGTGTTCCCCACTTAACCCTTTAATCATGTTTAATTACATGTTTCACTTGTTTAAGTATTCTAATCGTATTTTCTATTGCCACCCAAGGCAACCCACTAGATTCCTCATGCCACCCAAGGCACCCACTTAACCCCTCATGTCCCACTACATGCTAATATGGTTAAGTGTTTCTTAATTAATTAATACCGTGATTCCCCATAAAGACCTCCCACATTAGACTGGCTGTTATGACCGCCTGGTTAAGCCGGTAGGGTCCGGGCAGTCTTACGTCATAACAGAGTCTAACCTCGTGTCTTTACTTTAATCACGTATTTAATTTGTGCCTAAGACCTCTCACATTAGACTGGCTATTATGACCGCCTGGTTAAGCCGGTAGGGTCCGGGCAGTCTTACGTCATAACAGAGCCTAACCTCGTGTCTTAGTCGATTAATTACACCTAATTAATCACCCCCATATTAATTATCCCTAATTAATATCAATTTATTCATAACATGGGTAGACCTAACTCAATAGGTAAATTCTCATGGGGTAGACCTAACTCAATAGGTAAATTCCCACTTATGTTAATTAATTTTTTTATGGTATGCTTAATCATACCCATTTCAACATACTTTTAATTAACATATTAATTAACCCCATCGTTCCCCACGTAAATCGTCATTATGACATAACATAATAAAGGGAAGATTTACCACACATAACATGGGTTTAGCATATAACTTTATCATGGGTTAAGAGGATGTCAACTTGCATATATGAGCATGTATTAACCCAACTATATTCAACCCAAACTTGCATATTATCAAACATGTGTCTTACATAACATGTTGCATATGAACTTACATATCATCAAGCATGTGATTTGCATAACATGTTGCATATGAACTTACATATCATCATACATGTGATTTGCATAACATGTAGAACTTGCATATATGACTTGCATCTTAAAGGAGGGTAAACATGCATAGCATATAAGGGTGTCATCTTGCATATGTATGCATCACATTTAAAAGGGTAAACTTACATGTCATGATTTATGCATAATACCAAACACTTAGCATGCATAAAACCACATACTTAGCATGCATAGAATCAATTACTTATTATGCATAAACACACCACTTAACTTGCATAAACCCAATCACTTAGCATGCATACAATCAAATACTTAGCATGCATAAAATCAAATACTTAGCATGCATAAAATCACATGCATAACTTGTATGACATGTTGAACTTGCATTTCAACATATACATAACTTGCATAAACATTCACATACTTGCATAGGCTTGCATATTATGTTAAACTTGCATTTCAACATATACATAACTTGCATAAACATTCACATACTTGCATAGGCTTGCATATTATGTTAAACTTGCATTTCAACATATACATAACTTGCATAAACATTCACATACTTGCATAGGCTTGCATATTATGTTAAACTTGCATTTCAACATATACATAACTTGCATAAACATTCACATACTTGCATAGGCTTGCATATTATGTTAAACTTGCATTTCAACATATACATAACTTGCATAAACATTCACATACTTGCATAGGCTTGCATATTATGTTAAACTTGCATTTCAACATATACATAACTTGCATAAACATTCATATACTTGCATAAGATGTTAAACATGCATATAAGCATATACATGACTTGCATAAGTACTCACATACTTGCATAACATGTTTGCATAATGGATCCATATTCACTTAGTGTTTTGCATCATAAACATCATGAAACAACTTGCATAAAAATATCATGATTACATATTATGAAACTTGCATGACATAAGGCATATAACTTGCAAAACACATAATATTCACTACATCAAGCTTGCATAAATATATGGATCCACAAACATAGCCATACTTTATCACATCTTATCATAATCAATTCAATAATTGATTATTAAGGGGATAGAAGCTCACCAAAACAAGATTAGCAAGTTAAATGAAGCAAATCCCAATGATTAAGTAGAAGAAGATGTAGATTAGCTTGCAAACCCTCTTAGGATTTTTAGTGGAGGCTCTCCAATTTTCTAAGTGGTGGCATAATGGCCTTAGATCTATTTTTGGTAAGGATAAGGGGGGTATTAGGGTGTATATATAGATTAGTTAGATGTTTTAGGACCATAGGATATACCCTAGAACCAATCCTAGCCTTTAAAGCATGTCTTGGGGAAGAAGTCAAGTGTAGGAACCATTTAGGGCCCAAAAAAAACAGCCCAAAACTCATCCCGGGCCTCAAAACATGAGCAGTTTTCGTTTTTGATTTTTCGTGAAACTTTGACGGGCCATAACTTGGTCATACGGACTCCGATTTACGAAAACTCGGACTCTATTTCGCGTATTTTTCCGAGACGAACGCAATGGCACAGCCCGTTTCCCCTGATTCAGAATATTAAATTTAATTCTGCTCTGATTTATGTTATAACAAGTTATTTAACATACGGGGTGTTACATTCTCCCCTACTTAAAGGATTTCGTCCCCGAAATCTCTAAGTCAAGAAGAACGTATCCTACCAACCAAACAACCATCTACTCAACCATCAAACACTGGCATCCATTGTCCTTAAAGTTTCTAATGTTGTATGAACATATGCAAAAAGTGTGTGTATATGTTCCCTATCTAATGCAAAATCAGGCGGTCTACTGATTCAGTTGACCTCCTTAATGCAAACCATGATAGTGCCATGCATCCAATATGTATGCGAAAGAACCCTATCGACACATACTATTTCTACATGCGTGCACAATCATTCACCGAATAAATGCATCATCCATATGATAGCACAACCATCATACATCCATTAATATAGCTACCTACACACATTTATATGCA
Source organism: Allium sativum (assembly GCA_030737875.1). NCBI lineage: Eukaryota > Viridiplantae > Streptophyta > Magnoliopsida > Asparagales > Amaryllidaceae > Allium > Allium sativum. The sequence goes on along the minus strand of CM060921.1, from coordinate 20,570,593 downwards.
ATATGCAATATGAAGTGATTGAGCCGATCTAGTGCCTAAAGTGTGTGTATATGCATCCACGAGCAACCACTAGCAAACACTTGCATCCACTTGCATCCATCAATCATAACATGTCTCAAACACATGTTTCAACCATAGGTTTACCCTATCTAAAAGGTCGAAGGTGCTAACGAGAGGACATACTAAGGACAAGATAAGATAGGCAATAAAGGAGAAGTTAAAGAACATACTCTCGAAAAGAAAAGGGTACAAAGAACGCATCTTCGCTTCCGTCTCCCAAGTAGCATTGCTCTCGTCATCTCCCCATTGCACTTTGACTAGCTGAACCTCTCTGTTTCTCAACTTCTTAATCTCTGACCCAAGGATGCGAGTAGGAGCTCGTCGAATCGTCGCATCACGCTCTACTTCCACTTCTCTAAGCAAGCTCGGCTCTACCACCTCTGCGGTCTCATGTAGGCACTTCCTCAAATGTGACACATGGAAAGCATCATGTATACCACTAAGTCTGTCTGGCAACTCCACCCTATATGCCATCCGTCCAATTCTTTCCTTGACAGGAAACGGTCCTACAAACCTCGGTGCTAACTTCCCAGCGGATCCAAAGCGAACAACATTCCGTAATGGAGACACTTTGACAAAAACCATGTCCCCAACTTCAAACTCAAGATCAGTCCTCCTCTTATCTGCATAAGATTTCTGTCTGTCTTGCGCTGCTTTCATCCTTCTTCGAATCAAATCAACCTTCTCTGAAGTCTCTCTAACCATATCGGGCCCTAGCAAGATCTTATCCGTAGATTCCCACCAACATGTAGGTGATCGACAAGGCCTTCCATAAAGAGCTTCAAAAGGTGCCACGCCAATACTAGACTGGAAGCTGTTGTTATATGCAAACTCCACCAAAGGAAGATGCTCTTCCCATGTACCTCCAAAATCCAAGATACAAAGCCTCAAAAGGTCTTCCAAAACACGGTTCACCCTCTCGGTCTGGCCGTCTGTCTGAGGATGATATGCGGTGCTCAAACACAACTGAGTCCCCACCGCCTCCTGTAAACTCTTCCAAAACTCACTGGTGAAGATAGGATCTCGATCACTCACTATGCTGGAAGGTACCCCATGCAATCGAACTATCTCTCGAACATAGACTGAAGCAAGCCATGGAGCAGTCCTCTTACTCTTTACGGGTATGAAATGGGCGCTCTTAGTAAGTCTATCAACCACGACCCAAATTCCTGTATTGCCCTTCCTCGATCTCGGTAAACCATCAACGAAGTCCATCGAGACACTATCCCACTTCCATATCGGAACTTCCAAAGGATGAAGCAACCCACCTGGCTTCTTTTGCTCTGCTTTTACTTGTTGGCACACCAAGCATCTAGCAACATACTCGGCCACATCTTTCTTTATACCGGCCCAAAAGAAAACTCGCCTCATGTCTTGGTACATCTTATCCCCACCGGGATGTATGGTCATCCTCGAACGATGTGCATCATCAAGTATAGCCTTCCTCAAGTCTTCATCTTGCGGTACACAAAGTCTACCGTCTCTACGCAACCACCCCCTATCATCTAGGGTGTACCTATTCAAATGGCTGGACGACTCCCCCCTTATGAGCTTCTCTACCAACTCAACCAACTGTGGGTCGTCTCGCTGTGCCTCGCCAACTCGTCCCAAAAGAGTAGGTCTAACCTCTAAGGATGCTAGCAAACCGGGTACCAAGTCAACAGAAGGTCTGAAGTCAAACATCGAGATAAATTCCAAGCTTCGTTGTTCCACGGACAACAGACTCAAGGACAACCTCTTTCTGTTCAAGGTGTCCGCCACCACGTTACCCTTGCCAGGTGTATACGCTATCTCAACCTCATAGGATGCTAAGAATCCCATCCACTTTTACTGTCCTAAGATTATGAAGAGTCTCCAACACTTCCCTAAGATGTAGGGCATGCTCTTCTCCACCAGGATATCATCCAAAATCATCACAACTGTCTCTCACGCAGACCACCCTAGTCGAACTCGGCATCCCCCAAATGCAAGCCCCAAAGGCCTAAACCAATATCAGACAAACACCCAAGGGATACCTCCTTCGAATTCAGACGACCTACGTGAGATGATACTAGTAAAAATGGCTAAATAATTAAGCCCTTGTCCAATTCTGGATGTCCTCGCCAGTCTCGCTCCAAAACCGTCGTTTATCCCATACTGGCTTTGCTCAGCCTATTGAGCACATACGAAAACTTATTTTGCTCCTAGAAAAGACCAAGATGTCAACCACAAGGACCATCACAACTTATTTAGGTACTCCCTGAACACCCTTCTCATCAAATCAACAAAGTATGCGGGGGCGTTCGTCAAACCAAATGGCATCACCAGCCACTCATAAAAAAAATCGTCCGGAGTCCTAATGGCAGTCTTCTCTATACTATCCTCAGCCACTCTCAACTGATGAAGTCCCGTGGCTAAGTCCTACTACAAAGATACTGAGGCGCCAGCCAACTGATCAAAGAGAACATCTATCCTTGGCAATGGGTGTCTATTCTTCTTTGTGAGTTTCTTTAGTTCTCTTTAGCCTACACAAAGTCTGAGGGACCCATCCGCCTTCATAACAAAAACTACTGGAGCGCCCCACTCCGATATACTTCGTCTTATGAACCCTTTCTCAAGCAAATCGCCTACTTACTTATGGAGTTCCCTCCTCTCACGAGGATCCATGTGGCACACTGGCCAAGATACTGGTTTAGCACTATCCACCAGATATATTCGGAAGTCAATCTCCCGCTTCGGAGGTAAGCCCTTCACCTCTTCACACATATCCGGGTATTCCCAGACCGCTCTATCAGATCGCAAACTCTAGACCGACGTGTCAAGCGATTCTAGATAACTTAGCATAACAGATTCTATGGGATTACAAGAGATCTCGAGAGTGTTACCCAGGTGGCCCATAAGCCTAACAACTCTCCCTTCAAAATCAAGAACGGCACCCCTACTGGATAACCAGTCCATGCCCAAAACTAACCCATAGCCCGTGAAGCCCAAAAAGCATCACATCTAAACTCAACGCTAAGTATAGAAACTTTCAAACCCAAACACATCATGGAGCCCCAATTGGGTTTGAAACAACTAAGGGAACATCTACCAAACTGGTGTCTAAGTGCAGTGACTCAACTAACAATGGTGAGATAAACGAACTCGATATATCAGAATCAAATAAAGTTTGAATCGGATAATAAAGAAATCCAAATTCCAACCTAGACGGTCTTATCCCCATCTGGTACCCTAGTCGTGAGGGAATACAACTACCCTCCAGAAGATTCCATACCTTGCCCTTGCTTCTTTGGACAATCCTAATAACGTGTCCTATTCCTCCCAAAAGGATAACTACTAGCCTTCTTCTTCCCTATTCTCCACTCATAACCTCCCACCAATGAGGTTTCATCCTTCATTAACTAAACAACTATTTGAGCCTTCCTCTCATCGTCTATCCTATAGGTACCTACCAGTCCTCCTCCTTCTTGAACCAACTTCTAATCTGATTAACGTCTAAGTCCCTTGAAGTGGTTTTCCATCCTTATCTATCTTAGAAAGATCATCTATATGCGGAGGGGAAACTCAAAATGAGAGAAAGGAAGAGATTCAAAATGGAGAATTCGAAAGATATAGATATGGCTATTGGGGATTATGCTTTTCTTTCAAAAACTTTTCTCTTAAAAGACATGTTTTTGAAAATACTTTCTTCTAAAATATTATTAGAAAATAGTTTTTCTTAAAAATTTTATCTGTTCTGGTAACCTTAAGCTCTGATACCACGTGTAACACCCCACACCCGCTATAGTCACTCACTAAGGGAATGCCATAGCATCGGTGGAGTATTTTTAGTGAGTATAGAACAGTAAAATTACAACAAGACAGATATAATGTAATACTTGAAAATTTAAAACATCATCTCATAGCAGCGGAAAGTAAAACATGTTTGGTTACATCATAAAACCATAACAAGAGTCAAGTACAAAATATCCATCCTGAATAAAATAAGTACATAATCCCACTACTCATAACAAATAGCCATAACAGAAAAGATAAGATAAGCTGAGCTCTACATCTACGGTCCAAGCTCCAAGAGATAGATAAAGCAAACTGATCAAAGCCCACTAGCACTAGGCCCAACCTGAGGACCTGAAGGAAAAAGATAAAAACAACGGGGGTCAGACATAAGCCTGAGTGAACCCTATCTCCTTAATAATACAATTATTAAAGTAATTAGGGTATGTTATGAACTCGGTATGGTATCTTTGGGGATAATGACTACACTAAGTTGCCCACGAACACAGGACGAACTAAGATAACCGTAAAGACGCATCTACCCACCCAAGGATAATTACTAACTGCACCACACCAGTCACTCCTACTCAAAGGTTGATCCCACCCAAGGATATCAAAGATAGATATAACCAGTAGTTTCCTGTACCCTAGTTGACTACATAGGTGCCGTCTGCCCCTATCTCTACTAGGTGTACCCCACTACCCCAAGCGATCGGCTCCCTAACGTAGGTATCCGTGCTGGGCCCACAGTGGGGTGTATCATTCCCCAAAGTGGCAACCCAAAAGCAACACCGGTGCACGGGTTATACCTACACGATGCAACAACGTCTTACCTCCCAGTCCCGGGCCCACACACGCATATGAAACCCGATGGGCCTGCGTTGCCACCGCTAACCCCGTTTTGGCCACTTATAGACAAGCCCAGTATGCGTGCCCCGTCCTCGGCTTGGGCCGAGCTACAAATATACATATGGTATACTGGTTGTAATGGGCCCTCCACAAGCTACCCACCAGAGCTTGTTATTAATCTAGTGTTCCCCACTTAACCCTTTAATCATGTTTAATTACATATTTCACTTGTTTAAGTATTCTAATCGTATTTTCTATTGCCACCCAAGGCAACCCACTAGATTCCTCATGCCACCCAAGGCACCCACTTAACCCCTCATGTCCCACTACATGCTAATATGGTTAAGTGTTTCTTAATTAATTAATACCGTGATTCCCCATAAAGACCTCCCACATTAGACTGGCTGTTATGACCGCCTGGTTAAGCCGGTAGGGTCCGGGCAGTCTTACGTCATAACAGAGTCTAACCTCGTGTCTTTACTTTAATCACGTATTTAATTTGTGCCTAAGACCTCTCACATTAGAATGACTGTTATGACCGCCTGGTTAAGCCGGTAGGGTCCGGGCAGTCTTACGTCATAACAGAGCCTAACCTCGTGTCTTAGTCGATTAATTACACCTAATTAATCACCCCCATATTAATTATCCCTAATTAATATCAATTTATTCATAACATGGGTAGACCTAACTCAATAGGTAAATTCCCATGGGGTAGACCTAACTCAATAGGTAAATTCCCACTTATGTTAATTAATTTTTTTATGGTATGCTTAATCATACCCATTTCAACATACTTTTAATTAACATATTAATTAACCCCATCGTTCCCCACGTAAATCGTCATTATGACATAACATAATAAAGGGAAGATTTACCACACATAACATGGGTTTAGCATATAACTTTATCATGGGTTAAGAGGATGTCAACTTGCATATATGAGCATGTATTAACCCAACTATATTCAACCCAAACTTGCATATTATCAAACATGTGTCTTACATAACATGTTGCATATGAACTTACATATCATCAAGCATGTGATTTGCATAACATGTTGCATATGAACTTACATATCATCATACATGTGATTTGCATAACATGTAGAACTTGCATATATGACTTGCATCTTAAAGGAGGGTAAACATGCATAGCATATAAGGGTGTCATCTTGCATATGTATGCATCACATTTAAAAGGGTAAACTTACATGTCATGATTTATGCATAATACCAAACACTTAGCATGCATAAAACCACATACTTAGCATGCATAGAATCAATTACTTATTATGCATAAACACACCACTTAACTTGCATAAACCCAATCACTTAGCATGCATACAATCAAATACTTAGCATGCATAAAATCAAATACTTAGCATGCATAAAATCACATGCATAACTTGTATGACATGTTGAACTTGCATTTCAACATATACATAACTTGCATAAACATTCACATACTTGCATAGGCTTGCATATTATGTTAAACTTGCATTTCAACATATACATAACTTGCATAAACATTCACATACTTGCATAGGCTTGCATATTATGTTAAACTTGCATTTCAACATATACATAACTTGCATAAACATTCACATACTTGCATAGGCTTGCATATTATGTTAAACTTGCATTTCAACATATACATAACTTGCATAAACATTCATATACTTGCATAAGATGTTAAACATGCATATAAGCATATACATGACTTACATAAGTACTCACATACTTGCATAACATGTTTGCATAATGGATCCATATTCACTTAGTGTTTTGCATCATAAACATCATGAAACAACTTGCATAAAAATATCATGATTACATATTATGAAACTTGCATGACATAAGGCATATAACTTGCAAAACACATAATATTCACTACATCAAGCTTGCATAAATATATGGATCCACAAACATAGCCATACTTTATCACATCTTATCATAATCAATTCAATAATTGATTATTAAGGGGATAGAAGCTCACCAAAACAAGATTAGCAAGTTAAATGAAGCAAATCCCAATGATTAAGTAGAAGAAGATGTAGATTAGCTTGCAAACCCTCTTAGGATTTTTAGTGGAGGCTCTCCAATTTTCTAAGTGGTGGCATAATGGCCTTAGATCTATTTTTGGTAAGGATAAGGGGGGTATTAGGGTGTATATATAGATTAGTTAGATGTTTTAGGACCATAGGATATACCCTAGAACCAATCCTAGCCTTTAAAGCATGTCTTGGGGAAGAAGTCAAGTGTAGGAACCATTTAGGGCCCAAAAAAAACAGCCCAAAACTCATCCCGGGCCTCAAAACATGAGCAGTTTTTGATTTTTCGTGAAACTTTGACGGGCCATAACTTGGTCATACGGACTCCGATTTACGAAAACTCGAACTCTATTTCGCGTATTTTTCCGAGACGAACGCAATGGCACAGCCCGTTTCCCCTGATTCAGAATATTAAATTTAATTCTGCTCTGATTTATGTTATAACAAGTTATTTAACATACGGGGTGTTACAAATACCTTCTTTCATTTCAAACCTGTATAAGCTCTTGTTTTCATTTCTTCAAAAAAAAAAAAAAAACAAATCCATTTACTTAGTATGTTCACAGAAATTATACTATTTTCATTACTTATAAAATAGTGCTATATACTTAACCAAATGGTACAAGTATAGATCACACTTCATATATGAGTCAAACAATGTCATATAATACATTGTTTACTTTAAAACCCAATAGATTTTATTCAAAAACTGAATCTTGCAAATTTAGTTGCAATATTTCTCATATGGAAATAAATATTTATTCCCAACATCTTTTATGGTACCAAACTAATACTATCCTTAGATAATCATGAAGTTATTCAAGTTAGGATATCTCTCAAACCTTGGCTTGACATCATTCTTACCTTTAGATAGATAAAAGTTTGTAAACACAAAACTAACATTCAATAAACGTTGCCAAATGTTGCATTTACTATTTACTTTAAATATAGATTTAAAAAATCTTCCTTATATTTTGAAATCTCCTTCCTGATTCAATCTCTTTCTCTTGATTCAATTATTAAGTAAATGCTTACTTTAAAACCATCGCATTAGCTTAAACCTCTTTATAAACTTCATTTATAATGCTTTGATTTCATTATAAATTGAATCTATTTATAAAAAACCTTATAAGTTATATCTTTGTAACTTCTTTTCATTTTTATTCTCATAAAATTCCTTCTTTAAAATATTCAAAGTTTAATCAAATCATTAAAAATTAACTTCCGTAACCAATTCAATGATTTTAGGGTTCAGTTTAATAACTTCCTTCTTTAAACTTGGTTTTACATCTTTGCCCAACTTGGATTTCTATAAAAATCCATTTAAATATAATTCTTAATAAGAATTCAATTTAAAATCTAACTTATATTTATATCAATACGCTTGTTTTTCTTTTATAATATATACCCTTTTATATATAATTAAATTCTGAAATTCCACACCATTACTGAGTTGGAATTTCAAGTTCGCAAAAACTAATTTCAACTTGTTCAATCCAGTTGAGATCAGCTATAAGTTCATTTACAAATAAGTGTTTATAATTTCATAAACTTCATTTAAATGAAATTCAATTAAAAGGTTATTGCTTTAATTATTATTAATTAATAATAATAATCAATTTGGTCAATTACTAAAGCAAAAGTAGTTTACTTCATCATTGACTAAAATAAATAGTTAATCTTTCTTAAAAAGTTATTAAAATAATAACTAGATTTATTAATAATCAACACTCAATAAGCATTTTTATACACAGTTAAATAAAGGAATAAATCCTTCAAGGAATTGTATTTACTTTGAACAATTATTTGTTAAAACTATTTCTGTTAATCAATATCAAATAAAACGGTTGACTTAGTCAACTCCGATACTTGGTTAATTTGTTAACTTTTTTCGATTAATCATTCCTTTTAAATTAATTATATTTTTTAAATTAATTAATAATATAATTAATTTAAATAATATGACTTAATTGTTTCTTAAATACAATTAATCCAACTATTGGCCCTTAAGTTAATTTCGAGCTTGCTTACTTATAAAACTTGTTTAAGTACAAGAATTTTCTATATAAATCATTTTATTATTACTTATAAAATTAAATTATAAAGATTGATTTTATTTTAATAAAACTTTTATTTAAAATAATTTATACGAAATAGATTTTGAAATCTTACTTCAGTCATAAAATAAATTTTATAACTTCATTCAAGTCAAGTCATCTGACGGTAAATCGTCTTAAAAACATGGATTTTTAGGCCATCTGATGCCAACCACTTAATCAATATTGCATATTGATTAATACTCATAAATGTTGGATTCAATTCAACCATCAACAACCAAATCATCATTAAAACATATTGGTTAAACAGTTCATATAATAATTATATGAAAGCAAATAACATCAAATTATTTTGAGAAATACAGTTGGATCCCTCCAACCTGTTTCTCCCTGCATCACAGTTAATATATGCATATAAACAGACAATTTAAACTAATTCATTTAAAATGAATCTTCTACTTAAAAGCATATACTGTAAGGGTTTACCCATAGACAGAAATTTATAACTATAACCAAACAATTCCAACGATAAACAATAATCATTCCAAACAACCATTCAAACAATAACAATCAATCACTCAAACAATCAGCCAATCACATCATTTAAATAAATATCGATTAAATAATATTTATGTATAACATGATACAATTTAAATATTATTCCAGAAAGTGTGAATTGAAAACTCACCAGTCGTTTGATCGGCGATTCAACATCATTTCATTTGATTTTAAACAAGCGTTTAAAGTTAAGCAGAATTTTGATTAACTCCAACCCATTTTAATTCATCTCGGACTTGTAGTACTCATCCATATGATCCTAACGCTTCTTGTTTCGCTCGCTTCTGATAAAGTATGAGAGAGTTATACATTTTACATGTTATAACTGAAATAAATGTCATTAGTAATTAATTGATAATAAATTAGTTACCCTAGTTATCATCTTAACCACGTTTAGGGTTAATACTTCTTCCTCTAGATATTCGAACCACGGCTCCTCACCATTGCCGAATTTTCTTCCATCCATTCACCTTCGTCTCTCCGTGATTTTCAAAACCGAGATCACTATCAAACTCCTCATCAAAATTTCCAACAACTCCTCACCATGTGATCAAACTTGAACAAACCTGTTCATCGTGGCCTGAAGCTCCTCCGTGCATAATTATAGTGAAAGTAGCAAATCATTTTTGCACCATACCTCACCAAAATTACACACAGGTGCTATTTAATCCCATAAACCCAAATACAAAACCCGTTTCATCAATCGATGCACCAACATCCCTCAATCATCAACCTTAGAACATGCTGTTTATTTCCGTGCGTTAGGAAAGTGGTTAGAACCCGCTAAAATTTGTGTGAGATTGAAGAGAATCACCACATGAATTCAAATATACTTATTTTACACTATATTGATTTTCATATGAATTTGAATGGAATTTCAAAGATCATGGTTTATATTTTACGTTGGCGTGGGTCGTATTGATTGAGGAATGAGGGTGAGGAAGGGCTTAGGATGTTAAGGATAATATACATGGAAGGTTTATTATTATTTTATTCTATTATATAGAATATAATATCCTGTTGCTATTTTCATTTGATGTTTTGTAACGAACCGTCATTTTGACGGTGCCGAATCGACAAAACATGTTAACTCGAACTGTCCAAAACGACAAATTGTTATTAGCTTCTGGGGTAAATAGGATAAATCATAGATCACAGACACATACACAGAGCAATATAATATCTCGCAGTGGAAAATACAATAGTAGTTCATGAAGTTACTAAATAAAATTTTACAACATAGTTTACATAAACAATACAACGAAAGTCTAATACAATGAATTTCTAATAAATGATAACAGCCTGAAACAGAAACGATAAGGTATAGCTGAACTATAACAACTAAATAGGTAGATATAAATAAGCAAAATCCAATAGAGGCTCCAAACTTCAAGAGTGAATCACGAAAGTTGTATACTCGATCTGATCTGAGAAATAATGCAAAACAAAACAACTTGGATCAGGACTAACATTCTCATGGAAGTAAATCAACTCAAATGAAATGTTCGATGAAATGCAATCAGTAACTTAAAGGATGTTTGGGATCACCATCCTCTAAGGATCCGTTAAACTAATACTATATATTATAATACGCTATATACAATAGTGTCTATCAGTAAAGTAAAGTATCAAAACAGCGTAAGTGGGATTACCATATTACCCTTACACCGTTTATATATTCTCATAGTATATATAGCACCGTAATTCCTCCGTAAACTGGAGGTTGATCAGAGAGCATTCCATATAAAATAGTACAAAACAAAATCATAGTGGGCTCATATAAGGCATGTGACAAGACAAGCAAGGAATGCCAGGGTGGATTCACCGTTTGCTGATCTAGACTGGTGGTAACGCATAACAGCCACTACCGCCCACCTCGAGACACACTCCCATATCAAATCGAAGGGTTGCCACCAAACACATCACAAAAGTAATAGAATGGTATCGAAGAAGTGCGCTCGATAGGAGGTATGACCTCACTTGGTCTAAGCGTAGTTCCTATTTTAGTCACATCAAGCTGATTCAAGGTAGTCAGGGTCTTGTAATTAATACGAAATAGAAAATAGAGTTGTTCGCCAAACCATCCTACTTCATTCTGGAACTCCACCGCATACACAGTTGTTAAAGTGGTTTTCGGTATTGGCAGAGAGTATGGCAATAGCCGATCCCGGTCTCTTTAACAACCAAATGTTTACATTTTTCACATCGTGGCCATTATTTTGTAAATCACTTTATAAAATAGTTTATAAAAAATATCGTATTCGAATTTGAAATCAAATTTAAATATCTGAATTCGATTATATTTAAATTTGAAAATAACTCAAATCACTTAAATCGAATCGATATAGAAACCATATCGAAAAGATGTCAAAATATAGTATAAACCAATACTATACTATTTAATTTCTATTTTATATAAATTTTCCAAAAATATTCACATAATAATTTTCAATTCAAAATCGACTTATATTAAAATCATATCTTAAAGATCTCAAATGCCATTTAAATCAAAACTAAAACGGTTAGCTTCGAGAATATTTAGCTAGATTTATATTCGTAAAACTCAAGTTCAAGCCATTTAAATGATTCAATTCCACTTTTTATACAAATCCTTTTAAGTCGATTGATATGAAATTCAATATTCCAGTTTGAATTCAATATATACAATTTAAGTCAAAATTTTACATTTTAATTTAAACAAATCATATTGTGCTTCGTAATTCAAGTCATATAATTCAAAATCGTTATTTATAAATTCAAACAATTCATATAATCTAGTACCTTTATAAAATATGATTGAGTCGATTCGAAAATCCAATACTTAAGTTCAGATTCAATTTATATAATTCATAACAAATGTTATATCTTCAATTTCAACAAATCATATCATAGCGTTTTACTCAAGTAGAAAAATTCAAATTCACTACTTATAAATTCGGATCAAGGTCTTATGTTTCAATTCAAAACCATTCTTATCAATTCAATTTAACACGTTTCCCAATTCAAAACCAAACGATTTATAAAATCAATTCTATACATAGAATTTATATATATTCAAATTCACATTTTTGTCGCTTAAAACTCGAATTCATTTCATATCAATTATAAATTCAAATTAAACATCAATTTACGCAATTCAATTTCATTTCCAGTAAAAGCACATATTTAAACCAATTCAAATTCAATTTTATATCAATGATAAATTCAAATTCATTCCTTAAATTTGGAAATTCAAACTCCGAAAAACAATTTCAAGTGCAAGTTCATCTCTTATAAATTCAAATCAATTCAAATTCATATCTTGTATCCGTTCATTCATTAAATCAATATCGTTATTTGAATTCAAATCTTAAAACCTCGAATTTAAATCGTGAAAATCTTACTTATCCACTTATTAGTTTACTATTAAAGTTTGTAAAATATTTTAAAATTAAAATTTGAAAAAACATATATATATAAGTTTATACAATTCTAAAATTAATTAAAAAGGAATTATAAACAAATATAGGTTTAAAATAATATAAAAATAGGTTTAAAGAATTATTTATTGTATAAAAGGTTTAAAATACTGATATAATTAAATTATATAGTTTAAATTAAATAAATTTATAAGTAAAATATTAAATAAGCACTTAAATCTATATTTACTTATAAAATCATTTTAAACGTATAATTTAAAATCTAGAAAATATAAGTTTAATTCTCAAAATATAAATATAAAAATATAAATATAAAATTTATTAATCTTAAATTAATATTTTAAATTAATATTTCCAAATCATTATATTTCGAAAACATGACTAACGGGGTCCGTATATAGTTTTCTACCCTACGGTCAAGTGATATGGATTGATATCGAATTGAAACAATGTAGGTCAAGTGTGAGATAAACTCACCTTTTGTAGCACAGAAAAGATGGTAAACGAATTGATACCGAATTGAAACGATGACTTCCAGGCATAATTCAAGACAAATCAACTTGATGATCACTCAATATTTTTTTATATCAGGAGGTTGGAAAATTTCTCAATGGATCGGTTCGGCGATTGGGTTTTGAAATGGTACGACTATTGGTTTTGGAACAGTTCCGAACTTAACACCGAACTTGACTCAAAATAACACAACACTATTTTTCAAAATATAAATATATTTATATATATGTATACTAGGTAAAATTATAACATATATTTTTATATATTTAAAATTTAATGCACGCCCAAAACACAAAAAGCAAATTAAAATTTATAACATATATAAACACTCAAAACCAATAAAATATATATTCATACTAACTCATGCCAAAACAAAGTGATACAACATAAAAATATATACACAAAGACCCATATACTCGCACGCACAAAATTACCCAGATACACTCACATAAAACAACCCATACATATAACTCATCAAAATGATTTAAAACACTCATGCAAACACACCCTAATGCTCACAGATTAATATCCCCCCACATACATGCTAACACAAAACACTCCCATTCACACACACAGATAAGAACCAACATATAAAAAGTTGCAAACCCCACAACAAACACTGCACGCAAGCCACTCTCAAACTTAAATACATACATACATACATACATATATATATAATGAAAATACCCATACATGCACAAAGGATTTGGTGAGGCTTCGGATGGCAGAGGGATCGTTGGCTTAGAGATGTGGCATCATGGTCGGAGGTTGGCATGACTGTCGGCAACGATGGGGAGACTCGGTGCAGGTAGCTTAAGGACGGGTGACAGCAGGTCAAAGCAGGTGGCAGCTGATTTGGGAAGGTACCTGGCAGCCTTGGTTTGGGAGGCATGGTTTCTCGAAGTGGGTAAGGGGAGAAGACGGAGACCGAGATGGAGGAAGCTGGAGAGCGACGGTGACTTGCGAGGGGTGAAGCTCGCACGCAGTAGGGATCATGATACCTGATGGAGAAGGATAAGGTGGGAGCAGGGCGATAAGAGAAAATAAAATGGATGTAGAGTTTATATTTAGTAATGGGAACAATTCAAAAAAAAAATGAAGGAGCAGCTTGTGTCCCTTTTGTTACATTATAAAATATGCGAAAAACAGCTTGTTGGGCACATCGAATGTTGACCGCTTCTTGGAAAAAATGAACGGATCTTTGGGAAAAAAAATTCATGCATCTCGAAACAGTACATTTTTGGGAGAAATGTTCAAAGTTTGAACGGTAACAAGGGAAACCAAATGGATATTTTTTTAATTTCTTTTGGCTTTTCGGAAATAGAACGGTGTCAGGGAAAGTTATAAATGTGACGTTCCCTTGTTATTTTCTTCATATATATATATATATATATATATATATATATATATATGAATTTGAGGAGACAAAGCAACATTTAAAAGAAATCAACGCATGGAAAAAGAAAAGGAAGAGACTGAATGGATGTAATAAGAACGCATAGGACAGAAAATAAAAGTAACGTGCATGTCTGGATTTTGAAAGTTTGAATGGAAATGTTCCCATTCACTAAACTTTGGAAAAATAAATGGGTGGTTTAGTGAAATAAAAGAACAGATTTTATAGACCCAAAATGTCTAGAAAAATATGCAAGACCCAAATAGGGACACGTCGAACTCAAATGGCTTTGTTTCAAAAATGAATTGCGCAAGCTTTTTCACTATTCCAACATGGACCGAGCACTAAAACCGACAAATAAATATATTGCGGAAATTAGCTCGATGAGACGGACGCAACGGTATAAAGTTTGCAGTGTCATGATTCATTCAAAAAGGAATTACGGACCCATTTAAACGGAAAAATTCGGATAGGAAACCAAATAAACGAAAATCTAAACGTCCTATTTTCGCGAAACGAATTTCGCCATTAGATTCGTGTCAACGAATAGAATACTTTACATGTTTGTCCGAACTGGTTTAGAAAAGATTTTTCAATTGCTAAAATTTGAACTCTTATGCGCAACTTTGAGCTGAAAAAATGCGCGAACGATAATCATTCAAAGTTTCCAACGAAATTTTCACAGTTGTTAAGTCTCATTGAACGTATTTCAAATTCCAAATTTCCATTACGAAAAACCATAGATTATTTTCATAATAAAAATTCGATTGAAATCGGAATATAAATCATTAAAAATAATGGGTTTTTACATGTTTCTTTATTCATATGATTACATACAAAATCCGATTGCGATGAAAATGGATGTCCTGCTATAGTTTGACATTTCGGACCTAATGAAACTTGTTTCATCAAAATCCGAGTCTGTTTGCAGAAACGATGCTATTTTTTTCTTAAATCGTTAATCGGTACATGTTTATTTTGCGCACGCTTACATAACAACTCCGATTGGCTCGAAACTTGAAATCTAGCAATAATTAGCCATTACGGATTAAATAAAATTAGTTTAGTTGAAATCCGAGGTCATCTGAAAAAATGACTATTTCTATATGTTAAATTAAAACGATAATATAAATCGATTTCAAACAATTCAATTTAAACAAATCATTATTGTCGTATATATACAAATAGAATTATACATTGCTTCAAAATAAACTAATTTGAGATTTAAACTCAATGTTTTCCGTTTTTAAGTTGATATTCAAATGATTCAAAATCTTTTTGTTTTATTAAATAAATCGTTATGGTTCATAAACGATTATAAAGTGATTTTTTGAAAAATTGATTTTTAAATAACTCAAAATCTACAAGATAAAATCTCGATTTTTCTCATTTATTAGAAAATTATAATCTAACAGATTCGGAAGATTCTTGTTTCAAAGAATTCTGACTTATATTGAGTCCTATACACTCAACTGAAGTTCAAAACGTAAAACTACGAACTATAGTGACACTACGATCTCGTTTTAATCAAATTATAATTAATATGCTCAAACTTCATTTGATAAACGAATAGCTTGTTATAATTCAAATCTAAACTTAATTAAAACCTTTTATATTTCCCAATTTGTATTGTAATGCAAAATCCAACTTACTTCGACTATTTCAGTATAAAAATAATTATTTCACTATTTATATTAATAAAATACTCAAACTCATTAAACTTAAGTTGTTTATGTTTCCAAATCACTATCCTAATATTTAAATAAATTGAATATTCAACCACTGATCGACTTTTTATTCAGTATTTTGTTCTGAACGTTTCAAAAAGATTGGTTTCAGTGAAAACTTGTAAATGGCGACCTGGTAGCCATCTTCTTCCTCTCACCTCACAACATACTCTAATTTTCCTCTTGCTCACAACGACCTCACTTCTTCATATCTCACCTTACGAATCCCCTCTCTTCTCCCCTCTCTCTACCAAGCTTTCGTCACACATAAGTTTTTTTTATCCAAAATCTATGTTTCAACTCAAGATCCAAGCTTTCACATGACCTTCGCTCGTTTTTTCAAGAACGAACCTTTGAGTCAAAGACCTTGCTTTCTTTTCTCAGATCTATGACTTTAATCTCCTGGTGCTGGGATTTGATGCTCCTAGGCCCACTCTTTTGTGGAACGGCGGTTTGTCGTTTCTTTCCTGGTCTGGTACTGTTAAATTTTCAAATTTGCTTCATTTCTTTCATTTGAAGATGTTGTGGTTCTTCTTCGGCAACCCTGGACTGTGGTGTTATGTGCTACTGCTGAGCCCATTGCTTGGTCAACTGAGTTCGCTGCCTTCAAATAATGGATCCCGAATGCAGTGCCTGGCTTGCTCACCGAGTGAATGGCCTCGTATAGAACGTTCAACTATGCTGGTGTCTTCAGCTTGTTGGTATGGGTTTACTTGCTGATCTTTGGTATGGTTCAATAGACTGTCGTTCCACATAATGCTGCTTTCTGGTTATTCTTTGTTCTTTTATCTTTTGGTTGTTGGTAAAGAATTTAGCACTTTGTTTGTTGGTTATGGAGTTGTGTTTATCTAGTCTAGTTTTGTGGCTTTGATCATATGTCCGGCTTGATTGTCTTCGGCAATGGTTTATCATTTGGGTTTGTTCGTTTGGGTTTATATCGATTTGCTCCTTAGCACGCCATGAGACGCTTTGGCGCTAACCTGTGCTGATTTGGAGGTTCATATTGCCTGAGCATTTTCCAAGATTTGATTTATTGCTTTGTTTTTTCTTTGGATTTTTCCTCCTCGTCATTTTAGACTATGGTATGTTTCACCTGGCTAAGGGACGTCCGGTTGCTTTCATCTTTGGTGTTTTCTATGTCATCTCAAAGATCTTTTATTTTTTCTTTGTAACATGGTATCAAGGATGTTCTTGTCTGCCGAAGCTCTCTGGTACCGTCATGGGTGTAGTAAATATGGTGTAGTAGGAGGTATTGGTTTGTCTGTGTTTACATAGATGAGATGTACCTAGGTACATTATTCAAGTGATGTCCGATGTATTGATGAGCCTGCTGCTCACTATTTAAGACAATGATGCTACTGTGTAGTCGTAACACAGCTGTCTCTAGAAACTTTTATTGTATATTTAATTTTACAGTTTGTATTAACTCCCTGCCCGGAGTATGAAAAACATAGTAGCCTAGTTAAATTAGACTAGCTCCTGTACTATAAGCCTGTTAGGTAGAGTGGATGGACCACTATAAACTCCTTAAACAATCCACCTTAAAAACCGAATTGGCTGATGCTTACTACAATCACATGTAATATATTGTAATTTTTTTACTAGTCATAATAAAAGAGTGTTACGGAACACTATAAAAACCGGTCGGCTATGCCAATATATACACACACACGTATATATTCAACCACTGAAAATCGTGGATGTTTCATTCCTTCCCCCTTAAAATAATTTCATCCCCAAAATTACTAAAGCAGGAAAAATGCTATAAATTTTCTATTACCTTAAATTTCGAAATATTTCGGCAAGGTCTCCTATGTACAGTGGGGCTTTTGTAATATAACAAGGAAGATAAATATGTATGCATCTACCCACATGGTCGGAAAACCCAATTCATAAACCAAATTTTGTATTTTTGTGTAAGCGTACCTTATATGAGTGTTAGTAAGAGAATTCACTTAATATTTAAGCAATTCACGCAAACAAAACCAAGCCATGCAGCTCCATGCACCTGTACTTACTCAATTGGAAAACGTAAATCTCAATTATATATAGTTTTAACCATATTTCATTGAAGGATTTGTTTGCATTCCAATCATGTATGCACACAGTATACTCATATTTGTTATAATTAGGCCCTAAACTATTTATCTGAAATAAAGTAATCTTGATTTTCAAATAAAATTTGAAAATTTCGATGGACCTGAATTGTCGAATATTCTATTTCATACATATCATATCAAGTCAAATGCATAATCAACCAACTCTAATAATTAAGATCAATATGCATCTATATTATAATTTAGTGAAGAATTTTGGAATCAAACTCCAGATTTCAAAATCATAAATTCTGGATTCAAAACTAATTTTGTTTTATTCCAATATTTTATCCTTATTGTAGCTAGCCTTACTTAGTAACTCGAAAATGAACAAATAATTCAAATATTTTCTTTTCAATTCTTTGAAAAACCATTTTCAAATCCATCGGAAATTTCAATTCCTCGATTCTCAATTCAAATTCATTTTCCATTTATAAGCCCCATTTATAGATTTCAGTTATATAATTCTTTTATATATATAATCTTGGTAAAATTATTTCATTTACTAAATTTTAAAACAATATTATGTTAATTTACCTTGTTTAAGTGTATAGAAATCCCTGTCGACCACGTTGGCTAAACGCATCGATATGAAATTTTTATACTACTCAACTAATAAAAAAACATAATATAAAACATTTTCATAACACTAACAAGCACTCTCTCTCTCTCATATATATATATATATATATATGTGCATTCAAACTCAATCTAGGGTATTACTAATCCCATATCTATTGAGTTACGCCACAGAGCCAAGGTTATTACTTAACCTTCATGACACAACCCAAACTCGCCCTTACGGGAAAGCCCAGATTGAGTTGAGAACACAACAAATCAGAACAAAAACGTCAAAACATTTCATTGCTTATTACAACGATTTACATCAGAGTACAAGAATATAATAGAGTATGAATAAATATTACACATTGGAAAATATCAGAGATTAAAATGCATTACATAGCAACGGAAAAATAATACATAACACAACTGAAAGAAATACACGGATACAGAGCTTTTTGTATATAGCTCTAGCTGTAAATCCAGGATTATGTGAATATAATATCTACAAAACCAAAACTACTAACTGCCCGTGTGGAAAATAGAGGCACCCAGAGTTTAGGTTAAAACAATAAACTCCAGGTCCGTAATGTCCCGTATTTTCTGGCCATTTTATTGAAATATTTTATTTATTTAAAATATAGATTTGTGTTTATATAATGGGATTTAACCATTTTAATTTGAATATTTATTTCTTTTGAATATTAAAATAATAATATTTTATTTTCGGCATATTTGGGAAAATATCGAATTTACAGTATAGTGTGATCTGGCAACTTAAAATGGTTAAATATGGTTTGTATTGAAATTATCGTGGCGATTTCGTTATTAAAACGACGTTAGAACGTTTAATTTATAATTTAATTTTAAAACGAGCTGCAGCGGCGCGGTAGTTCGTAAATTGGCGTTTTGAACTTTAAACAACTGTACATAGCCCAAAATGAGTCGGATTTTCTTGAAATAAGAAATTCTAGAATCTGTTTGACGATATTTTTCTAATGAAAGAGAAAAATCGAGTTTTCGTGTTGTAGATTTTGTTTTATGTCCAAATCAAATTTTGAAATAGTCGTTGTGGAACTCCCTTATTAATTTTATCATTATTTATATTAAATAAAGGGGTTTTTAAATATTTATAATATCGATTTGGCTTCAAACTCAACCCGGGATATTTTATTATGGTAATATGCGATATTCTGGTCGTGTATGGCCAATTTCAATATTTTAATATTATTATATTGAGGTATTTTAAAATTGGGTTATTTTATTTGAAATGGGCAGTTATAAAAGGGACTTTATTCAAATGACCTTCGTTTTCGATGAAATAAATTTTATTGGGACCGCAACAGTAAATTTTTGCTAGATTTCAAGTGCCGCGTCAATCGGGGTTAATTTCTGAGTGTGGAAAAATAAAATACAAATAAAAACGACCATTTGAACGTGAACGAGGGCCATTTGAGCATACGGACTCGGAATTCGACGAAACAAGTTTAATTAGGACCATATCATCAAATTATACTATGTCGTCCATTCGCATCTCGAACGGGGTTCGTATGTGAGCGCAGGAGCGAATAAAAAACGTTCGAAAACGCGATAGACACGAAATAAAATATCGCTAGTCAACGTCGCTCGTTACATCAAGTTAAAATAATATTTTTCCGCTTATATAAACCCCTAAACACCTCAGCCTAAATCAGAACATTCGCCGTTTCTCATAAATTTTGCAAAAAGGCCCTCCATTCTAAAACAATTTATTTCTCTAAACCTGTCAAGAATTTGCTATGGTGATGTGAACGAAAGTTGTAGATCGGCTCGATTCCGAGCTACTGTAAAAAGTTGGGGGTGAACGGACGATGGTGGTGGCCGGAAATTGGCAGAACTGAGATAAACCACTTTCGTTTTTGGCTAAAATTTGGGGAAATGGGTTGATTTGAGTAAACGGGACCTTGGGGGTTTTGTAGAGGAGAGTCAGGCGAAGGTTTCGGTGGTGGTCTCGAGGCTTCTGGTGGTTGGAGTTGGAAGAAATCGAGAGATGATCGGAAATGTTAAAAACTGATGGGGTTTTGTGAGTCACGTTCGGTTTTGGGGATTTTCCGGTGCCATCGGCCATCGTGGGTGTCAGGGCTGAAGGTCCGTCGAAGGGGGAAAGCCAAGCGGAGAGGATGGAGGTGGTCCGGTGGGTTACGGTGGTGCATGACGGCGTAAAACAATGGATGAACGGAAATGGGTTCGAAGGGATTTCATGGTAGTTGAGGGAGCTTCCAGCGTTGGGATCACTGGTGGTTGGAGCTCTTGAAACGGCGGAGCTGATGGTGTCTTCAGGTCGGGCGTTGGACGCCCGAAGGCGCGACTATGGTGAAGTAGGGTGGTGGAGTTTTCATTGATGGTTGAGGTAGGAACGATCGGGTTTGAGAACGATGAAAGGTGAAAAACGCATTTTTCCTTAATCAGCTGATGACGTGGCTAACCAGTTTTAAAAGGTAAGCATTAGGTAATTAATTATTTAATTAATATAATTTAGTTAGTTTATAATCATATAAATATATCAAACTTTAAATAGGCGTATCTCACTCATACGTTAACGGATTTCAGCGAAACTGGATCCGTTGGGATCGCAGGGACGAGGCCTAGGCGATGGCGCTGACTAGGCACTGATCATACACAGTTGAAAATTCAGCTAATTTTGAACGCTCGACTCAAATTAAAAGGAACAAACGCGTCAACCGTATTGATCTGGTGAGTTAATTCTCACACCTTCTGGAATTCTGTGATGTGGTAAATTCATATTAAAATATAATTTACCATTTAAAAATATAAAATGGTTTATTGGTTGCCATTGGTTGTGATTGTTTGATTGATTGCTGTCATTTATATTTCATCATTTTAAACTAGTAGATCATATGAAATTTATTTTATACCTTATTATGAAATGTATAACGAGTTGTGATACAGGGAAGAACAGGTTGGAGGGATCCGACCGGATTCCTCAAATATTATATCGTTATTTGTTTGTTTTATATTGTTGATATTTGAACTGATTTAACCCCATATGGTAGAAAAAACCTGTTTGAGCGTGATGGTTGAATAAATATTCACCTGTGTTGTGTTTAAAATCAACCGATAGTGTTGATTTGGTAACTAGCAGTGAATGGCCTAAATTGTGTTGTTTCAGACGTCGGTTTACCGTTCGGTGAATTGACGCAGTTTTAAAGTTATAAATTATTTTATAACTGAATTGAAGTTTTACAGTAATTTTATATAATTAATTAAATTAGAAATTTATAAATAAATATTTTAATCGGGTTTATAAACGAAATAGTTTAAACGATCTTATGTGATAAGACCGTATGTTTGTACATGTGCTAAAAGCTAGAAAACCAGAAAACTTACCTATGGGCTGGTAAAAAAGAAATAATTGTTTTTGAACCAATTAAATGGCATTTTTAAATTAATTAAGTTATTTAATTGATTTAAAAATGGGAAATGACAAATGAAAATCAGTTAACTGCTAACTGAGGTGTACGGTCGATGAAATCAACCGTTTTGAGTAAAATTTACGAATGGAAGAAAAATGATTCAAATATTCTGAATATTCGAATAGTGTAAAATATTAGTTAATCCTCGATTAACAATTAATTAAGGAAATTTCTGAATTGTTAATGTTAATGAAGTTAATTATTATTTAATAAGATTTTATAAATGATAATGATCCTATTAATAACGAAGTTAACTATTTTTAATATATTTAAGGTTAAAGTTAATTATTATTTTAATTAATAATAATTAAAGAAGTGACCTTTAATTGGAGTTCCATTGGAAGTAATTAAAGCATCGATAAGTGCGATCAAAGGCAAATAGGGTGTTATAAAGAGATTTATAAACAAGGTTTTCAAACGAGATTGGTAAATGATATGTGTAGGTGAATGTGGAGATTAAGATAAGATTACTAAATTAAGTAAAGGGAATTCAATTGAAGAGAAATAATAAAGGGAGATGATAAGTAGATTAATAATAAACTAAAATATAGCGATGGCTTTAGAATAAAATCTCAGAAGTAGTGAAAAGAAGGTAAATGGATTATTACAAGGAAGAAATCCAAGTGAGATTTTGGGAAGGTTTTTAAACCAAAATGATAAGCTAGAAGTTGTGTTTTGAATGAGGACTTACTTGATCAAACGAATTAAGTAAGGAGGTTATATCGAAAGGAGATTTCAAATAAAAGAAACGGTTTATAAAACCGGGTTTAAAATCAAGGTGGTAAACAAGATTTTTATGAGGATTTAAGTTACAAACTGATATTTATTCTGAGATAAGAATGTTGTCAACCGAGGTCTGAGAGGTAAATAAAATACCCCAACTTGAACGGCTTCATTTTTATCGAAGAATGGCATTAGTTTGGAACGAGTGAAAGGTGTCGTGACTAGTGTGATATCCCATACGAGGAGTATTGAACTTAAGTGCGAGGTATTGAAATATAAATTAGTTTTAATGAAAATAAGGATTTGGTTTTAAACTATATAAGTCGACATTTGATTTGTCATATCGGAATTGGTAATTTGGTTTATACCATTTAGTATTACATCTATATAAGTATATATCGTGATTTTAAGAAAGGGGAAAAAGGGTTTTGATAAAAATAATGATATACCCAATATGGAAGAGAATTGAAAGTTAGGCATTTTATAATTTGAAATGTATAATATAGTTTGGTTAAAATAAAATTAGAATAAAGATCAGGTTTTAAATATATTGGGAAAGTTAGAAGTTTATTATCCATTTTGGTAAATAAGTTTTAAAAGGCCAAGTCAAGTCAAGTACCAAATCAGAAATATCATTTTATGAACACCTTTGTTATTTGATGGTTACATCACCGACTATCAAACCTGACCAATACGATTGTTGGTACGGAAAGACCGGGATCGAATTTATATTTGAAAACCATTCCGACCAACAAATACGTGAAGGCGTTGATTGAAGACGGAGCAAGTGAAGGCCGTGGATCTTCATAAGCGGAAGGATTACTTGACGAATAATCTCTGTGTTGTAACGCAGAGATATTCTGACGTGATTCAGCCATGGTTGAGATTTTGCGGTTTGCAAGGACTATTTGCTACTGATCCATGGGGTGTTTCCTATATGAGATGCAGTAGGAGGGTTCCTTCGGTTCATCCTGTTCCTGGATGACTTGTATGGACGAATGTCTGACAGAGTATTTCCAAAGGAATTACATGCGTTGATTTCTCCAAACGTACCATAGTTGATGGCGGGGAAATGGTTATTCTCTAGCCAAATAAACTAGAGTATTTTTGTGGATGTCAATGAGTGTGATCTGGCAGATCTGACGATGTGGCATTTAAATTGAATGATGACCAGATGTTTTAAAGTTAAGTTTTGGCCTCAAGCCTCATCAACCGGGAAATGAAAAAATCGGGCAGGCAACATGGCTATGTGGGTCGCTCCCATTAGGGTGTATGATCACCTATCTAGATAAATTCCATTTGCTTCTTTAATCTATATTCGATGTTGTCCCTTTTCGGGAGGCGGTTGCTGATCCCAACCGTCGGTGATATACATTCGATACACTCAAGCGAAATGAGTGGTCGGTCATATATGGGCCGGGTTGCAAGACGTTCTTGTTGAACCCAGTGTATTCGCCTCTAGAGATACACTATCGGCAGGTGGTCTCATACCTTGTCAAAGTGGGAATCCAATATCCAATAAGCGCCCGCGGTTTTGATTTGTATACTATATATGTGGAGCGTGAGATGCAAGCGTTCTGCTAGATTGTAATTATTTGTATTTAGACATTATGATAATATCAGAACAAGCTATGATTTCAAAAACGGTTTGGGTTATAGTAAGGTAAAAACCGTCCGTGTTTATGTGTGGACTGGTCTTACTATTATCCTTTGATTTCCGAAAGGATTTTCCAAAGTTAAACAAGTTATGTGTGCTGTGAATTTATCACTGATAGTATTCCAGACTGACCCGGTGTATTTTGCTTTGCTTCAAATGTGCTCGGGTCAGACCGAGTGTATTTCCAGGTTAGGTTTCGCTTGGAGTTCTAAGAATTGGAAGTAGGAGGCTTCACCACTAGTTATATAAAGTTATTTTCCGCTGTGTCTGATATCCGTTGTACTCTGATGGTTGGTATGTATATACAGCTCTTTTGTATAAAGAGATTTGATATTATATTTTATCTGTTCCGCTATGAGATTCTGATGTGGTGTTCTTCTTCTTTCTTCTATTCTAATATTCTTTCTTTCTATTCTCACCCTCTAATTTCTTTCTATTGACAATCTGGGGTTCGAAACTTGGGTTTTTGGCAAGTAATACGGGTTTATGTATTGTTGTCAAAAATTCGACGTCGAGTTTTTCCCCGGGTCGTTATAGTGGTATCAGAGCAATTGGTTTAGTGATAACCTTGGCTCTGTGGCGTGACCCGATAGAGATGGGGTTAGTAATGCCCTAGATTGAGTTTGTGTATATATACGAGAGCGCGTATTTGTACTTTGATATAAAATTATTTTTGAAATTATTTTTGCCTAATTTATTTTATAATAAAATAAAAGTAAAGGTTATTATAATATGGGCAATCGATTGATTTGTTAGTGCTGATTTGTATGATATGTTGGATGGTGTGCTCGATTTCATGAAGATAAACCTGAACATGAATCGATTTGTTTAAGACCAAAATGAAATAAATAAGTTGGATAGTAAATCCAAATTAAATAAATCCGAATGGATAATAATAATTAATGAAGTGATTATAATTATTAAAATCTCGTATGGATTGAATTGTTTGTGATATGGATAATATGTATGATATGGATGTTTTGAACATAACTGGCATTGTTTGATGACTAATGAATTCATTTGAGTTGAGAAATAGGTGCTGAAGTGCTAATTCAGCTTTAAAATCCGCTCAAGAGAGAAAATTCTGGAGTTCTCTGAATCCAGTTTGAATAAGAGCTGCATTATAATTAAGCAAGCTCAAGTATATATTATTGCATATCGCAGATAACGCTCGCAAAAAAGGTACGCCTACGTAAATATGAAATTTTGGTTTTGTTTGGATTTTGGGTTTGGTTTTTGAATTTTTCCAACCATGAGAGTCGACGTATATTTATTTCTTGAACCTGCGATATTGCAGATGTCCTCCGTACAGGGGAGACTCTGCCAAAAAATTTCCAAAATTTAAGGTGTTAGAAAATTTTTGAAGATTTTTGGGAAATTCTTTTATTTGAAATAATTTGGTTTTAAAACCAATTAGATTAGTTTTTAAAATAAAATCGAGTTTTAAATTTTATTATTTTTGTAAAGATAATGGGTTGTAGCGTTCTTTTTACCTTAACAATTTCGAGGACGAAATTATTTTAAGGGGGAAGGAATGTAATGTCCCGTATTTTCTGGCCATTTTATTGAAATATTTTATTTATTTAAAATATTGATTTGTGTTTATATAATGGGATTTAACCATTTTAATTTGAATATTTATTTATTTTGAATATTAAAATAATAATATTTTATTTTCGGCATATTTGGGAAAATATCGAATTTACAGTATAGTGTGATTATGCAACTTAAAATGGTTAAATATGGTTTGTATTGAAATTATCGTGGCGATTTCGTTATTAAAACGACGTTAGAATGTTTAATTTATTATTTAATTTTAATACGAGCTGCAGCGGCGCAGTAGTTCGTAAATTGGTGTTTTGAACTTTAAACGGCGGTACAGAGCTCAAAATGAGTTGGATTTTCTCGAAACAAGAAACGCTAGAATCTGTTTGACGATATTTTTCTAATGAAAGATAAAAATCGAGTTTTCGTGTTGTAGATTTTGTTTTATGTCCAAATCAAATTTTGAAATAGTCGCTGTGGAATTCCCTTATTAATTTTATCGTTATTTATATTAAATAAAGTGGTTTTTATAATATCGACTTGGCTTCAAACTCAACCCGGGATATTTTATTATGGTAATATACGATATTCTGGACGTGTATGGCCAATGTCAATATTTTAATATTATTATATTGAGGTATTTTAAAATTGGGTTATTTTATTTGAAATGGGCAGTTATAAAAGGGACTTTATTCAAACAACCTTCGTTTTCGACGAAACAAATTTTATTGGGACCGCAACAGTAAATTTTTGCTAGATTTCAAGTCGCGCGTCAATCGGGGTTAATTTGTGAGTGTGGAAAAATAAAATACAAATAAAAACGACCATTTGAACGTGAACGAGGGCCATTTGAGCATACAGACTCGGAATTCGATGCAACAAGTTTCATTAGGACCGTATCATCAAATTATACTATGTCGTCCATTCGCATCTCGAACGGGGTTCGTATGTGAGCGCATGAGTGAATAAACAACGTTCGAAAACGCGATAGACACGAAAGAAAATATCGCTAGTCAACGTCGCTCGTTACATCAAGTTAAAATAATATTTTTCCGCTTATATAGACCCCTAAACACCTCAGCCTAAATCAGAACATTCACCATTTCTCATAAATTTTGCAAAAGGCTCTCCATTCTAAAACAATTTATTTCTCTCAACCTGTCAAGAATTTGCTATGGTGATGTGA
Source organism: Allium sativum (assembly GCA_030737875.1). Lineage (NCBI taxonomy): Eukaryota > Viridiplantae > Streptophyta > Magnoliopsida > Asparagales > Amaryllidaceae > Allium > Allium sativum. The sequence goes on along the minus strand of CM060921.1, from coordinate 20,542,970 downwards.
AGGAAAGTTGTAGATCGGCTCGATGCCGAGCTATTGTAAAAAGTTGGGGTGAACGGACGACGGTGGTGGCCGGAAATTGGCAAAAACTGAGATAAACCACTTTCGTTTTTGGCTAAAATTTGGGGAATTGGGTTGATTTGAGGAGACAGGACCTTGGGGGTTTTGTAGAGGAGAGTCAGGCGAAGGTTTCGGTGGTGGTCTCGAGGCTTCTGGTGGTCGAAGTTGGAAGAAATCGAGAGATGATCGAAAATGTTAAAAACTGATGGGGTTTGGCGAGTGACGTTCGGTTTTGGGGATTTTCCGGTGCCATCGGCCATCGTGGGTGTTGGGGTTGAAGGCCCGTCGAAGGGGGAAAGCCAAGTGGAGAGGATGGAGGTGGTCCGGTGGGTTTCGGTGGTGCGTGGCGGCGTAAAACAGTGGATGAACGGAAATGGGTTCGAGGGGATTTCATGGCGGTTGAGGGAGCTTCCGGCGTTGGGATCACTGGTGGTTGGAGCTCTTGAAGCGGCGGAGCTGATGGTGTCTTCAGGTCGGGCACTGGACGACCGGAGGTGCGATGGTGGGTGAAGTAGGATGGCGGAGTTTTGTTTGAAGGTTGAGGCAGGAACGATCGGGTTTGAGAATGATGAAAGGGGAAAAATGCGTTTTTCCCTTAATCAGCTGATGACGTGGCTAACCAGTTTTAAAAAGATAAGCATTAGGTAATTAATTATTTAATTAATATAATTTAGTTAGTTTATAATCATATAAATATATCAAACTTTAAATAGGCGTATCTCACTCATACGTTAACGGATTTCAGCGAAACTGGATCCGTTGGGATCGCAGGGACGGGGCCTAGGCAATGGCGCTAACAAGGCACTGATCTGACACAGTTGAAAATTCAGCTAATTTTGAATGTTCGACTCAAATTAAAAACAACAAACACGTCAACCGTATTTATCTGGTGAGTTAATTCTCACACCTTCTGGAATTTTGTGATGTGGTAAATTAATATTAAAATATAATTTACCATTTAAAAATATAAATTGGTTGATTGGTTGCCATTGGTTGTGATTGTTTGATTGATTGCTGTCATTTATATTTCATCGTTTTAAACTAGTAGATCATATGAAATTTATTTCATATCTTATTATGAAATGTATAACGAGATGTGATGCAGGGAAGAACAGGTTGGAGGGATCCGACCGGATTCCTCAAATATTATATATGTTATTTGTTTGTTTTATATTGTTGATATTTGAACTTATTTAACCCTTATGGTAGAAAAAACCTGTTTGAGCGTGATGGTTGAATAAATATTCACCTGTGTTGTGTTTAAAATCAACCGACAGTGTTGATTTGGTAATTGGCAGTGAATGGCCTAAATTGTGTTGTTTCAGACGTCGGTTTACCGTTCGGTGAATTGACGCAGTTTTAAAGTTATAAATTATTTTATAACTGAATTGAAGTTTTACAGTAATTTTATATAATTAATTAAATTAGAAATTTATAAATAAATATTTTAATCGGGTTTATAAAAGAAATAGTTTGAACGATCTTATGTGATAAGACCGTATGTTTGTACATGTGCTGAAAGCTAGAAAACCAGAAAACTTACTTATGGGCTGGTAAAAAAGAAATAATTGTTTTTGAACCAATTAAATGGCATTTTTAAATTAATTAAGTTATTTAATTGATTTAAAAAGGGGAAATGACAAATGAAAATCAGTTAACTGCTAATTGAGGTGTACGGTCGATGAAATCAACCGTTTTGAGTAAAATTTACGAATGGAAGAAAATTGATTCAAATATTCTGAATATTCGAATAGTGTAAAATATTAGTTAATCCTCAATTAACTATTAATTAAGGAAATTTATGAATTGTTAATGTTAATGAAGTTAATTATTATTTAATAAGATTTTATAAATGATAATGATCCTATTAATAACGAAGTTAACTATTTTTAATATATTTAAGGTTAAAGTTAATTATTATTTTAATTAATAATAATTAAAGAAGTGACCTTTAATTGGAGTGCCATTGGAAGTAATTAAAGTGTCGATAAGTGCGATCAAAGGCAAATAGGGTGTTATAAAGAGATTTATAAACCCGGTTTCAAACGTGATTGGTAAATGATATGTGTAGGTGAATGTGGAGATTTAGATAAGATTACTAAATTAAGTAAAGGGAATTCAATTGAAGAGAAATAATAAAGGGAGATGATAAGTAGATTAATAATAAACTAAAATATAGCGATGGCTTTAGAATAAAATCTCAGAAGTAGTGAAAAGATGGTAAATGGATTATTACAAGGAAGAAATCCAAGCGAGATTTTGAGAAGGTTTTTAAACCAAAATGATAAGCTAAAAGTTGTGTTTTGAATGAGGACTTACTTGATCAAACGAATTAAGTAAGGAGGTTATATCGAAAGGATATTTCAAATAAAAGAAACAGTTTATAAAACCGGGTTTGAAATCAAGGTGGTAAACAAGATTTTTATGAGGGTTTAAGTTACAAACTGGTATTTATTCTGAGATAAGAACGTTGTCAATCTGGGTCTGAGAGGTGAATAAAATACCCCAACTTGAACGGCTTCATTTTTATCGAAGAATGGCATTAGTTTGGAACGAGTGAAAGGTGTCGTGACTAGTGTGATATCCCATACGAGGAGTATTGAACTTAAGTGCGAGGTATTGAAATATAAATTAGTTTTAATGTAAATAAGGATTTGGTTTTAAACTATATAAGTCGACATTTGATTTGTCATATCGGAATAGGTAATTTGGTTTATAGCATTTAGTATTACATCTATATAAGTATATATCGTGATTTTAAGAAAGGGGAAAAAGGGTTTTGATAAAAATAATGATATACCCAATATGGAAGAGAATTGAAAGTTATGCATTTTATAATTTGAAATGTATAATATAGTTTGGTTAAAATAAAATTAGAATAAAGATCAGGTTTTAAATATATTGGGAAAGTTAGAAGTTTATTAACCATTTTGGTAAATAAGTTTTAACAAGGCCAAGTCATGTCAAGTACCGAATCAGAAAGATCATTTTATGAACACCTTTGTTATTTAATGGTTAAATCACTGACTATCAAACCTGACCAATACGATTGTTGGTATGGAAATACCGGGATCGAATTTAAATTCGAAAACCATTCTGACCAGCAAATACATGAAGGCGTTGATTGAAGACGGAGCAAGTGAAGGCCGTGGATCTTCATAAGCGGAAGGATTACTTGACGAATAATCTCTGTGTTGCAATGCAGAGATATTCTGACATGATTCGGTCGTGGTTGAGATTTTGCAGTTTTCAAGGACTACTCGCTACTGATCCATGGGGTGATTCCTATATGAGATGCAGTAGGAGGGTGCCTTCGGTTCATCCTGTTCCTGGATGACTTGTATGGATGAATGTCTGACAGAGTATTTCCAAAGGAATTACATGCGTTGATTTCTCCAAATGTACCATAGTTGATGGCGGAGAAATGGTTATTCTCTAGCCAAATAAACTAGAGTATTTTGTGGACATCAATCGGTGTGATCTGGCGGATCTGACGATGTGGCATTCAAAGTGAATGATGACCAGATGTTTTAAAGTTAAGTTCTGGCCTCAAGCCTCATCAACCGGGAAATGACAAAAATCGGGCAGGCAGCATGGCTATGTGGGTCGCTCCCATTAGGGTGTATGATCACCTATCTAGAGAAATTCCATTTGCTTCTTTAATCTATATTCGATGTTGTCCCTTTTCGGGAGGCGGTTGCTGATCCCAACCGTCGGTGATATACATTCGATACACTCAAGCAAAATGAGTGGTCGGTCATGTGTGGGCCGGGTTGCAAGACGTTCTTGTTGAACCCAGTGTATTCGCCTCTAGAGATACACTATCGGCAGGTGGTACCATACCTTGTCAAAGTGGGAATCCAATATCCAGTAAGCGCCCGCGGTTTTGATTTGTATACTGTATATGTTGAGCGTGAGATGCAAGCGTTCCGTTAGATTGTAATTATTTGTATTTAGACATTATGATAATATCAGAACAAGCTATGATTTCAAAAACGGTTTGGGTTATAGTAAGGTAAAAACTATCTGTGTTTATGTGTGGACTGGTCTTACTATTATCCTTTGATTTCAGAAAGGATTTTCCAAAGTTAAACAAGTTGTGTGTGCTGTGAATTTATCACTGATAGTATTCTAGACTGACCCGGTGTATTTTGCATTGCTTCAAATGTGCTCGAGTCAGACCGAATGTATTTCCAGGTTAGGTTTCGCTTGGAGTTCCACGAGTTGGAAGCAGGAGGCTTCACCACTAGTTATATAAAGTTATTTTCCGCTGTGTCTGATATTTGTTGTACTCTGATGGTTGGTATGTATATACAGCTCTTTTGTATAAAGAGACTTGATATTATATTTTATCTGTTCCGCTGTGAGATTCTGATGTGGTGTTCTTCTTCTTTCTTCTATTCTAATATTTTTTCTTTCTATTCTCACTCTCTAATTTCTTTCTATTGACAATCTGGGGTTCGAAACTTGGGTTTTTGGCAAGTTATACGGGTTTATGTATTGTTGTCGAAAATTCGAGCGTCGAGTTTTTCCCCGGGTCGTTACAAGGTCAGTCATGTGACTGGTGTGAGAACTAAAACAGATATTAGCTTTATTTTAAAGTCAGGTAAATCATGGGACCACGCCGTATAACATGGATCAGGTTTATCCCCCATGAATTCCAGTGCTTAAAAATAGCAGCGCAATGTTAAAGAGAAAAATGAAGCTATTTTAAGACTCAGGTCCCGAACGTAGTCGAGGATAGAGTTTTCCTTATAATAGCCAAATATGCTTGATACGCGAAATTTCAACTTTTATTATTACTATAAGTGAAGAAATTAACTTCGAATATAAATGTATCAATCATAGGCGGCGTAGGTACCATTATATTACGTCGCCATATATATATATATATATATATATATATATATATATATATATATATACAACTAAAACTGAATATCACGTATTGGAAATTGGGTTTCTATTATAAACCGAGACAAGGGATTATCCTCACCGATTTCGAGACACACTAGCAAGTGCCTCAGGATCCCCCGCAGTGAACCCCTTGGATCTTCATTGTCAGTCATCCGTTGATGATTAGTTATACCATAAATATATGTTAGCCGGTTCTATCGAACCTCTAAAATGGTCGGTATGTCGACCATATCCATCAGCCCCGTAGTAAGCGATATAATATCCATCATCCCCGCAGTGACCGATATATCTGAGGTACCACGTCTCCCATCAAGTAATAATAGTATGCAACATCCACATGAGTAAACAGTCTAGGCTCCATACCATGACGTTACTCGTAGGTAGAACTAACATATGTCCATTTCCATGCAGTCACTATCCCATTTTTGGTTCACACCTAGGTGTGAGCTCGCGAATTAACGCTACACAAAGCTATGCTATTTAAAGCCGTGCTTTGATCATCAACTACAAGGCTCTGCTTTTCAACAAAAGCCTTGATCCTTTGCATCTCAGCATGCCACACTGACAATTCACGCAATGCGATTGATATCTATTGATATATAACCTCTAAGTTCGTACGTCTTAGAGAAGGGTGTTAAGCAAGGGAATAAATTGTCCGCCACCAAATAGATATATAATTAACAGAAATCAATCAACACAGAATAAAATCCAATGTCAGACACACATCCATTTACAAGTTCGTTATAGGTCTGAACGAAACCGAGGGCACCTTATTCCTCGTCCCATATGTCCAATACAGGAGAGAGGTCCTCACATATCCGGTCGATCTCCAAGTACGTCTGGACGATCACCACTTATTACCTTGTCTTGGGTGTACGGCCTAATCAAGACATCAGTAATCATCCAAACGATGTGAAGACCTCTAGTCTTCGACCACCGTCTTCATCATCGACTTATCGTCGAATCAGTTATTCAGAATGGGTATAAACCTGGCCTTTCCTAATAACTCGCGTATATTATAAAAAGTGCTACACAAACACAACATATGCCTCATTCCAATTCAGAATATTCTTTTATTCAAATATTCACATCATTAGGGAAAGGTTCCCATCAATTTTATCAAAGATAAATTCTTTAAATTTATTCTTTAATCTTCCTTTGGATATCAATTCAAAACAAATTAAGGTTTATCCAACTAGTCAGGATTAACGAGCCATATCAATGTAATCATTTGTTTAATTTCCCAATCCCAGCCTATTCATCCCATGGAGCAAAATTGGTAATGCTCCATATCTAACACCACGGTGTTATCGGTAAATTTAATTACCATTACACATTCAAATCTAATTAAAGATTTAACTATCGCTTGGAGTAAAACTGGTGCTACTCCATTCTCAATCATTTCCCGAATTTGATAATTTAAATTATCACATTCCCTTTCCAATCTAATTAAAGATTTATTAAAACTCCACTTAGTTTTAATCTTCCCAAAAATCAATATTAATGATTATTTAACTTTGGAAAAACAAACATGCCGCATCGACAATCTACACCGTACTATTAATTTCTGCCGATATATAACCTCTAAGCTCGTACGTCTTAGAGAAGGGTGTTAAGCAAGAGAATAAATTCTCCGCCACCAAACAGATATATATTTAGCAGAGATCAACCATACATATCGAAATACAATGTTAGACATGTAATCATGTCTTTAACTGGGTTAAAGAACTAATGTCATTTAAAACACAGTTCACGATAAACCCAAAGTCACATTCCATTAATTATGGAATCTTCATGGAAAACAGATCGATATATATATATATAATCGATATCAATTTCCGTATTCGACTACAATATAAATGGAATAACGACCAAGCCTTTTAAATTCCATATATATTACCAATCTTCCTCCACATAAATTCACTTCGATTATTATCAAATCGAATTCCATTCCATTCCAATTTGTTGTATTAAATTGGAAAACTTTACTTTGGAAAATTTCCTTTAAATCTAAATAAAAAGATTTATAATTCCAAATAACATTTCATTGTAAATCGGGTTAAAGAACGAATGCCATTAAAAACACGATTCACAATAAAACCAATTCACATTCCATTTTATTCCAATTATTAAATATAATTGGAAACTCTAATAATCTTAATTAGAAGATTTATTCTTTTCACACGGGGTTCAAGAACAGTGTTACTGAAAACACCATTCACGACAAACCCAAAATCCAATTCTTTTATTCAATTCCAATTAAATTAATTAATTGGAAATCTTCACTAAATCTTAACTAAAAGATTTATTCTTTTCTCAACTGGGTTTAAGAATAGTGTTAGTAAAGACACCATTCACGACAAACCCAAAATCCCATTTGATATTAAATACAAGGCTCTGAATAGAAATTATATTGGCTTATATTCAATATCAAATTCTGAAACCGACAAACATCATATTGGAAATAACGATGTATATATATATCTTCCAAATTTCCATAACGATATCCGTATAATCATGGAATCTAATCTCGAAATATTCCGAAGATTATTTCCTTTCCAAATCCATTCCAATTCGTTCGTTGGAAATTTCTGGTTATATGAAAATCATTCACAAATCTAATTTATTTTAATTAAAAATTATTGGATTTTAAATCTAGTTAACAACTAGTTCATTTCGATAAAAATATTTTTTTATCTTTACAAATGTGGAATTTTTCATCCTAATTCTTTGCAAATCATTTATTATGATTTTACACAAGACATTAATATTTTTAATAATTTTATCAAGGCCCTTTCAGTCGATTTCCATAAACGGTCATCGAACAGCACTTACAGTTACCTTTTCCAAATTTGATTTGGACATAATTCAAAATCCACCCGTTATATTTAAAATCTCTTATATTCGTTGGAAATCTCTTTTCGATAAGAAACCAACGGTTCCGGTTTTAGGAGAATCCGACGGTCAGATCTCCCGCAATGTCAATTCGAAGTCAATGGTCGAAATTCGCGAACGGTCGCGGCGCGACGCATTCTATTCAGGCCATTAAATATATATAATATATATTTCATCGATTTGCATTCAAAACGTATTTTATACATCGTTTTAAATTCGTTTTAAAAACGATTTCAACTTCATTTTCAATTTTAAAACAAAATTGAATATTCATTATCATTATATATAAATGATAATATTTTCAAAACATTAGATTTTGGAATCACTTCTCTTTCGATATTCATTATAAAAATAAATAATATTGATATAAATATCGTTCGCGTTAAAATGGCGCAATTCTAAACAACACGGCTTCATATATTTCAATATTTTCGTGTCCATCTAAAATCGGACATCAAATTCATATTTTAATCCTTTATTGAATATTATTTTAAAATATTCTTTATTTTAAAATATTCTTTATTTCTGAATTGGAATTAGACACAGTCAATTACCATATAATGTTATTTGTATGGATTTCATACATCATATGTATACAACAACACTGATAAACAATCAACCATCATCCAGAGTGCACTGCACAACTGCATAAGCATTAAATATAAATAATTAATGCTTACAACAGTCTGTCAACCAATCGATTGACATACAAATAAACAATTGAGATTAGTGTATGTCAAATTTCATCCCAATACCCGTGTGGGGTTTCGATCAACACATAGATTTTATTTGTGTCGTTGGGCAATGTATAAAATATATCGTCCTAATCAATATCAGTCAAATGAGTGTACATAAACAAATCGTCTGATTTGTAATTGAATAATTATTTTCATTCATATACACGTTAAAAATTATATTTTTAGGGATAAAATATTTATTTCAACACATGAATATTTTATATATTTCATTTGTTCAATAAAAATGATATTTTTATTATTCTAACATTTTATTCAACACATGAATGTTTTATATATTTCATTTGTTCAATAAAAATGATATTTTTATTATTTAAGTAATTTATTCAATACATGATTATTTTATATATTTCATTTGTTCAATAAAAATGATATTTTTATTGTTTAAATATTTTATTCAACACATGAATGTTTTATATATTTCATTTATACAATAAAATGATATTTTTATTGTTTAAATATTTTATATATTTCGTACAATCCATAAATACAATATAGTCAATTCACCGCAATACAGTCAATTCAAACAAACATCCATGGTTTGTACAATAAATGGTGTCGGATGCTGCTAAGCACTGCCTGCATCCTAGTATATATTTGACTGTAAAATAAATAGAGTGGGAAGGTGTTCTCACCTTTTGTTTCCACTCCGTCATTCTTTAATTGGCGGATTTTGGATTTGGATTTGTTTCAGCACGTCGTGTCTTCTCCGTGATTTCAACGCAATCTGTTTCACGTAGTTTACATTAAAAATCACGTTTTTAATAATGCTTCATATATTTAAAAATCATATTTTTAATTAAAGCTATTTCATTTCAAAAATTACATTTTGAACAAATGCTATAATATATAAAAATTATAATTTTTACACTATGGAATTTATATAAAAATCGCATTTTTAATCTTCTTTATTTTATATATAAAAAAAAATCATATTTTTACTTCAATGTTATTTATATAAAAATTACATTCAGAACCTGATTCTATTTGTATTTTTTTAAAACATGCAATTTCTATTTTAAAAAACAATGTATATTTATATTTTTAAAACAAGGTTATTTTTATTTTCAAAACAATCTATATTTTTATTTTCAAAACAATCTATATTTTTATTTCTAAAACAATCTATATTTTTATTTTTAAAACAATCTTATTTTTATACAATTTATTACATAATAAATAAAATAGGAAAAAGCTTACTATGTGCTTCTTCTTCTAACGGCTGAAAAAAACGCACCACCTTCTTCACCTAGGGCTCCTCTTTCCCGCCACCACCATCACCGTTGACCAGATCGGAGGGCACAACAAGAGGCGCCTCGGCCTGCTCCACCTCCATTGTGCATGTGGTGAACCTCGGCAGCCTCTTGGGCTCGCAAATCGAGGGTGATGGCGCAACCTTCTCGAGCCAAATACGACCACCACAAGACGAATCTTCCAATCACCACCGTCAGTTTTAGAGACCTCATCTCCCTCTTCATTTTCATCTCAAGAACCATCCAATTTTGTTGAGCGGATTTCAAATTAGAAGTGGAGAAAGAGGGGAACGCGAGGATCATCGGTTCCTGAAGAGAGGCGGCAGATTTTTTTTAAAACTTAGGGTTTTGAACGAATAAACATGATTAGCTCTTATATATAATTTATTATATTTTTAATAATATTTATTTCTAAAAAGTAGGTTTTTATATTGGATCTCCAAATCAAACCCAACAACTGTCTCCTCCAGCTAAATACCCCCATCCCGGACACAATTGGATATGTTCGTAACCCAATTCGAACGTTTCGATCAGTTTTCGTTTAAATTAAAATATAAATCAATATATATTAAATTCAAACGTACATTTTAATTTATCGAGGCCACATACTAATTCCAAAAATTACAGAAAAATAAATCTAGCTATGTTTTGACGATACGGTCCAAACAAAACTAATTTTGTCAAATTTGGAGGCCATTTGAAAAATGGCCAATTTCTGGTCGATCCAATTCAAATTTAGATTACCAAACACATTTAAATTTGGCTATGCTCACATATTAATTCCAAAAATTATGAAAATTGGAATCTAGCAATAATTTGACATTCCAGATTCAACAAAAGTGGTTTCGTCGAAAACGGGGGTTGTTTGCAAAATGGTTATTTTTAAAGGCTATATATTATATTAAAATATATATAAATACCATAACGACTATTTTAAATTTTAAACTGGAAATAACTTTCCATATATAAAATGAAATTTATATTTTTCACATCCTTTAGAAAGATATTATTAAACAGATTCAAATATTTATTGTTTCGTCCAATTCTGATATATTTTGAATTCTGTATATTCGTTTGAAATTAGAAATCGAATTTTCAAACTACCACGCCATTTCAGGCTCGTTATATAATTAAATTAAATTTATACATTCTAACTTCGTCGAAAATAAATTTTAGTCGTTATTATTTAAAATGAATCATTTTAAATCTTAAAAATACATCAAAATAGCTAAAATAAAATTTTTAAATTGGTTCTGAAAATCCGGGTTATTACACTTTAGCTCTGATACTATATGTAACGACCCACATTTTTCATACAGTTTAAGTCGACATTTAACTACACATGTCAACCCAAAACACACATAAAAGTAGACAATTAGAAGAAAGAAGTTAGAGGGTGAGAAAATAGAAAGAAAATTTAGAATAGAAATAAAATAGGAATATAGCCAAATTGCTTTTTATATTAAAAATCTAGTGATATTATAATAATGTATACCAATCTACAAATAAAATAGGGATATAGCCGGAAAGTTTGCATCTCACTTTCCAACATAGTTGGTTTACAACTAAAAACATACGGCTCGTATTGGAGATTAAATTTCCAACATGAATAGGTATGGAACCACCCTCTGATAAGTGTTCTTTAGAGATGGAACACTGGAATTCAACGAAAACATCTTGCAACTTGGCCACCAATGACTGACCACTCATTCAACTTGAGTGTACCAAATATATTATCATCACGGTTGTTGGTCGTCTAGCCATATTCATTCTGAAGAATACAAAAAGGGATACTGATTTCTCTAGATTAGGTGATGATATACCCTAATGGGTATGACCCATATAGCCATGTTGCCTGCTCGATTTCAGTCATTTCCCGGTTGACGAGGCTTAAGGTCGAGACATTCGTCCATATACACTGGGTGTTAAGCTAGAAGAAGTTACCTTCTACGCCACCATACTTGGCATATTTGTAAAAATAAATGTACGTGATTCTAGGAAATATTCTGTCAGACATTCGTCCATATAAATTCGTTCTGAGACTGAACGAAATAGAAGATTCCCCGTAATGTCGAGAACACTTCTATGAGTGTAATCCTGGAAATTAACCAGAGACATCAGCGAGCAACCCTTTCGCTCCGAAGATATATGTCTTCAAATCATTTCATAATCATCCTTTCCGTAGTGTCCCGAAATTCCGGTACAATTTGAGCTGACCAAATAACACAAGTCCAACCCAAATTACACTGGAAACCAGAAAACTAATAGAAAGAAATTAGAGGGTGAGAATAGATAAGATAGAAACTTAGAATAGAAGAAGAAGAAGAACACACAACATCAGAGTAACACGAATCTCACAGCGGAATGAATAAAATATAACATAACTTTGAACTAAAAGATTGTACTTGAATATACATATCATTATCAAAGTACAACACTTACAATACAGCGGAAATAAACAATAGCTATATAAACGCTGCTGAAGCCTCCTACTCCAGCTTTCCAAGTATATCTGTAAAATCCCGACTACTTGACTGCCCATACAAAATTGGGCACCCAAGAGTTTAGGGAAAACAAAACAAAATAAACTCTGGATCAGTCATGGGACTGGTGTGAGTATAACAATTTAAAACAGTTTGAGCAATAAAATGATATCTCATAAGACCACGTCATATAGCGGAACAGGTTTTTCCCTTATAAGAATCCAAAACATTTGATTTAACTTTCAAAAATCCTTTTGAAAGAAACGATAAATTTTATATCAAAACTCTTTTGATATTATAATAATGTCTATCAACCACAATATATAATAATCATCTGGCAGAACACTTTCATCTTACGTTCCACATATATAGTATACAATCAAAACCGCAAGCACTTATTGGATAATGGATTACCAACTATGACAAGGTATGGAACCACCTTTCGATAGTGTACCTCTAGAGAGGAATACACTGGGTTCAACAAGAACATCTTGCAACCCGACCACACATGACCGACAACTCATTTCGCTTGAGTGTATCGAATGTATATCACCAACGGTTAGGATTAGCAACCGTTTCCCGAATGGGACAACATCGACAATAGATTATAGAATGAAATGAATATCTCTAGATAGGTGATAATACACCCTAATTGGTAGCCAACCACTTAGCCATACTGCCTGCCCGATTTTTGTCATTTCCCGGTTGTGAGGCTAGAGGCCACACTTATCTCTCACAGATCACACAATTATTCACTTTGAATGTCACATCGTCATACCCGCCAAATCACAAATTGATTTCCCTAAAAATACAACGGGTATACGACTAAGAGAAACAAATTCCTGCACCACCAAACGTACATACGTTTGAAGATATCAACTTACGCGATCCATTAAATATACTCTATCAGACATTCTTCCATACATGTCGTCCTGGGACTGGACAAACCGATGGCACTATTCTGTAAATAGGATAGCCCTTGTATAACTCCGTCTTCAATTATCTTCATCATATTTTGATCACAACGCTAATGCCCATACAGAGTGGTTTTCAGGTCATGAATCTGATCCCGTTCTCTCCGTATTGACAACGGAAATGGTCAAAAATTTCGATAGTCGTTAAGTTAACTATCAAAGAAAAATACGTGTGCAAACAACGATATTATTTCCAGATGGAAATTCTGTCGATCAATCATCAATCATCATTTATCTCCTAAATTAATTTATCATTAATTTATTCATTCTCCATTTCCTGTTTTCATATATTCGTAATCTCTTATTTTCTGAATTTAGAAAATATACATTATTAGTCATTGGAAAACATTTCCATCTCTTTTCACCTATCACTGTCATTTCAGTATTCTTTATCATCAAACATTTCATTTTCTAGGAGTAGAAAATATCTCTGATTATATTTGGAAAATGTTTCCAAAACTCATTCATTGGATTTAAACAGATGTTTAAATAAAACATCGCTATGCCAACTCGAACCATTTAACACTCATTAACTAAATTCACTTAACCTACCTTTACTATCGAACCTTAACCATTCCTTAGTTAAAAACGAAGCCAATCAAGTTGGGGTATAACTACCTCTCAGACATTAACTGAACAACATTTCTAACTTCGAAAATAGACAAAGTTCTCCTTCTAACTCTTTAACAAACTTCCTTACGAAACTCTCGGATTCAATTTACGAATCCACTTCTTTGTTTGAAAACATTGATTACAACTATAGCGTTATAATCCCTACTTCTGAAATATCTAACTTAAAAATATAACTTTTATTTATTACTTTGGATAAATAAACAAACAACAATTTTCTATTAAATAAATAAATCTTGATTAAAAACGGAAAGTGAATAGTACTTTCCTGAATTCTATATAGCTCTCTTTCGAGTAAATCTCTATTCGATTAACTCCTTCGAATAACTAATATTCGATTAACTCCCTTCGAATAACTTATATTCGATTAACTCTCCTCGAATAACTAATATTCGATTATCTCTCTTCGAATAACTCATATTCGATCATCTCTCTTCGAATAACTCATATTCGATAATCTCTCTTTTGAATAAACTATATTCGGTAATCTTCTTTCAAATAAACTATATTCGACTAACACCTTTCTTCGAATAAACAATATTCGATTAACTCCTTTCGAATAACTAATATTCGATTAACTCACTTTGAATAACTAATATTCGATTAACTCACTTTGAATAACTAATATTCGATTAACTCACTTCGAATAAACTAAATTCGATAATTCCTTTCGAATAAACTATATTCGATTTACTCCTTTCGAATAAAAAATATTCGATAACTCCCTTAGAATAACTAATATTCGATTAACTCCTTTCGAATAACTAATATTCGATTTACTCACTTCGAATAAACTAATATTCGATAATTCTCTTTCGAATAACTAATATTCGATTTACTCACTTCGAATAAACTAATATTCGATAATTCTCTTTCGAATAAATTATATTCAATTAAATTCTCTCTGATTTACTCTAATTCGATTAACTCTAACTCGATTAATTCTATTCAAATAACTATATTCGATTAACTCCATTAAGTTTGACTTCGTATTTCAAATTAGTATCCCATTTCCAAATTCTATTTATACTTCTATTTATAGAATTATTCATACGAAATCTCCTTTTTCTAACACTTAAATCTCATTTAAAATTCCCTTTTATAACCCTATTTATTTCATAAATAAATATTTCCTTTTATAACTCTATTTATTTCATAAATAAATATTTCCTTTTATAACTCTGTTTATTTCATAAATAAATATTTCCTTTTTATATAAAATCCATTGATTTTATAAGTAATTCCATTTATAATCTAACTATTTCCATTTCTATTTGTTTTCATAAATATTTCCTTTTTCTATTATATTTATTTTTCAAATAAATATTCCTTTTTAATTCTATTTGTAAATGGTTTACAAATATCTCCTTTTCAATTCTATTTGCAATTGGTTTACAAATATTCCCTTTTTCAATTTGTTTTCACAAATATTTCCTTTTCTATTTATATATACAATCCATTTATTTTATATAAATAATTTATTTTCAAAATACACTTTGAAAATCTCCTTTTCTACATCCCTGTATTTCTTACGGTATTTAAAATACCAAATAACAATGATCGAGATCATTCAACACACATAATCAACAACAGATTATATATCACATCATATATCACAATATATGAAACAAAACAGAAAAATAAATGTTGAGGAATCCGGATGGATTCCTCCGACCTGTTTCCCTGCATCCACAGAAGTTAAGCAATATAACCAACATCAATATCATTTCAATATGAAATATTTTGATCAATAGAATCCATATTTGATTAACGATTTATATATATAATTATACTTATATTTTCAACCAATCAATTAACAGCTCAATCAAACAATCAACACACATATATCAGTCATCATTTATCAGTTCTAAATATACGTTATAAATGTAACGTCCCGTATTTTTGGTAACCAAATATTTTATTTAATTTATTATTTTAAATATTATATTTGGGATAGTAATGGATTTTTAATATTTAATTCGTTATTTAAAAATGAATTTTGAACGTTATTTATTTATAAAACGAGCTCGAAATGGCGCTGCAGTTCCTAATTTGGAATTTTGAACTTCAACTGAGAATACAGGATTCGATATAAGTCGAATTTCTGTGAAACAAGTAATGTTGGAACCGTATCGATTATAATTTTCATATGAAAGAGAAAAATCCAGATTTTGTGTTGTAGAGCATTAGTTATGGAAAAATCAAATTCTAAAATAATCGCTATGGAAACCGTTATTAAAATATAGGCCTTTAAAATAGTCATTTTTCAAATGGTCTCTGTTTTCGACGAAATCAGTTTCATTGGGACCGCAACGTTAAATTATTTCACGGTGTTAAATAGCATGGCAAACCGATGTCGTATGTGGCCACGGTAGCCGTAAACGCCCAGTTATTTTCTATAGCGCGTAATTAAATTAATTTATTTTAATAAATGGATATTTGAGTGTAACTTGAGCATACGATCGAATTAAGCCACGAAACCAGTTCCATTGAGTTCGTATCGACGATTATAGTCAGGATAGGTACATAGTTTGTTATTTTTGAAGTCCAGGCAACTTGGTGTCTAAAATGGCATTTCGGTCCGCATGAAAATAGCCTACTGGGAAAACAGTCTCAGAATACGACGAAACTGTTGCCGTTGGGTTCGTATTGATTAATTTTTTTAGGATTTCAAAGTTTCAAGTTGATTGGATTTATCCAGTGATCATGGAAAATTGAAACGCGTGTTTATTTCTGGTTTTATAAAGGATTTTTTTCAAATGATATCGGAATTCGACGAAACCTGTCCCATTAGGTCCGGAATATTTTTCTATGCTAGGATTATCCTTTGTATCAGAAGACGGAGATCGTCTGTAGTGGTTTTATTGAGTTGCTTCACGGTGAAGTATCGAATAATATTATTATATCCTATCCACATCTATATATATATATATATGAATTTCAGTCTAACCCTAGTCCACACGTTCTCTGGTCAAACCTGCGCCTCCAAACATATGAATGAACGACAATAAAACAACGAACCCTCTCTCTCTTTGATCTTCAATTTCCCTGATCGAAATCCAAAAAGTTCAACAGAAAAATACCGGGCTCATCGCGATCTTCAAATCGTTGTGGCTATGATCGGTTATCCCTCAGTATACTGGCCGGAGTTCGAGCAGCATCTCGCGGCATTAGAGGCGGATTACCAGAGATTGGCAAAGGCCGGTGAGCCGATATTGCTGCTGAAGGAAAAGGAGGTAGGGCCGCTCAGTTTTCCAAGCTCTTATCAACCTCCGATCTACCAGGTGTTGCGGCGGTGGGAGGTTCAACCAGTGCGTGTTCGAATTCAAAAATTGCAAAACGGTTTTGGGAATGATGGAATCTGTAGCAAAACTGTCAGCCCTATAATCCTTAACCCAATAATTTGTTTAACCTAAGTAATAATCTAATCTAGTTGCAATGCTAATCACAGGTTTAGACAGAACCAAGGTGACGGATTTCCTGAAAGGGGTGTAGAGAAGGAATCGGCCTTGTATCCTTACAACCGTAACCAACATATTTAAAATAAAGTAATTAGTTACAAATTAATTCAATTAGGAAGTAATCATCAGTAAAATTACACTGATTGAAACGTGTCTTGGTGCAGGATCCCCAAACGAGAACGAAAGGGAACAAAAGGTTTCTGAGTTTGTGGGTAAACGAAGAACAAGTTTGGGCCCATCCTTCCAATTCAAAAAGAAGTCGAACCTTGAATCATCAGAAATTAAGTAAAGTTTAATGGATTGATTAAAGGAAAATTAATTGCTTAATATGGAGATAATTATTTAATTAAGGATAATGTAACGATCCAGAATTTTAACCAAATTAAAATTGGAATTTTTATTAATTAATTTGAATTTGACGTAAATATATATGGTTAAGAATATTTAATAATTTTGATAAGCTATATGATAAGTTTTACTTGAATTATAAATGAGAATGATTATTAATAATTTTGGATTTATTGATACTATTTGTCGTTCGATCGGATTTGTCAAATTATAATGCGAATTAATAGCATTAGAATTAAGTGTTGCCCTTAGTTTTCATAGAATTTAAGGGAAAATGCTACCAAAAGTTCACCTTCTCTTATTAAGACAAGTGTATGGACACTTGTAATTTTGCATGTAAGCTTTCATGCATGCCTTCCATGTGCCCCGTTATGTGTCATCACCTCCTTAACTCTCCATTCCTATATAAGGAGACCTTTTCTCCATTTTCTTACCATTCCATTCCATTTCCACCTTTTCACCTTCTTCTTAAAGCTTATGGCCATGGTTTCCATGGCATAAGTCTTCCTCTTTTCCACCACCACCTTGCCAAAGTTCGTCATTCTCCTCCTCCTTCCCTTATAAAGAGAGAGAGAGATTAATATATATTATATTATATTATATATTTTGGTGAAGAAGACGTTGCCCCGAAATACTGTCCGATGGTTCACTCAACTAGGCTCGCCTACCGTGAAGATTTGGAAAGCTGTTTGGTGAGAACTCTTTAACCACGATTTATATAGTAGTTAGACTAATTTAAATATAGTGATGAATTATTATTGGTAAATGATGATTGATATTTGTTGTGATGGATGATGGGTGCGAAGTTTAGAATACACACTATTAAGCGTTAATGTTATAACGCTTGTGCACAATTATGATTTACTGAACCATGTTGATGATGGTTGCTATGGATGTTTAAATGGTTGTTGATGTTGTTTTGAACACACTATGACACAACAATTATGGTATCACATTGGTGATCGAAAAATTTCCTTCATAATTAAAAGCAATATCATTATTGAAACTGAAGGTTAATAATTGGAAAAGACCATATGTATGAATTCATATATATATTGTTAAAGTCCTTTAGATGAATAAATAAATACCGGAACATTCTAGGATGACAGAGAGGATAATGTCTAGGCTTGGGTTTGGAAATGAAGTTTCCTGCTCTCCCTGGCTATCCCTGACTGGTCCGACGAATGGGATGGTTAATTTGAAGTTATTTGAATTTAGAAATGAATTGGAATTTATGAAAGTTGAATTTTAGATCCAAAATAATTTAGAAAGTAAATTTAAATGATTTTAAAAGTGTTATATAAGAATATAATGGTTTTCTAAGATATTTTGAAGTATCGTAGAATAATGGTTATTATGGTCAAAATAGAGCTTGTCGCATAACGACAATTTACGTATTTAGATGCAAACTTTAAATGCTTATAAATTTTGCAATCTATATCGGATTTCCATGAAACGAAAAACATTTGATTTATATTAACAAGAACTTTCAAATGAGTGAAAGCAGATTTTAAATTCGAGTTATAATTTTGAAGTTATGTTTGAAACCATTTTGGAAATGATCGATGTAAGAACAATTGTTGACCATAACTATAAACAACTATTTTTAAATGTTTTAAAAATATGGAAATTTTTTGTAAAATCATAAAAAATTATGTAAAAGTGTTTTGAATTGTAAATTTTAAGTTTTGGCTAAGATAAACGATGTTGTTATCAAAGTAGTTAAGATAACTGATTTGTAACGCTTTTTGTAACACTTTTGAAGCACTATTGTAACGCTTTCTTTGAAAACAACCTATTTTGAAGTATTTAACCCGCGAAATGTTTTCCGAACTATAAGTAATCATTTGCAAATGATTTGTTGAATGTTTTCGAAGGTCTAAAAATATTGAAAATAATTTGTTTGCAATTTAAATTGATTTATTTAATAATTAAATGTGTTTTTCAATTTTAAATAATTGGATATGGTTGGAGATAAATCTTCGGATGGTTGATATTAATTCGGTAGATGATGATTCTTACTATTTGAGGAATTTAAAAGGTAGTTCACCATTATTCTGCTTATAGTGTGAGTTGGATATCGAGATTAATATTGAGTGTAAGTTGATGGTATTTCTATCCAGATCTAATGTCAAAGAGTTGGATAAATCTTTAAATTAAGATACGAGTTTCCTAAGTTGACTGGGATAAGTTGGATAGAAATAATCTTCAGATATTTGATATGAAATTCTATGGTGTAAATGTATACTATTTGAGGAATTTGGAAGATATTATTATATCGTTATTCCACTTATAGTATTCGTTGATTATGAGAATTGATATCGAGTATAAGTAGATACAATTTCTTTGTAACTTAAGTTCAATATCAATTGATTTGGGTTTTGTCATGAATCAAATCTTCAATAATATCATTCTTGAAACCCCATGAGATTGAGTTATGGAAATTCATATCGTAATTTGAGGATTTGATCAGATCTTCAATTTGAGGAAATTAAAATTGAGGAATTGGAAAGAAAGTATAATCTTTTAGTTAAGATTAAAAAAATGGAATGTTGGAAAATCAATTTAATTGGAACATAGGGTTGAAATGTGGAATAAGGACTTTCAGAGGAAACTGGATTTTGATAGTGAGTTATCAAACGGAAAATTAATTAAGGCTTTAAGGCTAAATCATCTTTGATTTAAGGGATGTGTTCAAAAGAGAAAGGTTAAACATGGATTTTGTAATAATTTGAGAATGGGTTTGAAGAAGTTTAATTTTGACAAAATCCAAGACGGAAGGAGATTGGTATAAAGCCTGTGTGTTCTATAATTGTGTTTTTTTTTAAATTGCGCCTATTATTTGGAAAGACCGGGATCGGATGTATGTATGAAACCATTCCAAGTAATAATACGACGTTGTGGAGCAATTGAAGACATTGGAAATGACATTGAAGACCGGGACCCTTCATGTCGTAAGGACGACTTGCTGAATGTCTCGAATGGGTCGCTCCCATTTGCAGATGGATTTTATATCAGTTAAGGGGAAAGAAGCCCGAACGTATGTGAAGGAATTCCGGATTGTGGTTTTGTTCAGACCCAGAACGGACTCATATGGATTGTGTGTCTGACATTGTAATTAACTGCGTAGCATTGTTTTATCAATATATATCTGTTTGGTGGCAGAGAATTACTCTCTTGCTTAACACCCTTCTCTAAAACGTACGAGCTTAGAGGTTATATATTGGAATTCAGTGATGCGTTGTTAATGGATAATGTTGCATAGTTAAGATATGTGGTGAGCTATAGATGATCAAAGCATGGCTTGTTTAAGCGTAGCTTTGTGTATCGTGACCTCGACAAGCCTCACAACCCGGTAAATGGCCAAAACAGGAAGAAATGCGGCAAGGTTATGGGGTGTTGTCTCCTTCTAGATAAAAGGTGTACTATGGTATGGAGCCCAGGTATTAACCTATGTGGTAAAAGCATCTACTTTTGTGGTTGTTGTTGGGGCACGCTCAGAAAGGTCGGTCACGTCCGGGAGATGGCATACTCAGGCGTACTCTAAGTTACCCAGTTTAGGGGTAACCCAGCCTTGTGTTGGCATGAGGAGAATTAGTTGATCCTCGGGCATCCCTCTAAAGGTGTTCAAAATTCGGTTCGGAAGGAAGTTCTTTTGCCTGGTCATTGTCAGAAACCCAATCTCCGCTACGAGCCTATACGGTTTTAGTTGTATACAATACGTCAGTATAGTATATAGTACCTATGCTGGCTAAGATTGATACATTTACTTTCGAAATGATTTTTCATACTATATTATAGTATTGGAAGAGGATTTTCACGTATCAAGCAATTTTGACTATCATAAGGAGAAACCTCGCCCATGTGTGCATTTACATTGTGTGTGTGCCGCAAGACCTTATGGTAGTTTCATTTTTCAAAAGTCATTGCGAATTTCTATGCACGTGAATTCATATGGAGTAAACCCGTTCCACATTAGCGGCGTGGTCCGTTGAATTACCCAACTTTAAAATGAATCTTAAATAGTAACTGTTTTGAGTTCTCACACTAGTCCCATGATTGACCTGGAGTTTATTGTTCCCACACCTAAACTCTGGGTGCCCATAATTTTTACATGGGCAGCCTAGTAGTTTGGTTCGCAAATTTAGCCTTGGAGTTAGTTGGAGTAGGATTCTGGTTTAACTGGAGCTATTATGTTTGGGGCATTCGCATTCTTACGCTGAGTTAATATCTTTTCCGCTGTGTAATCGATGTACTCTGATGTACCTCTTGTAACTATGATGTAATATTATTTTAATGATAATGGAAAAATTGTTTTTATTTTGGGCAAATATGTAAGTACCCCTAACAATCCGTCTTTATGAACGGTTTAAGTTGGTTTAATTACCGGCGAAAACCGAGCAAAAAAGCTGGGTCGTTACAACGTGGTATCAGAGCTTTGGTTTATACAAAGCAATGGGGTATGACACATTTGAACTAATGGAAAGACTCATAAGAGTTATATATCTCATTAGAGATAGGGTTAGTAATGCCCTAGAATGAGATTTTGGAGTATTATATTTGAGAGAGCGTATTTGAAAATATGAAATGAGTTTTGAAAAGTTTTAATTTAATAAACAGGCATATTTTGGAAATATATAGTTAATTATAACCTGGATACTTAATCAAATGATTAATATTACATTTTGTGATTATAATTACACATAAAATACTTCTTATGGCATGGTAATTAAGCCCCTTCAACTGATCAGGAAAACGATCCGAGTACAAATGCCTTTTGGATTTAATTTCACTATTGGAGAATTCGAAATGTCGTTAAACTTGGGTCAAATTTGTTAAGGTAACTAATCAATATGGTTAGAAATTAAAAATATATATATAGAATTTAAGTATTGTATTCGATGCTGAGGTTGGACTATCGCGTATAAGAAGATTTTGAATATATGCCTAGCTAACGTATATACGAAGTCTTAAGTAAACTAAATAGATATAAATTCACACTCTAGTCGCTTGAAGATGATTCTGTTCGTGACTGCAGCATCTTCACAATGTATTTTCGAGTTTTGAAAATCGGGTGACTATATGATTCCAATTAAGACATCAATATATATTTAAACGAATTTAGATAAGTGTTTGAAAATATTTGGTAAATTGATGAGAATTAGAATAAGTAAGCGAGATCTTGAAAATTTGATAAGTTGTAAGAATTATATCAGGTGAACCTGTAATAAGGATAAGCCAGTAAATTAAGTAGAGAGTATATGAGAAAGTGTATTTGTGATGTATAAAAAAAGGTTTTGGAAAGATATATAGTTTGGAAACTCAAATAAATATTTTGAGTAAGAATTGGAAATAACTTTGAAATTAATTTTTGGAATTGATTTTGAAAGAATATATTTTCAATATAAAGGAAAAAGGGTCTTTGAAAATATTTAAAGTTCAAAACTTGAGCACGACATCTTGTGATTGGAATTTCTTAGTTGATTAAAAGACGTTTATGAGAAGTTGTAATTTACATAAGCTATCCAATTAGTTCGGGAAATGATTTAAAGGCTAAGTTGGAATGAATCAATTAGAATATTTATAATTATTCCTCCCCAACTAATTAAATTTGAAATGCAAATATTGAGAATTCAATATGTCGATAAGATATTTGATGATATTTAGGTTGAGGACTACATTGGTTAAAGCTGTTTTTTCTAAAGTTTGAAGGAAATAAGTTTTGAAGTTAGAATAATTAATGAGGATAGCCAAACTTAAATAAGGAAAAAAAATCTGGAACTATCGGCAATTTTGGACAGTCGATAAGTTCTAAATTATATTGTGACAACAAGAGGAATTATTTAAGTAGGCACGAATATCTTGTGAATTAAGTTTCACAAATTGATTAAAGGATATTTGGCAAGCGGGTGTAGTAAGAAGAAATTACCTCAACTGAAACGTTTAGATAAGTTGAGTTTTGATGATCGAGTTTTACGTGTAAAGAATAACCGTAAGTTTGGCGAATTAAAAGGAAATAAGTCCCATATCCATTGTATTTGCAAGATAAGATCAAAGAGAATAATTTATACCTCTAAATTTTTTTTGGAAAGCAGTAAATGGTTGAGTATAAGTAATTGGCCCAGTAAACGATGAATAGAATATAATAGGTAACTAGAGGTTATCATAGGAGGACATGTAGATGTGGTTATCCGTTAATACATGTGAGAACATGAAGCTTTGGTATAAAGAATTTTAATCTTGAATTTGTCGAATGAGTAGTTACGATTCCCTTTCCTTTTCGAGGATGAAAAGTTTTAATGGGGGGTGAATGTAACGATCCAGAATTTTAACCAAATTAAAATTGGAATTTTTATTACTTAATTTGAATTTGACGTAAATATATATATGGTTAAGAATATTTAATAATTTTGATAAGCTATATGATAAGTTTTACTTGAATTATAAATGAGAATGATTATTAATAATTTTGGATTTATTGATACTATTTGTCGTTCGATCGGATTTGTCAAATTACAACGCGAATTAATAGCATTAGAATTAAGTGTTGCCCTTAGTTTTCATAGCATTTAAGGGAAAATGCTACCAAAAGTTCACCTTCTCTTATTAAGACAAGTGTATGGACACTTGTAATTTTGCATGTAAGCTTTCATGCATGCCTTCCATGTGCCCCCTTATGTGTCATCACCTCCTTAACTCTCCATTCCTATATAAGGAGACATTTTCTCCATTTTCTTACCATTCCATTCCATTTCCACCTTTTCACCTTCTTCTTAAAGCTTATGGCCATGGTTTCCATGGCATAAGTCTTCCTTTTTTCCACCACCACCTTGCCAAAGTTCGTCATTTTCCTCCTCCTCCTTCCCTTATAAAGAGAGAGAGAGATTAATATATATTATATTATATATATTTTGGTGAAGAAGACGTTGCGCCGAAATACTGTCCGACGGTTCGCTTAACTAGGCTCGCCTACCGTGAAGATTTGGAAAGTTGTTTGGTGAGAACTCTTTAACCACGATTTATATAGTAGTTAGACTAATTTAAATATAGTGATGAATTATTATTGGTTAATGATGATTGATATTTGTTGTGATGGATGATGGGTGCGAAGTTTAGAACACACACTATTAAGCGTTAATGTTATAACGCTTATGCACAATTATGATTTATTGAACCATGTTGATGATGGTTGCTATGGATATTTAAATGGTTGTCGATGTTGTTTTGAACACACTATGACACAACAATTATGGTATCACATTGGTGATCAAAAAATCTCCTTCATAATTAAAAGCAATATCATTATTGAAACTGAAGGTTAATAATTGGAAAAGACCATATGTATGAATTCATATATATTGTTAAAGTCCTTTAGATGAATAAATAAATACCGGAACATTCTAGGATGACAGAGAGGATAGTGTCTAGGCTTGGGTTTGGAAATGAAGTTTCCTGCTCTCCCTGGCTATCCCTAACTGGTCAGACGAATGGGATGGTTAATTTGAAGTTATTTGAATTTAGAAATGAATTGGAATTTATGAAAGTTGAATTTTAGATCCAAAATAATTTAGAAAGTAAATTTAAATGATTTTAAAAGTGTTATATAAGAATATAATGGTTTTCTAAGATATTTTGAAGTATCGTAGAATAATGGTTATTATGGTCAAAATAGAGCTTGTCGCATAACGACAATTTACGTATTTATATGCAAACTTTAAACGCTTATAACTTTTGCAATCTATATCGGATTTCCATGAAACGAAAAACATTTGATTTATATTAACAAGAACTTTCAAATGAGTGAAAGCAGATTTTAAATTCGAGTTATAATTTTGAAGTTATGTTTGAAACCATTTTGGAAAAGATCGATGTAAGAACAATTGTTGACCATAACTATAAACAACTATTTTTAAATGTTTTAAAAATATGGAATTTTTTTGTAAAATCATAAAAAATTATGTAAAAGTGTTTTGAATTGTAAATTTTAAGTTTTGGCTAAGATAAACGATGTTGTTATCAAAGTAGTTAAGATAACTGATTTGTAACGCCTTTGTAACACTTTTGAAGCACTATTGTAACACTTTCTTTGAAAACAACCTATTTTGAAGTATTTAACCCGCGAAATGTTTTCCAACTATAAGTAATCATTTGCAAATGATTTTTTGAATGCTTTCAAAGGTCTAAAAATATTGAAAATAATTTGTTTGGAATTTAAATTAATTTATTTAATAATTAAATGTGTTTTTCAATTTTAAATAATTGGATATGGTTGGAGATAATTCTTCGGATGGTTGATATTAATTCGGTAGATGATGATTCTTACTATTTGAGGAATTTAAAAGGTAGTTCACCATTATTTCGCTTATAGTGTGAGTTGGATATCGAGATTAATACTGAGTGTAAGTTGATGGTATTTCTATCCAGATCTAATGTCAAAGAGTTGGATAAATCTTTAAATTAAGATACGAGTTTCCTAAGTTTACTGGGATAAGTTGGATAGAAATAATCTTCAGATATTTGATATGAAATTCTGTGGTGTAAATGTATACTATTTGAGGAATTTGGAAGATATTATTATATCGTTATTCCACTTATAGTATTCGTTGATTATGAGAATTGATATCGAGTATAAGTAGATACAATTTCTGTGTAACTTATGTTCAATATCAATTGATTTGGGTTTTGTCGTGAATCATATCTTCAATAATATCATTCTTGAAACCCCATGAGATTGAGTTATGGAAATTCATATCGTAATTTGAGGATTTGATCAGATCTTTGATTTGAGGAAATTAAAAGTGAGGAATTGGAAAGAAAGTATAATCTTTTAGTTAAGATTAAAAAAATGGAATGTTGGAAAATCAATTTAATTGGAACATAGGGTTGAAATGTGGAATAAGGATTTTCAGAGGAAACTAGATTTTGATAATGAGTTATCAAATGGAAAATTAATTAAGGCTTTAAGGCTAAATCATCTTTGATTTAAGGGATGTGTTTTAAAAGAGAAAGGTTAAACATGGATTTTGTAATAATTTGAGAATGGGTTTGAAGAAGTTTAATTTTGACAAAATCCAAGACGGAAGGAGAATGGTAGAAAGCCTGTGTGTTCTATAATTGTGTTTTTTTTAAATTGTGCCTATTATTTGGAAAGACCGGGATCGGATGTATGTATGAAACCATTCCAAGTAATAATACGACGTTGTGGAGCAATTGAAGACATTGGAAACGACATTGAAGACCGGGACCCTTTATGTCGTAAGGACGACTTGCTGAATATCTCGAATGGGTCGCTCCCATTTGCAGATGGATTTTATATCAGTTAAGGGGCAAGAAGCCCGAACGTATGTGAAGGAATTCCAGATTGTGGTTTTGTTCAGACCCAGAACGGACTCGTATGGATTGTGTATCTGACATTGTAATTAACTGCGTAGCATTGTTCTATCAATATATATCTGTTTGGTGGCGGAGAATTACTCTCTTGCTTAACACCCTTCTCTAAGACGTACGAGCTTACTGGTTATATATTGGAATTCAGTGATGCGTTGTTAATGGATAATGTGGCATACTTAAGATATGTGGTGAGCTATAGATGATCAAAGCATGGCTTGTTTAAGCGTAGCTTTGTGTATCGTGACCTCGACAAGCCTCACAACCCGGTAAATGGCCAAAACAGGAAGAAATGCCTCAAGGTTATGGGGTGTTGTCTCCTTCTAGATAAAAGGTGTACTATGGTATGGAGCTCAGGTATTAACCTATGTGGTAAAAGCATCTACTTTTGTGGTTGTTGTTGGGGCGCGCTCGGAAAGGTCGGTCACGACCGGGAGATGGCATACTCAGGCGTACTCTAAGTTACCCAGTTAAGGGGTAACCCGGCCTTGTGTTGGCATGAGGAGCATTAGTTGATCCTCGGGCATCCCTCTAGAGGTGTTCAAAATTCGGTTCGGAAGGAAGTTCATTTGCCTTGTCATTGTCGGAAACCCAATCTCCGCTACGAGCCTGTACGGTTTTAGTTGTATACCATATGTCAGTATAGTATATGGTACCTATGCTGGCTAAGATTGATAGATTTACTTTCGAAATGATTTTTCACACTATATTATAGTATTGGAAGAGGATTTTCACGTATCAAGCATTTTTGACTATCATAAGGAGAAACCTCGCCCATGTGTGCATTTACATTGTGTGTGTGCCGCGAGGCCTTATGGTAGTTTCATTTTTCAAAAGTCATTGCGAATTTCTATGCACGGGAATTCATATGGAGTAAACCCGTACCGCATTAGCGGCGTGGCCGTTGAATTACCCAACTTTAAAATGAATCTTAAATAGTAACTGTTTTGAGTTCTCACACCAGTCCAATGATTGACCTGGAGTTTATTGTTCCCACATCTAAAATCTAGGTGCCCATAATTTTTACATGGGCAGCCTAGTAGTTTGGTTCGCAGATTTAGCCTTGGAGTTAGTTGGAGCAGGATTCTGGTTTAACTGGAGCTATTATGTTTGGGGCATTCGCATTCTTCCGCTGAGTTAGTATCTTTTCCGCTGTGTAATCGATGTACTCTGATGAACCTCTTGTAACTCTGTTGTAATATTATTTTAATGATAATGGAAAAGTTGTTTTTATTTTGTGCAAATGTTAAGTGCCCCTAACAATCCATCTTTATGAACGGTTTAAGTTGGTTTAATTACCGGCGAAAACCGAGCAAAAAAGCCGGGTCGTTACTGATAACTAATTCATATTTAAAATATGAATATTGCAGGCTCCTGTAAATGCACCATAAATGGAATGAGCGTGAAGACGAAGACAACAGATCCGCCACATTTTGCCTAATTAAAAATAGTCTAGATTAATTAAAATTTAATTAAGGATATTATTATCAAAAATCGTGCTAATATCAGTTTTGAACAGAAAGGTAACAGGTTGTTTGAAAACAAGAAGCAACTTTAAACAACACAGTGAAGAAGGAAATGAACGAGTGGATTATCGGCCTTGGTTTTCTTAACAAGAGTAATTAATTTTAACAATCATTTGATTAAGAAATTTATAATTATAATTAAGTCAAGAACTAAACCGTGTTTAATATTATATCATGTTATCAGAATTTGAACCAGACTAGAAACATTGTGACCGTATGATTGAATACCACATTTGGGACTGATGGGGACAGAGTTGGACAAGTCTGAAATCAACTGGATTTTTAATTAAATTAAACAACTCGTTTAATTTAATTAAACTAACCGTCTGAACAACGGAATCAACTCAAGGTGAGTTAAACTCACTCAGTTTTTTCCCATTTATATTTTATATAAATTGGGTTTTTATTTTGTGTGTTCTGTTTGCTATGGTTGACTGTTCGCTAGTTATTTGTCCATTTATTGATTTAACTGATGAAATAAACCTTCGTTTAATTTCGGTGAAATACTAAATCGTTATTCTAACGATTGGTTCCAATAAAGGTAACTTACATTGTGGGTCACGTTAATAAAATAAACGTGTTTAATTGGTTGAATTGTTTGAATTTCTTGTGGTTGAGGTTAAATGGTCGTTATTTATTGTTATCAGTTAAGTGAAACTGAATGATCTGATTTGAGATAACCATTTTTGGTACAGGGAAGAACAGGTTGGAGGGATCCAACGGGATTCCTCAAATATATTATTTTCATATTTATCATATATGAACTGATCTATTGGAGTGATTGTTGATTATTGACTG
Organism: Allium sativum; assembly: GCA_030737875.1. NCBI lineage: Eukaryota > Viridiplantae > Streptophyta > Magnoliopsida > Asparagales > Amaryllidaceae > Allium > Allium sativum. The sequence goes on along the minus strand of CM060921.1, from coordinate 20,513,486 downwards.
AATATTGAACTTCTGTTTAGTTTAAACCAATGAGCGGTATAGGTTGAGTACTTGGCAACATATGATCTATAAAATCAATAGTTTTATACATGTTGATTTACCGTTAGGCAAATCGACAGAGATGAAGTTATAAAATTTATTTTATAACTGGAGATAGATTTTTGAATGTATTATTTTGAATATAAGTTTATTTAAAAGGAATAAATAATGATTATTACTATTTAAGTTATAATTAGTTATGAATTTATTTTATAAAGTAAGTTCTGATGTTAATCGAATTTATAAGTACGAGGATGGGAATTAACCTAACAGTTAAGTTGTTTAATTGTTTTTAACAATTAAATGGAATTTATTTAAATGAATTATATTATTGATTAATTTAAAAGGGAAAACCAATTGGAATCGATTAATGGGATAACCGAGTTTCGGTTAACTAAATCGACCGTTATTAAATTGGAATTGATTATTTAATTAGTGTGTGTAAATAAAATAGTTTAATGAATGTTGTTTTAATTTTAATAAGATCTTTAAAAGGGGAATTAATATTTATTTGAGTAAGGAAAGGAATTAACTACAGAAGTAGTTAACTATCGAAGTAAATTAATATTTTAAAATAATAATAATTTTGGAAAACACTTTTTAATTGAAATTCATTTAAAAAGTACTCGAAACGGGAAATGAAATCCAATGGAAAGGGTGAAAGGAGTTTATGAACAGGTTTTGTTTAAAACCTGAGTTTTTATAATAAAGTTATAAAAGGAATTTTTAAGCGAATATTCTAGCTTACAATAAATGTTACTTAATTAATTGAATTGAGTTAAAGGAATTTAGATAAAAGGGTTTTATAATAAACCAAAGTTATATAAAAGAGGTTTGAGGTGTTATATCGTTTATTCCAGATTAACGTCACTTAAAAATGGAATTTAGTAAAAGTGGGAAATTGAAATGAGAATTTCAAAGCGTAAGAAGGTTTTATTAAACTATATGTTGAATAAAATAGTGAAATGGAATTTGTATTGATATTGGAATGTAGTATCGGGTTTAAATTACAATTCGTATCCATCTTGAGATATGAACGTTGTTGATCAAGGCCTGAGAGGTAATTAAAATACCCCAACTTGAACGACTTCAGGATTATCTGAAGATGATATTAGTTGTAATGGTGAAAGAAGTTAGTAGAAATTTATTATTTCATTAGAGAAATAGTAACGCAACACTTTGGTGAAAATTTGGCAGTTATGTATATAATGAGATTCCAAAGTAAAAAGGGAAATAAAAGGAGATTAGATTGCATGAACTATAATGATATTTTCGGGCTAGAACTGAAATGTAAAAGTTGAGTTTATTCAATAAGAATAAGCGGTATGTTTCAAGTAATGAATAAAAGATATTCCGTAACGTTGTTTTACGAGTAATTAACTGAATAGATTTCCCAAAATTAGACAACAATGTGGATAATGTTTTTGAAAGAGAAATAGAAACCTGGGTATATATAGAACTTTCTTAAGTAGTAAAACGAATTGTTTTAAAGAGAAATCTTATGTTAAATAAGAAGCGAAAGTTATATTCGTAATATCAAAATATTTAAGAGTTTTAAATTTATATATTTGTTTTAGTTTAAAAGGCCAAGTGGTGCTGAATATTGAACCAGTGAACTCATTGGGTTATCATGATTGAAACACTGTTTACTTTGATAGTTAAATAACCGACTATCAAAACTATCCAATACGATTGTTGGTACAGAAAGACCGGGATCGAGTTTATATACGAAAACCATTCCGACCAACAAATACGTGAAGATATTAGAAGATGATCGAGATGGGGAGTTGAAGACCGTCGATCTTCAAAAACGGAAGAACTACAAATAATCTCTGATGTTGCAACCAGAGATATATTGTGGTTCTGTCGTGGTTGAAATCTGCGGATTGCAAGGACACTCGCTACTAATCTATAGGGTGATTCCTTGGATATGGTAGTAGGGTGCCTTTGGTTAATCCTGTTGCTGGATGACTTTTATGGATGGATGTCAGACAGAGTATTTCCAAAGGAATTACATACGTTGATTTCTTCAAACATACCATTGTTGATGGCGGAGAAATGGTTTTTCTCTAGCCAAATAACTAGAGTATTTTTGTGGACGTCAATCAGTGTGATCTGGCGGATCTGACGATGAGGCATTCAAAATGAATGGTGGCTAAATGTTCCAAAATGATAATTTAAACCTCAAGCCTCATCAACAGGAAAATGACAAAAATCGGGCAGGCAGCATGGCTATGTGGGTCACTCCCATTAGGGTGTATCATCACCTATCTAGAGAAATTCCTTTTGCTTCTTAAACTATTTTGATGCTGTCCCTTTTCGGGAAACGGTGGTTTGAGCCCAACCGTTGGTGATATACATTCGATATACTCAGTGAAATGAGTGGTCGGTCATGTGAGGGCCGGGTTACATGACGTTCTTGTTGAACCCAGTGTATTCGCCTCTAGAGATACACTATCGACAGGTGGTCCGATACCTTGTCATAGTCAGAATCAAATCTCCAATAAGTGCCCGCGGTTTTGATTGTATACTATATGCGGAGCATGAGATGCAAGCATTCCGCTAGATTGATATTTACTTGTATTTAGACACTATTATAATAGCAGAACAAGATATTGATTTCAAAACTGTTTTGGGTTATCGTAAGGTAAAAACCGTCCGTATTTATACGTGGATTTGGTCTTACGATTATCCTTTTCTTTGAAAGGATTTTAACTTAAAAATCAAGTTGTGTGTTACCTTAATACTGTGCGAGTTTTTCTCACTCTGGTTCACCAGACTGACCCAGTGTTTTGTAAATGCTCGGGTTAGCCCGGGGTGTATAGGTTCAGGTTATCGAATGCTGTGCAGAGACGAGCTGGAAAAGTTCAGATGTATGATATTATATAATTACCGTTCCGCTGTGTGTTGTATGTGAGGGCATGTTATTATAACTATCCAGGTGTGTGATGTACTCTGATAATTGTAAGTATTTTTTTAAAAGCTCTCAGTAAGAATTTATTTCCATATTATATTTTATTCCACTGCGATGTGAGACTCTGATTTTGTGTTGGGTTGGATCTTCTTCTTCTTCTATTCTAATATTTCTTTCTTTCTTATCTCACCCTCTAATTTCTTTCTAATAACATTCTAGTGTTTTCGGTGTTTGGAAGGTCGGCATGAGTTACGTTAAAGGTATTTATGTCGATTTTCGGGGCCGAAAATTTCTTGGGTCGTTATAGTGGTATCAGAGCTATTGGTTTAGTAATAACCTTGGCTCTGTGGTATAACTCGATAGAGATTGTCTTAGTAATACCCTAGATCGAGATTGGTTGTGTGTATATATAAGAGCCTATTTGTAAATTTTATATACAAACGTTTTGTATTGTGTTGTTGATCGGTTCAACTGTTGAGAAGCATTGGACTGGTAGATAAATGCAGTATTGTTTTCAAAAGGGGGGTAAATGAAATAATTTTACCCAAATTATATTTTTTTATAGAAAAGAAATAATATTGAAATAAATACGAACATTAATCAAATAGAAGTAATTAAATAAATGTGGAATCTAATTAAGAATGATATTGAAATTAAATAAAACAGAGTTGGAAATTGGAAAGTAATTAAATAAATGTGGAATTAGGAATTTGAATAAATAATAATCAAATAGAAGTCAATCGGATATTAATCGATTGATGTTCAAACATGTGAAACCAAAATAAAATATTGGTATTGAATATAGATTCAATTTATTTGGCTGATTTGATTATATATTGGTTGCTGATTGGGAATTATTTGTTATTGGATGAAAATTTGTCTGAATGGGATAATCAATAGTTTAATGGAGCTAAATGAATTATAAACTAAGGAATAATTTCCGGTATAATTAAACTGAAATGAAACTGCATATGAATTAGAATTTACAATTTAACCCTGTATTTGATAATGAATTGATGTTATCGGTTTTATTTTGGAATTGGTGTAGTTATATTGTTGATTAGGGAAATATTATCTCAAAATTTCATATATCTGTTACTGATATGTGAATTGAGTTAAGCACAGGTGTCAGATGGCTAGACAGATTGATGTTGGTTGAGTAAATCGCATATATGTTGAGCAATTATGCTCAATAGCGCTCGCAAAAGGTACGCCTACGCGAAAATATAAAATTTTGGGTTTTGGTTTTTGTTTTCCGACCGTGTTGGTCGATGTATATATATTATTTGCTCCTGCGATATCGCAGATGTCACTCCGTGCAGGGGAGACTCTGCCGAATTTTTCCAGGAATTTAAGGTGTTAGAAAATTTTCGATATTTTTGAAATTATTTATATATGGTATTGAATTGATTTTCGTTTTAAAATAAATTGGATTTGGAAGTCAATGGGTTGTAACGTTCTTTCTTACCTTAGCAATTTCGACGACGAAATTATTTTAAGGGGGGAAGAATGTAACGTCCCGTATTTTTAGCAGCCAAATATTTCATTTAATTTATTATTTTAAATATTATATTTGGGATAGTAATGGATTTTTAATATTTAATTCCTTATTTAAAAACGAAGTTTGAACATTATATATTTATAAACGAGCTCGAAACGGCGCTGCAATTCGTAATTTGGAATTTTGAACTTCAACTGAGAATAGAGGATTCGATACAAGTCGGATTTCTGTGAAACAAGAAACGTTGGAACCGTATCAATTATAAATTTCATATGAAAGAGAAAAATCAAGATTTCGTGTTGTAGAGTGTTAGTTATGGCCAAATCAAATTTTAAAATAATCGCTATAGAAATCGTTATTAAAATATAGGCCTTTAAAATAGCCATTTTTCAAATGGTCTCTGTTTTCGACGAAATCAGTTTCATTGGGACCGCAACGTTAAATTATTGCACAGTGTTAAATGGCGTGGCAAACCGATGTCGTATGTGGCCACGATAGCAGAAAACGCCTAGTTATTTTTTATAGCGCGTAATTAAATTAAATTACTTTAATAAATGGATATTTGAGTGTAACTTGAGCAGATGATCGAATTAATCCACAAAACCAGTTCCATTGAGTTTCGTATCGACGATTATAGTCAGGATAGTTACATAGTTTGTTATTTTTGAAGTCTGGGCAACTTGGTGTCTAAAATGGCATTTCGGTGCGCGTGAAAATAGCCTACCGGGAAAACAGTCTCAGAATGCAACGAAACTGGTGCCATTAGGTTCGTATTGATTAATTCTTTTAGGATTTCAAAGTTTCAAGTTGATTGGATTTATCTAGTGATAGTGGAAAATTGAAACGCGTGTTTATTTCTGGTTTTATAAAGGAATTTTTTTCAAACGATATCGGAATTCGACGAAACCTGTCCGATTAGGTCCGAAATATTTTTCTATGCTAGGATTAGCCTTTGTATCAGAAGACGGAGATCGTCTGTAGTGGTTTTATTGAGTTACTTCATGGAGAAGTATCGAATAATATTATTATATCCTATCCACATTTATATATATATGGATTTCAGTCTAACCCTAGTCCACACGTTCTCTGGTCAAACCTGCGCCTCCAAACATATGAATGAACGACAATAAAACAACGAACCCTCTCTGATCGAAATCCAAAAAGTTTAACAGCAAAATACTGGGCTCATCGGATCTTCAAATCGATGCGGCTATGATCGGTTATCCCTCAGTATACTGGCCGGAGTTCGAGCAGCAGCTCGTGGCATTAGAGGAGGATTACAGGAGATTGGAAAAGGACGGTGAGCCGATACTGCTACGGAAGGAGGAGGAGGTGGGGCCTCTCAGTTTGCCAAGCTCTGATCAACCTCTGATCTACCAGGCGTTGCGGCGGTGGGAGGTTCAACCAGTCGAATTCAAAAATTGCAGAACGGTTTTGGGAATGATGGAATCTGTAGCAAAATGGTCAGCCCTATTATCCTTAACCCGATAATTTGTTTAACCTAAGTAATAATCTAATCTAATTGCAATGCTAATCACAGGTTTAGACAGAACCAAGGTGACGGATTTCCTGAAAGGGGTGTAGAGAAGGAATCGGCCTTGTATCCTTTCAACCATAACCAACATATTTAAAATAAAGTAATTAGTTACTAATTAATTCAATTAGGAAGTAATCATCAATAAAATTACACTGATTGAAACGTGTCTTGTGCAGGATCCCCAAACGAGAACGAAAGGGAACAAAAGGTTTTCTGAGTTTGTGGGTAAACGAAGAACAAGTTTGGGCTCATCCTTCCAATTCAGAAAGAAGTCGAACCTTGAATCATCAGAAATTAAGTAAAGTTTAATGGATTGATTAAAGGAAAATTAATTGCTTAATTTGGAGATAATTATTTAATTAAGGATAACTAATTCATATTTAAAATATGAATGTTGCAGGCTCCTGTTAATGCACCATAAATGGAACGAGCGTGAAGACGGAGACAACAGATCCGCCACATTTTGCATAATTAAAAATAGTCTAGATTAATTAAAATTTAATTAATGATATTATTATCAAAAATCGTGCTAATATCAGTTTTGAACAGAAAGGTAACAGGTTGTTTGAAAACAAGAAGCAATTTTAAACAACACAGTGAAGAAGGAAATGAACGAGTGGATTATCGGCCTTGGTTTTCTTAATAAGAGTAATTAATTTTAACAATCATTTGATTAAGAAATTTATAATTATAATTAAGTCATGAACTAAACCGTGTTTAACATTATATCATGTTATCAAAATTTGAACCAGACTAGAGATATTGTGACTGTATGATTGAATAACACGTTTGGGACTGACGTGGACAGAGTTGGACAAGTCTGAAATCAACTGGATTTTTAATTAAATTAAACAACTCGTTTAATTTAATTAAACTCAACCGTCTGAACAATAGAATGAACTCAAGGCGAGTTAAACTCACTCAGTTTTTTCCCATTTATATTTTATATAAATTGGGTTTTTATTTTGAGTGTTCTGTTTGCTATGGTTGATTGTTCGCTAGTTATATATCCATTTATTGATTTAACTGATGAATCGGTGAAACACTAAATCGTTATTCTAACGATTGGTTCCAATAAAGGTAACTTACCTTGTAGTCCATGTTTATGAAATAAACGTGTTTAATTGGTTGAATTGCTTGTGGTTGAGGTTAAATGGTCGTTATTTATTGTTATCAGTTAAGTGAAACTGAATGATCTGATTTGAGATAACCATTTTTGGTACAGGGAAGAACAGGTTGGAGGGATCCAACGGGATTCCTCAAATATATTATTTTCATATTTATCATATATGAACTGATCTGTTGGAGTTATTGATTTGATTACTGATTATTGACTGAATATTCAACATCTGTGCAGTTTAAACCAATGAGCGGTATTGGTTGAGTACTTGGCAACATATGGTCTATAAAATCAATAGTTTTATACATGTTGATTTACCGTCAGGCAAATCGACAGAGATGAAGTTATAAAATTTATTTTATAACTAGAGATAGATTTTTGAAAATATTATTTTGAATAAAAGTTTATTTAAAGGGAATAAATAATGATTATTACTATTTAAGTTATAATTAGTTATGAATTTATTTTATAAAGTAAGTTCTGATGTTAATCGAATTTATAAGCATGATGATGGGAATTAACCTAACAGTTAAGTTGTTTAATTGTTTTTAACAATTAAATGGAATTTATTTAAACGAATTATATTATTGATTAATTTAAAAGGGAAAACCAATTGGAATCGATTAATGGGATAATTGAGTTTGGGTTGACTAAATCGACCGTTTTTAAATTGGAATTGATTATTTAATTAGTGTGTTTAAATAAAATAGTTTAATGAATGTTGTTTTAATTTTAATAAGATCTTTAAAAGGGGAATTAATATTTATTTTAGTAAGGAAAGGAATTAACTACAGAAGTAGTTAACTATCGAAGTAAATTATTATTTTAAAATAATAATAATTTAGGAAAACACTTTTTAATTGAAATTCATTTAAAAAGTACTCGAAACGGGAAATGAAATCCAATGGAAAGGGTGAAAAGAGTTTATGAACAGGTTTTGTTTAAAACCTGAGTTTTTATAACAAAGTTATAAAAGGAATTTTTAAGCAAATATTCTAGCTTAAAATAAATGTTACTTAATTAATTGAATTAAGTAAAAGGAATTTAGATAAGAGGGTTTTATAATAAACCAAGGTTATATAAAAGAGGTTTGAGGTGTTATATCGTTAATTCTAGATTAACATTACTTAAAAATGGAATTTAGTAAAAGTGGGAAATTGAAATGAGATTTTCAAAGCGTAAGAAGGTTTGATGAAACTATTTGTTGAATAAAATAGTGAAATGGAATTTGTATTGATATTTGAATGTAGTATCGGGTTTAAATTACAACTCTTATCCATCTTGAGATATGAACATTGTTGATGAAGGCCTGAGAGGTAATTAAAATACCCCAACATGAACGACTTCAGGATTATCTGAAGATGATATTAGTTGTAATGGTGAAAGAAGTTAGTAGAAATTTATTATTTCTTTAGAGAAATAGTAACGCAACACTTTGGTGAAAATTTGGCAATTATGTATATAATGAGATTCCAAAGTAAGAAAGGGAATTAAAAGGAATTTGGATTGCGTGAACTATAATGATATTTTCGGGCTAGAAATGAAATGTAAAAGTTGAGTTTATTCAATAAGATCAAGCGGTGAATTGATTTACGAGTAATGAATAAAAGATATTCCGTAACGTTGTTTTACGAGTAATTAACTGAATTGATTTCCCAAAATTAGACAACAATATGGATAAACTTTTTGAAAGAGAAATAGAAATCTGGGTATGTATAGAACTTTCTTAAGTAGTAAAATGAATTGTCTTAAAGAGAAATCTTATGTTAAATAAGAAGCGAAAGTTATATTCGTAATATCAAAATATTTAAGAGTTTTAAATTTATATATTTGTTTTAGTTTAAAAGGCCAAGTGGTGCTGAATATTGAACCCGTGAACTCATTGGGTTATCATGATTGAAACACTGTTTACTTTGATAATTAAATAACCGACTATCAAATCTGTCCAATACGATTGTTGGTATGGAAAGACCGGGATCGAATTTATAATCGAAAACCATTCCGACCAACAAATACGTGAAGATATTAGAAGATGATCGACATGGGGAGTTGAAGACCATGGATTTTCAAAAACGGAAGAACTACTAATAATATCTGATGTTGCAACCAGAGATATAATGTGGTTCTGTCATGGTTGAAATCTACGGATTGCAAGGACTACTCGCTACTAATCTATAGGATGATTCCTTGGATATGGTAGGAGGGTGTAAGAACCCGTAACTTCCCCGGTAAGGAAAGAGCGGATACTTTGAGAACAACACACAAAAGAACGCAGACAGAAGAAAATTTCATTGTTAATTACAACAATTCCACCAGAATACAAGAATATACAGAGTATAAATGAATATTATACATTACAAAATATCAGAGATTACAATAATTTACATAGCAACGGAAAATAATACAAAATACAACTGAAGAAGATATACGGATACAAAGCTTTCCGGATATCGTTCCAGCTGTAAACCAGGCTCCTGTGAATATAAATCTGCAAAACCCAAAACTACTAGCTGCCCATGTCGAAAATAAGGGCATCCAGAGTTTAGGTTAAAATAATAAACTCCAGGTCAGTCGTGGGACTGGTGTGAGAACTAAAACAGTTATTAATCCTTATTTTAAAGTTCGGTAAATCAAGGGACCACGTCGTATAACACGGAACGGGTTTCCTCCCAAGAATACCAGTGCATAAAACAAACAGCGCAATGCTAAATAAATAAAAATGAAGCTATTATAAGACCCAGGTCCCATCACACAATGCAACCCAAGCCGGAGGATAGGGTTTTTACCTTATAATAGCCAAGAATGCTTGGTAAGTGAAATTTCATGTTTTATTATTTCTATAAGTGTATAGTGTCAAAACAATTTCAAATCATAAGTATCAATCATAGACGGCATGAGTGCCCTATCCCACTATGTCGTCGTACTAGGCTCTACAAATAAAACCGCAAAGTCACGTATTGGAAGTTGGATTTCCATCTGTGAACCGAGGCAAAAGATAGTCCTCAACCGATTCGAGACAATCTAGCCTACCATGTCTCAGGCTACACCCGCAACTGCACCTAGGAGCCTCAGGGCCGGTCCACCGATGTGGATTAAAATGCCTGAACACTGCGTTTCCCTGCCCTTTGGGGCGTAAATGAGTCCAATGACTCCATCGGTCCCGGATCGACCGATATATCCGAGGCGCCTCGCAGCAACAACAACCACATAAGTCAAACTCTTCAGGGCGTGTAAAACCACTGACGCCACTTCTAGCTAGAAAGAAACGCATGCCCTCCCTGGATCCTTCTCCCGTTTCTGGTTCACAACCGGGGTGTGAGGCTCGCGAATCAATGCTACACAAAGCTATGCCACACAGGCCGTGCTTTGATCATCAGCCACAAGACTCTGCTTTTCAACAGAAGCCTTGATCATATTGCCACTTAGGCGTGCCACACAGGCAATTCACTCCATGCGTTTGATATCCATCAATATATAATCTCTGAGCTCGTACGTCTCAGAGAAGGGCGTTAAGCAAGAGAATAAATTCTCCGCCGCCAAACAGATATATATTTAATAGAAATCAACCACACAGAATAAAATCCAATGTCAGACACATAGTCCATTTACAAGTTTGTTCTGGGTCTGAACGAAACCGGAGGCACCTAGTACCCCGCATATCCATCGATCTCCAAGTACGTATGGACGATCTCTAACTGATTCCCTCCTCTTGGGTGTACGGCCCAATCAAGATCATCAGTAATTATCCAAACGATGTTGAAGACCTCCGGTCTTCGACCACCGTCTTCATCCTCGACACCATGTCGAATCAGTTATTCAGAATGGGATAAACCTGGCCTTTCTGAATAACTCGCGTATATAATAAACAAGTGTTACACAAACACAACATACGCCTCATTCCAATTCAGAATATTCTTTTATTCCAATATCCTTATACTTTGGGAAAGGTTCCCATTAATTTTATCAAAGATAAATTCTTTAAATTTATTCTTTAATCTTCTTTGAATATCAATTCAAACTAGTCGGGATTAGCGAACCACACCGAAGTAATCATTTATTTTATTTCCCAATCCCAACCTATTCATCCCATGAAGTAAAACTGTTCATACTTCATATCTAACACCACGGTGTTATCGGTAAATTCAATTATCATTTCACGTTCAAATCTAGTTAAAGATTTAACTATCGCCTGGAGCAAAATTGGTGATACTCCCTTCTCGATCTTTTCAATCTAATTAAAGATTCATTAAAACTCCACTTAGTTTTAATCTTTAACTGGGTTAAAGAATCAGTGTCATTTAAAACATGGTTCACGATAAACCCAAAATCACATTCCATTAATTATCGGGTTAAAGAACAAGTGTTATTTAAAACACTGTTCACGATAAACCCAAAAATCAATACCAGTTCAATTCCAATTAAATATTATTTAATTGGTACACTTCATTAAATCTAAATAAAAAGATTTAATCTTTTTCTCCACTGGGCTTAAGAACAGTGTTAATGAAGACACCATTCACGACAAACCTAAATCACATTTGATATTAAATACAAGGCTCTGAATAGAAAATATATCGGCTTATATTCAATATCAAATTCTACGACCAACAAATATCGTATTGGAAATAACGATATTAATATATCTTTCAAATTCCCTTAACAATATATGTATCATCACGAAATCCAACATCGAAATATTCCAAAGATAATTTTGATTCAAATCCATTCCAATTCAATTATTGGAAATCCTGGTTATATTTCAAAATCATTTCAAATCCAATTTATTTATTTTTATTACTCTAGTTCAAAACTAGTTCATTTCGATAAAAATCTACTTTTATCTTTTCAAATATGGAATTTTTCATCCCAATTCTTCACAAATCATTTCTTATGATTTTACACAAATTATTCATATTTTTAATAATTTTATTAAGGCCCATACAGTCGATTTCCATCAACGGCCATCGAACTGCACTTACAGCGACCATTTCCAAATTTGATTTGGAGATAATTCCAAATCTAACCATTAGATTTCAAATCTCTAAAATTCATTAGAAAGCTCTTTTCGATACGAACACAACAGTTCCGGTTTTAGGAGAATCTGACGGTCGGATCTCCCGCAATGTCCATTCGAAGTCAACGGTCGAAATTCACAAACTGCCGCAGCGCGGCGCGTTCTATTCAGTCCATTATATTATATATATAATATGTATAATATATACTTCGTCGATTTCCTTTTAAAACGTATTATATAAATCGTTTTAAATTCGTTTTCAAAACGATTTCAACATCCTTTCAAATTCAAATCAAAATTGAATTTTTCCTTATAAATGCGTTTTAAATTTATTTCAAATTGATTTCAATTCAAATCGATTTTCAGTTCAATTTCAATACGTTTTTAAATTCAATTCAAAATGATTTCAATTCTATTTTAATCCTATTCGAATTTCAATTCTATTCAGTTTAATTCGAATTTCAATTCATTTCAATATAATTCGAATTTCGAAATCACTTTCAATATTCATTGAAAAATGAATAAAATCGATATAAATATCGTTCGTGTCAAAATGGCGTAAGTCTAATCAACACGGCTTCATAAATTTCTATTTTCAAATATTCTATTTCAAATATTCTATTTCAAAACTGGAATGAGGCCCAATCAATTACCATATAATGTTAATTATATGGATTTTCTACAACACATGTATAAAATAACAACGATAAATAATCAACCATCATCCATAGTGTGTTCTACACTGTATAAGCATCAAATATAAATATTTAACGCTTATAACAGCCTGTCAATCAATCGATCGACATACAGCTAATTATTGGGACTAGTGTATGTCATATATCATCCCAATACCCGTGTGGGGTTTTCAAACAATCAGACACAGATTTTATTTGTGCAGTTGGGCGATGTGTAAAATTTATCGTCCCAATCAATATCAGTCAAATGTGTGTATATAAACAAATCGTCCAATTTGTTTATATTTATTTCATTTTAAATACACTTTAAAAATTCTATTTTCAACTATAAAATATTTTTAACTATATAAATATTTTATTTCATATCACATCACACAATCAACTACACATCAAAATCAAACAAACAAACATACAAGCCGTCCATGGTTTGTGGACGACGGGTGTCGGGTGCTACTAAACACCGTCTGCATCCTAGTATAGATTATTAACTAGAAAACAAAATTAAAAGGTGAGAAGTTCTCACCGAGGGTTCCACTCCTCCATTTCATTTCTGAATTGTCTGATTTCCCTTTTGATTTCAATCTGTTCCATCTTCCTTCTTTTCACGCTATTCATATTAAAAATCATATTTTTAATATGATTTTCAATTTAAAAATCATGTTTTTATAATGGTACTTTATATATAAAAATTATATATTCTTACAACGCTTCCTTTTATATAAAGATTGTATTTTTCATCGCTACCCATATAAAAATCGAATTTTCGTATACTCCATCTTATAAAAATCATATTTTTATTGTCTATATATAATAAAAATCATATTTTTATTGTTCTAAAAATATAAAAATCATATCTTTAATCTTTTTATAATATAAAAATTATATTTTTATCCTTAAAAATCAAATTCTTTTACCTTGAAAAAAATCTCGCCTTTTAATATTTAAAGAGCTCATCATTTTATTTTTAAAGAACCAATCTTTTCACGATGTTTATATGGATAAAATCACTCTATTATACTAAGCAATTTCATTGTAAAAATCCGAAATTTAACACAATATGGTTTATTTTAAAAAATGAAAATTAAAAATCAAACCTTCTTTGTTATGAAAAAACAAACCTTCTTTGTTTCAGTAAAGATAGTGTTCAATTGCTAATTTAATTACTTAAATTACCTAAAACAAGAATAAAAAGAAATAAAGCAAATAAAAACAAATAAATGAACACACTCACTGCAAATCGCTCCGAGGAGGGCTTGGCGGCTCAGCGTCGAAGAGGGGGGGTGGCAGGTCGCCAATGGTGGTCGTCGTGGGCCCATTTGGTCAGAGGCGGCGCGGGTTTTGGGGCGTATGGGGCTAGGGCTTGGAACGGAGGAGGGGAGAGGTCGTTGGGGAGGGGAATCGGAGGTCTAGCGATGGAAGGGGAAGGTGGCGCGACGGATGCGGTGGCCGGAGGAGGTCAGGCGGCGGCGGGAAAAAGGGAACGACGGGTTTAAAAAGGTGGAGGCACGGTTTTCTTTTCTGATTAGGTTTAGAGAGAAAAATAAAAAGGGGGAGTTGTGTGATATATTATATATTTAATTATTTATTAATTTCAAAAAGTAACTTTTTATTTCGACCTCCAATCGAGACCCACCGACTGTCGTCCCTAGCTAATTGCCCTTATTCCGAACACAATGGGATATGTATCGTAAGCTGATTTGGCTGTTTCGACAAGTTTCCATCAAAATCAACATATAACTCTATATGTTGAATTTGAACGCGCATTTCAATTTACTGGGGTCACATACTAACTCGAAAAATTCCAGAAAAATATATTTTCTAGCTTCGTATTGATGATACGGTCCTAACAAAACTAATTTCGTCAAATTCTGAGACGGTTTGAGAAATGGCCATTTTCCAGTCGATGGAATTCAACTGAAATTGTTCAAACACGTTTTCCTTCGCCACGCTCACATATTGATTCGAAAAATTATGGAAATTGGAATCTAGCAATAACCTGGCATCACGAATCCAACAAAAGTGGTTTCGTTGAAATCCGAGGTAGTTTGCAAAATTTCCATTTTTAAGGGCCAGAATTCCATATCGACTATTCTGAATTTTCAACTGGGCATAACTTTTTACCCCCGCTATGAAATTTCGATTTTACGGATTCGTTGGAAAGATATTCTCTATTAGATTCAAATATTTTTGGTTTCACTAAAATCTGGTTTATTTTGCACCCGGTACATTCATTTGAATTTAGAAATTGAATTATCGAACTACCGCACCATTTTCAATTCATTTTATATATATAAATAAATATATATATATTCTAACGACGACGTATATAAATATATACGTTCTAATTCTATTCAAAATAAATTTCTCGTCGTTATTATTTAAAATAATTCATTTTAAATAATCAAAATTCGCTAAAATTGCAAAATAAAATTTTTAAATTGGCACAGATTTCCGGGTTATTACAATCTCCCCCACTTAAAACTTTTCATCCCCGAAAAGGAACGAAGACGAAAGTTGTTTCACAAATCAACTCAACTTCCACTATTTTCATTACGGCTTAAGTTCTTCAACTTTTCAGTTTCTAAGAACTTTTCAAATTTTTCAAAAATTTGGCTAACACCCTAAATTTTCAAAAAATTTCGCCATAACCTCCCCTGCACCGGGGACTTCGGGATATTTCATATAGCCTCCCGTGGCCTTCTTCAATCCAAAGAAAAATCCAAGCGGCTAGCCAATCGGCTCACAAAATCATCATCACCCAAACAAAACAGTTAATTATGGTAAACATGTACCTATTTGTCGGACAAACAATTTTATTCTTTTGCTCTAGCCTCCTTGCTATGACCTGTTCAGTGTAAGTACATGTACATGCATGCAAATGCGATAAATTTCCAATACAATTCACTATTTGATTCCGTTTGGTTATAGGTTCAACATTTAATTAATCAAACAATAATCAAACAACACAATCCGCAATCAATTAGTGAATTATCATTTCAAATTCATAACTTTGATACATAGTAAAAAAAATCAGATTTTTGATGCCAAATCACAACAATAAGCCCTATCTAATTTTGGTTCTCACACCAGTCAATTGGAAATATATAGAAATCCTACCTTCGTCACTCGAATATCAACTCTGATGACGATGCATCAATCATCAGAATCACCTCCGGGCGACTAGAGTGTGATTCTATATCTATCCAGTATATTTGGGACTTCGTATACACGCTAGCTAGGCGTATATGCCAAATCTTCATATACTAGATTGTCCAAATCAATTTAAAATAAATTATTCAAATACGTATAATACGATTTAAATTTCAAAACAAAATTTGTTTTCATTTAAATATATACTCCTCACACTCGCTCTAGGATGATACTGATCCCATCTCTAACGAGTCATTCCCATTGGATATTACTAATCCAATCTCTGATGAATTCTTTCGTATGGTTCTAATATGTCTTGTTCTCGAGCTTTGTAAACCAAAGCTCTGATACCACTGTAAGAACCCGTAACTTCCCCGGTAAGGAAAGAGCGGATACTTTGAGAACAACACACAAAAGAACGCAGACAGAAGAACATTTCATTGTTAATTACAACAATTCCATCAGAATACAAGAATATAAAGAGTATAAATGAATATTATACATTACAAAATATCAGAGATTACAATAATTTACATAGCAGCGGAAAACAATACAAAATACAACTGAAGAAGATATACGGATACAAAGCTTTCCGGATATTGTTCCAGCTGTAAACCATGCTCCTGTGAATATAAATCTGCAAAACCCAAAACTACTAGCTGCCCGTGTCGAAAATAAGGGCACCCAGAGTTTAGGTTAAAACAATAAACTCCAGGTCAGTCATGGACTAGTATGAGAACTAAAACAGTTATTAATCTTTATTTTAAAGTTCGGTAAATCAAGGGACCACGTCGTATAACACGGAACAGGTTTCCTCCCAAGAATACCAGTGCATAAAACAAACAGCGCAATGCTAAATAAATAAAAATGAAGCTATTATAAGACCCAGGTCCCATCACACAAGGCAACGCAAGCCGGAGGATAGGGTTTTTACCTTATAATAGCCAAGAATGCTTGGCACGTGAAATTTCATGTTTTATTATTACTATAAGTGTATAGTGTCAAAACAATTTCAAATCATAAGTATCAATCATAGACGGCATGAGTGCCCCATCCCACTATGTCGCCATACTAGGCTCTACAAATAAAACCGCCAAGTCACGTATTGGAAGTTAGATTTCCATCTGTGAACCGAGGCAAAAGATAGTCCTCAACCGATTCGAGACAATCTAGCCTACCATGTCTCAGGCTACGGCCGCAACTGCACCTAGGAGCCTCAGGGTCGGTCCACCGATGTGGATTAAAATACCTGAACACTGCGTTTCCCCGCCCTTTGGGGCGTAAATGAGTCCAATGACTCCATCGGTCCCGGATCGATCGATATATCCGAGGCGCCTCGCAACAGCAACAACCACATAAGTCAAACTCGTCAGGGCGTGTAAAACCACTGACGCCACTTCTAGCTAGAAAGAAACGCATGCCCTCCCTGGATCCTTCTCCCGTTTCAGGTTCACAACCGGGGTGTGAGGCTCGCGAATAAACGCTACACAAAGCTATGCCACACAGGCCGTGCTTTGATCATCAGCCACAAGACTCTGCTTTTCAACAGAAGCCTTGATCATATTGCCACTTAGGCGTGCCACATAGGCAATTCACTCCATGCGTTTGATATCCATCAATATATAACCTCTGAGCTCGTACGTCTCATAGAAGGGCGTTAAGCAAGAGAATAAATTCTCCGCCGCCAAACAGATATATATTTAATAGAAATCAACCACACAGAATAAAATCCAATGTCAGACACACAGTCCATTTACAAGTTCGTTCTGGGTCTGAACGAAACCGGAGGCACCTAGTACCCCGCATATCCATCGATCTCCAAGTACGTCTGGACGATCACTAACTGATTCCCTCCTCTTGGGTGTACGGCCCAATCAAGATCATCAGTAATTATCCAAACGATGTTGAAGACCTCCGGTCTTCGACCACCGTCTTCATCCTCGACACCATGTCGAATCAGTTATTCCAAATGGGATAAACCCGATCTTTCTGAATAACTCGCGTATATAATAAACAAGTGTTACACAAACACAACATACGCCTCAGTCCAATTCAGAATATTCTTTTATTCCAATATCCTTATACTTTGGGAAAGGTTCCCATTAATTTTATCAAAGATAAATTCTTTAAATTTATTCTTTAATCTTCTTTGAATATCAATTCAAACTAGTCGGGATTAGCAAACCACACCGAAGTAATCATTTATTTTATTTCCCAATCCCAACCTATTGATCCCATGAAGTAAAACTGGTCATACTTTATATCTAACGCCATGGTGTTATCGGTAAATTCAATTATCATTTCACGTTCAAATCTAATTAAAGATTTAACTATCGCCTGGAGCAAAACTGGTGATACTCCCTTCTCGTCTTTTCAATCTAATTAAAGATTCATTAAAACTCCACTTAGTTTTAATCTTTAACTGGGTTAAAGAATCAGTGTCATTTAAAACATGGTTCACGATAAACCCAAAATCACATTCCATTAATTATCGGGTTAAAGAACAAGTGTTATTTAAAACACTGTTCATGACAAACCCAAAAATCAATACCAATTCAATTCCAATTAAATATTATTTAATTGGTACACTTCATTAAATCTAAATAAAAAGATTTAATCTTTTTCTCCACTGGGCTTAAGAGCAGTGTTAATGAAGACACCATCATGACAAACCCAAATCACATTTGATATTAAATACAAGGCTCTGAATAGAAAATATATCGGCTTATATTCAATATCAAATTCTACGACCAACAAATATCGTATTGGAAATAACGATATTAATATATCTTTCAAATTCCCATAACAATATCTGTATCATCACGAAATCCAACATCCAAATATTCCAAAGATAATTTCGATTCAAATCCATTCCAATTCAATTGTTGGATATCCTAGTTATATTTCAAAATCATTTCAAATCCAATTTATTTATTTTTAAAAATAAATAAATTATTACTCCAGTTCAAAACTAGTTCATTTCGATAAAAATCTACTTTTATCTTTTCAAATATGGAGTTTTTCATCCCAATTCTTCATAAATCATTTCTTATGATTTCACACAAATTATTCATAATTTTTAATAATTTTATTAAGGCCCGTACAGTCGATTTCCATCAACGGCCATCGAACTGCACTTACAGCGACCTTTTCCAAATTTGATTTGGAGATAATTCCAAATCCAACCGTAGATTTCAAATCTCTAATATTCATTAGAAGGCTCGTTCCGATACGAACCCAACGGTTCCGGTTTTAGGAGAATCCGACGGTCGGATCTCCCGCAATGTCCATTCGAAGTCAACGGTCGAAATTCACGAACTACCGCAGCGCGGCGCGTTCTTTTCAGTCCATTATATTATATATATAATATATATAATATATACTTCGTCGATTTCCATTTAAAACGTATTATATAAATCGTTTTAAATTCGTTTTCAAAACGATTTCAACTTCCTTTCAAATTCAAATCAAAATTGAATTTTTCCTTATAAATTCGTTTTAAATTCAATTCAAATTGATTTCAATTCAAATCGATTTTCAATTCAATTTCAATACGTTTTAAATTCAATTCAAAATGATATCAATTCTATTTCAATCCAATTCGAATTTCAATTCTATTCAGTTTAATTGAATTTCAATTCTATTCAGTTTAATTCGAATTTCAATTCTTTTCAATATAATTCGAATTTCGAAATCACTTTCAATATTCATTGAAAAATGAATAAAATCGATATAAATATCGTTCGTGTCAAAATGGCGTCAGTCTAATCAACACGGCTTCATAAATTTCTATTTTCAAATATTCTATTTCAAAACTGGAATGAGGCCCAATCAATTACCATATAATGTTAATTATATGGATTTTCTACAACACATGTATAAAATAACAACGATAAATAATCAACCATCATCCAGAGTGCGTTCCACACTGTATAAGCATCAAATATAAATATTTAACGCTTATAACAGCCTGTCAATCAATCGATCGACATACAGCTAATTATTGGGACTAGTGTATGTCATATATCATCCCAATACACGTGTGGGGTTTTCAAACAATCAAACACAGATTTTATTTGTGCAGTTGGACGATGTGTAAAATTTATCGTCCCAATCAATATCAGTCAAATGTGTGTATATAAACAAATCGTCCGATTTATTTATATTTATTTCATTTTAAATACACTTTAAAAATTCTATTTTCAACTATAAAATATTTTTAACTATATAAATATTTTATTTCATATCACATCACACAATCAACTACACATCAAAATCAAACAAACAAGCATACAAGCCGTCCATGGTCTGTGGACAACGGGTGTCGGGTGCCACTAAACACCGTCTGCATCCTAGTATAGATTATTAACTAGAAAACAAAATTAAAAGGTGAGAAGTTCTCACCGAGGGTTCCACTCCTCCATTTCATTTCTGAATTGTCTGAATTCCCTTTTGATTTCAATCCGTTCCATCTTCCTTCTTTTCACGGTGTTCATATTAAAAATCATATTTTTAATATGATTTTCAATTTAAAAATCACGTTTTTATAATGGTACTTTATATATAAAAATTATATATTCTTACAACGCTTCCTTTTATATAAAGATTATATTTTTACATCGCTACCCATATAAAAATCGAATTTTTATATACTCCATCTTATAAAAATCATATTCTTATTGTCTACATATAATAAAAATCAAGTTTTTATTGTTCTAAAAATATAAAAATCATATCTTTAATCTTTCTATAATATAAAAATTATATTTCTATCCTTAAAATTCAAATCCTTTTACCTTAAAAAAAATCTCGCCTTTTTATATTTAAAGAACTCATCTTTTTATTTTTAAAGAACCGATCTTTTCACGATGTTTATATGGATAAAATCACTCTGTTATACTAAGCAATTTCATTGTAAAAATCCGAAATTTAACACAATATGGTTTATTTTAAAAACTGAAAATTTAAAATCAAACCTTCTTTGTTATGAAAAATAAAATCTTCTTTTTTTCAGTAAAAACAGTGTTCAATTGCTAATTTAATTACTTAAATTACCTAAAACAAGAATAAAAAGAAATAAAACAAATAAAAACAAATAAATGAACACACTCACTGCAAATCGCTCCGAGGAGGGCTTGGCGGCTCAGCGTCGAAGAGGGGGGGGTGGCAGGTCGCCAATGGTGGTCGGTGTGGGCCCATTTGGTCAGAGGCGGCGCGGGTTTTGGGGCGTATGGGGCTAGGGCTTGGACTGAGCACGAACGGAGGAGGGGAGAGGCCGTTGGGGAGGGGAATCGGAGGTCTAGCGATGGAAGGGGAAGGTTGCGCGACGGGTGCAGTGGCCGGAGGAGGTCGGGCGGCGGCGAGAAAAGGGGAACGACGAGTTTAAAAAGGTGGAGGCGCGGTTTTCTTTTCTGATTAGGTTTAGAGAGAAAAATAAAAAGGGGGGTTGTGTGATATATTATATATATTTAATTATTTATTGATTTCAAAAAGTAACTTTTTATTTCGACCTCCAATCGAGACCCACCAACTGTCGTCCCTAGCTAATTGCCCCCATTCCGAACACAATGGGATATGTATCGTAAGCTGATTTGACTATTTCGACCAGTTTCCATCAAAATCAACATATAACTCTATATATTGAATCTGAATGCGCATTTCAATTTACTGGGGTCACATACTAACTCGAAAAATTCCAAAAAAATATTTTCTAGCTTCGTATTAACGATACGGTCCTAACAAAACTAATTTCGTCAAATTCTGAGACCGTTTGAGAAATGGCCATTTTCCAGTCGATGGAATTCAACTGAAATTGTTCAAACACGTTTTCCTTCGCCACGCTCACATATTGATTCAAAAAAATTATGAAAATTGGAATCTAGCAATAACCTGGCATCACGAATCCAACAAAAGTGGTTTCGTCGAAATCTGAGGTCATTTGCAAAATTTCCATTTTTAAGGGCCAGAATTCCATAGCGACTATTCTGAATTTTCAACTGGGCATAACTTTTTACCCCCGCTATGAAATTTCGATTTTTCGGATTCGTTGGAAAGATATTCTCTATTAGGTTCAAATATTTTTGGTTTCACTAAAATCCGGTTTATTTTGCACCCGGTACATTCATTTGAATTTAGAAATCGAATTATCGAACTACCGCGCCATTTTCAATTCATTTTATATATATATAAACAAATATTTATATTCTAACGACGACGTATATAAATATGTACGTTCTAATTCTATTCAAAATAAATTTCTCGTCGTTATTATTTAAAATAATTCATTTTAAATAATCAAAATTCGCTAAAATTGCCAAAATAAAATTTTTAAATTGGCACAGATTTCCGGGTTATTACAGAGGGTGCCTTCGGTTCATCCTATTCCTGGTTGACTTGTATGGACGGATGTCTGACAGAGTATTTCCAAAGGAATTACATACATTGATTTCTTCAAACGTACCATAGTTAATGGCGGAGAAATGGTTTTTCTCTAGCCAAATAACTAGAGTATTTTTGTGGATGTCAATCAGTGTGATCTGGCGGATCGAACGATGTGGCATTCAAAGTGGATGGTGGCTAAATATTCCAAAAAGATAATTTAAACCTTAAGCCTCATCAATAGGAAAATGACAAAAATCAGGCAGGCAGCATAGCTATGTGGGTCGCTCCCATTAGGGTGTATCATTACATATCTAGAGAAATTCCTTTTGCTTCTTTAACTATTTTGATGCTGTCCCTTTTCGGGAAACGGTGGTTTGAGCCCAACCGTTGGTGATATACATTTGACACACTCAACGAAATGAGTGGTCGGTCATGTGAGGGCCGGGTTACAAGACGTTATTTTGAACCCAGTGTATTCGCCTCTAGAGATACACTATCGGCAGGTGGTCCCATACCTTGTCTTAGTCGGAATCAAATCTCCAGTAAGTGCCCGCGGTTTTGATTGTATACTATATGTGGAGCGTGAGATGCAAGCGTTCCGTTAGATTGATATTTATTTGCATTTAGACACTATTATAATAGCAAAACAAGATATTGATTTCAAAACTGTTTTGGGTTATCGTAAGGTAAAAACCGTCCGTATTTATGTGTGGATTTGGTCTTACGATTATCCTTTTCTTTGAAAGGATTTTAACTTAAAAATCAAGTTGTGTGTTACCTTAATACTGTGCGAGTTTTTCTCACTCTGGTTCACCAAACTGACCCGGTGTTTAGTAAATGCTCGGGTTAGCCCGGGGTGTATAGGTTCAGGTTATCGAATGCTATGCAGAGACGAGCTGGAAGAGTTCAGACATATGATATTATATAACTACTGTTCCGTTGTGTGTTGTATGTGAGGGCAGGTTATTATAACTGTCCAGGTGTGTGATGTACTCTGATAATTGTAAGTATTTTTTTAAAAGCTCTCAGTAAGAATTTATTTCTATATTATATTTTATTCCACTGCGATGTGAGACTCTGATTCTGTGTTGGATTGGATCTTCTTCTTCTATTCTAATATTTATTTCTTTCTTATCTCACCCTCTAATTTCTTTCTAATAACGTTCTAGTGTTTTCGGTGTTTGGAAGGTCGGCATGAGTTACGGTAAAGGTATTTATGTCGATTTTCGGGGCCGAAAATTTCTTGGGTCGTTACAATAGAAATATGAACCGGTAGAGTTGGTGAGTTTTACTCACATTGGACGATCATCTTTAATAACGATAACCATCACTTAATTCAGACGGACAATTTATTTTGCTACAGATTGTACTAGCCCCCTATTCACTCCCAGTCAGTCCCATATTGTAGCCCTCGTCCCTACGATCCTGTCAGATCTTGTTTCGCTGAATTTGGATAACGTATGAGGAACTTATACATTTTACAAGTTTAATATACATTTAAATTAAATAAAACTTAAAATATTAATTCCATTGGGCTTAACCTTTAATCCTGGCCCATCTCCATTCCTCCTCATCCCACACCCGCAATATACCTTCTTCCTCCAAAACAGATCCGCACTCTAGTTCCTCACAACAACAATGTCGACCTCCTCATCCTCATATCTCCCTCACCGATCCACTAATCCACAAACTGATTTCACGAAATCCCTTCTCATTGAAATCCCTCACACCCCAAATCAAAAACCTCCAACTTGGATTCGTCTTGCTCGTCGCGGCTTCCGAAAGTTCCTCATGCACACAGCTTTGGATCGACACTAATTCAGTCTGAATCCAACAAAACTTTGAACCAAGGTGCGAAATCTCCTACTTAATCCCAAAACAACCTCACATTCGTGAATTAATACTTGTATTTCTGGATTAATCGAACCCTAGATTCACTGGACAAAAATCGTAGCGCACGGAATGGATTCGAACCGGGAAATTCAAACATAGAAATGAAGCTCCTTCATTGTTGGATCCATATATACTACTCGTTTGATTTTAGGAATTTTGCATGTTTTTTTTGGAATTTCTTTTCTTTGAATCTCACTGTACTTGTTTTATGAAAACAAAAAGAACGGCGGCTGCTTCATTTGACCAGAGAAAATATCCAATTAGGTTTAGGGTGTTAGTGTATTTATAGAAAAGTTTATTGAGATATTTTGGTAGATATTTGTGTTGAGATATTTTAGTTTTATATTCATTTTATATTCGTTCTTATTTGATTAACATAGAAATGTTTTTATTTTATGCTCTTATATCTTATCTTTTGTATATAAATAAATATTACTTGGGTATTCTTTTGTCACTTTTACAGTTATTCCAACCCAGCCCGCATGCAACCAGAAAAGTAGAGAAATGGAGATCAGATTGCTATATATTTACATTTTGAAGAATTGTAGATGAAGATCTCACATCTAGTTGTTGTTGGACAAGAAAATGATTGATAAAAAGGCCATGCACATCTCAAATTAAAGGAGGCTTGCAAGAGAAAAGGAGAAAAGGCCTAAAACTTACTTGAAATAGCTAGGCCCATTTGTAATTAGGGTTAGGGTTTGGTTATCTCCTATAAATACCCTTGTAATATCATTGTAGCCACCATCCTATTTTTCTTTCTTAACCTCCATTAATAAAAGTTCTTCTTCTTTTATTTTCTAGCAATTTTCTTTTTCTTAGCAATTGGTGTTGTCTTCACAATTAGTTTTGGTAGAACACCAATTGTGTTTTACATTTTTTTATTAGCGATTAGTCTTTTGATTAGTTTCAACGACAATCCTAATTTTACTTTTTGTTGTTCTTCTTTTTCTGCAATTTTAATTTATGCATTTTATTTGTGTTTTGCATTTTATTTTCCAAGCAATTTGTGCCATCTATTCAATTAGATTTGATAGAGCTCAAGTTGTCCTTGCTATTTTATTTTCATTAAGTGATTAATCGTTGATTAGATTCAACGATAATCCTAATTTTGCAATTTCAATTTGTTTTTATTTCAACCAAATCTCCAAACTTCGTCTAACTCGCCCAAGAGATTAGATAAATAATTTGATTTAAATCTACCTCCCTGTGTTCGACGTGCGTACTACACATTTGTGCGGTTGCAGTATTTTATTTCAAAATTCACGCTTTTCTAATTCGTAGGGAAGCGACGACCAAGTTATTGGCGCCGTTGTCGGGGAGCTAACGATTGAATTTTATTGTTTATTTAATTTCTGATTCGTGTTAGTTTTATTTATGTATTTTCCTTTTGTATTCTTGTATATATAATAGGGAAAATAAAAATTCTTGATTGGTTAGATTTCATATCGTTCAATGATACTGTAATCTTCCTAACAAGAGAAAAAAAAATGATTTCTTTCCTTTTAACATTCTTTCCTGTTTTCAGTACATAGCTTTCCTTTTATTTACAATTTCTTTTTAAAAATAATAAAATAAAATAAAAAATCTTTACATCTTTTTTTTTCCCTTCTTTTGATTTCTTTCCTCCTTTGTCTATCCAAACACCAATTCACGGATCACATTAACTCCCTTCCAAAATCCTTCCTGCCCGTCTCTACACTTCACAACTCCATCATCTACCCTATCCTCTTTCCTCTGCCCAGTCCATTCAACAAATCCTTACAACACAAGCTTCTCCAATCAACAGTAGCCAACATCCACACTTTTTCTACCACCTTTAACTTCGGAACCACATACCACGTCCATCTTCCCGAACATCGCTCTGCATCCCTCATCAACAATCAAGTCTGTCGCTACCCTTTCTCCACACAAACAGCACCATCGCACAACTGCCCCACCCTTAAACATCTCTGCCGCAAATCTCTCACAATCACAACCAATCACGCATATCCCACTTTCTCTTACCCAATAACATCAACAACTTCCACAATACCAGTCTTGCTCTTCAACCAACCAATTAGCACACCCAGACCATTGCCATCAACACGCACCCTTGCGCCAATCTTACACAACCATTAATAGTCCACAACTCCTTCCACGATCACGTTTCATCCAGCCTTCAGCAGCCGAATCCCCACCCCATTTTCCGGTTTTACCACCGTTAGTTCGAACAAGGAACAACCGAAAACCTACAGTGCGAAAACCACTCACAGAAATCGCAACACTGTAGCTATCAGACCAAATTGCACCTGAACACAACCAAATCCGAAGCCCAGTGTCTAATTCGAAGATACCCAACGGTTCCAATTCGAAAAAAAGAGGCGAATACGATTTGATAACCAAAAGAAAATTTAATTTGAAAACCAGCCGATCGGGATTTGTTCCCTGAAACAATAGTGGCGTGAATTTTTTTTGTTGGGTTCGAATTGTTTTGTTGCTGAGTAAAGGTCGATTTATTTCCTACAGAAAAGGGGCGATTTCCTTCCTTTTTGGCTTCTTGAGAAACGTATTGTGGTTGCTGGTTTTAATTCTCTAAATTGTTTTCCTATTTGTTTAAAAAAAAGGAGATCGCTTAGAACACCATATGCGATTTGGTTGTAGGAGTCTTGAGTCTGTTGAGTGTGAGGTTGCTTGCATGAGTCATTCCTTATAAGAATTTGTTTTGCTTTCTTTTGTTTCCGCGTTCTTTTCTTTCAATTTACAGTCTCGTGTGTTGTTAATTTGTTTTGGTTTCTTTTGTTTTCGCGTTCTTTTCTTTTGTTTTTTTTAAAAAAAAAGAAGAGAAAGAGAAGAAAATTTCAAAGGACAAAGCGAGAAGAGTTCAAGCATCAAACAAGAAATTCAAGTGGATGCAAATAGTTGACTTTGAATCACAAGCAACACTCAACAATTCTAGACAAACTGCCATGCCCCGCTCTGTAAAATTTTCTAAACTCTACAGGTTCTGTACCTTCTTGAAAAATATAGAAATTTCTTGTAAATATCTTCTACAGGGGTAGCGGCTTGCTTGTACAATATTTTAAATTTCTGCAGTTATTATTGTCTATTTTTGTGGTTGACTGATATTTCCATAATTGAAATCCTCACTCTCATTATTTTCAATAATAAAAATAGACATACAAAATAATATAATTGAAAAGTGGTGCTTTGTAAAGTTTACTGTCTCGTATAATTGGATCGCGGATATATAGTAGTTCAATTTATTGAACTATTAGCAAAAGAGGTTGCATACTACCCGTAAAACATCGGTCGTATCCCTTAGTATTTATACTATACGTGAACGGCCATAAGACCATCTTCCCCTTTCTAATTGAGTCAGTTAATTAATAGAGCACAACTCAGTCATTTATACTATTTTGAACTAAGAAAAAAATTCTGTCTTCCCTTGACTTCGTTCAAATGTTTGATTCAAAAAAAATCCTTGAGAGAAATGCGGGATAATTATCGGAGTAGACGTCCTCTTGAAGAGTATGAGTATGAATTACAACTCATGAAGCAAGATTTTCCAAAATTTCGTGAGCCCAATGCCAACAATTTACAAAATTTTCCAAATGACCAACAATTTCAAAATCATAGAAATGATCGAAATTACGATTTCCATTCTAACTTCAATAATTTCGATTATAGGCCACATCCACATCAAAATAGCTTTAAATCCCAATATAGCTTTGATCCACATCAATATGGGGTTGTAAACAAAAATCTTCAAAGTTATAGCCCATATCAACATCTTGAAAATAACCAAAATTGTAATTTTCCATCAAATTTCAACAGTTTTGGTTACGAACATAATTTATATAATCAAAATGATTTCCAATATCATTGTCATTTTTCTGAAAATTCAAACAACCACCACATTGGAAATAATATTGATTGTGAAATTGATGTGGACTATACTTTTGAGAATCAAGAAATCCAAAACGAGAGCTCTCAAATCAACGATTTTGAAGAACATCATCTTAACATTCTTAAAGAGAGGGTAGAAAATCAAGATAGATAGCTTGATGAAAAAGATAGAAAGATGGATGAACTTCTTTGTTTATTGACATCTTTGAAAGAACAACGCGAGCAACAAAATCAAACATGCGATGAATCAGAAAATAATCCATTCTTTATTGATAGTGACAATTTTCAGATTACAACTTTGGAAATTGAGAATAACGATCTAAATGAAGTTGTTAAAAATTCAACAAATGATTTGGACTTTGATTCTTTTCAGAAAAAAGATTTAAGCTCTAATTTTGATCTTTCTCCTTCAGACCGCGAGAAACTAGAAATTTTTGTAATTGAACAAAATGAAAATGTTGATTTTTTCAGAAACTCAAAAGTGGAAAAGGATTTTAATGAACATGAATTTTTTGGATTGTATGAGGATGAGTAGCCAAATGAGGACAAAATAGAGTCAAGCCACCAATCCAAATTTGAAAATTTTGATTTTGAGGTGTCAAACGAGCTTGATATTGTCAGTGTCAAAAATATGTTGTCCAGTAATGAAACTGAGAAATGTGATCACATAGTTTTGAACAACACTCAGAATTCAAATTTCACTGAATTTATATACGAACACAAATTTTTGAACAATTACACTGATAAATTTGTTGAACACATGAATTATCTTTGGAATGTTAGCTTGGTTGAAAAACTTCATGTTAGGATGACCCTGGACATTTATCTGCTAGACTATAAATCTATGTATAAAGATGAGATGGTTTTCAAAAACCTTTGCTTATTAGAAAACATGCCTAGACATAGTGGGAACGGGATTCATCGGGCTAGAACCAAGTGTGGGGGAAAAAGTTGGTGGCACTCTTTGCATCGCATGCATCGCAAACACATATATCATTGTACATATGATCCATTCTTACATATAGTTAGATTGCATTTCATTCTACAAATAATTTTGCATCTCATTCACCTTTGGGTACGATCTTTCAAATTTAGGAAACGTTACAGTGTGGACACTGTTTAGTTCTAGTGTGGGGGGAGTTTGCATTGCATTCTTTTGATTTTTTTCTTTATTTTTCTTTCGTTTCGTTTTCAGCCATTTAAATAGGACCATCATGCATTTTCGATTATAGTAACATGCCATTTTTTTTGAAACATGACTCAATTTTGATTGATACAACAAAATAAGTTCACAATTTATAGTCAGTTGATAGTATTTTTTCTCTCAACTTAGATCAAATAAGAAATATAATGAAAAGTTTAATTTTGAGGGATAATAGTGTAACCGGTACATAGGGAGATTCTTAGGTGATGGCCATGAAATATATTCTATATTGTAGTCTTTGTTTAAATAAGTAGAGGACTAAAAATACTTATATTGGCTTTTCGAATCTTTAAAACTAAGTTGTGTTAAGTTGAATTCGCGTAACTCTCTTTTGTGCTTATATTTTAAATAATAATAATAGTAATCCAAGGGTATCCAACATTGCTTGTATATCTAGCGTTGGTGTGCAAACCCGCCAAGCTCTATCCGACATGTTGTTGACAAAGTCAGCATTGGAATATCTTGGTCTCATTTTATGAGATTGGACACCTAAGGATTACCGACATTTTGTTGACAAAGTCAGCGTCGGTCTGCACAATCCGCCAAGCTCTGTCCCAACTCTCCGTTAGTCTGCAAGGCAGTTTATGGGTGGTATACCTTGGTCTTTTAAGTTAGGTGTATGTAATTAATCATAAATTTCAATTTTTATAGAGATAGAGAATAAGCGATGAAGCCCAATCACTTCTTGACCTTCTTGATTTGACTAGCCATACACAAGGAAATTAGAATACCACTTTACAAACTGTGCCAAGCAAACTAAGAATTTATTTCATGGCTGCACAATGTTATCGACCAAACCAACTGGCCAAACTAGAGTTTAACATTAAAAACTAGATTTATGTTGAAAATTTGTGACAAGTTGAGGTATCTAAAATAAAATCAACTGATTAGAAATTGTTAATTTAATTTGTTGTACCACTTTCCTGAAACAAGTCGTGTTTTCATTTTTTTGTTTTCAATTTCATAAGTCTTCTGCATTCATGTAGTTACATTAGGATCATAACATATTGCATTTGGATTTTGTGGGCAGTATCCGCTGAAAACCCTCACGAGACACCACTCGTCCTACTAGGGACACCTAGAGGTTTAATGGCTTGTTGCATACGCTCAATGCAATCGTGTTTCCTACGAAAGTGTGACCTATCTAGTTTAGTTTTTCATTTCTTGTTTTACTCGAGGACGAGTAAAAGATAAGTGTGGGGGTATTTGATTAACATAGAAATGTGTTTATTTTATGCTCTTATATCTTATCTTTTGTATATAAATAAATATTACTTAGGTATTGTATTGTCACTTTTACAGATATTCCAACCCAGCCCGCAAGCAACCAGAAAAGTAGAGAAATGGAGATCAGATTGCTATATATTTACATTTTGAAGAATTGTAGATAAAGATTTCACATCTAGTTGCTGTTGGACAAGAAAATGATTATAAAAAGGCCATGCACATTTCAAATTAAAGGAGGCTTGCAAGAGAAAAGGAGAAAAGGCCTAAAACTTACTTGAAATAGCTAGGCCCATTTGTAATTAGGGTTAGGGTTGGGTTATCTCCTATAAATACCCTTGTAATATCATTGTAGCCACCATCCTATTTTTCTTTCTTAACCTCCATTAATAAAAGTTCTTCTTCTTTTATTTTCTAGCAATTTTCTTTTTCTTAGCAATTGGTGTTGTCTTCACAATTAGTTTTGGTAGAACACCAATTGTGTTTTACATTTTTTTATTAGCGATTAGTCGTTTGATTAGTTTCAACGACAATCCTAATTTTACTTTTTGTTGTTCTTCTTTTTCTGCAATTTTAATTTCCACATTTTATTTGTGTTTTGCATTTTATTTTCCAAGCAATTTGTGCCATCTATTCAATTAGATTTGATAGAGCTCAAGTTGTCTTTGCTATTTTATTTTCATTAGTGATTAATTGTTGATTAGATTCAACGGTAATCCTAATTTTGTAATTTCAATTTGTTTTAATTTCAACCAAATCTCCAAACTTCGTTTAACTCCCCCAAGAGATTAGATAAATAATTTGATTTTAATCTACCTCCCTGTGTTCGACCTGCATACTACACATCTGTGCGCTTGCAGTATTTTATTTCAAAATTCATGCTTTTCTAATTCGTAGGAAAGCGACGACCAGTTCTTGCCTTCTAAAAATTCGTGTGATCACACACAATATAAAAAAATCATGGAAATTGACATGTATCTACAGTTCGACATTACGGACCCAACGAAACTTGTTTCGTCGAATTCTGACTCCGTTTGCTCACACAGCATATTTTTAAAGGTCAAAATATTGACTATTTTTCACATTAAAAATCCATACGGCCACACGCTGACTCCAAAAATCACAGAAATTGAAATCTAGCAATAATTTAATATTACGGATCCAACAAAAATAGTTTCATCTAAAACGGAGTTCGTTTGCAAAACTGACTATTTTTAAAGCTCTAAATAACCCATTTAAATATATAAATATATTTAAAAACAATTAAATTAAATATAAATATTATCATATATATTTACACAGAATACCATACAGCTCCAAAATAAATATATGCGGATTTACAACTCGATATTCAAATCTCGGTTGAATCGATATTCAATTTATATTGAAATTCCTTTTATATATCGTTATAATTCATAAAGGAATTCCATAGCGACTTTTTGAAAATTTGATTTGGACATAAATCAAAATCTACACAATGAAATCCCGATTTTTCTCTTCCACTAGAAAAATATACTTCCCCAATCCAAACGTTTCTTGTTTCACAGAAATCCAATTTAAAACGGACCCTATATATTCATTTAAAGTTTGAATCGCCAAATAGCGAACTACCGCGCCATTTCGAGCTCGATTATAATTATATTATAATTATACATTCAACTGTCGTTTATATAATATATTCGTTGTTCGAATTCAATTCCAAACTGAATTATATATATTTTGACTTGTCCATTTCACATTATATTGTCAATTCACTATTTCCGACTATTTCGGAATAACAAATATATTATTCTATTATTTAAATTAATTAAATATTCATTGTTATTTAATTCTACGACCATTCAAATCTCTAAATCACTATTTATATAATTAAACAAATTAATTATTATATCGCTAAAATATGGGTCGTTACATTCTTCCCCACTTAAAATAATTTCGTCCTCGAAATTGCTAAGGTAGAAAACAAACCCTATTGACTGGTTAGAACTTATTTGTTCACTTCTTAACTTCAGTTTCAACTGAACCAATTTAATTTCAATTAAATTATTAATTCATTTCTATTAACGAATATTTTTAAAAATCCTGAAAATTTTCTAACACCCGAAATTTCTGAAAAATTTCGCCAGCACCTCCTTTGTACTGGTTAATCGGTAAAACTACAACTCGCCTCTCTGGGCCTTCTCCAACCAAAAAGAAAATCAAACAACTAAACGGCTTGCCAATTCGGCTCATAAATCTCATGCTTATACCAAATATAAACTTGTACCTTTTTGTCGGGTATATCAACTTTATCACTTTCACCTGCTATCAATTCAACATATACCAATGTCATCTCAACCAATTCCCAATCAATATCTGTTCAACACAGCTATTCGCTTATATCCAAACCAATTTTCATTTCAAACTCGAGTTCCATTCTCGATTCCAATTCTTAACTTATCAACTCAACTCCATTCCAAATCATTTTATAATCAAATCTGGATTCTATTTAACTTATTTTATGTTAAATTCTAATTTATATATTCACCTTTTCCATTTGAATCTTTTTAACTTCATTAGTTAAATTTTAATTTCAAATTCAGAATTTCAATTTCCTGGGATTTATTTCAAATCAGTTTGAAATCATAATAACAATTCAAAATGTAACGACACGTATTTCTACGGTTGTATAATTAATCTATTTAATTATTTAAATAGTGATTTAGAAATTTAAAAAGTCGTTTAATTAAATTATATGGATTATTTAACTAATATAAATAATAGAATAATATATTTAATTCAGAAATAATCAAAACTATTGGAATTCACAATACATTGTGAATTGGATTATATAAAGGTATAATTCAGTTTAGATTCGAATTTTTTTCACGAATATATCATTTAAACGAAGTTTGAACATATAATTATATTATAATTAAAATCAAGCTCCAAATGACGCGGCAGTTTGTAATTTGGCGATTCGAACTTCAACTGAATATATAGGGTCTGTTTTAAATCGGAATTCTATGAAACAAGAAACGTTCGGAGCTGGTGAAGTATATTTTTCTAATGGAAGATAAAAAACAGGATTTCGTCATGTAGATTTTGAGTTATGTCCAAATAAAATTTTAGAAAAGTCGCCATGGAATTCCTTTGAAATTTATAAATATATATTTATATTATAAAAGGATTTTATATATAAATCGAATATCGATATAACCGGGAATTTTGAAATATCGAGTTATAAATCCAATTGGAGTTGTATGGTATTCTAGTGTGAATATACACGATAATATTTATTTATAAATATTAAATTTAATTATTTTTAAATATATTAATATTTAAAAAGGCTTTATTTAGAGCTTTAAAAATAGCCAGTTTTGCAAACGACCACTGTTTTCGACGAAACTATATTTGTTGGATCCGCAATATTAAATTATTGTTGGATTTCAATTTTCGTGATTTTTGGGGTCAATGTGTGGCCGTATGGATTTTTAATGTGTAAAATAGTATTTTGACGGTTAAAAATACGCTGTGTGAGCAAACACAGTCGGAATTCGACGAAACAAGTTTCGTTGGGTCCATAATGTCAAACTCTAGTTGTAGGTTCATTTTCATGATTTTTGGGTATCGTGTGTGATCATTGTGATTGAAAACATTCATCAAAAATTTATATTAATATAAAAATAAAATATCTAGATATTTGTTAACACTATAAATACACCTTTAACTTTGTCAAAACCAAATTCTTTCATTCCACAGTCAACCAATTTTTCCGCCGCTGGTTCTTCATGTTCATAATGGGAAAATCAATCTTGAAAAATCCATAGAAAATCAAATCAAATTTTATAAATTATAATATATATATACTCAGATTCGCAAGAGAAAGATCTTTAGTTTAGTCTAAGTTTTGAGTGGCTCGAGGTTAACTTTGTTCGCTGTCTTTTATCATCGCACGAGCTAGGGTTCCCAGTTGTGGAGTTTTGGTGCGTCGAAGTGGGGTTGTGAAGTCATATTCGAGTACATGAGGTGGCTTAACATCTCGTTGAGGAGTTTGGGGGATTTCGGTGAAGGTTGATGTCGCTTGAATTACTGAGCAGCGCGGTGAGTAGTGGCTGTCGCATCTTGACCCATGAGCTCGAGTTGGACGTTATGGTGATGAGGACAGAGAGGAGGTGAACAGGAGTGTAATGGTAGTGGTCTTGCGAAGTTTGGTGGAGGATTGATCGAGAATGAATCGGAGTAAGAATCGGGTATGGTGGAGGAATGAAGCTGGAGTGCGGATTTCAGAATCGAAGGAGAAAGTACTGTTCATAACGGGTGCGGGTTGATATGATCTTGGGCCGGGAAATGTGTAAAGGCCCATGTTTTAATGAATCGAGTTTCTAATTAAATCTAAATTGTATATTAACTTTTATCATGCATATCTTTGTCATATGTTAACGGAATTCAGCGAAACAAGATCCGATGGGATCGTATGGATGACAGCTACAAAAAGGAACTGACTAGGAGTGGATTGGAGTCCGTTACAATTTATAGCAAAATAAATTGTCCGATCTGAATCGACAACGGTTATCGATATTTAATGATAAACCGCTAATGTGAGTAAAACTCACTAACTGTAACGACCCAGAAAATCTGAACCAATTTAAAAATTTTAAATTGGCTAAAATAATGGATTTTAAATATTTAAAATAAATATTTTAAATAATGGCAATGAAAAGTGAGTATGAATCGACAATTGAAAACGAATATAATTAATTATAATTATAAACAAGGCTTGAAAAGGCGCTGCAGTTTCAAAAATTGAATTCAAACTTTGTCGGACTGTACCGGGTGCAAAACAATCCGGATTTTAGTGAAACCAAAAATATTTAAATCTGTTAGTGAATACCTTTCTAACGAATCTGAAAAATCGAATTTTCATAGTGGAAAGCAAAAGTTATGGCCGAATGAATTTTCAGAAGGGTCGCTATGGATTTTATATAGCCCGTGAAATTGGCCATTTTGCAAACGACCTCGGAATTCGACGAAACCACTTTTGTTGGATCCGGGATGTGAAGTTATTGCTAGGTTTCAAATTTCATAATTTTTGAAGCTAGTATGTGAACGTGGCAAAGGAAAATGTGTTTTGGTCAATTATAGTTAAATTGGATCGACCAAAAATGGGCCTTTTTGCAAACGGTCTCAGAATTCGACGAAACTAGTTTTGTTGGGACCGTATCGCCAAAACATAGCTAGATTTATTTTTCTGGAATTTTTCGAATTAGTTTGTGGCCCTGGCAAATTGAAATGCACGTTCAAATCAAATATTGAATGTTTTATATTTTAAATTTGAAGGGAAACTAACTGAAACAATCGAATGGGCCTACGAAACATATCCCATTGTGTTCGGAATGGGGGTAAAATGCTAGGGACGACAGTCGTTGGGCTTGGATTGGTGTTCGTGTGTGACGAGGGGTATTTTCAGATTTTTAAAAATTATAAATATAAGAAAAATTCTGATTGGTCAATTATTTTTCTCTCTCCCCATTCTTCGTGCGCACGGAGGATTTGATTTAGATCTTCCCGGCCACTTTTCTCCTCCGTTTCTCAACGAAATCGGGTGTTCTTGGATCCATTTTGAAGCCCCCCGCACGCTCTTCAAATCAAGACAAGGTTTGGGATTTATCGTGGGGTATTGGGGCTGAATCACCTTCGAGAACCGCCGGACTTTGGAGCGCCGCCGTGGCCACTGGGCCCCACCGAGCTGCCCAACTCCCCCACGCGCGCGAAGCCCTCTCCTAGCCCTTCGACGCTGCACCACCCGATCGGCCTAACGCTACACGGTTTGCTCGAAAATTGGCGACCTAGTTTTGAACATTCCAACGAGGTATACGGCTTGTTTATTTTCAACTGATTTTAACACTTTAAAGCATTGCAAAACTTTTAAAAATCGTATCTTTTTCGTTCGTTAACGAAATTCGATGAAACAGGAAACATCGTGACCGTTTGGACGTCTTCTACATTTTAGAAGAGACCGCATATTTTTCTGAGCCTTCTGCTATTTTTGGTGGAGTGGAACCCAATGTGAGATTTCTAATTTATAAACGATATGGAAAACGACGATGTATAAATTATATAGTCGATGTATGAGTTATATAAGCATTGTACACCTCATGTATAAGCGTTGTATAAGTTGTACGTTCGATGTATAAGTTATACATGCGTTGTAAAAATTATATATGTGTTGAAATGAAGTGAATTGCTATATATTAATTTATATATATATATACGCCCCTCGTCCACAAACCATGGACGATATTTATTGATTGTGATTGGTGTGAAAATTGATTGATAGCGAACGATTGTTTGGGATTGTTTGTGGTTGATATTGATTGATTGTGGTTGAAAAATACCCGTTTGTGGTTGAGAAATATTTGGTTGAAACCACATAGGATTAGTTTGTGGAAATGAAATAAATATATACATGCCGCCTGCGTGCGAACTAGATGCATGATCCCCATTGTCAAAAACCACGAGGTTTTAAGGTAGAGCGAGGAGCCGTACTAGGGACGGTCCCGGTTTTAACTACCCTGCCGTTATGCTGCCGAAATTTTGAATAATATTCATGTGTTTGAATTATTTTCATTTGCTGAAACTATATTTATTCCTTAAATAGAAAACCTTCATGTGTTGAATCGATATTCATTCGTTGATTAGAAATTCATGTGTTGAATGGTATTCGCGTTTTAAATATAAAAATCACATTTTTATCTATATATAGAAACTATAGAAAACCTTCATGTGTTGAATCGATATTCATTCGTTGATTTGAAATTCATGTGTTGAATGGTATTCGCGTTTTAAATATAAAAATCACATTTTTATATATATATATAGAAACTATAGAAAACCTTCATGTGTTGAATCGATAATCATTCGTTGATTAGAAATTCATGTGTTAAATGGTATTCGCGTTTTAAATATAAAAAATCACATTTTTATCTATATATAGAAACTATAGAAAACCTTCATGTGTTGAATCGATATTCATTCGTTGATTTGAAATTCATGTGTTGAATGGTATTCGCGTTTTAAATATAAAAATCACATTTTTATCTATATATAGAAACTATAGAAAACCTTCATGTGTTGAATCGATATTCATTCGTTGATTTGAAATTCATGTGTTGAATGGTATTCATATTTTGAAATAAATTGTTTCATAATAAAAATCACCTTTTATCACCTATATAAACTATATAAAATCATAGTGTTTTGAAATGAATTGCTTTACAATAAAAATCATATTTTTATTATATTCACGAATTGTTGAAATGTGAAGTGTTAAAAATAGTCACTCGTTCAAATAAATATGTATGAGTAGAAATATTCATTAATTAGCTAATGACATGATTTTTGCCTATACATGCAACATTAGAATGAATGGTGTTTTTAAACCAAATGGAATCAAATATGAAGTTGAATAGAAAATGATAAGTGATAAGAACTATATATATGTACATGCATATTTATTGAACAGGTTATAGCAAAGTGGATAGAGAAGAGGAATAAAATTTTGTGCCCGACAAATAGGTACACATTTACTGCTTTGTTTGGGTGATGATTTTATGAGCCTGTTGGCTAGCCGCTTGGCTTTTTCTTTTCGACATGAGACGCCCGTGTGGCTATTTGGGAATTTTCCCAGCCCCTCCCGTACAAAGGAGGTTATGGCGAAATTTTCAAAAATTTTAAGGCGTTAGTGAAATATTTGAAGTAAAAACGATATTGAAATTGTTGAATGAACTATATTTATATAAATATATAAATATAAATATAATTAAAACGAAACGTGGCCGTGCAGTTCGCGTTTTGAAACCGTGATTTCAAACAACTAGTACGGGAAAACCGACCATTGGATTTTCCCGAAACCGCAACCGTCGGGTTCGCCTTGGAAATATCTTTCCAACGGCACCAACCTTGTAAAAATCCAACGGTTGGATTGTCTGGAATGTTTAATTCAAATCTGAAGAAAAACAGCGCCAGAAACGATTATATTTATATATATATATATAATTATATTTAATCGAATAACGACGCTGCAGTTCGTATTTTGAAATCGAAACTTCAAATGATTGTACCGGGATATCCGACCGTCGGATTTTCCCGAAACTGGAACCGTTGGATTCGTTTTGAAAAGACCTTTCTAATGATGTAGATTTTGTAAAGATCCAACGGTTAGATCTTCATATTTGTGTAAATCAAATCTGAAGAAAAACAGCGCCACGGCCGCATTATGGCCCGAAGCATCGTTTTGAATATATGGGCTATATTTAAAATAAATAAAAATAGCGATAAATCGTTATAAAATATCATAAACGATATGGAATGGAAATAAACTGAATTTGCTCGATTTATGTGGCTTTTGATGGTTGAATGTGTTTGGTGTGAAAATTACATTAAAGAACAAAATTGGTGTTGTCGAATAATTTAACCATTGAAATAAATTGATTTGAAATTCTAAATATACGTGAATTATTTGAAAAGGCCGAGTTAATTCTCATTTCAAATAATTGACCGACGATTGAAAGTCGAAGATGAAGACGATGGTCGAAGACCGGAGATCTTCACCTCGTTTGGATGGTAACCGAGGTCCTGATTGGGAGGCATCCCGAAATATGGATAATGAGTGGTGATCATCCAGACGTACGTGGTGATCGATGGGTTTGCGAGGCATTTAGTGCCTCCGGTTTCGTTCAGACCCAGGACGGACTTGTAAATGGACTGTGTGTCTGACATTGGATTTTATTCTGTGTTGATTGGTCTCTATTAAATATACATCTGTTTGGCGGCGGAGAATTTATTCTTTTGCTTAACGCCCTTCTCTGAAACGCACGAGCTCAGAGGTTGTATATCAATGGACATCAGTCGCATGGCATGAATTGCTAGTGTGGCATGCCTAAGTGGCAAATGATCAAGGCTTCTGTTGAAAAGCAAAGTCTTGTGGTGATGATCAAAGCACCGCCTGTGTGGCGTAGCTTTGTGTATAACGTGAAATTGCGAGCCTCACACCCCGGTATGAACCAGAAACGGGAGAAAGGACCTCAGGGAGGGCCTGCGTTTCCTCCTAGCTAGGGGGGTGTCTGTGACCTACCAGCCTTGACATTTATATACTTTTCACCTATGTGGTTGTTGCTGTTGCGAGGCGCCTCGGTTAGATCGGACGATCCGGGTCTGATGGAGTCACTTGTTGGCTCGCTTACGCCCCAAAGGGCGGCGAAACCTAGTGCTCAGGCATTTTAATCCACTCCGTGTGGACCGGCCCTGTCGCTCCAAGGGTCGATGCGTTCTGATCCTGAGACTCGGGCTAGGCAGTCTCAAATTCGGTAAGGACTATCTTTTGCCTTGGTTCATGACGGGAATCCAATTTCCAATTACGTGACTGTGCAGTTTTGATTGTATATATGCATGGCGACATGATATATGGTACCCATGCCGTCTATGATTGACAGTTATGATTTGAAATTGTTTTCAAAACATATAAACACTAGCAATAATATCAAATGCCGTTGCTTTA
Organism: Allium sativum; assembly: GCA_030737875.1. Classification (NCBI taxonomy): domain Eukaryota; kingdom Viridiplantae; phylum Streptophyta; class Magnoliopsida; order Asparagales; family Amaryllidaceae; genus Allium; species Allium sativum. The sequence goes on along the minus strand of CM060921.1, from coordinate 20,473,388 downwards.
TTCGTATCAAGCATATTTTGGCCATTATAAGGTAAAACTCTATCCTCCGGTTTGCGTTGCATTGTGTGATGGGAACTGAGTCTTATAATGGCTTCATTTTTACAAAAAGCATAGCGATGTTTAAAGAAAGATTTGTTTTAAAGCACTGACAATCCAATGGGGTAAACCCGTTCCACGAAAGTGGCGTGGTCCTGTGATTGGCCATATTATATATGTGTTGAATAGATTTCTCATACCAGTCCCATGACTGACTCGTAGTTTGTTTCACTTTCAAACTCGGGTGCCCCTTTTCTACATGGGCAGCCTTGTATTCAGGTTTAGCTGGTTCTTTCTGGATAGCTGGAGCTGAAGATGGATTCTATCATCTAACTCTTTTTATGCTGTTCAGCTCCTATTGTACATATTATGTTTGTTTTCCGCTGTAGACATTTATGTATAGCTGAACTGTATTTTTACTAAGTATGATCATGTATACTGTGTAACTCTGATGATTACTTTTATCCAGTATATTCTATTGTTCATTATCTGGTGTATTTATTTAATTTTGTTCTGCTATTACCTGTTTCTGTGTTATATTCCACGGATTACCCTTACCACCGTCAGTACGGGGTTTGGGGTCGTCTCAACGTGGTATCAGAGCTTTGGTTAAGCTTAGTTCTGGAATATAACATTTGAACGAACTCGTCAGAAATAAAACCAGTAGTGTTCTAGGACGGGTGACTCCATACAGATAGGATCAGAAATATCCTAGTATGAGAAAAGAAGAATGAAATAACACCTCGATAGACACATTTACATTGAAGTATATGTTTCTATATTTTAAATTATCTTTTCTGTGACCTAACACTTGATCTGCTATTTGCAGAAGTACTAGAAAATGAGTGTCAGAAACAGAAGGAATGCAGAACCAGATATTGAGGACCTATTAATCAAATATCGAAATATGGGTGGAATACCGTTCTCTGGTGAAGAACCGATTATGAAGACACAGGCTTGGATTCGTTTGGCTGAAAAGATCTTTGATGGTTTAAAGCTGAGAGATGACCAGAAAAGATTACTGGCCTCCTGGGCACTCAAAGATGAAGCTTTGTTCTGGTGGGATTCAGTTATTGAGAATAATCCAGAAGGTGATATCACCTGGGATAAATTCAAAGTGATTTTCCTAGAAAGATTTACTCCTCCAGAAGCGACTGAGCGATTATGCGACGAATTTTCTTATCTGATACAAGGTGACATGACCATCCCAGAATATCATAAGAAATTCAACGAACTTTCTCATTTTTCCCCTCATCTGATTAAAGACCCAAAGAGGAAAAATCTGAGATTTATTCATGGGCTTCAAAGAAAATATCAGAATAGTTTAATGAGGAACGTGAAGCTCCCCTTTTTTGAAATGATATACATGGCTTATCAGTACGAAGATCTAGACAAGAAGGGTATGCTACAGTACGAAGAGGAAGTCAGCTCTAGTAATGGGATGGAATCTGAAACTGATCGTCCTGAGGCCAGTGCAAAGTCTGATGTCAGTAAGAAGCCCAGTGCCAAGAGAAAAAGGGCTAAATCTGAAAAAGAGTGGGCAACGACTGCCACATGGTCTAACTGCAATAAACAGGGGCATCTGACTAGGAAGTGTAAAACCTCGAAGAAACGAAAGAAGGGGTCTAAACCCGATAACCAGTTTCGAGAGAATAGAAAATGCGTTCAATGCCGTCAGACTGGGCATCTTGAAATGGACTGCAGGAAATTTAAGAAGTCCAAAGCAACGCATGTTAATGAAGTGGTTGAAATACCTGCATCCTCATCTGCTCAGGAAAGGTCTGATGTTTTAGAAGGCACGCTCAATGTCAAAAACATTCCAGTTAAAGTACTGTTTGACATAGGCGCATCATGAAGCTTTATTGCAAAGAGTGCAGTCAAGAAACTGGATTTGAATTTGAAGAAGCTTAAAGAGCCAATGACTGTCCGGAATCCGATTGGGGGTTCCATCGATCTCAGTTGGGTTTGTGCGGTACCTGTCTCTTTTTCATGTTACAAATTCCCTATTATCTCTATCGTCATGAATTTTAATGAATTTGATCTTATTCTGGGGTTGGATTGGCTAACCAAATATGAAGCAGAGGTTAGATGCGCCGAGAGAGTTGTAAAGGCAAAGGCACAATCGGGGAATTATATAACCATACCTTGTGAAGGCCCGACATCAAATAGAAAGGACTTCTGGGCAGCTTTGGATGTTTCTCCAGCCCAAATAGAAAATAGCCCTGAAGTTACTGAGAATATTCCTGACCTCGTTAAAGACATTCCTGTCGTCGAGAACTATGCGGATGTATTCGAAGAAGTTGTTCGCTTACCTCCGCAGAGAGAAATAGATTTCAAGATTGCTTTGATTCCTAATGCAAGGCCGGTAGTTCACGCTATTCGAAGAATGTCCTTGAAAGAGAAAGAGGAATTAGACAATCAAACACGACGGCTAGTATGGAAGGGTCTGATCAGGCCTAGTTTTTCTGAGTGGGGTGCAGCAGTGGTGTTTGTCCCGAAATCTGACGGTACTCTACGTCTATGTGTGGATTATCGTGATCTGAACAAACAGACAATAAAGAACAAATATCCATTGCCACGAATAGATGATTTGTTGGATCGATTAAATGGCGCACAAGTATTTTGTAACAACCCGTAAAATGCGAGCCAGTTTGAAAATTTTATTTTGGCAATTTTAGCGAATTTTGATTATTTAAAAGGAATTATTTTAAAGAATATCGACGAGAAATTTATTTTGAATATAATTCGATCGTATATATTTTACGCGTCGTCGTTAGAATATATAATAATTATATATAATTATAAAAGGAATTGAAAATGGCGCGGTAGTTCGATAATTCGATTTCAAACTTCAATTGAATGTACCGGGTGCAAAACAATCCGGATTTTAGTGAAACCGAAAATAATGGAATCTAATAGTGAATATCTTTCCAACGAATCCGAAAAATCAAAAGTTCGTAGCGGGAATCAAAAGATATGTCCAGTTGAAAATTCTGAATAGTCGCTATGGAATTCAGGCCCTTAAAAATGGACATTTTGCAAACGACCTCGGATTCCGACGAAACCAGTTTTGTTGGGTCCGTGATGTCGAATTATTGCTAGATTCCAAATTTCATAATTTTTCGAATCAATGTGTGAGCGTGGCAAAAGAAAACGCGTTTGACCAGTTTCAGTTGATTTTAATCGACTGGAAGATGGCCATTTTTCCAACGGTCTCAGAATTCGACGAAACTAGTTTTGTTAGGACCGTATCATCAATACGAAGCTAGAAAATATTTTTCTGGAGTTTTTAGAGTTAGTATGTGCCCCCGGTAATTTGAAATATACGTTTAAAATTCAATAAAGTGATTTAAATGTAAATTCAATGGAAACTGATTGTAACTATCGAATCAGCTTGCGATACATATCCTATTGTGTTCGGAATGGGGGTAGAACGCTGTGGACGACAGGCGGTGGGCCTCGTTTCGAGATCGTATGTGAAAGTTAACTTTTTTTGCAAAATAAAATAATAAAAAAAAAAAAAAAAATATTTAATTTCCCTTCTTAACCTGGCCCCCCCCTTTTTCAATCATTTTCATTTCCAGGTATAAAAAAAAAAAAAAAAAAAAAAAGAATTTCGAACGAAGGGCGGAGCCTCGTCGCCGGCCCTCGACGATCCAGTCACCCTCACCCCCTCGTCGAACTCCAGCACCGCCGCCTCCCCCTGATGTTGTCGCGACCCCCTTCTTCCTCCATTCGAACGCCTAGAACCCGAACCCCCTCGCGTCCCGCTCCTTTTCCCCTCCCCGATGGACCGCCGCCACTTCCTCCAGTGGATGCTCCGACTCCGACGCAGCTCAGCAAGCTCCTCCACCTCGGCCATCTCTCCCCCTTCTTGAAAACGTGAGTTTTCTTGATCTGATTTACTTAATTTTTATTTAGTTTAAAACCAGATTTTTATTTAGTTTAAAACCAGATTTTTATTTAGTTTAAAACCAGATTTTTATTTAGTTTAAAACCAGATTTTTATTTAGTTTAAAACCAGATTTTTATTTAGTTTAAAACCAGATTTTTATTTAGTTTAAAACCAGATTTTTATTTAGTTTAAAACCAGATTTTTATTTAGTTTAAAACCAGATTTTTATTTAGTTTAAAACCAGATTTTTATTTAGTTTAAAACCAGATTTTTATTTAGTTTAAAACCAGATTTTTATTTAGTTTAAAACCAGATTTTTATTTAGTTTAAAACCAGTTTTTTTTAATGATTAAAAAAAAAAAGGGGGGGGGGGGGGGAAGAGATTTTTAAAATGATTAAAAACAGACTTTTAAAAATGTTAAAGACGAGATTTTTAAAAATGATTAAAAACTGATTTTTTTTACATTGTTAAAAAGAAAAGAAACTGAAATTGTCATCGATTCAAAAATACAAGCAATCTTGATTTGAAAATGAAAAGACATCACTTTTGAAAATATAATGGAGAATATAAAAATTCGACTTTTATATATTGAATAGCGATATAAAAATTCGGTTTTTATATATGGAACTTCGAACTGAAAATTCGATTTTTATATATTGAATAGCGAAATAAAAATTCGATTTTTATATATTGAACTTTGAAATAAAAATTCGATTTTTATGTATTGAACTTTGAAATAAAAATTCGATTTTTATGTATTGAACTTTGAAATAAAAATTCGATTTTTATGTATTGAACTTTGAAATAAAAATTCGATTTTTATATATTGAACTTTGAAATAAAAATTCGATTTTTATATATTGAATAGCGAAGTAAAAATTCGATTTTTACATATGTAGTGGCTACAGGCGACGAAGCTGAAGAAGATGCGAAAACAATGAAGATTTCTATCAATGAAGTGCTGTGGAGCTAGGATAGCTATATGTGAGAATTCCTCACCTTTCAATTTATTTTTCTAGTTATATATATACTAGGATGCAGACGGTGCTTAGTAGCACCCGACACCCGTCCACAGACCATGGACTTGTTTGTTTGACTGTTTGGTGATTGATTGTGATATTGGTTTGAATGTGGTTTGTGGTGTGAAAAATCGAATCGATAAATTGGTTAGGATTAGACGTGCGCCGTTATAAGGCGAAGGAGTAAGGCTAGGTTAGACCCTTACTCCAAAGTTTGTGGTTTGCATAACGAATTGATTTGATTGATGTGTGAATGGCGTGGGCCTTCACTAGACCGGGGATAAGGCTAGGCCTTGTCCCGTTTCTAGTATCGTGCCGTTATGCCGCCGAAATTTTCTAAAATAAGTTAGAAAAATAAAAATAGCATTTTATTTAACGAATGAACTGAATATAAATTCATATGTTAAAATAAAATGTGTTATCGTTAAAAATATAATTTTTAACGTGAATGTGAATAAATAAATATTCATTTACAAACCAGACGGTTTGTTTATGTACACCTATTTGAATGACGTTGATTGGGTCGATAAATTTTACACATCGCCTAACTGCACAAATAAAATATGTGTTTGATTGTTTGAAACCCCACACGGGTGTTAGGATGAAATTTGAAGTTCACTCATCCTGATTTATTAAATATGTCGATCGATTGATTGACAAGCTGCTATAAGCGTTAAATGTCTATATTTGATGCTTATACAGTGTAGTGCACTTTGGTTGATGGTTGATTATTCATCGTTGTTGATATATACATGTGTTGTAGAAAATCCATATAATTAACATTATATGGTAATTGATTGGGCCTCATTCCAGTTTCGAGAAAAAAAGAAATATTTGAAATAGAAATATTTGAAATAGAAATATTTGAAATAGAAATATTTGAAATAGAAATATTTGAAATAGAATATTTGAAAATAGAAATATGTGAAGCCGTGAGGATTAGATTGACGCCATTTTGACGTGAACGATATTTATATCGATTTTATTCATTTTAAAATGAATATTGAAACGTGATTTCGAAATCGAATATTTTGAAATGAATTGAATTGAAAACGATTTCGAAATGAATTGAATTGAAAACGATTTCGAAATGAATTGAATTGAAAACGATTTCGAAATGAATTGAATTGAAAACGATTTCGAAATGAATTGAATTGAAAACGATTTCGAAATGAATTGAATTGAAAACGATTTCGAAATGAATTGAATTGAAAACGATTTCGAAATGAATTGAATTGAAAACGATTTCGAAATGAATTGAATTGAAAACGAATTCGAATTGAATTGAAAGCGAATTGAAATGAATTCAAATTGAATTGAAATTTGAATTGAATAGAAATGAATTTTGAAACGAATTTATAAAGAAGAATTCAATTTTGATTTGAATTGAAAAGGAAGTTGAAATTGCTTTTGAAACGAATTTAAAACCATTTATATAATTCGTTTTAAATAGTAATCGACGAAATATATATTATATATATAATATAATGGCCTGAATAGAACGCGCCGCGCTGCGGCAGTTCGCGAATTTCGACCATTTGTTTCAAACGGACATTACGGGAGATCCGACCGTCGGATTCTCCTAAAACCGGAACCGTTGGGTTCGTATCGAAAAGAGCTTTCTAATGAATGTTAGAAATTTGAAATCTAACGGTTGGATTTGGAGATACGTCCAAATCAAATTCGAAAAAGGTCGCTGTAAGTGCAGTTCGATGGCCGTTAATGGAAATCGACCGTACGGGCCTTGATAAAATTATTAAAAATAGTAATAATTTGTGTAAAATCATAAGAAATGATTTGTGAAAGTTTGGGATGAAAAACTCCATATTTGAAAAGATAAAAATAGATTTTTATCGAAATGAACTAGTTTTGAACTAGAATTATAATTCTATTTATTTTTAAATAAATAAATTGAATTTGAAATGGTTTTGAAAATAACCAAAATTTCCAATGATTGCATTGGAGTGGATTTGAATCGAAATTGTCTTCGGAATATTTCGATGTTGGAATTCGTGATATTACAGGTGTTGTTATGGAAATTTGAAAGATATATATGTATATCGTTATTTCCAATACGACATTTGTTAATCGTAGAATTTGATATTGAATATAGGCCGATATAGTTTCTATTCAGAGCCTTGTATTGAATATCGAATGTGATTTGGGTTTGTCGTGAATGGTGTCTTCACTAACACTGTTCTTGAACCCAGTTGAGAAAAGATTAAATCTTTTTATTTAGATTTAATGAAGTGTACCAATTAAATGATATTTAATTGGAATTGAATTGGTATTGATTTTTGGGTTTATCGTGAACAGTGTTTTAAATAACACTTGTTCTTTAACCCGATAATTAATCGAATGTGATTTGGGTTTGTCGTGAATGGTGTCTTCACTAACACTGTTCTTGAACCCAGTTGAGAAAAGATTAAATCTTTTTATTTAGATTTAATGAAGTGTACCAATTAAATGATATTTAATTGGAATTGAATTGATATTGATTTTTGGGTTTATCGTGAACAGTGTTTTAAATAACACTTGTTCTTTAACCCGATAATTAATCGAATGTGATTTGGGTTTGTCGTGAATGGTGTCTTCACTAACACTGTTCTTGAACCCAGTTGAGAAAAGATTAAATCTTTTTATTTAGATTTAATGAAGTGTACCAATTAAATGATATTTAATTGGAATTGAATTGGTATTGATTTTTGGGTTTATCGTGAATAGTGTTTTAAATAACACTTGTTCTTTAACCCGATAATTAATGGAATGTGATTTTGGGTTTATCGTGAATCGTGTTTTTAAATGACACTGATTCTTTAACCCAGATAATGATTAAAACTAAGTGGAGTTTTAATGAATCTTTAATTAGATTGAAAGGATCGAGAATGGAGTATCACCAGTTTTGCTCCAGGCGATAGTTAAATCTTTAATTAGATTTGAACGTGAAATTTAGAAACTAACTGTCGGTTAGCCAAGCAGAATGGTTTTCTGGATATTGATCTGATGTTGGTTTCGGCCTTCGGGGTTAATATTTGGGGAATTATTCTCTTGATTAATTTACGGTTAGTGACTAATGAACTGGAATGAGGCGTATGTTGTGTTTGTGTAACACTTACTTAAAATATACGCGAGTTATTCGGAAAGACCGGGTTTATCCCATTCTGAATAACTGATACGACGATAAGTCGAAGATGAAGACGATGGTCGAAGACCGGAAGTCTTCACGTCGTTTGGGTGATTACTGATGATCTTGATTGGGCTGTACACCCAAGAAGATGGAAACAGTTAGTGATCGTCCAGACGTACTTGGAGATCGATGGATATGCGGGGTACTAGGTGCCTCCGGTTTCGTTCAGACCCAGAACGGACTTGTAAATGGACTGTGTGTCTGACATCGGATTTCATTCTGTGTGACTGATATCGGTTGCATAGGATGGTTTGCCTGTGTGGCATGCTAAGATGCAAATGATCAAGGCTTCTGTTGAAAAGCAAAGTCTTGTGGTGATGATCAAAGCACGGCCTTTGTGGCGTAGCTTTGTGTAACGTTTACCTCGCGTGTTTCACACCAGGTATGAACCAAAAACGGGAGACGGACCTCAGGGAGGACTTGCGTTTCTTTCTAGCTAGAAGTGGCGTCAGTGGTTTTACACGCCCTGACGAGTTTGACTTATGTGGTTGTTGCTGTTGCGAGGCGCCTCGGTTATATCGGTTTCGGCCGAATGCATTCTGGTCGGCTGACGGACCAGACTTACACCCCATAGGGTGGGGAGACGTATTGTTCAGGCATAATAATCCACTCCGTGTGGACCGGCCCTGACGATCCAAGGCTTGCCTGCGCGCTTGCCTGAGACATGGGCTAGATTGTCTCGAATCGGTTGAGGACTATCTTTTGCCTCGGTTCATAGATGGAAACCCAATTTCCAAATACGAGACTTTGCGGTTTTGATTGTATATCCTATATATGGCGACATAGTGGGATGGGGCGCTCATGCCGCCTATGATTGATACTTATGATTTGAAGTGTTTTATATACTATGCACTTATAATAGTATCAAATGATTTGTTTTAAACGTATCAAGCATTCTTTGGCTGTTATAAGGGAAAACCCTATCCTCGACTGCGTTGCATTGTGTGATGGGACCTGGGTCTTATAACAGCTTCATTTTTCTTTATTTAGCATTGCGCTGTTGGTTTTATGCACTGGTATTCTTGGGAGGAAACCCGTTCCGTGTTATACGGCGTGGTCCCTTGATTTACCTAATGATTTGAAATAAAGATTAATAACTGTTTTAGTTCTCACACCAGTCACATGACTGACCTGGAGTTTATTGTTTTAACCTAAACTCTGGGTGCCCCTATTTTCGACACGGGCAGCTAGTAGTTTTGGTTTTGCAGATTTATATTCACAGGATCCTGGTTTACAGCTGGAACGATATCCGGAAAGCTTTGTATCCGTATATCTCATTCTAGTTGTGTATTGTATTATTTTCCGCTGCTATGTATTTAAATGTAATTTAAATCTCTGATATTTCTGTGTAATATTCATTTATACTCTGTATATTCTTGTAATCTGATGCATTGTTGTAATATACAATGAAATGTTCTTCTGTATGCGTTCTGCTGTGGTTTGTTCTCGAACTATCCGACGCTTTACTTTACGGGGAGGTTGCGGGTCGTCACATTTGGTATCAGAGCTTTGGTTTACAAAGCTCAGAGAACAAGGCACATTAGAACCATACGAAAGAATTCATCAGATATTGGATTAGCAATATCCAATGGAATGACTCGTTAGAGATAGGATCAGTAGTATCCTAGAACGGGTGTGAAGAGTATATTTTTCAAATGAAAACATTTTGTTTTGAAAATTTAAATCAACTATTCGTATTTGATTATTTGTTTATATTGATTTTGGGCAATTCAGTATATAAAGAATTTGCATATACGCCTTGCAAACGTATATTCAAAGTTTTAATATACTGGATAGATATGGAATCACATTCTAGTCGCCCGGAGATGGTACTGATGATTGTCATGACATCATCCGTATTTATATTCGTGTTTCGAATGTGTGATTTTCTATATATTTCCATTAGGCTGGTGTGAGAACCCAAAACTTATATAGTTAGAATTCATTGTTGTGATTTGGCATCAAAACATGATTTTTTGTATATGTATCAAAATTATGAATTTGAAACTCTAATTCACTAATTGATTGATGTTTGTATTGTTTGATAATTTTGAATCATTATGCCTAATTGAATCAAATATTGAATTGTATTGAAATTTGGTCGCATTTGCTTGCATATACATATACTTACATTGAACAGGTCATAGCAAGGAGGCTAGAGCCAGAGAATAAAATTTGTTTGCCCGACAAATAGGTACATGTTTATTACATAATTTACTGTTTTGTTTGGGTGATGATGATTTTATGAGCCTATTGGCTAGCCGCTTGGCTTTTTCTTTTTCTTTTTGAGATCTGAAGGACCGGGAACGCTATTTGCAATTTCCCGATGCTCCCATTGCAGGGGAGGTTATGGCGAAATTTTTCGAAAATTTAGGGTGTTAGCCAAATTTTTGAAATTTTGAAAATTCTCAGAAACTGAAAAGTTGGAGAATGGAAGCCAAATCGAATGTAGGGCTGAATAATCAAACCACTTTCGACTTTGTTCCTTTTCGGGGACGAAAAGTTTTAAGTGGGGGAGATTGTAACAACCCGTAAAATGCGAGCCAGTTTGAAAATTTTATTTTGGCAATTTTAGCGAATTTTGATTATTTAAAAGGAATTATTTTAAAGAATATCGACGAGAAATTTATTTTGAATATAATTCGATCGTATATATTTTACGCGTCGTCGTTAGAATATATAATAATTATATATAATTATAAAAGGAATTGAAAATGGCGCGGTAGTTCGATAATTCGATTTCAAACTTCAATTGAATGTACCGGGTGCAAAACAATCCGGATTTTAGTGAAACCGAAAATAATGGAATCTAATAGTGAATATCTTTCCAACGAATCCGAAAAATCAAAAGTTCGTAGCGGGAATCAAAAGATATGTCCAGTTGAAAATTCTGAATAGTCGCTATGGAATTCAGGCCCTTAAAAATGGACATTTTGCAAACGACCTCGGATTCCGACGAAACCAGTTTTGTTGGGTCCGTGATGTCGAATTATTGCTAGATTCCAAATTTCATAATTTTTCGAATCAATGTGTGAGCGTGGCAAAAGAAAACGCGTTTGACCAGTTTCAGTTGATTTTAATCGACTGGAAGATGGCCATTTTTCCAACGGTCTCAGAATTCGACGAAACTAGTTTTGTTAGGACCGTATCATCAATACGAAGCTAGAAAATATTTTTCTGGAGTTTTTAGAGTTAGTATGTGCCCCCGGTAATTTGAAATATACGTTTAAAATTCAATAAAGTGATTTAAATGTAAATTCAATGGAAACTGATTGTAACTATCGAATCAGCTTGCGATACATATCCTATTGTGTTCGGAATGGGGGTAGAACGCTGTGGACGACAGGCGGTGGGCCTCGTTTCGAGATCGTATGTGAAAGTTAACTTTTTTTGCAAAATAAAATAATAAAAAAAAAAAAAAAAATATTTAATTTCCCTTCTTAACCTGGCCCCCCCCTTTTTCAATCATTTTCATTTCCAGGTATAAAAAAAAAAAAAAAAAAAAAAAGAATTTCGAACGAAGGGCGGAGCCTCGTCGCCGGCCCTCGACGATCCAGTCACCCTCACCCCCTCGTCGAACTCCAGCACCGCCGCCTCCCCCTGATGTTGTCGCGACCCCCTTCTTCCTCCATTCGAACGCCTAGAACCCGAACCCCCTCGCGTCCCGCTCCTTTTCCCCTCCCCGATGGACCGCCGCCACTTCCTCCAGTGGATGCTCCGACTCCGACGCAGCTCAGCAAGCTCCTCCACCTCGGCCATCTCTCCCCCTTCTTGAAAACGTGAGTTTTCTTGATCTGATTTACTTAATTTTTATTTAGTTTAAAACCAGATTTTTATTTAGTTTAAAACCAGATTTTTATTTAGTTTAAAACCAGATTTTTATTTAGTTTAAAACCAGATTTTTATTTAGTTTAAAACCAGATTTTTATTTAGTTTAAAACCAGATTTTTATTTAGTTTAAAACCAGATTTTTATTTAGTTTAAAACCAGATTTTTATTTAGTTTAAAACCAGATTTTTATTTAGTTTAAAACCAGATTTTTATTTAGTTTAAAACCAGATTTTTATTTAGTTTAAAACCAGATTTTTATTTAGTTTAAAACCAGATTTTTATTTAGTTTAAAACCAGTTTTTTTTAATGATTAAAAAAAAAAAGGGGGGGGGGGGAAGAGATTTTTAAAATGATTAAAAACAGACTTTTAAAAATGTTAAAGACGAGATTTTTAAAAATGATTAAAAACTGATTTTTTTTACATTGTTAAAAAGAAAAGAAACTGAAATTGTCATCGATTCAAAAATACAAGCAATCTTGATTTGAAAATGAAAAGACATCACTTTTGAAAATATAATGGAGAATATAAAAATTCGACTTTTATATATTGAATAGCGATATAAAAATTCGGTTTTTATATATGGAACTTCGAACTGAAAATTCGATTTTTATATATTGAATAGCGAAATAAAAATTCGATTTTTATATATTGAACTTTGAAATAAAAATTCGATTTTTATGTATTGAACTTTGAAATAAAAATTCGATTTTTATGTATTGAACTTTGAAATAAAAATTCGATTTTTATGTATTGAACTTTGAAATAAAAATTCGATTTTTATATATTGAACTTTGAAATAAAAATTCGATTTTTATATATTGAATAGCGAAGTAAAAATTCGATTTTTACATATGTAGTGGCTACAGGCGACGAAGCTGAAGAAGATGCGAAAACAATGAAGATTTCTATCAATGAAGTGCTGTGGAGCTAGGATAGCTATATGTGAGAATTCCTCACCTTTCAATTTATTTTTCTAGTTATATATATACTAGGATGCAGACGGTGCTTAGTAGCACCCGACACCCGTCCACAGACCATGGACTTGTTTGTTTGACTGTTTGGTGATTGATTGTGATATTGGTTTGAATGTGGTTTGTGGTGTGAAAAATCGAATCGATAAATTGGTTAGGATTAGACGTGCGCCGTTATAAGGCGAAGGAGTAAGGCTAGGTTAGACCCTTACTCCAAAGTTTGTGGTTTGCATAACGAATTGATTTGATTGATGTGTGAATGGCGTGGGCCTTCACTAGACCGGGGATAAGGCTAGGCCTTGTCCCGTTTCTAGTATCGTGCCGTTATGCCGCCGAAATTTTCTAAAATAAGTTAGAAAAATAAAAATAGCATTTTATTTAACGAATGAACTGAATATAAATTCATATGTTAAAATAAAATGTGTTATCGTTAAAAATATAATTTTTAACGTGAATGTGAATAAATAAATATTCATTTACAAACCAGACGGTTTGTTTATGTACACCTATTTGAATGACGTTGATTGGGTCGATAAATTTTACACATCGCCTAACTGCACAAATAAAATATGTGTTTGATTGTTTGAAACCCCACACGGGTGTTAGGATGAAATTTGAAGTTCACTCATCCTGATTTATTAAATATGTCGATCGATTGATTGACAAGCTGCTATAAGCGTTAAATGTCTATATTTGATGCTTATACAGTGTAGTGCACTTTGGTTGATGGTTGATTATTCATCGTTGTTGATATATACATGTGTTGTAGAAAATCCATATAATTAACATTATATGGTAATTGATTGGGCCTCATTCCAGTTTCGAGAAAAAAAGAAATATTTGAAATAGAAATATTTGAAATAGAAATATTTGAAATAGAAATATTTGAAATAGAAATATTTGAAATAGAATATTTGAAAATAGAAATATGTGAAGCCGTGAGGATTAGATTGACGCCATTTTGACGTGAACGATATTTATATCGATTTTATTCATTTTAAAATGAATATTGAAACGTGATTTCGAAATCGAATATTTTGAAATGAATTGAATTGAAAACGATTTCGAAATGAATTGAATTGAAAACGATTTCGAAATGAATTGAATTGAAAACGATTTCGAAATGAATTGAATTGAAAACGATTTCGAAATGAATTGAATTGAAAACGATTTCGAAATGAATTGAATTGAAAACGATTTCGAAATGAATTGAATTGAAAACGATTTCGAAATGAATTGAATTGAAAACGATTTCGAAATGAATTGAATTGAAAACGAATTCGAATTGAATTGAAAGCGAATTGAAATGAATTCAAATTGAATTGAAATTTGAATTGAATAGAAATGAATTTTGAAACGAATTTATAAAGAAGAATTCAATTTTGATTTGAATTGAAAAGGAAGTTGAAATTGCTTTTGAAACGAATTTAAAACCATTTATATAATTCGTTTTAAATAGTAATCGACGAAATATATATTATATATATAATATAATGGCCTGAATAGAACGCGCCGCGCTGCGGCAGTTCGCGAATTTCGACCATTTGTTTCAAACGGACATTACGGGAGATCCGACCGTCGGATTCTCCTAAAACCGGAACCGTTGGGTTCGTATCGAAAAGAGCTTTCTAATGAATGTTAGAAATTTGAAATCTAACGGTTGGATTTGGAGATACGTCCAAATCAAATTCGAAAAAGGTCGCTGTAAGTGCAGTTCGATGGCCGTTAATGGAAATCGACCGTACGGGCCTTGATAAAATTATTAAAAATAGTAATAATTTGTGTAAAATCATAAGAAATGATTTGTGAAAGTTTGGGATGAAAAACTCCATATTTGAAAAGATAAAAATAGATTTTTATCGAAATGAACTAGTTTTGAACTAGAATTATAATTCTATTTATTTTTAAATAAATAAATTGAATTTGAAATGGTTTTGAAAATAACCAAAATTTCCAATGATTGCATTGGAGTGGATTTGAATCGAAATTGTCTTCGGAATATTTCGATGTTGGAATTCGTGATATTACAGGTGTTGTTATGGAAATTTGAAAGATATATATGTATATCGTTATTTCCAATACGACATTTGTTAATCGTAGAATTTGATATTGAATATAGGCCGATATAGTTTCTATTCAGAGCCTTGTATTGAATATCGAATGTGATTTGGGTTTGTCGTGAATGGTGTCTTCACTAACACTGTTCTTGAACCCAGTTGAGAAAAGATTAAATCTTTTTATTTAGATTTAATGAAGTGTACCAATTAAATGATATTTAATTGGAATTGAATTGGTATTGATTTTTGGGTTTATCGTGAACAGTGTTTTAAATAACACTTGTTCTTTAACCCGATAATTAATCGAATGTGATTTGGGTTTGTCGTGAATGGTGTCTTCACTAACACTGTTCTTGAACCCAGTTGAGAAAAGATTAAATCTTTTTATTTAGATTTAATGAAGTGTACCAATTAAATGATATTTAATTGGAATTGAATTGATATTGATTTTTGGGTTTATCGTGAACAGTGTTTTAAATAACACTTGTTCTTTAACCCGATAATTAATCGAATGTGATTTGGGTTTGTCGTGAATGGTGTCTTCACTAACACTGTTCTTGAACCCAGTTGAGAAAAGATTAAATCTTTTTATTTAGATTTAATGAAGTGTACCAATTAAATGATATTTAATTGGAATTGAATTGGTATTGATTTTTGGGTTTATCGTGAATAGTGTTTTAAATAACACTTGTTCTTTAACCCGATAATTAATGGAATGTGATTTTGGGTTTATCGTGAATCGTGTTTTTAAATGACACTGATTCTTTAACCCAGATAATGATTAAAACTAAGTGGAGTTTTAATGAATCTTTAATTAGATTGAAAGGATCGAGAATGGAGTATCACCAGTTTTGCTCCAGGCGATAGTTAAATCTTTAATTAGATTTGAACGTGAAATTTAGAAACTAACTGTCGGTTAGCCAAGCAGAATGGTTTTCTGGATATTGATCTGATGTTGGTTTCGGCCTTCGGGGTTAATATTTGGGGAATTATTCTCTTGATTAATTTACGGTTAGTGACTAATGAACTGGAATGAGGCGTATGTTGTGTTTGTGTAACACTTACTTAAAATATACGCGAGTTATTCGGAAAGACCGGGTTTATCCCATTCTGAATAACTGATACGACGATAAGTCGAAGATGAAGACGATGGTCGAAGACCGGAAGTCTTCACGTCGTTTGGGTGATAACTGATGATCTTGATTGGGCTGTACACCCAAGAAGATGGAAACAGTTAGTGATCGTCCAGACGTACTTGGAGATCGATGGATATGCGGGGTACTAGGTGCCTCCGGTTTCGTTCAGACCCAGAACGGACTTGTAAATGGACTGTGTGTCTGACATCGGATTTCATTCTGTGTGACTGATATCGGTTGCATAGGATGGTTTGCCTGTGTGGCATGCTAAGATGCAAATGATCAAGGCTTCTGTTGAAAAGCAAAGTCTTGTGGTGATGATCAAAGCACGGCCTTTGTGGCGTAGCTTTGTGTAACGTTTACCTCGCGTGTTTCACACCAGGTATGAACCAAAAACGGGAGACGGACCTCAGGGAGGACTTGCGTTTCTTTCTAGCTAGAAGTGGCGTCAGTGGTTTTACACGCCCTGACGAGTTTGACTTATGTGGTTGTTGCTGTTGCGAGGCGCCTCGGTTATATCGGTTTCGGCCGAATGCATTCTGGTCGGCTGACGGACCAGACTTACACCCCATAGGGTGGGGAGACGTATTGTTCAGGCATAATAATCCACTCCGTGTGGACCGGCCCTGACGATCCAAGGCTTGCCTGCGCGCTTGCCTGAGACATGGGCTAGATTGTCTCGAATCGGTTGAGGACTATCTTTTGCCTCGGTTCATAGATGGAAACCCAATTTCCAAATACGAGACTTTGCGGTTTTGATTGTATATCCTATATATGGCGACATAGTGGGATGGGGCGCTCATGCCGCCTATGATTGATACTTATGATTTGAAGTGTTTTATATACTATGCACTTATAATAGTATCAAATGATTTGTTTTAAACGTATCAAGCATTCTTTGGCTGTTATAAGGGAAAACCCTATCCTCGACTGCGTTGCATTGTGTGATGGGACCTGGGTCTTATAACAGCTTCATTTTTCTTTATTTAGCATTGCGCTGTTGGTTTTATGCACTGGTATTCTTGGGAGGAAACCCGTTCCGTGTTATACGGCGTGGTCCCTTGATTTACCTAATGATTTGAAATAAAGATTAATAACTGTTTTAGTTCTCACACCAGTCACATGACTGACCTGGAGTTTATTGTTTTAACCTAAACTCTGGGTGCCCCTATTTTCGACACGGGCAGCTAGTAGTTTTGGTTTTGCAGATTTATATTCACAGGATCCTGGTTTACAGCTGGAACGATATCCGGAAAGCTTTGTATCCGTATATCTCATTCTAGTTGTGTATTGTATTATTTTCCGCTGCTATGTATTTAAATGTAATTTAAATCTCTGATATTTCTGTGTAATATTCATTTATACTCTGTATATTCTTGTAATCTGATGCATTGTTGTAATATACAATGAAATGTTCTTCTGTATGCGTTCTGTTTTGTCGTGTTCTCAAACGATAGGGCGTTTCGAACGGTCTGGGTCGGTTTAGCGACTGGTTCGGACCGAGCGAAGTTCCTTGCCGTCACATATTTTCACGAATGGACCTAGCTACAGGCTTCCATCAACTTCGAATTGCCGAAGAGTGTGTTCCAATGACAGCATTCAGAGGTCCCGACTTATTCTACGAGTGGTTAGTAATGTCGTTCGGCTTATGTAACGGTCCCGCTTACTTCGTCGATCTAATGAACAGAGTATTCAGAGGAGTATTGAATAAATTTGTTCTGGTTTTCATTGACGATATTTTAATCTTCTCTAAATCAAAGGCCGAACATGAAAATCATCTGGAACAGGTTCTAGAAATTCTGAGACGGAATGTATTGAAAGCAAAATTTTCCAAATGTATCTTCTGGCAAGATGAAGTAAAATTTCTATGCCATGTTGTATCGAAAGAAGGAATTGCTGTGGATCCAAGCACAATCACAGCTATTCAGAATTGGAAACAACCCAGTACCCCCACTGAAGTCCGCAGTTTTCTCGGATTGGCTAGCTATTACCGGAAGTTCGTTAAAAACTTTTCGAAGATATGTGGTCATTTAACGAAGCTTACGAAGAAGCACTCTAAGTTCAAATGGACTCCAGAGAGTGAGGAGGCTTTCGAAGAGCTAAAGTTAAGATTAACGACAGCTCCAGTGTTAACCATCATCGATGGCAACCAGGATTTGAAAGTCTGGACTGATGCTTCTAGAGAAGGCCTTGGCGCAGTGTTAATGCAAAGGGGCCAAGTGATTGCTTACGCTAGCCGTCAACTGAAGCCACACGAGAAGAACTACGTAACTCATGATCTCGAGTTATTGGCTATTGTGTTCGCTTTGAAAATCTGGAGGCACTATCTTCTGGGTAAGAGATTCGAACTGTTTACAGATCACCAGTCGTTAAAGTATCTGTTCACTCAGAAGGACCTGAATCTGAGGCAGCAACGTTGGCTGGAGTTTCTGGCAGCATATGACTTTGAAATTATATATACTCCAGGAAAAGCCAATGTCGTGGCCGATGCGCTGAGCCGAAAGAATGTAATGATCGCCAGCTTTATCATCACGACTTCATTGCTAGATAAAATATCTGCTCTTCAGAAGGATGATTACTTCATTCAGAAGATCAGAGAGATAATTCAACAAGGCGAACCCTCGAGCTTTCAAGTTGATAATGATGGGATTCTAAGGCTCAAAAGTCGAATATGTGTTCCTAACATTCCTGAGCTTCGGAAGGAAGTACTGGATGAATGCCACAAGTCAAAACTTAGTATCCATCCGGGAGTAAGCAAAATGTACAACGACATTAAACGCACTTTCCGGTGGAAGTCGATGAAAAGGGACATTTCCTTATATGTTAGCCGATGCCCTACTTGCCAGCTAGTCAAAAGCGACCAACAGAAATTGGCTGGATTATTACAACCGCTGGAAGTTCCTGGTTGGAAGTGGGAACATATTTCTATGGATTTCATTGATGGTTTGCCCAGAACCAGAAAAGGAAATGACAGTATTTGGGTGATCGTAGATCGCTTCACGAAGACCGCCCATTTCATACCTGTCAGATCAAACAGAATCGCTCAAAGTCTGGCGCAGATATACTTCAGGGAAATAGTTAGACTACATGGAGTGCCGCTCAGTATAGTCAGTGATAGAGATACAATATTTACTAGTAAATTCTGGGAAGCATTTCAAGTCGAACTGGGAACGAAGTTGAACTTAAGCACCGCTTATCATCCTCAGACAGACGGTCAGACTGAGAGGGTGAATCGTATTTTAGAAGATCTATTGCGGGCTTGTGTTATAGATTTCGGTGGATCATGGGAAGACCATCTGCATCTGGCTGAATTCTCTTATAACAACAGCTACCAGGCGAGTCTGACAATGTCGCCATTCGAAACGTTGTATGGTAGACCGTGCCGATCCCCTGCTTGTTGGGTCGAACCCGGAAATAGACTTGTGTTGGGTCCTGATATGATTCGAGAAGCTGCCGACAAAGTCGATTTTATCAAGAAGCGATTACTCACCGCTCAAAGCCGACAAAAGAGCTATGCCGATAGAAGAAGAAGAGATATATCCTTTGCTGTTGGCGACTATGTATATTTGAAAGTATCGCCGATGAGAGGAGTTATCCGGTTCGGTAAAACTGGAAAGTTGGCGCCCAAATTCATTGGTCCGTTTCCTATTCTGGAACGGATCGGGACTCTCGCTTATAGGGTTAAATTTCCTGATTGGTTGCCTGGAGTCCATGATGTATTTCATATATCTCAACTTCGAAAGCACGTTCATGATCCAGACTTGATCGTGGAAGAAGCAGCTCAGCAGGATATTGAAATTACTCCAGAATTAGCTGTGAGAAGAGAGCCGCTAAAGATTATCGGCAAAGAAACCAAAGAGCTGAGGGACAAGAAGGTTCGCTTAGTCAAAGTGCAATGGAGTGGAGATCCGCGAGATTGTACTTGGGAAACTGAGGAGAGCATTCAGAAAGCTTATCCTAGATGCCGGGTGGATATCTCTGATTGACTCTGGTGCAAGGTACATTTACCATACTTTGCATTACCATTTAATTCTCTACTCTACTGTTATTTTCTTTCCACGAATGTGCACTTTTAAATTCTATAGTTTGAATGATTCTAAAAGGAGTATAGAAGTTGATCAGTATATTTTTGAGAGGTTAAAACGATTTGGTTGTTGGTTGTGTTGTGTGATTGTAGATTTATCAAACCACTTTCGACTTTGTTCCTTTTCAGGGACGAAAAGTTTTAAGTGGGGGAGATTGTAACGACCTAGAAAATCTGAACCAATTTAAAAATTTTAAATTGGCTAAAGTAATGGATTTTAAATATTTAAAATAAATATTTTAAATAATGGCAATGAAAAGTGAGTATGAATCGACAATTGAAAACAAATATAATTAATTATTATTATAAACAAGGCTTGAAAAGGCGTTGTAGTTTCAAAAATCGAATTCAAACTTTGTCGGACTGTACCGGGTGCAAAACAATCTGGATTTTAGTGAAACAAAAAATATTTAAATCTGTTAGTGAATACCATTCTAACGAATCTGAAAAATTGAATTTTCATAGCGGAAAGCAAAAGTTATGGCCGAATGAATTTTCAGAAGGGTCGCTATGGATTTTATATAGCCCGTGAAATTGGCCATTTTGCAAACGACCTCGGAATTCGACGAAACCACTTTTGTTGGATCCGGGATGTGAAGTTATTGCTAGGTTTCAAATTTCATAATTTTTGAAGCTAGTATGTGAACATGGCAAAGGAAAATGTGTTTTGGTCAATTATAGTTAAATTGGATCGACCAAAAATGGGCCTTTTTGCAAACGGTCTCAGAATTCGACGAAACTAGTTTTGTTGGGACCGTATCGTCAAAACATAGCTATATTTATTTTTTTGGAATTTTTCGAATTAGTTTGTGGCCCTGGCAAATTGAAATGCACGTTCAAATCAAATATTGAATGTTTTATATTTTAAATTTGAAGGGAAACTGACTGAAACAGTCGAATGGGGCTACGAAACATATCCCATTGTGTTCGGAATGGGGGTAAAACGCTAGGGACGAAAGTCGTTGGGCTTGGATTGGTGTTCGTGTGTGACGAGGGGTATTTTCGGATTTTTAAAAATTATAAATATAAGAAAAATTCTGATTGGTCAATTATTTTTCTCTCTCCCCGTTTCTCTCTCCCCATTCTTCGTGCGCACGGAGGATTTGATTCAGATCTTCCCGGCCACTTTTCTCCTCCGTTTCTCAACGAAATCGGGTATTCTTGGATCCATTTTAAAGCCCCCCGCACGCTCTTCAAATCAAGACAAGGTTTGGGATTTATCGTGGGGTATTGGGGCTGAATCAGCTTCGAGAACCGCCGGACTTTGGAGCGCTGCCGTGGCCACTGGGCCCCACCGAGATGGACAACTCCCCCACGCGCGCGAAGCCCTCTCCTAGCCCTTCGACGCTGCACCACCCGATCGGCCTAACGCTACACGGTTTGCTCGAAAATTGGCGACATAGTTTTGAACATTCCAACGAGGTATACGGCTTGTTTATTTTCAACTGATTTTAACACTTTAAAGCGTTGCAAAACTTTGAAAAATCGTATCTTTTTCGTTCGTTAACGAAATTCGATGAAACAGGAAACATCATGACCGTTTGGGCGTCTTCTACATTTTAGAAGAGACCACATATTTTTCTGAGCCTTCTGCTATTTTTGGTGGAGTGGAACCCAATGTGAGATTACTAATTTATAAACGATATGGAAAACGACGATGTATAAATTATATAGTCGATGTATGAGTTATATAAGCGTTGTACACCTCATGTATAAGCGTTGTATAAGTTGTACGTTCGATGTATAAATTATATATGCGTTGTAAAAATTATATATGTGTTGAAATGAAGTGAATTGCTGTATATTAATATATATATATATATATATATACGCCCCTCGTCCACAAACCATGGACGATATTTATTGATTGTGATTGGTGTGAAAATTGATTGATAGCGAACGATTGTTTGGGATTGTTTGTGGTTGATATTGATTGATTGTGGTTGAAAAATACCCGTTTGTGGTTGAGAAATATTTGGTTGAAACCACATAGGATTAGTTTGTGGAAATGAAATAAATATATACATGCCGCCTGCGTGCGAACTAGATGCATGATCCCCATTGTCAAAAACCGCGAGGTTTTAAGGTAGAGCGAGGAGCCGTACTAGGGACGGTCCCGGTTTTAACTACCCTGCCGTTATGCTGCCGAAATTTTGAATAATATTCATGTATTTGAATTATTTTCATTTGCTGAAACTATATTTATTCCTTAAATAGAAAACCTTCATGTGTTGAATCGATATTCATTCGTTGATTAGAAATTCATGTGTTGAATGGTATTCGCGTTTTAAATATAAAAATCACATTTTTATCTATATATAGAAACTATAGAAAACCTTCATGTGTTGAATCGATATTCATTCGTTGATTTGAAATTCATGTGTTGAATGGTATTCGCGTTTTAAATATAAAAATCACATTTTTATCTATATATAGAAACTATAGAAAACCTTCATGTGTTGAATCGATAATCATTCGTTGATTAGAAATTCATGTGTTGAATGGTATTCGCGTTTTAAATATAAAAATCACATTTTTATCTATATATAGAAACTATAGAAAATCTTCATGTGTTGAATCGATATTCATTCGTTGATTTGAAATTCATGTGTTGAATGGTATTCGCATTTTAAATATAAAAATCACATTTTTATCTATATATAGAAACTATAGAAAACCTTCATGTGTTGAATCGATATTCATTCGTTGATTTGAAATTCATGTGTTAAATGGTATTCATATTTTGAAATAAATTGTTTCATAATAAAAATCACCTTTTATCACCTATATAAACTGTATAAAATCATAGTGTTTTGAAATGAATTGCTTTACAATAAAAATCATATTTTTATTATATTCACGAATTGTTGAAATGTGAAGTGTTAAAAATAGTCACTCGTTCAAATAAATATGTATGAGTAGAAATATTCATTAATTAGCTAATGACATGATTTTTGCCTATACATGCAACATTAGAATGAATGGTGTTTTTAAACCAAATGGAATCAAATATGAAGTTGAATAGAGAATGATGAGTGATAAGAACTATATATATGTACATGCATATTTATTGAACAGGTTGTAGCAAAGTGGCTAGAGAAGAGGAATAAAATTTTGTGCCTAACAAATAGGTACACATTTACTGCTTTGTTTGGGTGATGATTTTATGAGCCTGTTGGCTAGCCGCTTGGCTTTTTCTTTTTCTTTTCGACATGAGACGCCCGTGTGGCTATTTGGGAATTTTCCCAGCCCCTCCCGTACAAAGGAGGTTATGGCGAAATTTTCCAAAATTTTAAGGTGTTAGTGAAATATTTGAAGTAAAAACGATATTGAAATTTGTAACACCCCGAATTTTAGTTAATACTAATATTCACTAATTACAGAATAAATAATCTCAGATATGAGAATTGGGGGAAACGGGCTGCGTCATTGCGTTTGTCTCGGAAAAATACGCGAAATAGAGTCCGAGTTTTCGAGAATCGGAGTCCGTATGGCCCAGTTATGGCCTAATGAAGTTTTCAGAAAATCCAAAGTTCAAAACAGATTTAAAATTCAGGTTCAAATTTCGAAATTGGGGCCATTGGGCGCAGGCGGAAAAATTCCCGCCTAGCTAACCAAGTCGACAGCCCTGTCGACTGGGCGGTCGACTTGGCTAGGACCAAGTCGACAGCGCTGTCGACTTGTGTGTCGACAGGGGGTGCTCGGCCAGTTTGGCCTGGTGCACCATTTTAGGGTTTGGCTGTGTTTTGGGGCTGTTTTCTGGAAGCTTCCGAGATCTGATGGTCCTAATCTAATTTAGGGTTAATCTAATGGCCAAAAACACTTGCCTAATCTATAAATACACCCTAAGACTACCCTAATTCATACTAAAAATAGATTCAAGGGCCTCATGCCGTCAAATTAAAACTAGAAGGAGCCTCCACCAAAGTTGAGAGGAAGTTAGCATCTCAAATCAATTCTAATCAAGTTCTAATCCACTCTAGCAACTTAATCTTCCTCATTGGAGTGCTAATTAGTTATTTGTGAGTTCCTATGCCTTTAGCAAGCAATTGCTAAACTAATTAGGATAGGATATTATGAGGCTATGGTTGTAAATGTGGATCTATGCAAGTTGTGGTTGTCATATGCTATATGTGCATGATGATTAGTTTGCAAGTTTGTCTCTTTTTATGATATGCACAACATATGCAAGTTTGCCTCTATGTATGCCATATTATGCAAGTTCATATGTGGGTTTATATGCAAGTTCATATGCAAGTTTGTCTCTTTTTATGATATGCACAACATATGCAAGTTTGCCTCTATGTATGACATATTATGCAAGTTCATATGTGGGTTTATATGCAAGTTCATATGCAAGTTTGTCTCTTTTTTATGATATGCACAACATATGCAAGTTTGCCTCTATGTATGACATATTATGCAAGTTCATATGTGGGTTTATATGCAAGTTCATATGTAACATGTTATGCAAGTTATGTGTTTGGTTATATGCAAGTTATGTGCATGATTATATGCAAGTTCATATGTAATATGTTATGCAAGTTATGTGTTTGGTTATATGCAAGTTATGTGCATGATTATATGCAAGTTCATATGTAACATGTTATGCAAGTTATGTGTTTGGTTATATGCAAGTTAACATGTGACATGCTATGCAAGTTCACACCTTTGTATGACATAAGAATCATATGCAAGTTACCCCCTTTGTGACATATGTGCTTCATGCAAGTTTGGGTTAAATGCTAGTTGGGTTTAATGTATGCTCATATATGCAAGTTGACACCTTTTAAACCCATGATAAAGTTATATGCTATGACTGGTTAAACCCATGGCATTTGTGATGAATCTTCCCTTTATTATGTCATGTTATTAGAACGAATTACGTGGGGAACGATGGGGTTAATATGCATGTTAATAAAATGGTGTGAAATGGGTATGCTTAAGCATAACATAAAGTGAATGGACATAATTGGGAATTTACCTATTAAGTTAGGTCTACCCATATTATGGAATTGGGAATTTACCTATTAAGTTAGGTCTACCCATGTTATGGAATTGGGAATTTACCTATTGAGTTAGGTCTACCCATATTCTTGAAATTGGTAATTAATTAGGGATAATTAATACAAATTATGGGGGTGATTAATTAGGTGTAATTAATCGACTAAGACACGAGGTTGGACCCTTTTGTAGCATAAGACTGCCCGGAACCAACCGGCAAATCCAGCGGCTACAAATGATTGGCCCAATGTGAGAGGTCTTAGTCATAAACTAAATACTTGACAAGTGTAAAGACACGAGGTTAGACTCTGTTATGGTGTAAGGCTGCCCGGAACCAACCGGCATATCCAGCTGCCATAAAAGACAGTCTAATGTGAGAGGTCTTTACAAAGGTTACGATCTTAATTAATTAAGAAACACTTAACCAAATTAGCATGTAGTGGGGCATGAGGGGTTAAGTGGGTGCCTTGGGTGGCATGTAGTAACTAGTGGGGTGCCTTGGGTGGCATGAGGAAACTAGTGGGTTGCCTTGGGTGGCAATATAAAATACGATTAGAATACTTAACCAAAGTGGAACATGTAATTAAACATGATTAAAGGGTTAAGTAAGTGCCTTGGGTGGCATGTGGGAATCAAGTAAGTGCCTTGGGTGGCATGTGGAAATCTAGTGGGTGCCTTGAGTGGCAATTAAAATATGATTAAAAGACTTAACCAAAATTTATAACATGTAAGTGGACATGGTTAAAGGGTTAAGTGGGATTCACTAGAAATGACAAGCTTAGGTGGGTAGCTTGTGGGGGCCCATTTCAACCAATATCCCAAACGTATCTTTGTGGGCTCGACCCAAGTCGAGGACGGGACACGCATATTGGGCTTGACTGTAAGAGGCCAAAACGGGTTAGCGGTGGCAACGCAAGTCCAACGGGTTTCATATGCGTGTGTGGACCCGGGCTGGTAAGTAAGACGTTGTTGCATCGTGTAGGTATAAGCCGTGCACCGTTGATATTATCAGGTTGCCACTTTGGGGAATGATACACCCCACTGTGGGGCCAGCACGGGTATCTACGTTAGGGAGCCGATCGCGTGGGGAGTAGTGGGTACACCTAGTGGAGATAGGGGCAGACGGCACCTATGTAGTCAGCTATGGGTACACGAAACTACTATTAAAAATTACTAAGTACACTTAGTGGGATCAACCTTAAGTAGGAATTACCCTTGGGTGGGTAGAACTGGTGTGGTGTAGTGTAGGAATTACCCTTGGGTGGGTAGATCTGGGGTGGTGCATTGTAGTAATTATCCTTGGGTGGGTAAATGCGTCTTTTCGGTATCTTAGTTCATTCTAAGTCTGATTGGCTACTGAGTGTAGTCATTTATCCCCAGTCACACCGTACCAAGTTATATCATACCCTAATTACTTTAATGATTGTATTGTTAAATTTATAGGACTCGCTCAGACTTATGTCTGACCCCGTTGTTTTTATCTTATTCCCAACCCTCAGGTTTTCAGAGTGGGCCTAGCACTAGTGGGCTTTGATCAGACTGCTTTATCTATCTTTTGGAGCTTGGACCGTGGATGTAAAGCTCAGTTTATCTTTTCTATTATGGCTATTAAGTTATGTAGTGGGATTATGTACTTTTGTTTTATCAGGATGGATATTATGTACTTGACTCTTGTTTATGGTTTTGGTGTAACCAAACATGTTTTACTTTCCGCTGCAATGAAATGATGTTTTAAATTCTCAAGTATTACTTATATCTGTCTTGTTGTAATTTTTCTGTTCTATATTCACTTAAAATACTCCACCGATGTTGTGGCATTCCTTTAGTGAGTGACCGTAGCGGGTGTGGGGTGTCACACGTGGTATCAGAGCTTAAGGTTACCAGAACAGATAAAATTTTTAGAAAAACTATTTTCTAAGAATATTTTTGAAAGGAGTATTTTCAAAAACATGTCTTTTAAGAGAAAAGTTTTTGAAAGAAAAGCATAATCCCCGATAGCCATATCTTTATCTTTCGAATTCTCCGTTTTGAATCTCTTCCTCTCTCGTTTTGAGTTTCCCCTCCGTGTATAGATGATCTTTCTAAGATAGATAAGAATGGAAAACCACTTCAAGGGACTTAGACGTTAGTCGGATTAGAAGTTGGTTCAAGAAGGAGGAGGACTGGTAGGTACCTATTGGATAGACGATGGGAGGAAGGCTCAAATAGTTGTTTGGCTAATGAAGGATGAAACCTCATTGGTGGGAGGTTACAAGTGGAGAATAGGAAGAAGAAGGCGAGTAGTTATCCTTTTGGGAGGAATAGGACACCTTATTAGGGTTGTCCAAAGGGGCAAGGGCAAGGTATGGAATCTTTTGGAGGGTAGTTGTATTCCCTCACGGCTAGTGTACCAGATGGGGATAAGACCGTCTAGGTTGAAATTTGG
Source organism: Allium sativum (assembly GCA_030737875.1). Lineage (NCBI taxonomy): Eukaryota > Viridiplantae > Streptophyta > Magnoliopsida > Asparagales > Amaryllidaceae > Allium > Allium sativum. The sequence continues at coordinate 20,445,741 of CM060921.1, read as the reverse complement.
ATTTCTTTATTATCCGGTTCGAACTTTATTTGATTCTGACGCATCGAGTTCGTTTATCTCATCGTTGTTAGTTGAGTCACTGCACTTAGACACCAGTTTAGTAGATGATCCCTTAATTGTTTCAAACCCAATTGGGGGCTCCATGATGTGTTTGGGTTTGAAAGTTTCTATACTTAGCGTTGAGTTTAGATGTGATGCTTCTTGGGCTTCACGGGCTATGGGTTAGTTTTGGGCATGGACTGCTTATCCAGTAATGGTGTCGTTCTTGTTTGAGGAAGGAGAGTGGTTAGGCTTACGACCCGCTTGGGTAACACTCTCGAGATCTCTTGTAATCCCATGGAATCTGTTATGCTAAGTTATCTAGAATCGCTTGACACGTCGGTCTAGAGTTTGCGATCTGTTAGAGTGGTCCGGGAATACTCGGATGTGTTTGAGGAGGTGAAGGGCTTACCTCCGGAGCGGGAGATTGACTTCCGAATATATCCGGTAGACAATGCCAAACCAGTATCTTGGCCAGTGTGCCACATGGCTCCTCGTGAGAGGAGGGAACTCCATAAGCAAGTAGGCGATTTGCTTGAGAAGGGGTTTAGAAGACGAAGTATATCGGAGTGGGGTGCTCCAGTAGTTTTTGCTATGAAGGCGGATGGGTCCCTCAGACTTTGTGTAGATTATAGGGAGTTTAACAAGATAACAAAGAAGAATAGACACCCATTGCCGAGGATTGATGATCTCTTTGATCAGTTGGTTGGCGCCTCAGTGTTTTCGTAGTAGGACTTAGCCACGGGGTTTCATCAGTTGAGAGTGGCTGAGGATAGTATAGAGAAGACTACCTTTAGGACTCCGGATGGTTTTTATGAGTGGCTGGTGATGCCATTTGGTTTGACGAATGCCCCCGCATACTTTGTTGATTTGATGAGAAGGGTGTTCAGGGAGTACCTAAATAAGTTCGTGATGGTCTTTGTAAAGGACATCTTGGTCTTTTCTAGGAGCGAAATAAGTTTTCATATGTGCTCAATAGGTTGAGCAAAGCCAGTTATGGGATAAACGGTGGTTTTGGAGCGAGACTAGCGAGGACATCCAGAGTTGGACAAGGGCTTAATTATTTAGCCGCTTTTACTAGTATCATCTCACGTAGGTCGTCTGAATTCGAAGGAGGTATCCCTTGGGTGTTTGTCTGATATTGGTTTAGGCCTTTGGGGCTTGCATTTGGGGGATGTCGAGCGACTAGGGTGGTCTGCGTGAGAGATGGACAGTTGTGATGATTTTGGATGGGGTAATATCCTGGTTTTCTCTAAAAGTGGAGAAGAGCATGCCCAACATCTTAGGGAAGTGTTGGAGACTCTTCGAGCGCATAGTCTTAGGACAGCAAAAGTGGATGGGATTCTTAGCATCCTATGAGTTTGAGATAGCGTATACCCATGGCAAGGGTAACGTGGTAGCGGACGCCTTAAGTAGAAAAAGGTTGTCCTTGAGTTCATTGTTCGTTGAACGACGGAGCTTAGAGTTTATTTCTATGTTTGACTTTAGACCTTCCGTTGACTTTGTACCCGGTTTGCTAGCCTCCTTGGAGGTTAGGCCTACTCTTTTGGGGCGGATTGGCGGAGCGCAGCGCGACTACCCACAGTTGGTTGAGTTAGTAGAGAAGCTCATAAGGAGGGGGAGTCGTCCAGCCATTTGAGTAGGTACACCCTAGATGGTAAGGGGTGGTTGCGTAGAGACGGTAGACTTTGTGTACCGCAAGACGAGGGTTTGAGGAAGGCTATACTTGATGATGCACATCGTTCGAAGATGACCATTCATCCCGGTAGGGACAAGATGTACCAAGACATGAAGCGAGTTTTCATTTGGGCCGGTATGAAGAAAGACGCGGCCGAGTATGTCGCTAGATGCTTGGTGTGCCAACAAGTAAAAGCGGAGCAAAAGAAACCCGGTGGGTTGCTTCACCCATTGGAGGTTCCGCTATGGAAGTGGGATAGTGTCTCGATGGATTTCGTCAATGGATTACCAAGATCGAGGAAGGGTAATACGGGAATTTGGGTTGGGGTAGACAAACTTACTAAGAGTGCCCATTTTATACCCGTGAAGAGTAAGAGGACTGCTCAATGGCTAGCTTCAATCTACATTCGAGAGATTGTTAGATTGCATGGTGTACCTTCCAGCATAGTGAGCGATCGAGATCCTATCTTCACTAGCGAGTTTTGGAAGAGTTTGCAAGAGGCGGTAGGGACTCAGTTGTGTTTGAGTACCGCATATCATCCTCAGACGGACGGCCAGATCGAGAGGGTGAATCGTATTTTAGAAGACCTTTTGAGGCTATGTATCTTGGATTTTGGAGGTACATGGGAAGAGCATCTTCCATTGGGGGAGTTCGCATATAATAACAGCTTTCAGTCTAGTATTGGCATGGCTCCTTTCGAAGCTCTCTATGGAAGGCCTTGTCGATCACCTACATGTTGGTGGGAATCTACGGATAAGATTTTACTTGGGCCCGATATGGTTAGGGAGACTTCGGAAAAGATTGATTTGATTAGAAGAAGGATGAAAGCGGCGCAAGACAGACAGAAATCTTATGCGGACAAGAGGAGGACGGATCTTGAGTTTGAAGTTGGGGACATGGTCTTTGTCAAAGTGTCTCCGTTACGAAATGTGGTTCGCTTTGGATCTGTTGGGAAGTTAGCACCAAGGTTCGTAGGGCCGTTTCCTATTAAGGGAAGGATTGGACGGATGGCATATAGAGTGGAGTTGCCCGACAGACTTAGTGGTGTACATGATGTATTCCATGTGTCACATTTGAGGAAGTGCCTACATGAGACCGCTGAGGTGGTAGAGCCGAGCTTGCTTAGAGAAGTAGAGATAGAGCGTGATGCAACTATTCGACGAGCTCCTACACGCATCCTTGGGTCAGAGATTAAGAGGTTGAGAAATAGGGAGGTTCAACTAGTCAAAGTGCAATGGGGAGAAGATGAGAGCAACGCTACTTGGGAGAAGGAAGCGAAAATGCGTTCATTATACCCATTCCTTTTTTAGGGTATGTCTTTTAACTTCTCCTTTATCGTTTGTCTAGTACTTAACTATCTTTAGTATGTCCTCTCGTTAGTACTTTTGACCTTTAGATAGGGTAAACCTATGGTTGAAACATGTGTTTGAGACATGTTATGATTGATGGATACATGTGGATGCAAGTGTTTGCTAGTGGTTGCTCGTGGATGCATATACACACACTCTAGACACTAGATCGGCTCAATCACTTCATATTGCATATTGCATATAATTGGGTGTGTAGGTAGCTATATTTATGGATGTATAATGGTTGTGTTATCATATGGATGATGCATTTTGGTGAATGATTGTGCACTCATGTAGATATAGTATGTGTCGATAGGGTTCTCTCGCATACATATTGGATGCATGACACTATCATGGTTTGCATATGTTCATACATTAGATAGGGAACATATACACACACTTTTTGCATATGCTCATACATCATTAGAAATTGTTTTAAGGACAATGGATGCCCGTGTTTGATGGATTGAGTAGATGGTTGTTTGGATGGTAGGATATGCATCCTCCTTAGCTTAGAGATTTCGGGGGCGAAATCCTTTAAGGAGGGGAGAATGTAACACCCCGAATTTTAGTTAACACTAATATTCACGAATTACAGAATAAATAATCTCAAATATGAGAATTGGGGGAAACGGGCTGCGTCATTGCGTTTGTCTCGGAAAAATACGCGAAATAGAGTCCGAGTTTTCGAGAATCGGAGTCTGTATGGCCCAGTTATGGCCTAATGGAGTTTTCAGAAAATTCAAAGTTCAAAACAGATTTAAAATTCAGGTTCAAATTTCGAAATTGGGGCCATTGGGCGCAGGCAGAAAAATTCCCGCCTAGCTAACCAAGTCGACAGCCCTGTCGACTGGGCAGTCGACTTGGCTAGGACCAAGTCGACAGCCCTGTCGACTTGTGTGTCGACAGGGGGTGCTCGGCCAGTTTGGCCTGGTGCACCATTTTAGGGTTTGGCTGTGTTTTGGGGCTGTTTTCTGGAAGCTTCCGAGATCTGATGGTCCTAATCTAATTTAGGGTTAATCTAATGGCCAAAAACACTTGCCTAATCTATAAATACACCCTAAGACTACCCTAATTCATACTAAAAATAGATTCAAGGGCCTCATGCCGTCAAATTAAAACTAGAAGGAGCCTCCACCAAAGTTGAGAGGAAGTTAGCATCTCAAATCAATTCTAATCAAGTTCTAATCCACTCTAGCAACTTAATCTTCCTCATTGGAGTGCTAATTAGTTATTTGTGAGTTCCTATGCCTTTAGCAAGCAATTGCTAAACTAATTAGGATAGGATATTATGAGGCTATGGTTGTAAATGTGGATCTATGCAAGTTGTGGTTGTCATATGCTATATGTGCATGATGATTAGTTTGCAAGTTTGTCTCTTTTTATGATATGCACAACATATGCAAGTTTGCCTCTATGTATGCCATATTATGCAAGTTCATATGTGGGTTTATATGCAAGTTCATATGCAAGTTTGTCTCTTTTTATGATATGCACAACATATGCAAGTTTGCCTCTATGTATGACATATTATGCAAGTTCATATGTGGGTTTATATGCAAGTTCATATGCAAGTTTGTCTCTTTTTTTATGATATGCACAACATATGCAAGTTTGCCTCTATGTATGACATATTATGCAAGTTCATATGTGGGTTTATATGCAAGTTCATATGTAACATGTTATGCAAGTTATGTGTTTGGTTATATGCAAGTTATGTGCATGATTATATGCAAGTTCATATGTAATATGTTATGCAAGTTATGTGTTTGGTTATATGCAAGTTATGTGCATGATTATATGCAAGTTCATATGTAACATGTTATGCAAGTTATGTGTTTGGTTATATGCAAGTTAACATGTGACATGCTATGCAAGTTCACACCTTTGTATGACATAAGAATCATATGCAAGTTACCCCCTTTGTGACATATGTGCTTCATGCAAGTTTGGGTTAAATGCTAGTTGGGTTTAATGTATGCTCATATATGCAAGTTGACACCTTTTAAACCCATGATAAAGTTATATGCTATGACTGGTTAAACCCATGGCATTTGTGATGAATCTTCCCTTTATTATGTCATGTTATTAGAACGAATTACGTGGGGAACGATGGGGTTAATATGCATGTTAATAAAATGGTGTGAAATGGGTATGCTTAAGCATAACATAAAGTGAATGGACATAATTGGGAATTTACCTATTAAGTTAGGTCTACCCATATTATGGAATTGGGAATTTACCTATTAAGTTAGGTCTACCCATGTTATGGAATTGGGAATTTACCTATTGAGTTAGGTCTACCCATATTCTTGAAATTGGTAATTAATTAAGGATAATTAATACAAATTATGGGGGTGATTAATTAGGTGTAATTAATCGACTAAGACACGAGGTTGGACCCTTTTGTAGCATAAGACTGCCCGGAACCAACCGGCAAATCCAGCGGCTACAAATGATTGGCCCAATGTGAGAGGTCTTAGTCATAAACTAAATACGTGGCAAGTGTAAAGACACGAGGTTAGACTCTGTTATGGTGTAAGGCTGCCCGGAACCAACCGGCATATCCAGCTGCCATAAAAGACAGTCTAATGTGAGAGGTCTTTACAAAGGTTACGATCTTAATTAATTAAGAAACACTTAACCAAATTAGCATGTAGTGGGGCATGAGGGGTTAAGTGGGTGCCTTGGGTGGCATGTAGTAACTAGTGGGGTGCCTTGGGTGGCATGAGGAAACTAGTGGGTTGCCTTGGGTGGCAATAGAAAATACGATTAGAATACTTAACCAAAGTGGAACATGTAATTAAACATGATTAAAGGGTTAAGTAAGTGCCTTGGGTGGCATGTGGGAATCAAGTAAGTGCCTTGGGTGGCATGTGGAAATCTAGTGGGTGCCTTGAGTGGCAATTAAAATATGATTAAAAGACTTAACCAAAATTTATAACATGTAAGTGGACATGGTTAAAGGGTTAAGTGGGATTCACTAGAAATGACAAGCTTAGGTGGGTAGCTTGTGGGGGCCCATTTCAACCAATATCCCAAACGTATCTTTGTGGGCTCGACCCAAGTCGAGGACGGGACATGCATATTGGGCTTGACTGTAAGAAGCCAAAACGGGTTAGCGGTGGCAACGCAAGTCCAACGGGTTTCATATGCGTGTGTGGACCCGGGCTGGTAAGTAAGACGTTGTTGCATCGTGTAGGTATAAGCCGTGCACCGTTGATATTATCAGGTTGCCACTTTGGGGAATGATACACCCCACTGTGGGGCCAGCACGGGTATCTACGTTAGGGAGCCGATCGCGTGGGGAGTAGTGGGTACACCTAGTGGAGATAGGGGTAGACGGCACCTATGTAGTCAGCTAGGGGTACACGAAACTACTATTAAAAATTACTAAGTACACTTAGTGGGATCAACCTTAAGTAGGAATTACCCTTGGGTGGGTAGAACTGGTGTGGTGCAGTGTAGGAATTACCCTTGGGTGGGTAGATCTGGGGTGGTGCAGTGTAGTAATTATCCTTGGGTGGGTAAATGCGTCTTTTCGGTATCTTAGTTCATTCTAAGTCTGATTGGCTACTGAGTGTAGTCATTTATCCCCAGTCACACCGTACCAAGTTATATCATGCCCTAATTACTTTAATGATTGTATTGTTAAAGTTATAGGACTCGCTCAGACTTATGTCTGACCCCGTTGTTTTTATCTTTTTCCCAACCCTCAGGTTTTCAGAGTGGACCTAGCACTAGTGGGCTTTGATCAGACTGCTTTATCTATCTTTTGGAGCTTGGATCGTGGATGTAAAGCTCAGTTTATCTTTTCTATTATGGCTATTAAGTTATGTAGTGGGATTATGTACTTTTGTTTTATCAGGATGGATATTATGTACTTGACTCTTGTTTATGGTTTTGGTGTAACCAAACATGTTTTACTTTCCGCTGCAATGAAATGATGTTTTAAATTCTCAAGTATTACTTATATCTGTCTTGTTGTAATTTTTCTGTTCTATATTCACTTAAAATACTCCACCGATGTTGTGGCATTCCCTTAGTGAGTGACCATAGCGGGTGTGGGGTGTTACAAAATTGTTGAATGAACTATATTTATATAAATATATAAATATATAAATATTAATAAAATTAAAACGAAACGTGGTCGTGCAGTTCGCATTTTGAAACCGTGATTTCAAACAACTAGTACGGGAAATTCGACCATTGGATTTTCCCGAAACCGCAACTGTCGGGTTCGCCTTGGAAATATCTTTCCAACGGCACCAACCTTGTAAAAATCCAACGGTTGGATTGTCTGGAATGTTTAATTCAAATCTGAAGAAAAACAGCGCCAGAAACGATTATATTTATATATATATATATAATTGTATTTAATCGAATAACGACGCTGTAGTTCGTATTTTGAAATCGAAACTTCAAACGATTGTACCCGGAGATCCGACCGTCAGATTTTCCCAAAACTGGAACCGTTGGATTCGTTTTGAAAATACCTTTCTAATGATGTAGATTTTGTAAAGATCCAACGGTTAGATCTTCATATATGTGTAAATCAAATCTGAAGAAAAACAGCGCCACGGCCGCGTTATGGCCCGAAGTGTTGTTTTTAATATATGGGCTATATTTAAAATAAATAAAAATAACGATAAATCGTTATAAAAAATCATAAAATGATATGGAATGGAAATAAACTAAATTTGCTCGATTTATGTGGCTTTTGATGGTTGAATGTGTTTGGTGTGAAAATTACATTAAAGAACAAAATTGGTGTTGTCGAATAATTTAACCATTGAAATAAATTGATTTAAATTCTAAATATACGTGAATTATTTGAAAAGGCCGAGTTAATTCTCATTTCAAATAATTGACCGACGATTGAAAGTCGAAGATGAAGACGATGGTCGAAGACCGGAGATCTTCACCTCGTTTGGATGGTAACCGAGGTCCTGATTGGGAGGCATCCCGAAATATGGATAATGAGTGGTGATCGTCTAGACGTATGTGGTGATCAATGGTTTTACGAGGCATTTAGTGCCTCCGGTTTCGTTCAGACCCAGGACGGACTTGTAAATGGACTGTGTGTCTGACATTGGATTTTATTCTGTGTTGATTGGTCTCTATTAAATATACATCTGTTTGGCGGCGGAGAATTTATTCTTTTGCTTAACGCCCTTCTCTGAAACGCACGAGCTCAGAGGTTGTATATCGATGGACATCAGTCGCATGGCACGAATTGCTAGTGTGGCATGCCTAAGTGGCAAATGATCAAGGCTTCTGTTGACAAGCAAAGTCTTGTGGTGATGATCAAAGCACCGCCTGTGTGGCGTAGCTTTGTGTATAACGTGAAATCGCGAGCCTCACACCCCGGTATGAACCAGAAACGGGAGAAAGGACCTCAGGGAGGGCCTGCGTAACTGCGTTTCCTCCTAGCTTGGGTGGTGTCAATGACCTACCAGCCCTGACATTTATATACTTTTCACCTATGTGGTTGTTGCTGTTGCGAGGCGCCTCGGTTAGATCGGACGACCCGGGTCCGATGGAGTCACTTGTTGGCTCGCTTACGCCCCAAAGGGCGGCGAAACGTAGTGCTCAGGCATTTTAATCCACTCCGTGTGGACCGGCCCTGTCGCTCCAAGGGTCGATGCGTTCTGATCCTGAGACTCGGGCTAGGCAGTCTCGAATTCGGTAAGGACTATCTTTTGCCTTGGTTCATGACGGGAATCCAATTTCCAATTACGTGACTGTGCGGTTTTGATTGTATATATGTATGGCGACATGATATATGGTACCCATGCCGTCTATGATTGATAGTTATGATTTGAAATTGTTTTCAAAACATATAAACACTAGCAATAATATCAAATGCCGTTGCTTTATTCGTATCAAGCATATTTTGGCCATTATAAGGTAAAACTCTATCCTCCGGTTTGCGTTGCATTGTGTGATGGGAACTGAGTCTTATAATGGCTTCATTTTTACAAAACGCATAGCGATGTTTAAAAGAAAGATTTGATTTAAAGCACTGGCAATCCAATGGAGTAAACCCGTTCCACGAAAGTGGCGTGGTGCTGTGGTTGGCCATATTATATATGTGCTGAATAGATTTCTCATACCAGTCCCATGACTGACTCGTAGTTTGTTTCACTTTCAAACTCGGGTGCCCCTTTTCTACACGGGCAGCCTTGTATTCAGGTTTAGCAGGTTCTTTTTGGATAGCTGGAGCTGAAGATGGATTCTATCATCTAACTCTTTTTATGCTGTTCAGCTCCTATTGTACATATTATGTTTGTTTTCCGCTGTAGACATTTATGTATAGCTGAACTGTATTTTTACTAAGTATGATCATGTATACTGTGTAACTCTGATGATTACTTTTATCCAGTATATTCTATTGTTCATTATCTGGTGTATTTATTTAATTTTGTTCTGCTATTACCTGTTTTTGTGTTATATTCCATGGATTACCCTTACCACCGTCAGTACGGGGTTTGGGGTCGTCTCACTAACTCTGATCAATTTATATTTTTATAAATATAATCTAGTAATGATGATTGATTGTTGTGTGTCAACTATTTGATTGAATTGCTGAATGATTGGTTGAAAATTTAGATAACGAAATACATATATATATATATATATATATATATATATATCGTTAATAAAATATTGATTCTGTTTAGCAGAATATTTCATAGTGAATGAAATTGATGTTAATTGTATTGTTTAACATCTGTGGATGCAGGGAAACAGGTCGGAGGAATCCAACTGGATTCCTCAACATTTATTTTACTGTTTTTCATATATTGTAATATATGATGTGATATATAATCTGTGTTGATTACGTATGTTGAATGATATCGATCATTGTTATTTGGGTATTTTAAATACCGTAAGAAATACTGGAATGTAGAAAAGGGGATTTTCAAAGTGTATTTTGAAAATAAAATATTTATATAAAATCGATGGATTTTATATATAAAAGGAAAAGAAAATGGAAAAGGAAATTATTTGTGAAAACAATTTTGAAAAGGATATACTTGTATAACATTTACAAATAGATTTGAAAAGGATATATTTGTATAACATTTACAAATAGATTTGAAAAGGATATATTTGTATAACATTTACAAATAAATTTGAAAAGGATATATTTGTAAAAAAATTACAAATAGATTTGAAAATGAATTATTTGTAAAACATTTACAAATAGAACTGAAAAGGAAATATGTAGAAAAAAATAGAATTGAAAAGGAAATATTTATTTGTTAAATAAACAAATAGAAAAGGAAATATTTGTATAAACAAATAGAAAAGGAAATATTTGTATAAACAAATAGAAAAGGAAGTATTTGTAATCAAATAGAGTTAATCGAATATAGTTTAATCGAATATAGTTTATTCGAAGAAGGGAGTTATCGAATATTGGTTATTCGAAAAAGATTTATCGAATATTGGTAATTCAAAAGGAGTTAATCGAATATAGTTTATTCGAATAGAATTAAAGGAGTTAATCGAATATAGTTTATTCGAATAGAATTAAAGGAGTTAATCAAATATAGTTTATTCGAATATAATTAAAGGAGTTAATCGAATATAGTTTATTCGAATAGAATTAAAGGAGTTAATCGAATATAGTTTATTCGAATAGAATTAAAGGAGTTAATCAAAAGGTTTTAATCGAAATGAGTTAATCGAATATTAGTTAGTCGAATAGAGTTATTCGAATAAGAGTTAATCGAGTTAGAGTTAGTCGAGTGTTAGTTAATCGAGTTAGAGTTAATCGAATTAGAATTAATCGATCAGAGTTAATCGAGTTAGAGTTAATCGAATTAGAATTAATCGATCAGAATTAGTCGAGTTAGAGTTAATTGAAAGGAGTTAATCGAATAGAGTAATCGAATTTGAGTTAATCGAATAGAGTTAATCGAACAAGAGTTAGTCGAATATTAGTTATTCGAATAGAGTTAAAAGGAGTTATCGAATATTAGTTATTCGAATAGAGTTAGTCGAATATTAGTTATTCAAAGAAAGGTTATCGAATATTAGTTATTCAAATAGAGTTAGTAGAATATTAGTTATTCAAAGAAAGGTTATCGAATATAGTTATTCGAAAGGAGTTAATCGAATATAGTTATTTGAAAGGAATTAATCGAACATATAGTTATTCGAAAGGAGTTAATCGAATATTAGTTATTCGAAAGGAGTAATCGAATATTAGTATATTCGAAAGGAGTTAATCGAATATTAGTTTATTCAAAAGGAGTTTATCGAATATTAGTTTATTCGAAAGGAGTAATCGAATATATAGTTATTCGAAAGGAGTTAATCGAATATAGTTTATTCGAAAGGAGTTAAATTGAATATAGTTTATTCGAAGGAGTTATCGAATATAGTTGATTCGAAAAGGAGCTATCGAATAGAGAATATTCGAAAGAGAGTTATATGTAGAAATTCGATTATATCGAATTCGAGAAAATACTATTCACTTTCCGTTTTTAATCAAGATTTATTTATTTATTTATAAATGAGTTGTTTGTTTATTTATCCAAATTTATAAATAAAAGTTATATTTGAAGTTAGGTATTTCGGGAGTACGGATTATAACGTATCATTATAATCAATTTTTTTTTATAAAAGAAGTAGATTCGTAAATAGAATTGAAGAGTTACGTAAGGAAGTTTGTTAAACATGCAAAAGGGGAACTTTGTCTATTTCAAGGTTAGGAATGTTGTTCAGTTAAGGTCTGAGAGGTAGTTATGACCCAACTTGATTGACTTCATTTTTAACTAAGGAATGGTTAAGGTTCGATAGTGTAACGACCCTAGGCTTTGCAACCATCAGGCAGTGGGCTAACTCCCACCGTGACATACAGTGATACCTCAGAACTGATTTTACGGCCAGCCTCTCGACTGCAACAACCAACCCAATCTTCCCATTGGGACGTGTAGGGGTAAGAGTCTCCTGCTCGCCACCAAACAGCCAAGCGAGAACCCCCTATCACGTTCTCTAACCAGCTCTGTACCACGTTGTGACGACCCCAAATCCCGTACTGACGGAGGCAAGGGTTATCTTTGGAATATAACACATGAACAGATAATAACAGAACAGAAATAAATAAATACACCAGATAATGAACAATAAAATATACTAGATAAAAGTAATCATCAGAGCTACACAGTATACAGGATCTTACATAGTACAAATACGGTTCAACTATACATATATGTCTACATATTTGCAATGTTTTGTTAAATAATTCAAAATTTGCTAGCTGAACAGCATAAAAAGAGATAAATGATAGAATCCATCTTCAGCTCCAGCTATCCAGAGGAAACCAGCTAAACCTGAATACAAGGCTGCCCGTGTAGAAAAAGGGGCACCCGAGTTTGAAAGTGAAACAAACTACGAGTCAGTCATGGGACTGGTATGAGAAATCTACTCAACACATTTATAATATGGCTAATCACAGGACCACGCCACTTTCGTGGAACGGGTTTACTCCATTGGATTGCCAGTGCTTTAAAAACAAATCTTTCTTTTAAACATCGCAATGCTTTTTATAAAAATGAAGCCATTATAAGACTCAGTTCCCATCACACAATGCAACGCAAACCGGAGGATAGAGTTTTACCTTATAATGGCCAAAATATGATTGATACGAATAAAACAAAAGCAATTGATATTATTACTAGTGTTTATATGCTTCAAAAACAATTTGAATCATAACTATCAATCATAGACGGCATGGGTACCATATATCATGTCGCCATATATATATATATATATATATATATACAATCAAAATCGCACAGTCACGTATTTGGAAATTGGATTTCCGTCACGAACCAAGGCAAAAGATAGTCCTTACCGAATTCGAGACTGCCTAGCCCGAGCCTCAGGACCCAGACACAGGTGAGCCCTTGGAGCGACAGGGTCGGTCCACCGATGTGGATTAAAATTCATGAACACTACGTTTCCCTGCCCTATGGGGCATAAATGAGCCAACGAATGACTCCATCGGTCCCGGATCGACCGATATATCCGAGGCGCCTCGCTATCCATCATCCACATAAGTAAAATGTCAGGCCGTGTAAAAACACCGACACAACTCCTAGCTAGGAAGAAACGCATGCCCTCCCTGAGGTCCTTTCTCCCATTTCTGGTTCATACCGGGGTGCGAGGCTCGCGAATTCACGTTATACACAAAGCTACGCCACACAGATGGTGCTTTGATCATCACCACAAGACTTTGCTTTTCAACAGAAGCCCTGATCATTTGCCACTTAGGCATGCCACACTAGCAATTCATGTCATGCGACTGATGTCCATCGATATACAACCTCTGAGCTCATGCGTTTCAGAGAAGGGCGTTAAGCAAAAGAATAAATTCTCTGCCGCCAAACAGATGTATATTTAATACAGATCAATCAACATAGAATAAAATCCAATGTCAGACACACAGTCCATTTACAAGTCCGTTCTGGGTCTGAACGAAACCGGAGGCACTATATACCTCGCAAATCCATCGATCACCACGTACGTCTGGACGATCACCACTCATTATCCATATTTCGAGATGCCTCCCAATCAGGACCTCGGTTACCATCCAAACGAGGTGAAGATCTCCGGTCTTCGACCACCGTCTTCATCTTCGATTTCTTATCGTCGATTCAGTTATTCAGAATGGGATAAACCCGATCTTTCTGAGCAACTCGCGTATATAATAAATAGGTGCAACACTAACATATACACGCATCATTTCAATTCATTAGTCACTAACCGTCAATCAGTAAGAGAACGATTTCCCAAATATTAACCCCGAGGCCGAAACCAACATCGGATCAACACCCAGGAAACCATTCGACTTAGCCAACCTTAAGTTAATTTCTAAATCACATCCATATCGTTTATAATATTTTATAATGAATTATCGCAATTTTTATTTATTTTAAAATAGCTAATTTATTCAAAAAAACGCTTCGGGCCATAACGCGGTCGTGGCGCTGTTTTTCTTCAGGTTTGATTTACACATATCTGAAAATCTAACCGTTGGATCTTCACAAAATTTACATCATTAGAAATATCTTTTCAAAACGAATCAATGGTTCCAGTTTCGGGAAAATCCGACGGTCGGATCTCCCGGTATAATCGTTTGAAGTTTCGATTTCAAAATACAAACTGCAGCGTCGTTATTCGATTAAATATAATTATATATATATATATATATAATCTTTTCTGGCGCTGTTTTTCTTCAGATTTGAATTAAACATTCCAGACAATCCAACCGTCGGATCTTCACAAAGTTGGTGCCATTGGAAAGATATTTCCAAGGCAAACCCAACGGTTGCTGTAACAACCCTGAATTTTTGGGCCAATTTAAAATTTATTTTAAGTGATTTTAATGAGTTTTGATATTTAAAATAATCTATTTTAAATAATAATGATCACAAATTTGATTCAAATCGAAGTTAGAATGAATAATTCAATTTTAATTATAAAAAAAGAGTTAGAAATAGCGCGGTAGTTGGAAAAGTCAAACTTGAACTTTGACTGACCGTACAGGATGCAAGATTTAACGGATTTTAGTGAAACCAAAAATATTAGAATCTATTTAAAAATATCTTTCCAACGAATCCGAAAAATCGAAATTTCATAGCGGAAATAAAAAGTTATGGCCAATTCAATTTTTAGAGGGTCGCTTTGAAATTTATAAGGGTCAAAAATGCTACTTTTCACCTATGTAGGAATTTCGACTCGAAACCACTTCCATTGAGTTCTAAATGATGTTTCTGCATTGAAAAACAGTAAACACTTATATATTTTGAGTTTCAAAAAATTATTTGTTTAAAAATGTATTTTTAATATTAAATATACTGGCCTTAAAAAATAGTCATTTTTCAAAAAGTCTTAGAATTCGACGAAATAAATTTTGTTGGAATCGTATCATCATAAGAAAGCCAAAAATAATTTTTCCGGATTTTTCCGACTTCGTATGTGGGCCCGGCAAAATTATATTTACGTTTGAATTAAAAATAAAGGATTTATTTTAGAAAATAAAAGTAACATGCGTATAACTTCAGAATTGGACTTCGGGGATAGCGCCATCGCGTTCAGAAGACGTCAAAACATTAAGTTCGACAGCCGTTGAGCTTCGTTCGGAGGTCGTACGTGAAAACACTAATTTCTAGAATTAATTAAATAAATAAATAAATAAATACCCTAAATACACGTATAAATACGGTTCCAATACACGTCCTCTTCTTCTTCTTCTCCCCGTCATTTTTCCGCCGCATAACCCATTACTCTTCCAAACTTCATCTCCATTTTTCTCCCTCATCTCTCAACAAAAATCAGCAAACTTATACTCATTTCGAAGCTCTTCCCGAGCTCTACAATCTCCGACAAGAATCACCTTGAATCGTCGCCCGAATCTCCGCCACCACCCTCCCCAACCCGCGCCGAACGCAGCCCCCTGGGCCCCACCAGCGGCCGCCGCAACCCCCCAAACCCCCGGCGCTGATTCACCTCCTGTAGCCCTCCGACGTCCCGCAGACGGTTCGTGAAACCATCGCTTACAACTCCAAAAAACTGAAATCAAATTTTTGAACAAATTCAAAGCTTAAGGTATGATTAATTTCAGATTTTGTCATGCTTTGTGGCGTCATTGTGTCAGTTGTTAAAAACTGAATTTTGATTTTTCATATGTATTTGCATTGGAATTGTTCCAGATCCGAAACCACCTTGTACTCGAACATCAAATCTAATCGAACCTGAATCATCTTCTCAGACCAAACACTGTGAGAATTTTATTTTTAAATTTAATTTATTTAATTGTTTGTCTATAATGGTTAATCTTAGATCTAATATGTCAGGATGTAAAACATAGATCTTAATTGTTTACACCATATGATGTTTAATCTAAAATTGCATGAAATTTCAGGTTTAAATCCGAATTAATAATAAATTAAAATTAATTATGTGTTCTTCATTTAATCATGCCATGTTGATTATCTATTCCTTATCAAATCAAGGTGAGAACTCTTTTCTCACTCATTTTTAATGTTTAGTGATTATTTATTTTATTAAATAATTATATTTTAACGCCTGTGATGATTTGTTGTGAATTAATTCCGTGTTATTCATAATTGGTTGTGAGTTAATGTTTGGGTTATTGCGATGTTTGGATTTGAAATTGTGTAATAGGCATGTAAATTTATTAACACTAATTATTAATAAATTATGTAACACAGCCATACACAAGTTACCTGACTTGTGTATGTTGATTGGGCGTTATTTTCACACTAATCGCCCAAGTGCACAAACAATACACTGTTATTTGAATTTTGTTGTAATGATCATTATGTGTTGTTTGTATTTTAAATTTAATGTATATTGGTTTAATGTCAATTGCATGAATGATGAACGTCGATTGAATTATTGAAATGTAATTTTGTGATTGTTGGAATTAGCATATACCTTATTTTGAAAATGCGTTGTTTTGGAAATTCATGTTTTGAATGCATTGGTTGTGTCTCATTCCGATGAAAGAAATTTGAAACTTTTCAAATGATTTTCCGTTACAGAATTAATGTGGAATTTAATAACATTAAATGTAATTTAATGTGAATTAAGCTGTCTTGATAATTTCATGCTATCTTTGGCGAAAATGGTTAATAACATTAATTTCATTTATCATATAATAAATGATTCAAGTTTTGAAATTTGAAAATTGTCACTTAACATTTATTAAAATAAATAGATATGCTTGACCCGAGGTTAGATTGAGTTGTGGTATAAGACTGCCCGGACCCGCCCGGCATCTCCAGCAACCACAACAATATATATCTAATGCGAGAGGTTAATGCGATATTAATTAATTAATATAAAGGTTTGAAATTCAAAAGGTCATACATTTTGAAAGATTTAATATAATGATAATAAATGCAGCATTAATGATGGATTAATAAAGAAGGAGAGTTTTTTTTTAAATTCCAAAATGTAACATTTCATTAAAAGTCTTATAAGAACATTGAAAATGTTTAGTAATAAAAGTCTAATCTTTTATTAAAGATTAGAACGCTAAAATATTAGTTAATAAAAGTTGTTTCTTTTATTAAAGTTATGAACGCTAAAACGTTTTTAATAATAAAAGTCTTCTTTTATTAATGTTAAGTACGTTAATTAGGTTTTGATAATAAAAGTTAATCCTTTTATTAAGATTAATAACGTTAGGTGTGTTTAAATAATAAAAGGTATTCTTTTATTAATATTAATAACTTTAAGTATATTTTTGTTAACGTAAGTTATTAGGATTAAGAACGCTGAATTTATTTTGATATGTAAAGAAAGACATTAACATTAATTTTTGTTAATAAAAGAAAAGAAAGACATTAACATTGATTTTTATTTAAAAAGAAAATGATTTCATTTTGGTTAAAAAGAAAAGATGGAATTTCACCGTCATTTTTGTTGAATTGAAAAGATACAAATTTTCACCGTCTTGTGTTAATAATGAAATATGAAAGAATTCCACTGTATGTAAATTTACATTATTTTATAATGTTAAAATTTAAGAAAATGCACCGTAGGTTAAATTGACATTTTTGTTTAATGTAAAAAGAAAAGAAATCCACCGTATGCTATTTCACATTAATTAATAATGTAATATAATTGAAATACACCGCATGTTAAGTTAACATTATTTAAAATGTTAATATAAAGAAAATTAACTGTATGAAGTTAACATATTTTTAATGTTAATATTAAAGAGTATTTACCCGTAGGATGAATTAACATATTTTTAATGTTAATAAAAAGGAATTGAACCGTATGTAAGATTAACATTATTTATAAATGTATATGAAAAGGAAAGATTGATTTACATTATTCTAATGTAAATATTAAAAGAGAATGGACCATATGATTTATTAACATTATTTTAATGTTATATAAAAAGAAAAGATTGTTTAACATTATTTTTGGTATTGATTAAAAAGAAGATTGCACCGTATGTATTAACACACTTTTATTAATGTATGTATAAAAAGAGAAATTTACATTGTAAGAGGAATTGGCATTAACATTTATTTATAATGTTAATATTAGAGTATTTTCACCACATGATAAGATGTACACTTTTATTTGCAAAAGTAAGTTGGCATTTTCACTGTATGATAAGATTTACTTTTTATTTATAAAATAAGGTAGGAATTCACCGCATGACAAGGTTTACTCTTTATTTTGTAAATATAAAGTAGGAATTTGCGATGTATCAAAATATACATTTTTCATGTGTAATGTAAAGATAGAAAAATTAACATTATTTTCAACGTTAATAAAAATAGAAAATGCATTGTATGTTTAGGTAAGATTATTTTCAATGTTAAATAAAAGAAAAACATACCATAGGATAAAAATACATTATTTTTAATGTATATTAAAAGAGAATTTTTCATCGTAGGAAATGTACATTATTTATAATGTGAATAGAATGGAAATGTCATCGTAAAATAAAATTACATTTTAGATGTAATTGAGATTGAGAATGCATTTAGAAAGAGAATGAGTATTTTATATATGTAAATGGGATCATAATATAATTGAAAGATGAAATGGAATAAATAGAGCGATGAATTATAATTTACGTTTTAATGTAAATTATAAAGATTTTAAAATAAAAATAAAATAAAAGGGAATAATGCACCGTCTAATTATAAATTACATTTTCATGTAAGATTAAGAAGTGGAAAAAGGATAAAGGAAAAGGGGAGATGTATGTAAGAACGATGAATTAAACGAATTATTTATATATATAAAAAATTAAACGAATCGAGCGCGGTAGTTCGCGTTTTGAAATCGAACTTTTAAACGACTATACCGGAAGATCCGACCGTCGGATTTTCCTGAAACTAAAACCGTTAGGACCGTCTTGGAAAGGATCTTTCCAAGGATATATATTACATTAAGATCCAACGATTAGATTCTGAGAAATGTAAAATCAAAATTGGTTGAACGTAGCGCCATAGTCGTCATGGACTTAAGGCGTCGTTATATAAAAATTTAATTATTTTAAATAATTAAAATAGGAATGAAGCGTTAATAAAAATAATTATTAATGTGTAAGAAGGATTTTACATATATGTATATATACGAGGATTATTTGGAAAGCCCGAGTTTATCTCATTCCAAATAATTAAACGACGTTTAAAAATCCAAGATTGGAAGACGGCGATTGAAGACCGTCAAATCTCCACATCAAATCTCCACATCTTCAGCGCAAATACAATCACTGCCAATTCCAAATCGTGGGTAGGGTACTTCTTCTCATGCGGCTTTAGCTGTCGACTAGCATAAGCAACAACCCTACCTCCTTGCATCAATACAGCACCCAGTCCGGTACCACAAGCATCTGTATATACCGTCATCTCTTCATTCCCTCTAGGAATGACTAACACTGGCGCACACGTCAACTTCTCCTTTAGACTTCTGAAGGCATCCTCACACACTCCGTCCCAGACGAAGGACTGATTCTTCTTAGTCAACTGAGTCAACGGTGCTGCTATCTTGGAGAAGTCCTGGATAAACTTACGATAATATCCAGCTAATCCCAAGAAACTTCTCACATCTGTTACATTCTTGGGTGTAGGCCAATCCTGTACCGTAGCCACCTTCGCAGGGTCCACGGCAATACCACTCTCTGAAACGACATGACCCAAGAATCTTACTTCCCTTCTCCAAAAATGACACTTAGAGAATTTCGCTTTCAATTGGTGTTTCCTCAGCACCTCCATCACTATCCTCAAGTGTCCCTTGTGTTCCTCCTCTGTCCTTGAGTAAACAAGGATATCATCCACGAACACAAGAACAAACTTATTCAACTGATCTCTGAATACTCGATTCATAAGATCCACAAAATAGGCTGGTGCATTGGTCAACCCAAACGGCATGACCAACCACTCATAAAATCCTGACGGCGTCCTAAATGCCGTTTTCGGAACACTCTCATCTGCTACTCGAAGCTGATGAAATCCTGTCGCGAGGTCCAACTGGGAGAACACTCTAGCTCCTCCCAACTGATCAAACAAATCATCTATACGCGGTAGAGGATACTTATTCTTCCTCGTCACCTTATTCAACTCGCGATAATCCACACACAAACGAAGGGAACCATCTGCCTTAGTGGCAAATACAACTGGTGCTCCCCACTCGGAGACACTCCTTCTAATCAATCCCTTCTTCAAAAGATTGCTAACTTGCACCCCGAGCTCTCGCTGCTCCCTTGGTGCCATACGACGAAGTGGCATCACTATAGGTCTGGCATCTTTCACTAAATCAATACGGAACTCAATCTCTCGGTGTGGTGGAAGCCCGGTCACCTCCTCGAAGACGTCCGGATACTGGCCAACCACGGGCACATCTGACAACTCATCCTGCGGGATGTCGAGGGAATTTACAAAACTAGCCATAACCCCATCACTAGGTAGACTAACAAACACTACCCTCCGCCCATCATCCGCCCTCACTGTCACCAAAAAGCCCTCACAGTCTACCACCACCCCGTATCTTTGGAGCCAATCGACTCCCAATATAATGCCATACCCATTAAAGCCCAAAACAAAGCAATCACATACAAACATACATCCATGACTCGATAAGACCAAATTCCTGCAAATCATACTAAGGCTAGTCGAACCACCAATCGGGTTCGTCACAACCAGTGGTCTATCGACTATCTCGGGTTCCAGTCCCAATCTATCTACAAGGCCACTAGATATGAAGGAACGGGAAGCCCCAGTATCAAACAAAACTCGAACTGGTATATCATAAATAGAAAGCATACCTTGAATAACAACATTCTTTCCTTTCTCCGCCGCAGTTGGGGCATTCGACGAAGAAGGAACAGCATCAAGAGCATATGCTTTCACAATCTGCTTCTCCTTAAGAGGTTGCGGACACTTGTCCTTAAAATGTCCCACTTGACCACAGTTGAAGCACTTCTTATCCGCTGGCTTGGCCCGACAATCTTTAGCATAATGGCCCTTCTTTCCACAGCTGAAGCACTCAACATCCTTCTTGCTCTTTTTCTGGCCACCTTTAGATTGGTCCTGCTTCCTCTTATTTTGAGAGTTATTCTTGCCTCCACCGCCTGCTTGCGGCTTTGGCCCTTCTGCAGATGCAGCCTCAGTCTTTGACTTAGGGTAAAGGCTCTCTGACCTCAAAGCTTTCCCCACGATCGATTCAAAAGTCTCATCGATGTGGTTGATAAGCCTTTCCCCCAAGTACCCATCCAGACCGGTAATGAACTTCTCATTCTTCTTTTCAGGAGTATCGATAAGAGACAGTCCATACTTCGACAAAGTGTCGAACTCAGCAATATAATCAGAAACTGCCCTGCCACCCTGCTTGAGTTCTAAGAACCTCTTGAACAACACTGACTTCTGGGCAGCTGGAATAAACTTCTCGCTAAAGCGAGCCTTGAACTGATCCCAAGTAACTTGGTCCTCTGAAGTAGCTGTTCTAATGGCATTCCACCAATTCATCGCTCGCCCTTGCAGCTGACGAGACGCTAGCCTTCTCTTCATCGCATCCTCGAGACCCAAGTCATCAAAGATACGGTCACAGCTATCCATCTAGTCCTGAACATCCGTGGCCGACTCCGTCCCGTGGAACGGCTTCCCACCAAGATTAGTGTAATCTTTGCACAACTTGGCGAAATCGACCCTAGGCACCTGCACTACTGGGCCAACACCAACTCCGGGATTGGGAACTGCCCCTTGCACTTCTCTAAGCATGTCTCTCATGAGGTTAGTAAACATCGCCCTCATGTCAGCGGCATTCCCTTGGTTGGTCCCTCTACCAGCACCCCTCGTCTCTCGGCTCATCGTTAATCTGTAAAAAGGGAAACGATTAACGACCCCATAGTGGTGCTAGTGCAGTGCGACTTCATCTTTATACTACTAATAGTACATACATAGCTTTTGAAAACCAAAGTAATCACAAATACGCTCTCTCGCATACGTACTATCTCTCCCTGGTGTCTTTCCCTAGGTTAACTACGCAACCTAGAGCTCTGATACCAAGTGTGGCGCCCCGCCCCGCACCAACCGACGTTTACTCCAAAAGTGCGCTGTACACATGTCCAGTTAGCACGGAACGGGTCGCCAGAAGGAAAAGGAAGAAGGAAATAAACATACAAAGAACCTGTAGAATGTCTCACAGCGCATCGAACAAAATATAATAATAATAACATACTTGACATAAAACAGGAGAGACAGTGCATAAGCTGAAAATCAGAACTAAACATCATAGCAGCGGAAATTCAGAATACAGCTTATTACAACTTTCAAACTGTCTCAAAGCAAAAGTAAGGTAAATGAGGTACACTACTAATGCCCAAGTAGCGACCACCAACGACACAGGGAGAATGTGTATATATATCATACGTGGAATCCTCCTGCCCGCCTCCGAATCAGCTACTCGCACATCACCAGCTAACCTGTCTCTAGTCTGCTCGTGTGAGCACCCAGAGTAATAAGAGGAGACATAAAACTCTGGGTCAGACATAAAGCCTGGTATGAGCGATAAGCATCTAAAGTGAACAATAACAGGTAGACTAAAACATACCTGAACCTGGACCTGCAACCAAAGAGTTAGCACTACATACTGTACAACACTCTAAGGTATCATATCAAACAGTGTAAAGCTACGGAGGTGGGGGAGGTGTGCATGTCATAATGATGGCAAACAATCAAGCATAGCATCCATCCTCACATCTCTCACTCAGTGCATAAAGCATACGATATTCACCACTTCGATCACCCAACATTCCTTGCTACGATCACTTTGCCCCATGAAGTCATAAATGGCTTCACTGCACTGATAACGTAGCCACTAATTCCTCGCCATGTCCACTTGCCCCATGGAGTTATTCACCCCATCTGCGCTGGCTCATAGCCTTACTAATCCTTACTATGTCCACTTGCCCCATGGAGTTATTCACCCCATCTGCGCTGGCTCATAGTCTTACTACGCATCACCTTGCCCCTCAGGTCATAATGACCCTACTGCACAGATAACGTAGTCTTGCTACCATCACTTTGCCCCTCAGGTCGTAATGACCCTACTGCACTGATAAGTAGCCATCATCCATTCTTAGTGGTGAATCGAAGTTATGAACGTCGACAACTCCTTAGCACACGTCCCGCAGTAAAGTCCAACCATGAAGTGAATTCATTGGTTCCCAACTGGTTCCGGGATCCTGAGCTCTAACTTCCATTTGGACTACCTTTGCATATCGGGTTATTGGTCATCACCATTGGATCGGATCGGATCAGCCTTCACATTCTTCATCGGATCGGATTGGCCTTTGCATTCGGATCGGGTCGCGCCTCTTGCATCGGATCGGGTCGTGGTCCTCCAGCTCGTGGCTCCTCTTCCTGATTCGGATCGGCGTCACCACTTCGAATCGGATCGGGTTGCTTCATCCGGGTCGGGTCGTGTCTTCTGATCGGGTCGGATCGTCTCGCCTAGTACCCATCGACTCGTGAGCTCCCCACCCTCCTCTGGTTCGGATCGGAAATACTTGTTGGTTCGGATCGTGCTTCTACCACCGGATCGTGCCACCTAGCTGAGTCATGACTTACTCCTTTAAACGGATCGTAACGCCCATGCTGGAACGGTTCGAGTCGCTCTACCCTCCACCGATCCGATCCGGATTCTGGGTCATTTCCTGCATGTTTTCCTGCGACTGTTTCTACGCCATTCGACGACGTTTTCGACCAATCTAACACTTCTAAACAATCAAAAAGCATACCATACAGTCATAGCAACATGTAGTGTCGATCCCAAAAATCAAAACATAAATCATAGCACATAAAATGGATCAAACATACCCAAAATCCCAAATTTCCCCTTAAGCATACTTAGGTGAAACTAATGATAGAATTATCAAAACTTAACCAAATTAACCCAAATTCATATCAGAGGTCTAAAACATCATTCCGAATTTTATAAACATTTTTCCAGAATTTTATCACGTTTAAATTCGCTAATTAACACTAATCACCCCTAATTAGCCATAATTAGTGCAAAACTAAGCAAATCACTCACCTTAGCCACAAAATAAACTAAGATCTGAAATGATTCTCTGATTTGATGCGAATTTCAATACCAAACAGCAGCTCCTTTGTTGATTTGGTGAAGATCCTCCATGATTAGGGGTTGCTAAGCCAAATCCTTAACCTAAAGGTGATTTAGAGGTTGGAGGCCATTTTTAGGGTTCCTTGGTGATAAGTGGAGGCTAGAAAACTGAAATGGAATGATTCTCCATCTCATTTCAGCCCTCCCATAACCCTAATCTCGAAATGGGTTATGGGCCTACTCACTAATCACCCGATTTGGCCCGGTTAAGCAGTTTTTCACCCTCCAAACCTTGTTTCAGCCATATCTCCCAAACGGTAAGTCCGTTTGGCTAATGTGACCACTCTACGGAAAGAGAAACCATCAAACGAATCTAATGGAAGTGGTTTCAGGTCAAAATTCCTTTCCAATCAAAAGTTATGGCCAAAACAGTACCAACTAGGGGCAAAATGGTCATTTAAAAATCGACAAAAATCATGAACATGGGAAATGACTCTAATAGATGTTTCCCAAAGTTACATGACCATACGACCTCACATGGGAAAGAAATAAATATTCTACGATCCTATGACGTGTAGAATACGGGTCGTTACATATGGGGTGACAATGTGACATGCTAAGATGCAAATTGATCAAGGCTTTTGTTGAAAAGCAGGGCCTTGTGGGATGATCAAAGCATAACCTGTTTAGGCATAGCTTTGTGTATAACGTGACTTCGCGAGCCTCACACCCCGGTATGAGTCAAAAACGGGATTAGGACTATAGGGAGTGCACACGTTTCTTTCTAGCTAGAGTGGTGTCAGTGACCTACTAGCCCTGACATTTTACTTATGTGGATGATGGATTTTGAGGCGCCTCGGATTTTTATAGGCCGATAGTGGTCATATTATAGGTTCAAAGGAACCGGGAAGCGTGTGTTCAAGCATAACTAATCCACTGCCGATAGGCGGGGACCGGCCCTGAAGATCCAAGGGTTCACTGCGGGGGATCCTGAGGCATTTGCTAGAGTGTCTCGAATCGGAGAGGAGCTTGCCCCTAGCCTCGACTCATGATGGAAACTCAATTCCCAATACGCACCATTCGGTTTTGATTGTATTACTAGTACGGAGGCATAGCATATGGTACCTATGCTTCCTAGGATTGATACATTATGATTGAAATTGTTTTTAAAACATATACACACTAATAATAATATCAAATTCGTTTTTAACGTATCAAGCATGTTTAATCACCATAAGGTAAAACTCTATCCTCTGGTGTGCGTTGCATTGTGTGATGGGACCTGAGTCTTATGGTGATTTCATTTTTCTAAAAAGCATTGCGTTGTTTTACGATTTACTTCAAGTTATGCACGACAATCCATTGGAATAAAACCCTTTCCGCATTAGCGGCGTGGTCCATGGATTTGCCTTATTACTATTAGTTAAATTAGTTAAGAATTCTCACACCAGTCCCACGACTGACCCGTTGTTTGTTTCCACCTTTGCAAACTCGGGTGCCCTCTTTCCACACGGGCAGTCGAGTAGCTTTTTGCAGATATAGTTAAGCAGGATTCTGGATTGAAGTCTGAAGTTGGGCCCCGAATATTGATGGCCTTCCGCTGGGATTAGTTCCGCTGCAATGTATTTAATTTATTGTAAATGTATCTTCCGCTGTATTATTTATTGATGTACTCTGATATATTCTGTACTCTGATGTAACATTTATTATTGATGTTATAAAAGTCTGTGTTTTTGTTCTGATGTGTTGTATTCCCAAAGTTAACGTATGCGGATTTTGAACGGTCTTGGTCGATTTTGCGATCGATTAAGATCGGGCGAAATGCGTGTCGTTACAGTTGCGGTTTCGGGAAAATCCAATGGTCGGATTTCCCGCACTAGTTGTTTGAAATCACGGTTCAAAACACGAACTGCAAGGCCACGTTTCGTTTTAATTTTATTTATATTTATATATTTATATAAATATAGTTCATTCAAAAATTCCTATATTGTTTCCACTTCAAATATTTCACTATCGCCTTTAAATTTTGGAAAATTTCGCCATAACCTCCTTTGTACGGGAGTGGCTGGGAAAATTCCAAAATAGCCACACGGGCATCTCATGTCAAAAAGAAAAAGAAAAAGCCAAGCGGCTAGCCAACAGGCTCATAAACTCATCACCCAAACAAAACAGTAAATGTGTACCTATTTGTCGGGCACAAAATTTTATTTCTCTTCTCTAGCCCCTTTGCTATAACCTGTTCAATAAATATGCATGTACATATATACAGTTCTTATCACTTATCATTTTCCATTCAACTTCATATTTAATTCAATTTGGTTTAAAAACACCATTCATTCTAATGTTGCATGCATAGGCAAAAATCATATCATTAGCTAATTAATGAATATTTCAACTCATGCATATTTATTTGAACGAGTGGCTATTTTTAACACTTCACATCTCAACAATTCATGTATATAATAAAAATGTTATTTTTATTGTAAAACAATTCTTTTCAAAACACTATTATTTTATATAGTTTATATAGGTAATAAAAATAGAATTTTATGTAGTTTATATAGGCAAAAGATAGCCTATGCAATAAACTATTTTTCAAAATCCTATTTTTATTACCTATATAAACTATATAAAATAATAGTGTTTTGAAAAGAATTGTTTTACAATAAAAATCACATTTTTATTATATACATGAATTGTTGAGATGTGAAGTGTTAAAAATAGCCACTCGTTCAAATAAATATGCATGAGTTGAAATATTCATTAATTAGCTAATGATATGATTTTTGCCTATGCATGCAACATTAGAATGAATGGTGTTTTTAAACCAAATTGAATGGAATAAGAAGTTGAATGGAAAATGATAAGTGATAAGAACTGTATATATGTACATGCATATTTATTGAACGGGTTATAGCAAAGGGGCTAGAGAAGAGAAATAAAATTTTGTGCCCAACAAATAGGTACACATTTACTGTTTTGTTTGGGTGATGATTTTATGAGCCTGTTGGCTAGCCGCTTGGCTTTTTCTTTTTCTTTTTGACATGAGACGCCCGTGTGGCTATTTGGGAATTTTCCCAGCCCCTCCCGTACAAAGGAGGTTATGGCGAAATTTTCCAAAATTTAAAGGCGATAGTGAAATATTTGAAATGGAAACAATATAGGAATTTTTGAATGAACTATATTTATATAAATACGTAAATATAAATAAAATTAAAACGAAACGTGGTCGTGCAGTTCGTGTTTTGAAACCGTGATTTCAAACAACTAGTGCGGGAAATCCGACCATTGGATTTTCCATAAACCGCAACCGTTGGGTTCGCCTTGGAAATATCTTTCCAATGGCACCAACTTTGTGAAGATCCGACGGTTGGATTGTATGGAATGTTTAATTCAAATCTGAAGAAAAACAGCGCCAAAAAAGATTATATATATATATATATAAATATAATTATATTTAATCGAATAACGACGCTGCAGTTCGTATTTTGAAATTGAAACTTCAAACGATTATACCGGGAGATCCGACCGTCGGATTTTCCCGAAACTGGAACCGTCGGATTCGTTTTGAAAAGATCTTTCTAATGATGTAAATTTTTTGAAGATCCAACGGTTAGATTTTCAGATATGTGTAAATCAAATCTGAAGAAAAACAGCGCCACGGCTGCGTTATTGCCCGAAGCGTCGTTTTGAATAAATTAGCTATTTTAAAATAAATAAAAATAGCGATAATTCGTTATAAAATATTATAAACGATATGGATGTGATTTAGAAATTAACTGAAGGTTGGCTAAGTCGAATGGTTTCCTGGGTGTTGATCTGATTTTGGTTTCGGCCTTCGGGGTTAATATTTGGGAAATCCTTCTCTTACTGATTGACGGTTAGTGACTAATGAATTGAAATGATGTGTGTATATGTTAGTGTTGCACTTGTTTATTATATACGCGAGTTGCTCAGAAAGACCGGGTTTATCCCATTCTGAATAACTGAATCAACGATAAGAAATCGAAGATGAAGACGGTGGTCGAAGACCGGAGATCTTCACCTCGTTTGGATGGTAACCGAGGTCCTGATTGGGAGGCATCCCGAAATATGGATAATGAGTGGTGGTCGTCCAGACGTACGTGGTGATCGATGGGTTTACGAGGTATATAGTGCCTCCGGTTTCGTTCAGACCCAGAATGGACTTGTAAATGGACTGTGTGTCTGACATTGGATTTTATTCTATGTTGATTGATCTCTATTAAATATACATCTGTTTGGCGGCAGAGAATTTATTCTTTTGCTTAACGCCCTTCTCTGAAACGCACGAGCTCAGAGGTTGTATATCGATGGACATCAGTCGCATGGCATGAATTGCTAGTGTGGCATGCCTAAGTGGCAAATGATCAGGGCTTCTGTTGAAAAGCAAAGTCTTGTGGTGATGATCAAAGCACCGTCTGTGTGGCGTAGCTTTGTGTATAACGTGAATTCGCGAGCCTCGCACCCCGGTATGAACCAGAAACGGGAGAAAGGACCTCAGGGAGGGCATGCGTTTCTTCCTAGCTAGGAGTTGTGCCAGTATTTTTACACGGCCTGACATTTTACTTATGTGGATGATGGATAGCGAGGCGCCTCGGATATATCGGTCGATCCGGGACCGATGGAGTCATTCGTTGGCTCATTTATGCCTCATAGGGTGGGGAAACGTAGTGTTCAGGAATTTTAATCCACATCGGTGGACCGACCCTGTCGCTCCAAGGGATCACCTGTGTCTGGGTCCTGAGGCTCGGGCTAGGCAGTCTCGAATTCGGTAAGGACTATCTTTTGCCTTGGTTCGTGACGGAAATCCAATTTCCAAATACGTGACTGTGCGATTCTGATTGTATATATATATATGGCGACATGATATATGGTACCCATGCCGTTATGATTCAAATTGTTTTTGAAGCATATAAACACTAGTAATAATATCAATTGCTTTTGTTTTATTCATATCAATCATATGTTGGCCATTATAAGGTAAAACTCTATCCTCCGGTTTGCGTTGCATTGTGTGATGGGAACTGAGTCTTATAATGGCTTCATTTTTATAAAAAGCATTGCGATGTTTAAAAGAAAGATTTGTTTTTAAAGCACTGGAAATCCAATGGAGTAAACCCGTTCCACGAAAGTGGCGTGGTCCTGTGATTAGCCATATTATAAATGTGTTGAGTAGATTTCTCATACCAGTCCCATGACTGACTCGTAGTTTGTTTCACTTTCAAACTCAGGTGCCCCTTTTTCTACATGGGCAGCCTTGTATTCAGGTTTAGCTGGCTTCCTCTGGATAGCTGGAGCTGAAGATGGATTCTATCATTTATCTCTTTTTATGCTGTTCAGCTCCTATTGTACATATTATGTTTGTTTTCCGCTATAGACATATATGTATAGTTGAACTGTATTTGTACTAAGTAAGATCCTGTATACTGTGTAGCTCTGATGATTACTTTTATCCAGTATATTCTATTGTTCATTATCTGGTGTATTTATTTATTTCTGTTCTGTTATTATCAGTTCATGTGTTATATTCCAAAGATAACCCTTGCCTCCGTCAGTACGGGATTTGGGGTCGTCACAGATAGTGAAGATTGGTTAAGTGAATTTAGTTAATGAAGGTAATGTGTTGAGTTGGCATAGCGATGTTTTATCTAAAACATCTGTTTAAATCCAGTGTAGCAGTTTTGGAAATGTTTTCCAAATAAGAATCAGAAATGTTTTCTAATATAGAAAATAAGAAATGGAAATGTTTTCCAATGATTAATAACGTATATTTCCTAAATTTAGAAAATAAGGAATGTTGAATATATGGAAACAGGAAAAAAATAAATTAATGGACTAAAGGGAAAAACGTTAAATGATGATTGATCGATAGAATTTCCATCTGGGAATAATATCATCGTTTGCACACGTGTTTTTCTTTGATAGTTAACTCAACGACTATCGAAGTTTTTGACCATTTTTCCGTTGTCAATACAGAGAGACCGGGATCAGATTCATTATCTGAAAACCACTCTGTATGGTCGTTAGCGTTACGATCAAATATGATGAAGATAATTGAAGACGGAGTTATGCAAGGGTTGTCCTGTTTACAAAATAGTGCCTTCAGTTTGTCCAGTCCCAGGACGACCTGTATGGAAGAATGTTTGACAGAGTATATTTAATGGATCGCGTAAGTTGATCTCTTCAAACGTATTTATGTTTGGTGGCGGAGGAATTCATTTCTCTTAGCTGTATATCCGTTGTATTTTTGGGGAAATCAATTTGTGATTTGGCGAGTATGACGATGTGACATTCAAAGTGAATAATTGTGTGATTTGTCAGAAATAAGCGTGGCCTCTAGCCTCACAACCGGGAAATGACAAAAATCGAGTAGGTAGCATGGCTAAGTGGTTGGCTGCCAATTAGGGTGTATCATCACCTATCTAGAGATATTCATTTCATTCTATAATCTATTGTCGATGCTGTCCCATTCGGGAAATGGTTGTTGATCCCAACCGTTGGTGACATACATTCGATATACTCAAGCGAAATGAGTGGTCGGTCATGTGTGGCCGGATTGCAAGATGTTCTTGTAGAACCCAGTGTATTCCTCTCTAGAGGTACACTATCGAAAGGTGGTTCCATACCTTGTCATAGTTGGAAATCCATTACCCAATAAGTGCTCGCGGTTTTTATTGTATACTATATATGTGGAACGTGAGATGGAAGCGTTCTGCAAGATGATTATTATATTGTGGTTGATAAACATTATTTTAATATCAAAAGAGTTTTGATATAAAGTTATCGTTTCTTTCAAAAGGATTTTGAAAGTTAAATCAAATGTTTTGGATTCTCATAAGGGAAAAACCCGTTCCGTATACGGCGTGATCTTATGAGATATCGTTATTTTCCCAAACTGGTTTAAATTGTTTACTCATACCAGTCCCATGACTAACCCAGAATTTGTTTTGTTTTCCCTAGGATGCCCAATTTTGTACGGGCAGTCAAGTAGTCGGGATTTACAGATGCACTAGAAGGGGCTGGAGTAGGAGGCTTCAGCAGCGTTTTTATAGCTATTGTTTATTTCCGCTGTGATGTAAGTGTTATACTCTGATAATGTTATTATAACACATATACTGATTTTATTTTAAAGTTATGTATCTATTATATATTGTTCGTTCCGCTGTGAGATTCGTGTTTACTTTGATGTTGTATGTTCTTCTTCTTCTATTCTAAGTTTCTATCTTATCTATTCTCACCCTCTGTAACAACCCGCAAATTCTGAACCAATTTAAAAAAAAATATTTTTGAAAATTTTAATGAATTTGGAGAATATAAAATAATTTATTTAAATAGTAATGGCTAAAAAAATTATTTTAAGAAATTTTAAATAGAAAATGCGTCAAATATATATATATATATATAAATAAAGAATATATGTCCAAAATTAAATATTGAGATGTCAGAATAGATAAATTTAATGCACATTTATTGTCTCACTGACATTATTTTTTTTATTTTTTTTTTGTATATATTAGCTAGAATGTTTCATTCAATTTAAATGCATGGCATTAATTTTAGTTTCCTTTTCATTTTCAATCTGACGTACTTTAAAAAAAAAGTAATTATGAAATAATAAAGATATAATTTTGCCAGTAATGTAATGAGGTTACATGAAATTGAAATGTAATAAAAATGTAAAGGTATGATGCAATTAAAACACAATGCATATAAATTACATAATAATATGGAAAGGAATATTAGTATTGGGGTCAGAAGAAATGTAGGAATTGACATTTATTTCAAACGCAAATCACAAAGAGATAGTTCTAGTCATTTATTTGCGCTAAAATTAATATATATAGAATGATAAGAGATAAATATGGGTAATAAGTGCATTAACTCACAGACATACATACTTTATTCATCCAAAACATGTATAGTAAAGGCTAGTTATCATTACTAAATAGGTAAAGGTTTAGGTTAGGTTGGAATTTGAAATGTCCCTCATTTATTACTACTACATATAATAAAAGGAATATTAACAATTATAACCATGTAGATTTGAGAGAAGTAAATGTACTAACAAATTAGTATGGAATTAGCGTGTTTAGCTTTATATAATTTTATTCTTTGTTTGTTCATGCTCCTTTGTATTTATGCCTAACATTCTGCCCTTCGATTACATTACTTGTATTTGACAAATTTTAGTATTTTAATTTTGCTGTCTTACTTAACATATTTATCTATTTCAACTCAAATCTATTTGTGTTGTAAACCATTGTATTTACTGGTTTTATATTAGAAACATCTATTTTTAACATAGTATTTACTCTGGAATTGAAAATACTTTTGAAAATTTATTTTTCTAATGTAATGTTCTAGCATAATTTACATCATTAACAAGTTTGAATATTCAATATCAGAATTCATTAATGATAAGAATATTTCTTAAATATAATACTTTCCCTAGTTGTTTTAACTATAATGTTCATTAATGTGGAAAGTTGCAACAAGTTTTCAATGCGTTTTCCCTTCCTTATTTCAAGCGCATGCATCCATGCTATATATTTAGTGTCATTTTATAAACATAAATAAAAAGAATTTTTTGCAATTAAATTGAATGTAGTAAATGGTAATATGTGATTATAACTATAGCAAATGTGAACGTGATTTGAAATTCAAAAGGTTACAGTTAGTTTGAGCATAATAAGAGTTTCAATTTTAAAGGAAAGTAAACAGAAATTTAATTTGAGAAAAATTAAACATACAAGGGGGAAATTCCCTCTCCACTATAAAATATCCTATACACTAAACCTAATTCTAATTGCCCAGTCGCCACTCTTATTCCTCAATGGCCATGAACCTCAGATTCAAATTCATCAATTTCTTTTTATCCACTGCGAATTAAAATATAAAAATGGAATCAAAGAGATTCTTCCACTCTTCGATTTTATACCACTATGATCGTTTCTCGTTCAAAGTTTGGGGAGTTCTCAACACTCAAAGGCGCTGCGTTTACACGCTTTTCTAGTCCGATGGGGGTGCAAGTTGCAAGCTTTTTGGGGTGGTGGTGAAGCTCGCCGAGGCGCGTGTCATAGTGGTGGACGATGGCGGTCCGATGGTGGCGTTGGTGGTGCGTTCTAAAACGAGGTGAGATCTCTAAATTCAATTTTAAATTTAGAAAATATATTTGTGGTAAAAAAATCATTTGTGATCGCGACGACTTGATTGAATTATTGTGGTTATGAATGGTTGATATTGGTTGCGACGAAATCGATTGCATTTGTGGTGAATTCACATGTTGTGAAAATGGATTGAATTGTATAGATCTAGAATTTGCTTATTCATTTAAACTTGCTTATAGAATAAGAACCATGTTTTTTTATTGTATATAGGTAGTTGAAATAATCATGCCAATGATAGGAATTGTTTTACAATAATAATATTATTTTTATTGTAATATGTATATGTTAGAATTTGTTGAACAATAAAAATCATTTTTTTGTGTATTTATGTCACAAAAATGATTCACATGTTAGTATATTATAAACGCAACAAAAATCATATTTTTTTTCTATGTTTATGTCATTAAAATGTTAATATGTCATGTAATATATTACTAATGCAAGAAAAATCATATTTTTATTGTATGTTTGTTTTATAAAAATGTTCACTAGTTACTAAAATTGTTGTATGATAAGAATTCACATTTTTATCATAGTTTATGCCATTAAAAATGTTCATAAGCCATTGAAATATTGTATGATAAAAATTCACATTTTTATCATATGTTTATGTTATGAAAAATGTTCGTAAGTTATTAAAAATATTTAAACATGAAAATTCACATTTTTATTGCATGTTCACTTCATTAAAAATGTGCATTTGTCATATAATATGTTAATACAATAAAAATCATATATTTATTGTATGATTGATTCATAAAAGGATCATGTTTAAAATAAAGCGTTAAAACCTGAAATCTTACATTTTCATTGCATGTTTGATTCACTAAAAAGAAGCATGTTTTAAATAAAAACATGAATTAAGAAGTTACCCTTTTATTTGCATTTAGATGTAAATAAAAGATAGTATTTAAAAGTTACATTTTTTTTTTCATTTTAGTTGTAGTGAAATGTTAACATTAAGCATTGAATTTGTAAACAATATAGATATTCATTCTTTATTCATCAAGTTAAACATTGAAATTTGTGTACGAGTAAGGAGAAGCATTTATTATCATTAACATACATAGAAAATTGTTTATAAATAAAATAAGCATTTATTGTCATTAACATACATAGAAAATTGTTTATAAATAAAATAAGCATTTATTGTCATTAACATATATAGAAAATTGTTTATAAATAAAATAAGCATTTATGTGTCACTAACATACATAGAAAATTGTTATAAATGAAATATACATTTGTGTATCATGAATACACATAGAAATTTGATTTCAAATAAATTACTATTTATTTGTCATTTGTATAACATAGACATTTGATTTCAAATAAATGACCATTTATTTGTCACATGAATAACATAGAAAAATTGGTTACGAATACGAATTGGGCCAAGACACGAGGTTAAGCCCAATAAGTGGAATAAGTCTGCCCGGAACCAACCGGCATATCCAGAATCCATAAGTTGTAGGCCTAATGTGAGGGGTCTGACCCATTATAAAACATAAATGGATGAGAAACAATTTAATATGAAGATCATTTATAATATAAAGAATATTTTGAAATAATATGATTTAGTAAAATAATCAATTATTAATTATAATTGTACCTGGACACGAGGTTAGGTTATATTTGTGGTGGAAGTCTGCCCGGACCCGACGGGCATATCCAGCAGCCACAAATGTTGAACCTAATGTGAGAGGTCCAAGTGCACAAATACGAAACGGGCCATGACATGAGGTTAAGCCCAACTTGTGGGATAAGTCTGCCCGGAACCGACCGGCACATCCAGCATCCACAAGTCGTAGGCTTAATGTGAGGGGTCTAACCCATTATAAAAAAAATATGGATAAGATAATGAATTGGGCTATTCAATCTGTTTTAAAATAGCGACGCCATTTTTTAACCCGAACAAGTTTATCAATTTATTTTATCCATGTTATAATGAATATTAAAAGAGGAATAATTTCAAAATGAATATTTTGAAAATTATATTATTTTAATATGAGAAACATTTAGAATATTTAAATTGGATTTAAATGGAAATTATCTATGGATTATTTTAATATTGGATTCTGTGATTATACGGATATTATTTTAGGAATTTGGAAGATATTTAGTATCGTTATTTCTGATATGATATCCGTTGGTTTTAGAATTTGACATTAAATATAAGTCGATATAATTCCTATTCAAAGCCTTATATTTAATATCAAGTTAGATTTTGGGTTTTATCATGAATAATGTCTTAAATAACATTATTCTTAAATCCATGTGAGTAAAGAATAATCTTTTTATTAAGATTTAAATGAGATTTCCAAATCTTTTTTTTTGAAATAAAAAGGAAATTAATTATGGGTTGTTTGTGAACAATGTAATGTAAAGATTGCATTGTATACAACATAAAAAGAATATCATTTTTATGTAATATAAAAAAAATTACATTTCATTGTAAGTGAGTCAACATTAGAATTTACATTTTTGGTATAAATGAATCAGTAGAAAGGATTCATTGTTTTGATAAATTATGAATTTACGTTGTTATTATATATGAAATGATCCACCATTATATATGTTTTTGATGTTGAAATGTTACACCTCCATTTACAAGTTACCCGACTTGTTTATGTGATTTGGTCGATAATTTTCACACATCGCCCAAGTGCACAAATAATTTATTATTTGTTTGTTGGTTGAAACCCCACACGGGTGTTGGGATAAAAATTGACATACACTAATCCCAATGTTTATTTTTATGTCGATCGATAGATCGACAGGCTGCGATGAGCGTTATTATTTCATTTCAATGCTCACACAGTTATAGATTGCACACTGGATGTTAAATGGATGGTTGGATAATATTCATCATTACTGTTATGGACATTCAATGTATGAAAACCCTGTAACCAAAGTTATATGGTAAATGTCTGAGTCGCATTCCATTTCAGGATTTCCTTTAAATAAAGAATATCTTTTAAAATAAAAACATTGTAATATAAAGATATTTTAAAATAAAGAGTATTGTATTACAAAGAATATTTTATATTAAGAATCTTTTTATATAAAGATTATTTTTAATAGTAAATATTTTAAATGATATTTAACAAAGAATAATTCTATGTCCGTCCTTGGATGGACAAAAGATAAATATATTTTATAGAAATAAACTAGTCATTAACTAGGATAATTCTTTAAGTTAAAGATTTAATGAAGTCTTCTAAATTGAATAATATTTCATTGGAAGTAAATAAATGAATTAGATTTGGGTTGTCGTGAATGGTGTCTTAAATAACACTGTTCTTAAACCCCATATTAAAGAATAAAATCTTTTAATTAAGATTTTAGAATTTCCATCGTATTTAGTAATTGAAGTAAAACGATATGTGAATTGGGTTTATCGTGAAATATGTTTTAAACGACATTTGTTCTTTAACCCAATTTACATTGAAATGTGATTTAGAATTTATAAATCTTTTTATCAAGAATTAAAAAGAATACTCCAAAGTTTAGTTTTCCAATTTAATATAAATTAAATTGGAATTGAATGGGAATTCGATTTGATAATATTCGAGATAGGCTTCTGTAAAAGAAGACTGATAATACATATGGAATTTAAAAGGCCATGCCGTTATTCCATTTATATTATTGGTCTGATACAGAAATTTATATCGATTATTCATTGATTTGATTTCTGTGAAAATTCCATAATTAATGGAAGACGATTTTGGGTTTATCGTGAACAATGTTTTTAAGTGACATTGATTCTTTAACCCAAATTAAAGACAAGACTTATTTCTTAAGTTGTAATAATCATTTAATAATGATTTTGATATTAAACCCACATTGGAGTTTATTGAATCTTTAAAAAGATGATAAATGGTAAATTTTAAAGGAATTTATCTTTGATAAAATTAATAGGAATTTTTCCCTAATAATATGAATATTCTATTTAAAAGAATACTCTGAATTGGAATGAGACGTTGGATGTGTTTTTATAGCATTTGACTTTTAATTATAAAATACGCGAATTATTCGGAAAGACCGGGTTTAACCCATTCCGAATATTTATCACGACGATGAAGAGTCAAAGATGAAGACGATGGATGAAGACCGACGATCTTCACATCGAATGGATGAGGACTACTGATGCTCTGGACTGGGTCGCTCCCAGGACTGGGATAAAGTGGTAGTTGTCCGGACGTATTGTTGATTGTTCGGATATGCGAGGTATAATGCCTCCAGTTTCGTTCAAACCCAGAACGGACTTGTAAATGGATTGTGTGTCTGGCATTGTATTCCTTTCTACTGTATTTGTTGAACGCTACTAATTATATATTTCTGCTTGGTGGTGAAGAATTTATTCTTTACTTATCACCCTTCTCTAAGACGTATGAGCTTAGAGGTTATATATATATATATATATATATATATATATATTGGTAGATGATCAGTGATATGGTAGGGTCTGACAATGTGGCATGCTAAGATGCAAATGATCAAGGCTCTTGTTGAAAAGCAGGCCTTGTGGTTGATGATCAAAGCATAGCCTATTTAGGCCTAGCTTTGTGTATATCGTGACTTCGTGAACCTCACACACCGGTTGAGTCTAAAACGGGAGAAGGGAACGCAGGGAGTGCACACGTTTCTTTCTAGCTAGAAGTGGTGTCAGTGCTTAAACTGGCTGACATTAACTTTTGTGGATGATGGAATTTTTGCGAGGCCTCGATTTATTCTTATCGGTCGCCTACGACCGATTTGTAGGTCCAATAGGATCGGGAAGCGTGTGTTCAGGCATAACTAATCCATTAAAGTATATGTGGACCGGCCCTGTTGTATCCAAGGGTTCGCCAGCGTCTGAATCCTGAGACATTGCTAGAGTGTCTCGAATCGGTAAGGATCTCCTCCCTAGCCTTGACTCATGATGGAAACCCAATTTCCAATACGCCTTTTGCGGTTTTGATTGTATAACTAGTATGGCGGCATAGTAGATGGTAGCTATGCCGTCAAGGATTGATATTATATTTGAAATGTTTTAAATGTATATATACACACTAGTAATATCGTTTTTACGTATCAAGCATCTTTTGACCATTATAAGGTAAAACCCCATTGTAACAACCCGAAAATCTGGGCCAGTTTAAAATTTTTATTTTAGCAATCTTAGCTAATCTTGATTATTTAAAATGAATTATTTTAAATAAAATCAACGAGAAATTTATTTTGAATAGAATTTGGCGTATATATTATATACGTCGTCGTTAGAATATAAATATTTATATATAATTATAAATAGAATTGAAAATGGCGCGGTAGTTCGATAATTCGATTTCAAACTTCAATTGAATGTACCGGGTGCAAAACAATCCGGATTTTAGTGAAACCAAAAACATTAGGATCTAATTGATGATATCTTTCCAACGAATCCGAAAAATCAAGATTTCCATAGCGGGAATCAAAAGATAAGTCCAGTTGAAAATTCTGAATAGTCGCTATGGAATTCAGGCCCTTAAAAATAGACATTTTGCAAACGACCTCGGATTTCGACGAAACCACTTTTGTTGGGTCCGTGACGTCAAATTATTGTTAGATTCCAAATTTCATAATTTTTAGAATCAATATGTGAGCGTGGCAAAGGAAAACCTGTTTGACCAGTTTCAGTTGGTTTTAATCAACCGGAAATTGGCCATTTTTCAAACGGTCTCAGAATTCGACGAAACTAGTTTTGTTAGGACCGTATCATCAATACGAAGCTAGAAAATATTTTTCTGGAATTTTTAGAGTTAGTATGTAACCCCGGTAATTTGAAATGTACATTTAAAATTCAATATAACGATTTAAATGCAAATTCAACGGAAACTGTTCGAAACGGTCGAATCAGCTTACGAAACATATTCCAGTGTGTCCGGGATAGGGGTAATTGGCTAGGGGCGACAATCGTTGCGTTTGGTTGGGAGTTCGAATCGATAAACAACTTATTTTTGAATTAAAGATTAATTTATATAATATAAAATAAAGGTTCATGTGTTGACAGTACTCATCCATTGAGATTGGTCATGTGTTGAACGAAATATTTTAGTAATAAAATTTACATCTTTATCAATATAAAATAAAGGTTCATGTGTTGACAGTACTCATCCATTGAGATTGGTCATGTGTTGAACGAAATATTTTGATAATAACAACTATTTTGAAAAAGAAATATTTGAAACAGAATATTTGAAAATAAAAATTTATGAAGCCGTGTTGATTAGATTGACGCCATTTTGACGTAAACGATATTTAAATCGATTTTAAACGATTTCGAAATGAATTGAATATATAACGATTTCGAAATGAATTGAATATATAACGATTTCGAAATGAATTGAATATATAACGATTTCGAAATGAATTGAATATATAACGATTTCGAAATGAATTGAATATAAAACGATTTCGAAATGAATTGAATATAAAACGATTTCGAAATGAATTGAATATAAAACGATTTCGAAATGAATTGAATATAAAACGATTTCGAAATGAATTGAATATAAAACGTTTTCGAAATGAATTGAATATAAAACGTTTTCGAAATGAATTGAATATAAAACGATTTCGAAATGAATTGAATTGAAAACGATTTCGAAATGAATTGAATTGAAAACGATTTCGAAATGAATTGAATTGAAAATGATTTCGAAATAATTTGAATTGAAATTTGAATTGAATAGAAATGAATTTTAAAACGAATTTATAAAGAAGAATTCAATTTTGATTTGAATTGAAATGGAAGTTGAAATTGCTTTTGAAACGAATTTAAAACTATTTATATAATTCGTTTTAAATAGAAATCGACGAAATATATATTATATATATTATATATATAATATAATGGCCTGAATAGAACGCGCCGCGCCGCGGCAGTTCGTGAATTTCGACCATTTATTTCAAACGGACATTACGGGAGATCCGACCGTCGGATTCTCCTAAAACCGGAACCATTGGGTTCGTATCGAAAAGAGCTTTCTAACGAATATTAGAAATTAGAAATCTAACGGTTGGATTTGGAATTATGTCCAAATCAAATTTGAAAAAGGTCGTTGTAAGTGCAGTTCGATGGCCGTTGATGGAAATCGACTGTACGGGCCTTGATAAAATTATTAAAAATAGTAATAATTTGTGTAAAATCATAAGAAATGATTTGGGAAAAATTGGGATGAAAAACTCCATATTTGAAAAGATAAAAATAGATTTTTATCGAAATGAACTAGTTTTGAACTAGAATTATAATTCTATTTATTTTTAAATAAATAAATTGAATTGAAAAGGGTTTTAAAAATAACCAGAATTTCCAATGATTGCATTGGAGTGGATTTGAATCGAAATTGTCTTCGGAATATTTCGATGTTGGAATTCGTGATTATACGGATGTTGTTATGGAAATTTGAAAGATATATATTTATATCGTTATTTCCAATACGACATTTGTTAATCATAGAATTTGATATTGAATATAAGCCGATATATTTTCTATTCAGGGCCTTGTATTGAATATCAAATATGGTTTGGGTTTATCGTGAATAGTGTTTTAAATAACACTCGTTCTTTAACCCAATAATTAATGAATGTGACTTTGGGTTTATCGTGAACCGTGTTTTAAATGACACGGATTCTTTAACCCATTTAACGATTAAAACTAAGTGGAGTTTTAATGAATCTTTAATTAGATTGAAATAATCGAAATGGAGTATCACCAGTTTTGCTCCAGGCGATAGTTAAATCTTTAATTAGATTTGAACGTGAAATGGTAATTGAATTTACCGATAACACTGTGGTGTTAGATATGAAGTATTACCAGTTTTACTTCATGGGATAAATAGGTTGGGATGGGGAAATTAAAATAATGATTACTTCGGTAAGGTTCGCTAATCCCGACTAGTTTGAATTGAGATTCAAAAATAGAATAAAGAATAAATTCAAAGAATTTATCTTGGATAAAATTAATGGGAACATTTCCCTATGAATGTGAAATTTAGAAACTAACTGTCAGTTGGCCAAGCAGAATGATTTTCTGGATATTGATCTGATGTTGGTTTCGGCCTTCGGGGTTAATATTTGGGAAATTATTCTCTTGATTAATTTACGGTTAGTGACTGATGAATTGGAATGAGGCGTATGTTGTGTTTGTGTAACACTTATTTAAAATATACGCGAGTTATTCGGAAAGACCGGGTTTATCCCATTCTGAATAACTGATACGACGATAAGTCGAAGATGAAGACGGTGGTCGAAGACCGGAAGTCTTCACGTCGTTTGGGTGATTACTGATGATCTTGATTGGGCTGTACACCCAAGAAGATGGAAACAGTTAGTGATCGTCCAGACGTACTTGGAGATCGATGGATATGCGGGGTACTAGGTGCCTCCGGTTTCGTTCAGACCCAGAACGGACTTGTAAAGGGACTGTGTGTCTGACATTGGATTTTAGTCTGTGTGATTGATTTCTATTAAATATATATCTGTTTGGCGGCGGAGAATTTATTCTCTTGCTTAACGCCCTTCTCTGAGACGTACGAGCTCAGGGGTTATATATTGATGGATATCAAACGCATGGAGTGAATTGCCTGTGTGGCATGCCTAAGTGGCAATTGATCGAGGCTTCTGTTGAAAAGCAAAGTCTTGTGGTGATGATCAAAGCAAGGCCTTTGTGGCGTAGCTTTGTGTAACGTTTACTTCGCGTGTTTCACACCTGGTATGAACCAAAAACGGGAGAGGACGTCAGGGAGGGCATGCGTTTCTTTCTAGCTAAAAAGTGGCGTCAGTGGTTTTACACGCCCTGACGAGTTTGACTTATGTGGTTGTTGCTGTTGCGAGGCGCCTCGGATTGATCGGTCGTTCTCGAACCGATGGAGTCATTTAGTTGGCTCACCTACGCCCCATAGGGCGGGGAAACGCATGTTCAGGCATTTTAATCCACATCGGTGGACCGGCCCTGAGGATCCAAGGCTTGACTGAGTACTTGCCTGAGACACGGGCTAGAGCGTCTCGAATTCGGTGAGGACTATCTTTTGCCTCGGTTCATAGATGGAAATCCAATTTCCAAATACGTGACATTTGCGGTTTTATTTGTAAACCTATACATGGCGACATAGTGGCATGGGACGCTCATGTCGCCTATGATTGATACTTATGATTTGAAGTTGTTTTATACACTATACACTTATAATAGTATCAAATGATTTGTTTTAAACGTATCAAGCATTCTTTGGCTGTTATAAGGGAAACCCCTATCCTCGGCTGCGTTGCATTGTGTGATGGGACCTGGGTCTTATAACAGCTTCATTTTTCTTTATTTAGCATTGCGCTGTTTGTTTTATGCACTGGTATTCTTGGGAGGAAACCCGTTCCGTGTTATACGGCGTGGTCCCTTGATTTACCTAATTTTAAAATAAAGAATAACTGTTTTAGTTCTCACACCAGTCCCATGACTGACCTGGAGTTTATTGTTTTAACCTAAACTCTGGGTGCCCCTATTTTGACACGGGCAGCTAGTAGTTTT
The DNA here is from genome assembly GCA_030737875.1 of Allium sativum. Lineage (NCBI taxonomy): Eukaryota > Viridiplantae > Streptophyta > Magnoliopsida > Asparagales > Amaryllidaceae > Allium > Allium sativum. Next base: position 20,402,802 of record CM060921.1, on the reverse strand, counting down.
GGTTTTGCAGATTTATATTCACAGGATCCTGGTTTACAGCTGGAACGATATCCGGAAAGCTTTGTATCCGTATATCTCTTCTAGTTGTGTATTGTATTATTTTCCGCTGCTATGTATTTAAATGTAATTTAAATCTCTGGTATTTCTGTGTAATATTTATTCATACTCTGTATATTCTTGTAATCTGATGCATTGTTGTAATATACAATGAAATGTTCTTTTGTATGCATTCTATTGTGGCTTGTTCTCGAACTATCCGACACTTTCCTTAACGGGGAAGTTACGGGTTTTCACACCCATCCTCCGGTTTGCGTTGCATTGTGTGATGGGACTTGGGTCTTATAATGGTTTCATTTTTCAAAAAAGCATTTCGTTATTTGACGATTTACTTATTTTATGCACTAGCAATCCAATGGAGTAAACCCGTTCCGCGTAAGCGGCGTAGTCCTGTGATTCGCCTTCTTATTAGATAAGTTAGGTTAGATTTCTCACACCAGTCCCACGACTAACCTGTAGTTTATTTCACTTTGCAAACTCGGGTGCCCTCTTTCCACACGGGCAGTCGAGTAGCTTTTTGCAGATATTTATCTCGAAAGCAGGATCCTGGATTGAAGCCTGAAGCTGGGTCTAGAATATTGAGGGCCTTCCGCTGAGTTTAGTTCCACTGCATTGTTTTACTTTTGTTGTAATTTATCTTCCGCTGTAATTTGTACCAATGTACTCTGATATATTCTGTACTCTAATGTAACATTTATTATTGATGTTATAAAAGTCTGTGTTGTTGTTCTGACGAGTTGTATGCCCAGAGTTTATGCATTCGAAGATTTCAAACTTTTGGGTCAGACCTATGAGGTTTATGGTCGGTTCCAAGGGTGGGGATTTTCGGGTCATCACAGCTGGTATCAGAGCCAGGTTAGCTCAAATCTTTGGGGTACAACTTGTTAGGACTGAACAAAGGACTCATCAGAGATTGGATTAGCAATATCCAATAAGAATACTCATTAGAGATAGGATCAGTAGCATCCTAGAATGAGAAAACTCATTTGAGATGGGGTTAGTAATGCCCTAGAATGAGTTAGAGTGAAAAGTTTATAATTAACGTACTTGTAATTATATATATGATTCGATTTAAGCAAATATGATTTTTGAATATATAAAAGTTATATATTTTTGAAAATTTAATCAACTAATTGATTGATGATGGTATTGTGTGAATATTAAATTCAACTAATAAAATTAGCAAACAATAAAAGAATGAAAATTAAATTTACTAAATAAACAACTTTTAGCTCATTTCCTTTTCGAGAATGAAAAGATTTTAAGTGGAGGAGATTGTAACAACCCGCAAATTCTGAACCAATTTAAAAAAAAAATTGAAAATTTTAATGAATTTGGAGAATATAAAATAATTTATTTATATAGTAATGGCTAAAATTTTTACCCAAATTATATTTTGATATAAAGAAAATATAGATATTGGAAATATTATAATATTGGATGTGTTGGTTGTGATTATAATCAAATAAGATTATAACTTTAAATCAGAAATGAAATTAAAACTTTGGAAATTTGTAAAAGTGTTTATAATTGGATTTCGATTAAATATAAGAGAATTTTAAAATCCTAGGAGATTTTAAATTGTTTTACAAGCATGGTGAATGGTATTTTGAAGATTTCAATATAGAAATGATTAAGAAATGGTTCTGAAAAGTGATATAGTATTGAACTCACTTCATTCACTGGAAAATAATTCTGATAATAACTGCAGCATCATCAGTATTTATTTTCGAGTGTGTAAGTGACGGATTACTACCAAATAGATGATTTTTGAATTGTTTTGAGAAAAGCAAGTTTTTTTGAATTTCGAAAAGGGATATTTGATTTTGGAAAGCAAAGTTATTTAAAATTCCCAAGGAGAGATTGTTTGATTTAAAACCAAATTGAATTGAAATTTGCAAAGTCAAATTGGAGTTGAATTGGATTAGAAGAATATCGCGACAAATTGGATTTGTGAGATTCAAATTTGAAGTATAATTTGTTAATCAAGTTAATAGTTTGGAATCGAGAATGAAACTCGAGTTTGAAATGATATTTGGCCTGGATATAAGCGATTGGTTGTGTTGGAGATAAAAGTGATTGGAGTTTGATTGGGATGGCATTGGTATCTGCTAAATTGGTAGCAGATGGAAAGGATATAATGATATGCCCGACAAAAAGGTACAAGTTTATATTTTATATATTGGGAATGAGTTTTTGATGAGCCGAATTGGCAAGCCGCTTGGCTGTTTGATTTTCTTCTGGTTGGAGAAGGCCCAAGGAGGCGAGTCGTAGTTGTACCGATTGAGCCGTATAAAGGAGGTGCAGGCGAAATTTTTCGAAAATTTCAGGTGTTAGAAAATTTTCAGAATTTTTGAAAATTTTCGTTAATAGAAATGAATTAATATTTTTATTGAAACTAATTGGTTCAGTTGAAATTGAAGTTAAGAAGTGAACAAATAAGTTCTAATCAGTTAGTAGGATTTGTTTTCTACCTTAGCAATTTCGAGGACGAAATTATTTCTAAGGGGGGGGGGGAGAATGTAACGACCCGTATTTCTACAGTATTATAATTAATCTATTCAATTATTTAAATAGTTATTTAGAAATTTAAAAGGTCGTTTAATTAAATTATATGGATTTTTTAATTAATATAAATAATAGAATAACATATTTAATTCATAAATAATCAAAACTAGTGGAATTCACAATACAGTGTGAATTGGATTATATAAAGGTATAATTCAGTTTAGAGTTGAATTTTTTCCATGAATATATTATTTGAACAAAGTTTGAACATATAATTATATTGTAATTAAAATCGAGCTCCAAATGGTGTCGCAGTTCGTAATTTGGCGATTCGGACTTCAACTGAATATACGGGGTCTGTTTTAAATCGGATTTCTGTGAAACAAGAAACGTTTGGAGCTGGTGAAGTATATTTTTCTAATGGAAGAGAAAAATCAGGATTTCGTCGTGTAGATTTTGAGTTATGTCCAAATCAAATTTTAGAAAAGTCGCTATGGAATTCCTTTGAAATTTATAAATATATATATTTATATTATAAAAGGATTTTATATATAAATCGAATATCGATATAACTTGGAATTTTGAAATATCGAGTTATAAATCCAATTGGAGTTGTATGGTATTCTAGTGTGAATATATACGATAATATTTATTTATAACTTTTAATTTAATTATTTTTAAATATATTAATATTAAAAAAGGGTTTATTTAGAGCTTTAAAAATAGCCAGTTTTGCAAACGACCTCTGTTTTCGACGAAACTAATTTTGTTGGATCCGCAATATTAAATTATTGCTGGATTTCAGTTTTCGTGATTTTTGGGGTCAGTGTGTGGCCGTACGGATTTTTAATGTGAAAAACAGTCAGTATTTTGACGGTTAAAAATACGCTGTGTGAGATAACGGAGTCGGAATTCGACGAAACAAGTTTCGTTGGGTCCGTAATGTCAAACTCTAGTTGTAGGTTCATTTTCATGATTTTTGGGTATCGTTTGTAATCATTGTGATTGAAAACATTCATCGAAAATTTATATTAATATAAAAATAAAATATCTAGATATTTGTTAACACTATAAATACACCTTTAACTTTGTCAAAACCTAATTCTTTCATTCCACAGTCAACCAATTTTTCCGCCGCTGGTTCTTCATGTTCATAATGGGAAAATCAATCTTGAAAAATCCATAGAAAATCAAATCGAAGTTTATAAATTACAATATATATATATACTCAGATTTGCAAGAGAAAGATCTTCAGCCTAGTCTACGTTTTGAGTGGTCGATGTTAACTTTGTTCGCTGTCTTTTATCATCGCATGAGCTAGGGTTCCCAGTTGTGGAGTTTTGGTGCGTCGAAGTGGAGTTGTGAAGTCATATTCGAGTTCATGAGGTGGTTTAACATCTCGTTGAGGAGTTTGGGGGATTTCGGTGAAGGTTGATGTCGCTCGAATTACTAAGCAGTGCGGTGAGTAGCGGCTGTCGCATCTTGATCCATGAGCTCGAGTTGGATGTTATGGTGATGAGGACGGAGAGGAGGTGAACATGAGTGTAATGGTGGTGGTCTTGCGAAGTTCGGTGGAGGATTGATCGATAATGGATCGAAGTAAGAATCGGGTATGGTAGAGGAATGAAGCTGGAGTGCGGATTTCAGAATCGAAGGAGAAAATACTGTCCATAACGGGTGCTGGTTGATATGATCTTGGGTCGGGAAATGGGTAAAGGCCCATGTTTTAATGAATTAAGTTTTTATTTAAATCTAAATTGTTTATTAACTTATATCATGCATATCTTCGTCACATGTTAACGGAATTCAGCGAAATAAGATCCGTTGGGATCGTACGGACGACGGCTACAAAAAGGAACTGACTGGGAGTGGATTGGAGTCCATTACAATTTATAGCAAAATAAATTGTCTGATCTGAATCGACAACGGTTTCGATATTTAACGATAAACTGCCAATGTGAGTAAAACTCACTAACTCTAATCAATTTATATTTTTATAAATATAATCTAGTAATGATAAATGATGATTGATTGCTGTGTGTTGACTGTTTGATTGAATTGCTGAATGATTAGTTGAAAATTTAGATAACGAAATATATATATATATATCGTTAATCAAATATTGATTTTGTTTAGCAGAATATTTCATAGTGAATGAAATTGATGTTAATCGTGTTGTTTAACATCTGTGGATGCAGGGATACAGGTCGGAGGAATTCAACTGGATTCCTCAACATTCATTTTACTATTTTTCATATATTGTAATATATGATGTGATATATAATCTGTGTTGATTACGTATGTTGAATGATATCGATCATTGTTATTTGGGTATTTTAAATACCGCAAGAATTACTAGAATGTAGAAAAGGGGATTTTCAAAGTGTATTTTGAAAATAAAGCATTTATATAAAATCAATGGATTTTATATATAAAAGAAAAAGGAAAATAGAAAAGGAAAATATTTGTGAAAACAATTTTGAAAAGGATATATTTGTATAACATTTACAAATAGATTTGAAAAGGATATATTTGTAAAACATTTACAAATAGATTTGAAAAGGAAATATTTGTAAAACATTTACAAATAGAATTGAAAAGGAAATATGTAGAAAAAAAATAGAATTGAAAAGGAAATATTTATTTTTTAAATAAACAAATAGAAAAGGAAATCTTTATATAAACAAATAGAAAAGGAAATATTTGTATAAATAAATAGAAAAGGAAGTATTTGTAATCAAATAGAGTTAATCGAATATAGTTTAATCGAATATAGTTTATTTGAAGAAGGGAGTTATCGAATATTGGTTATTCGAAAAAGAGTTATCGAATATTGGTTATTTGAAAGGAGTTAATCGAATATAGTTTATTCGAATAGAATTAAAGGAGTTAATCGAATATAGTTTATTCGAATAGAATTAAAGGAGTTAATCGAATATAGTTTATTCGTATAGAATTAAAGGAGTTAATCGAATATAGTTTATTCGAATAGAATTAAAGGAGTTAATTGAAATGAGTTAATCGAATATTAGTTAGTCGAATAGAGTTATTCGAATAAGAGTTAGTCGAGTTAGAGTTAGTCGAGTGTTAGTTAATCAAGTTAGAGTTAATCGAATTAGAATTAATCGATCAGAGTTAATCGAGTTAGAGTTAATCGAATTAGAATTAATCGATCAGAGTTATTCGAGTTAGAGTTAATTGAAAGGAGTTAATCGATTAGAGTAATCGAATTAGATTTAATCGAATAGAGTTAATCGAACAAGAGTTAGTCGAATATTAGTTATTCGAATAGAGTTAAAAGGAGTTATCGAATATTAGTTATTCGAATAGAGTTAGTCGAATATTAGTTATTCGAATAGAGTTAGTAGAATATTAGTTATTCAAAGAAAGGTTATCGAATATAGTTATTCGAAAGGAGTTAATCGAATATAGTTATTCGAAATGAGTTAATCGAATATATAGTTATTCGAAAGGAGTTAATCGAATATTAGTTATTCGAAAGGAGTAATCGAATATTAGTTTATTCGGAAGGAGTTAATCGAATATTAGTTTATTCGAAAGGAGTAATCGAATACATAGTTATTCAAAAGGAGTTGATTGAATATAGTTTATTCGAAAGGAGTTAAATCGAATATAGTTTATTCGAAGGAGTTATCGAATATAGTTGATTCGAAAAGGAGTTATCGAATAGAGAATATTCGAAAGAAAGTTATACGTAGAAATTCGATTATATCGAATTCGGGAAAGTACTATTCACTTTCCGTTTTAATCAAGATTTATTTATTTATTTATAAATGAGTTGTTTGTTTATTTATCCAAATTTATAAATAAAAGTTATATTTGAAGTTAGGTATTTTGGGAGTAGGGATTATAACGTATCGTTATAATCAATGTTTTTCATAAAAGAAGTAGATTCGTAAATAGAATCAGAGAGTTATGTAAGGAAGTTTGTTAAAGATGCAAAAGGTGAACTTTGTCTATTTCGAGGTTAGGAATGTTGTTGAGTTAAGGTCTGAGAGGTAGTTATACCCCAACTAGATTGGCTTCGTTTTTAACTAAGGAATGGTTAAGGTTCGATAGTGAAGATTGGTTAAGTGAATCTAGTTAATGAAGGTAATGTGTTGAGTTGGCATAGCGAAGTTTTATCTAAAACATCTGTTTAAATCCAGTGTAGAAGTTTTGGAAAACATATGAAGGTAATGTGTTGAGTTGGCATAGCGAAGTTTTATTTAAAACATCTGTTTAAATCCAGTGTAGGAGTTTTGGAAATGTTTTCCAAATAAGAATCAGAAATTCTAATATAGAAAATAAGAAATGGAAATGTTTTCCAATGATTAATAACGTATATTTTCTAAATTTAGAAAATAAGGAATGTTGAATATATGGAAACAGGAAATAAATAAATTACTGGACTAAAGAGAAAAACGTTAAATGATGATTGATCGATTGAATTTCCGTCTGGAAATAATATTGTTGTTTGCACACGTGTTTTTCTTTGATAGTTAACTCACCGACTATCAAAGTTTTTGACCATTTTTCCATTGTCAATACGGAGAGACCGGGATCAGATTCATTATCTGAAAACCACTCGTTATGGGCGTTAGCGTTGCGATCAAATATGATGAAGATAGTTGAAGACAGAGTTATGCAAGGGCTGTCCTGTTTACATAATAGTGCCTTCGGTTTGTCCAGTCCCAGGACGACCTGTATGGAAGAATGTCTGACAGAGTATATTTAATGGATCGCATAAGTTGATCTCTTCAAACGTATTTACGTTTGGTGGCGGAGGAATTCGTTTCTGTTAGCTATATACCCGTTGTATTTTTTGGGAAATCAATTTGTGATTTGGCGAGTATGACGATGTGACATCCAAAGTGAATAATTGTGTGATCTGTCAGAGATAAGCGTGGCCTTTAGCCTCACAACCGGGAAATGACAAAAATCGGGCAGGCAGCATGGCTAAGTGGTTGGCTGCCAATTAGGGTGTATTATCACCTATCTAGGGATATTAATTTCATTCTATAATCTATTGTCGATGTTGTCCCATTCGGGAAACGGTTGCTGATCCCAACCGTTGGTGACATACATTCGATACACTCAAGCGAAATGAGTGGTCGGTCATGTGTGGCCGGGTTGCAAGATGTTCTTGTTGAACCCAGTGTATTCCTCTCTAGAGGTACACTATCGGAAGGTGGTTCCATACCTTGTCATAATTGGAAATCCATTACCCAATAAGTGCTCGCGGTTTTGATTGTATACTATATATGTGGAACATGAGATGGAAGCGTTCTGCAAGATGATTATTATATTGTGGTTGATAGACATTATTATAATATCAAAAGAGTCTTGATATAAAGTTATCGTTTCTTTCAAAAGGATTTTGAAAGTTAAATCAAATGTTTTGGATTTTCATAAAGGAAAAACTCGTTCCGTTATACGGCGTGGTCTTATGAGATATCATTATTTTCCCAAACTGGTCTAAATAGTTTACTCATACCAGTCCCATGACTGACCCAGAGTTTGTTTTGTTGTGTTTTCCCTAAACTCTTGGGTGTCCAATTTTGTACGGGCAGTCAAGTAGTCGGGATTTACAGATGCACTAGAAGGAGCTGGAGCAGGAGGCTTCAGCAGCGTTTTTATAGCTATTGTTTATTTCCGCTGTGATGTAAGTGTTATACTCTGGTAATGTTACTGTAATACATATACTGATTTTATTTTAAAGTTATGTATCTATTATATATTGTTCGTTCCGCTATGAGATTCGTGTTTACACTGATGTTGTATGTTCTTCTTCTTCTTCTTCTATTCTAAGTTTCTATCTTATCTATTCTCACCCTCTAATTTCTTTCTATAAGTTTTCTGGTTTCCAATGTAATTTGGGTTGGACTTGTGTTATTTGGTCAGCTCAAATTATACCGGAATTTTGGGACACTACACAAAACCTTTGAATTTCTGAACACTTATTTTCGCAAAACAATTTAAAAACAAAATCTTTGGTAGTAATCCGTCATTAACAACTCGAAAATGAACACTGATGATGTGTCCATCATCATCAGAGTTATTTCCCAGTGATCAAAGTGAGTTCAATACTATATAACTTTTCAAACCCATTTTCAAACATTTTCACTTTGAAATCACTTTCAAAATATCATTTGCAATGCTTTAAACAATTTAAAATCTCCCAGGATTTTAAATTTCTCATATATTTAATCTAATTTCCTTTACAAACACTTTTCATGTTTTTTGGAATTTTAATTCAAATTCTGATTTTAATTCAGATTTAATTCATCTGATTTCATATACTTATATGAATTCTAATTGGTTATTTACATAACCGTTTAATTTATAATCTTACTCGATTATAATAACAACCAATATATCCAATATATTATAATTCCAATATATATATATATTTCCTCTATATCAAAATATACTTTGGGTAAACTTATTTCATTTACCCTCTTTGAAAACATCCCGTGTCGACCCATTGTATTCGAGTGTTTAGAAATTCCTATCGATACAGTGGATCAAACTGATCGACCAGAACCCATAAACAACTGAACCAATAAATCTCCACAATATAAAACGGTTTTTATATCAAACAGCAAATACGCTCACTCGTATATTGTAATGACCCATCTTTTTGCCCGATTTCCGGCGGTAATTAAACCAACTTAAACCGTTCAGAAAGACGAATTGTTATGGGTACATACATACATTGAACAAAAATAACAGAACTTTTCATTGAATAAACCAATATTACATCAGAGTTACATGAATATCAGAGTTACAACATAAACGTATACAGCGGAAGAAAGAAAATAACTTTATTCTCAGCGGAAGATCAAAACACAGCGGAAGCTTTAACTCTATCGTGGGCTCCAACTCTAGAAGCGCTCTAAATCCTGCTCCAACGATCTATAACTGCAAAACTAAACTACTGGCTGCCCGTGCGAAAATCATGGGCACCCAGAGTTTAGGTGAGGGAACAATAAACTCCAGGTCAGTCGTGGGACTGGTGTGAGAACTCAAAACAGTTAGATTCATTTTAAAGTTGGGAACTTCACCGGATCGTTCCGCTAACGCGGAACGGATTTACTCCATGTGAATACTCGTGCATATAAATGCGCAATGTCTTTAGAAAGTGAAGCTATCATAAGCTCGTCCCACATCACACAATGCAAGCGAACACCAGATGGGCGAGTTTTATCTTATGATAACCAAATATGCTTTCATACGTAAAATCCTCTTCAATACCTAATATATATATAGTGCGGAAACCATTTCGCAAGTAAATGTATTAATCCTAGACAGCATATACCCCATAATATATGTTGCCATATATATACAATCAAAATCGTATGGCTCGCATAAGGAATTTGGGTTTCCAACTTGATGATTACTGGCACGAAAGATCAATCAGGGATACAAAACGAAGTGCCTCAACGGCTTTTTCGACCATACGCGGACACCGACTACACATCGTCAGGGAAGATCAACGGTTTTCGACCAGACACGGCCCCCCGAACATACCCAACTTCCCCAGGTTCATAAGTGGTTTCCCACTACTGCACAGCTTCATCATCAATTCATATAAGTATAAAACCTAACCGCCAGTTTCTCATCAATCCGAGGTGTGAGGTTTGTCGATGTCACGTCATACACAAAGCGATGCTTCGATAAGCCATTCTTTGAACATCATTAGCTTGTTCCATAACTCGGGTATGCCACATTGACAATTCACGACATATCACTGATTCAAATTAATGCATACCCTCTAAGTTCATATGACTTAGAGATGAGGATAATATATTGCCACCAAATCCGATATACATTAACGGAAATCAGCGCTATGCGGTCAATTTCAACGTCAGACACACCATCCATACAAATCCGTTCTGGGTCTGAACGGAACAACAACCCGAAAATACTTGAATATGTTCAGGTTTCATGCAACTCATACCTCGTATCGGGTGGCCTACCCAAACCGAGACATCAATCGATAATCAATCTAAACAATTCAAATATTCCCGGTCTTCATTCGTCGTTTACCAAGTCTTGAATTGCTTCATAACGTCGTATTATTACTTGGAATGGGTTTCGAACATATATCCGATCCCGGTCGTTCCAAGTAATAAGCGTACTTTAAAACAGTAGCTATGGTTTACACAGGCTTTTCAATTCAAACCTCCTTCCAAATGATTATCAATTCATATACAACTCAAGATTTGAATTACCTTGAATTTCGTATATCTCGTTATCATCTTAACTCTTCTTTGAAATCAAGGATATAATTTCGCTTCAATTTCTTACCTTTAATTCCCTTAAATCAAAGATTTGATTAAATCCCCAATTACGATATTAATTTCCACCATTCAATCTCATCGGGTTTCAAGAATGTTATTATTGAAGATATGATTCCCTACAAAACCCAAATCAATCAATATTGAATCATAAATTACACAGAAATTTATCCACTTATATTCGATATAAATTCTCATAATCAACGAATACTATAAGTGGAATAACGATATAATAATATCTTTCAAATTCCTCAGATAGTATTCATTTACACCATGAAATTTTTATAACAAATATCGAAGATTATTTCTATCTAACTTATTTCCATTCGGTGAAGAACCTGTATATTAATTGAAAGACTTATTCAACTCTTTGATATTTGATCTGGATAGAAATACCATCAACTTATCTTCAATATTAATCTCCGTATCCAACTCATATTATAAGCGGAATAACGGTGAATTACCTCTTAAATTCCTCAGATAATCATTCTCATAGTCAAATAGTTCATGCTTATAAATTTCAAACCAACACAATATTTGGAATGTTACCCAAAAGTACTGCTATTAAAATAGCCATTTAATCAAATAGATTTAAGATTATTTGAAATTCAAATATCCCAATGCCTTTCAAAACTGTCGTCATTTACAATTCAATGTTCTTTATTTCAAGTCAAATAATCAATTCAAAGCTTGAAATCAATATTTCTGAATTGTTGCATCATAGTGCGTTCTATTCAAATCATATAATGGTTTAAATATAAATTATTCAAATCCATTCAATTAAATTTATATTTCTAAATCATTTGGAAAACAGTTTCAAATTCCTTTCTGATTAGATTTCGAATTTACCGTCCCGTTGTCGGACCAGTTAGGGATAGCCAGGGAGAGCAGGAAACTGCATTTCCAAACCCAAGCCTAGACACCATCCTCTCTGTCATCCTAGAACGTTCTGGTGTATATATATATTATCAAATTATGTTTTCCAAACATATAAAAATCATATTCGAATTTTAAAATCTTAATTTGAAATAACTGAACATGATAATATTTTAATATTAGAAAAATCAAACTTCATCTATATGGAAGGGGAATAAAATCGATCACCTATATAATCCCATAACCATGGTATTGTGTGTGCATCATACAACAGAATAAATCAACCACATACATCAGATGATAATGAATTATTGTTATCATCAATAACAAACAGTTCAGTTGTGCACAAGCGTTACTGTCGATAACGCTTTCCGGTGTTCAGTGTGTTATCTAACTACATGCACATCCATTCACATAATAACATCCATCACACAATCATCATCAACTAATTATAATTATCTCAACTAATTAAAATAAACTAATTTAAACAAATGATTTAAATTAGAAGTTCTCACCATTTCAGCTCCATAACTTCAATGTCAAGGTCCCTTATGAACGAACACAGCTATTGCTACCAATCCAACCTCGATTAACAGCTGGTGATGTCTCTGTTAAATTTTATATATTGAAATTTAAATTAATAACTACGCTTGTCGTATATAAAGGATGTTTTCATTTTAGTTCCCCTTAATTTATACTTAACCAACATTACCAACGTTATATACCACTGGGTTCTATTTCTCGATACGGTTCTAACGAACCCAATGGCGAGTCAATCGGAGCTAAACTGAACAAGTTGTGCTTGTTTAAAGTTTAGACCATTTTAAACTTGAATTAAAATAGAACATACCAATACTTTAGGCCCAAAGCCCAAACCTATTCACGTTCGCGACCCGGCCCGCACCCCCTCCTTTCTTCCTCCTCCTTTCCTTGCGTGAACTTCTTCCTGGAACCCAAAACAGTGCACGCACCGTGCACTTGTACACCTCCAACACTTGACCGAACCCAATTCTAAGACCACCAACCAATCTCTCTTCCTCCCCTCGTCTCAACGCACCACTCCTTGTCGACTCCGGCCCTCGATAGCAAAATCCGAACTTCCGATAAAAATCCCTGAAACCCAAAAACGTGCGTCACCCACAATGTCGCACCCCTCAAATCTCCTCAAGAATTCGCTGAACTTCGCCAAATCAAAGCCTGCTCCATCCTCATCTCAATTCCACACTCCGTTTCGCCCATCGTTGCTTCTATCGCCGTCAAACTCCAACCCTAGTTTTGAACTTTCCAAATCATCATCACGGAATCCTCTCCAAGCTTCACCAAAAATACTACATCACTTGCTGAACAAAATGGCGCTGGCGGCGCGATTTATTTCGGAGTGGATAGGGAGATTTAATTTTTCGAAGTCTTCTCCACAATATTTGATTTTCCTGGAAAAACAGAAATTCCTCTTTCATTTGTTGACGGTATTCGGATCCGACAATTTTTAAAAATCGGCGATGATGATACGGACAATATTCGAGCTAATCATCCCAGCTAAAAGTGAATGGATTGAGTGGTGTGGATTTTTAAATGGATAGGAATATGGTTTGTTCATTTACTGTAATTCAACAGAGAAAGAAGAAGAAGAAGAAGAAGAAGAAGAAGAAGGCCTTGAGTAGTGGTCGTCCAAAAGAAGAGTGCTGCCCCTTTTCTTTTATATTCAATGACTTAGTTAGCTTATTCTTTAATTTATAGACACTTGGCACACACCAAGCATGCATGAGGACACATATGCCCTATTTATTTTAATTAAAAAATTCCACAAATGCATGTTTGACAAAAAGATCTAGTTTATTTATTTATAAATTGGAATTTTTAGTGACAACTTTATAACACTTATATTTATAACTAATTTTCACACCTTATTACATAAGGTTTTTAATAAGATGTTTATACTAACTAATATTTTTCTAATTTATTATAAAGAAATATTTATCTATATTATTTACCCAAAAATCTATATTAACAAATGGTTTAAAGTAATTACTCAAAATTTCTTGTGGAAATTTATAACACCATTATATAAGTTTTACTTATAAAAATAAACATCATTCTCGTGCACTAAATTTCAAATTAGCTATCCTTTACCAAATCTAATATTATAAAATTGGAAATATCATTACTTAAACATAAATCTAAGAAATAAAATTTCAAAATAAGTTTCTTATAAAAATCATATTGAATAAAACAAAATACTTATCCAAAGTAAAAATTTATATTAAATCCTTATAAATATCAATTTATATTTAGAGAAAAATAAAAATTATATAAATAGAAATCCAAAGCAAACTTATTAAAATTCTGGGATGTTACATTCACCCCCCCTAGAAACTTTTCGTCCTCGAAAAGGAAGTCGGTAAATTTAAACTCCTTTACAAAATCCAAATTCCAATTTCTCTTTTAACATATCAGACATGAAATGGTCAGAACCAAGGCTCATATCATTCTCAGGCTGCCCTGTCTAATTCTCACTAAAGGCAGAGTCTAAGGATACTTCTATGATCTCATGATTGATAGGGTCGTCACCGGTCTTGCTTAAAATCGAATTCTCTGAGTTAGACTCTGAGCTGCTATCCTACCATTAAGAAGAAACTAGGATAGATAAGGTCCAGTACTTAGAGGTTTATGACTCAAAGAAAATTTTAAAGCCTGGAAATTATCTTTTACTCTTATGGAACCCCCGGTTTCTTATCAATTATAAGATTAAGTGCCCAAATTTAAATTCAACTTCTCAACTATATTTCCCTCTAATCATTCCATTATAACATCTTGGATAAATTCAGCATTAGGAATTCAATTGCTCTCAATGCGAATTCAAATTCAATTTAAGAGATAATTCAAAATATTGGTTTCAAATCCAAATTAATTCACTTGTCCATGGCTTTATCAGAGCAGGGCAAAAGGAAGAATTCATAGATAAAGTTGAGTAGTTAAAATTTCAAGCACGAAAATTCAGGGTAATAATCAAAATATGACAATGGGTCGAGCAAACCCAGTGACAAGAGAAGAGATAAAGTTATATTTCTGAAATACTTACTCCATTTCAAATTTTATTCAAATTGTTTCCCATCTCATATTAACTCATTTATAAGCTAAATTTATACTCATCTATTATTCATGTTTTAGTTGTCATATTCACCAAATTGAATAACACCTTCCTAAATCCACTTTAAAATTCGTAAATATATATGCTCTTTTCATTCTTGTTTAAGTATCAAATTCCGTTTAGAAAAATTTCTTACTCAACTAGCCGAAAAATTTCTTAAAACAGTTTTACTAAAAATACCATCACGTTTCCTCTGCGCACTCTGATTACACGTATACATGTTCACGCTAGGATTGTTTCAAATATTAATCTTAACATTTACAGAACTCACATCTTCCAACTTGATACTCAAGAGCCAAATTTTTCTACTTCGATGTTTGGTACGATTTAAATTAACCTTTTAAACTCATTTTCTAACTTAAGTCAAACTCATCACTTTAAATAAATTCTTAACTTAAGTCTAAAGCATCTTCAAATTCCTTAAGGGGTTCTGATAGCTAAATTATTATTGGATATTCCCATTTACAATTCATGTTAAGGATTTATCCAGATCTATTGCTTACATTAACATATTAACACTCTTTGAGAAGTATAATATCTTTTCCGATTACAACTTATTAGACCACATTCAAACATTTGTTTGGACTTGAAGTATGGGTGCTATTTTTGATATAATTTCTTAATGTATTATCTTATTTCCCAGATTTGCTTCCTAATCTTTAAGTGGATTTACCTCAAAATCCTTCTGGTTATTAAAATAGTTTGAACATATTAAATTCCCTCTTAATAGTTCCAACCTATTGAAATAATTCAAGTATCCATTGACGTCTTAACTGGAGTCATATAGTCATCCCACTTTCGAAACTCGAAAATGAGTACTGATGATGTTGCAATCATCATCAGATCATCCCCGGGCGACTAGAGTGTGACTCTATATCTATCTAGTATATATTGGCTTCACATATACGTTGATCAGACGTATATTTAAAACTCTTACATACTCGATAGTCCAATCGTGACGTCGAATAAAACACTCGAAATCCTTATTTCCAGTTATATTTAAAAATATATTACAAATAATAATCGTTTTCAAAATGATTTACTTGTTCAAAAATACCTTATATAGGTTTCAAAAATACGCTCTCTCGTCATAATATCCCAAAATCTCATTCTAGGGTATTCCTAACCCTATCCCTAATGAGCTAATATAACTCTGAGGAGTCCTATTCTTTTGTCCAAATATGTACGTACCCTATAGCTTTGTATAACCAAAGCTCTGATACCAACTGTAACGACCCATCTTTTTGCCCGATTTCCGGCGGTAATTAAACCAACTTAAACCGTTCAGAAAGACGATTTTTTATGGGTACATACATACATTGAACAAAAATAACAGAACTTTTCATTGAATAAACCAATATTACATCAGAGTTACATGAATATCAGAGTTACAACATAAACGTATACAGCGGAAGAAAGAAAATAACTTTATTCTCAGCTGAAGATCAAAACACAGCGGAAGCTTCAACTCTAGAAGCTCTCTAAATCCTGCTCCAACGATCTATAACTGCAAAACTAAACTACCGGTTGCCCGTGCGAAAATCATGGGCACCCAGAGTTTAGGTGAGGGAACAATAAACTCCAGGTCAGTCGTGGGACTGGTGTGAGAACTCAAAATAGTTAGATTCATTTTAAAGTTGGGAACTTCACCGGATCACGCCGCTAACGCGGAACGGATTTACTCCATGTGAATACCTGTGCATATAAATGTGCAATGTCTTTTGAAAGTGAAGCTATCATAAGCTCGTCCCACATCACACAATGCAAGCGCACACCAGATGGGCGAGTTTTATCTTATGATAACCAAATATGCTTTCATACGTAAAATCCTCTTCAATACCATAATATATATATAGTGCGGAAACCATTTCGCAAGTAAATGTATTAATCCTAGACAGCATATACCCCATAATATATGTTGCCATATATATACAATCAAAATCGTATGGCTCGCATAAGGAATTTGGGTTTCCAACTTGATGATTCCTGGCACGAAAGATCAATCAGGGATACAAAACGAAGTGCCTCAACGGCTTTTTCGACCATACGCGGACACCGACTACACATCGTCAGGGAAGATCAACGGTTTTCGACCAGACACCCCCCCCCCCCGAACATACCCAACTTCCCCAAGTTCATAAGTGGTTTCCCACTACTGCACAGCTTCATCATCAATTCATATATAAGTATAAAACCTAACCGCCAGTTTCTCATCAATCCGGGGTGTGAGGTTTGTCGATGTCACGTCATACACAAAGCGATGCTTCGATAAGCCATTCTTTGAACATCATTAGCTTGTTCCATAACTCGGGTATGCCACATTGACAATTCACGACATATCACTGATTCAAATTAATGCATACCATCTAAGTTCATATGACTTAGAGATGAGGATAATATATTGCCACCAAATCCGATATACATTAACGGAAATCAGCGCTATGCGGTCAATTTCAACGTCAGACACACCATCCATACAAATCCGTTCTGGGTCTGAACGGAACAACAACCCGAAAATACTTGAATATGTTCAGGTCTCATGCAACTCATACCTCGTATCGGGTGGCCTACCCAAACTGAGACATCAATCGATAATCAATCTAAACAATTCAAATATTCCCGGTCTTCATTCGTCGTTTACCAAGTCTTGAATTGCTTCATAACGTCGTATTATTACTTGGAATGGGTTTCGAACATATATTCGATCCCGGTCGTTCCAAGTAATAAGCGTACTTTAAAACAGTAGCTATGGTTTACACGGGCTTTTCAATTCAAACCTCCTTCCAAATGATTATCAATTCATATACAACTCAAGATTTGAATTACCTTAAATTTCGTATATCTCGTTATCATCTTAACTCTTCTTTGAAATCAAGGATATAATTTCGCTTCAATTTCTTACCTTTAATTCCCTTGAATCAAAGATTTGATTAAATCCCCAATTACGATATTAATTTCCACCATTCAATCTCATCGGGTTTCAAGAATGTTATTATTGAATATATGATTCCCTACAAAACCCAATTCAATCAATATTGAATCATAAATTACACAGAAATTTATCCACTTATATTCGATATAAATTCTCATAATCAACGAATACTATAAGTGGAATAATGATATAATAATATCTTTCAAATTCCTCAGATAGTATTCATTTACACCATGAAATTTTTATACCAAATATCGAAGATTATTTCTATCTAACTTATTTCCATCCGGTGAAGAACCTGTATCTTAATTGAAAGACTTATTCAACTCTTTGATATTTGATCTGGATAGAAATACCATCAACTTATCTTCAATATTAATCTCCGTATCCAACTCATATTATAAGCGGAATAACGGTGAATTACCTCTTAAATTCCTCAGATAATAAGAGTTTTCATCTACCGAATAAATATCGAACATCCGAAGATTTATCTCTAACCATATCCAAATTTTAAATTTGGAAAAACCCATTTCCATACCACATAAATATTTCAATACTTAAAAAAAAACTTCGAACTATTTTATTATCATTCTCATAGTCAAATAGTTCATGCTTATAAATTTCAAACCAACACAATATTTGGAATGTTACCCAAAAGTACTGCTATTGAAATAGCCATTTAATCAAATAGATTTAAGATTATTTGAAATTCAAATATCCCAATGCCTTTCAAAACTGTCGTCATTTACAATTCAACGTTCTTTATTTCAAGTCAATAATCAATTCAAAGCTTGAAATCAATATTTCTGAATTGTTGCATCATAGTGCGTTTTATTCAAATCATATAATGGTTTAAATATAAATTATTCAAATCCATTCAATTAAATTTATATTTCTAAATCATTTGGAAAACAGTTTCAAATTCCTTTCTGATTAGATTTCGAATTTACCGTCCCGTTGTCGGACCGGTTAGGGATAGCCAGGGAGAGCAGGAAACTGCATTTCCAAACCCAAGCCTAGACACCATCCTCTCTGTCATCCTAGAACGTTCTGGTGTGTATATATTATCAAATTATGTTTTCCAAACATATAAAAATCATATTCGAATTTTAAAATCTTAATTTGAAATAACTGAACATGATAATATTTTAATATTAGAAAAATCAAACTTCGTCTATATGGAAGGGGAATAAAATCGATCACCTATATAATCCCATAACCATGGTATTGTGTGTGCATCATACAACAGAATAAATCAACCACATACATAAGATGATAATGAATTATTGTTATCATCAATAACAAACAGTTCAGTTGTGCACAAGCGTTACTGTCGATAACGCTTTCCGATGTTCAGTGTGTTATCTAACTACATGCACATCCATTCACATAATAACATCCATCACACAATCATCATCAACTAATTATAATTATCTCAGCTAATTATAATTAACTAATTTAAACAAATGATTTAAATTAGAAGTTCCCACTATTTCAGCTCCACAACTTCAATGTCAAGGTCCCTTATGAACGAACACAGCTATTGCTACCAATCCAACCTCGATTAACAGCTGGTGATGTCTCTGTTAAATTTTATATATTGAAATTTAAATTAATAACTACGCTTGTCGTATATAAAGGATGTTTTCATTTTAGTTCCCCTTAATTTATACTTAACCAACATTACCAACGTTATATACCACTGGGTTCTATTTCTCGATACGGTTCTAACGAACCTAATGGCGAGTCAATCGGAGCTAAACTGAACGAGTTGTGATTGTTTAAAGTTTAGACCATTTTAAACTTGAATTAAAATAGAACATACCCATACTTTAGGCCCAAAGCCCAAACCTATTCACGTTCGCGACCCGGCCCGCACCCCCTCCTTTCTTCTTCCTCCTTTCCTTGCGTGAACTTCTTCCTGGAACCCAAAACAGTGCACGCACCGTGCACTTGTACACCTCCAACACTTGACCGAACCCAATTCTAAGACCACCAACCAATCTCTCTTCCTCCCCTCGTCTCAACGCACCACTCCTTGTCGACTCCGGCCCTCGATAGCAAAATCCGAACTTCCGATAAAAATCCCTGGAACCCAAAAACGTGCGTCACCCACAATGTCGCACCCCTCAAATCCCCTCAAGAATTCGCCGAACTTCGCCAAATCAAAGCCTGCTCCATCCTCATCTCAATTCCACACTCCGTTTCGCCCATCGTTGCTTCTATCGCCGTCAAACTCCAACCCTAGTTTTGTACTTTCCAAATCATCATCACGGAATCCTCTCCAAGCTTCACCAAAAATACTACATCACTTGCTGAACAAAATGGCGCTGACGGCGCGATTTATTTCGAAATGGATAGGGAGATTTAATTGTTCGAAGTCTTCTCCACAAAATTTGATTTTCCTGGAAAAACAGAAATTCCTCTTTCATTTGTTGACGGTATTCGGATCCGACAATTTTTAAAAATCGGCGATGATGATACGGACAATATTCGAGCTAATCATCCCAGCTAAAAGTGAATGGATTGAGTGGTGTGGATTTTTAAATGGATAGGAATATGGTTTGTTCATTTACTGTAATTCAACAGAGAAAGAAGAAGAAGAAGAAGAAGGACTTGAGTAGTGGTCGTCCAAAAGAAGAGTGCTGCCCCTTTTCTTTTATATTCAATGACTTAGTTAGCTTATTCTTTAATTTAAAGACACTTGGCACACACCAAGCATGCATGAGGACACATATGCCCTATTTATTTTAATTAAAATTTTTCCACAAATGCATGTTTGACAAAAAGATCTAGTTTATTTATTTATAAATTGGAATTTTTAGTGACAACTTTATAACACTTATATTTATAACTAATTTTCACACCTTATTACATAAGGTTTTTAATAAGATGTTTATACTAACTAATATTTTTCTAATTTATTATAAAGAAATATTTATCTATATTATTTACCCAAAAATCTATATTAACAAATGGTTTAAAGTAATTACTCAAAATTTCTTGTGGAATTTTATAACACCATTATATAAGTTTTACTTATAAAAATAAAAATCATTCTCGTGCACTAAATTTCAAATTAGCTATCCTTTACCAAATTTAATATTATAAAATTGGAAATATCATTACTTAAACATAAATCTAAGAAATAAAATTTCAAAATAAGTTTCTTATAAAAATCATATTGAATAAAACAAAATACTTATCCAAAGTAAAAATTTATATTAAATCCTTATAAATATCAATTTATATTTAGAGAAAAATAAAAATTATATAAATAGAAATCCAAAGCAAACTTATTAAAATTCTGGGATGTTACATATATATACACTCAAACTCAATCTAAGGCATTACTAACCCCATCTCTATTGAGTCACACCACAGAGCCAAGGTAATTACTTAACCTTAAGCTCTGATACCAACTGTAGTGTCCCGAAATTCCAGTACAATTTGAGCTTACCAAATAACACAAGTCCAACCCAAATTACACTGGAAACCAGAAAACTAATAGAAAAAAATTAGAGGGTAAGAATAGATAAGATAGAAACTTAGAATAGAAGAAGAAGAAGAACACTGTAACAACCCGTAAAATCTGGGCCAGTTCAAAATTTTTATTTTGGCAATTTTAGCGAATTTTGAATATTTAAAATGGATTATTTTAAATAATATCGACGAGAAATTTATTTTGAATATAATTCGATCGTATATATTATACGCGTCGTCGTTAGAATATAAATATTTATATATAATTATAAATAGAATTGAAAATGGCGCGGTAGTTCGATAATTCGATTTCAAACTTCAATTGAATGTACCGGGTGCAAAACAATCCGGATTTTAGTGAAACCAAAAATAATAGGATCTAATTGATGATGTCTTTCCAACGAATCCGACCAATCGAAGTTTCGTAACGGGAATGATAAGATATGTCCAGTTGAAAATTCTGAATAGTCGCTATGGAATTCAGGCCCTTAAAAATGGACATTTTGCAAACGACCTCGGATTTCGACGAAACCAGTTTTGTTAGGTCCGTGATGTCGAATTATTGCTAGATTCCGAATTTCATAATTTTTCGAATCAATATGTGAGCGTGGCAAAGGAAAATGAGTTTTGACCATTTCAGTCGATTTTAATCGACTGGAAATTGGCCATTTTTCAAACGGTCTCAGAATTCGACGAAACTAGTTTTGTTAGGACCGTATCGTCAATACGAAGCTAGAAAATATTTTTCTGAAATTTTTCTAGTTAGTATGTGGCCCCGGTAATTTGAAATGTACGTTTAAAATTCAATATAGTGATTTAAATGTAAATTTAACGGAAACTGATTGTAACAGCCGAATCAGCTTACGATACATATCCCATTGTGTTCAGAATGGGGGTATTTACCTAGGGGCGATAGTCGTTGGGTTTGATTCTGAGTCCGAGTGCAAAGACAGATATCTTCAAAATTAAAATAAATAAAATATAAATAAAATAATATATAATCTTCTTCCAAAGTCAACAACCCTCATTACTTTCTAGTGTGGTCAAACATCAGGAAACCCGCCGCTGCCAAATTCAATAAAAACCCCAAATCGCTCAACTTCTCCGCTTTGAAATCAGTTTTAACTTTTAATAAAAATGCAGTTTTTATACTTTTTGAAAACAAAACAGGCTTTATTTTTATATGTTGAACTTTGAAATAAAAACTCGATTTTTATATGTTGAACTTTGAAATAAAAACTCGATTTTTATATGTTGAACTTTGAAATAAAAACTCGATTTTTATATGTTGAACTTTGAGATAAAAACTCGATTTTTATATGTTGAACTTTGAAATAAAAATTCGATTTTTATATATATTGAATAGCGAAATAAAAATTCGATTTTTATATATATAGTGGCTACGGGCGACGAAGCTGACGAAGATGCGATGACGATGAAGATTTCCTGCAAAAGAAGTGCCGTGGAGCTAGGATAGCTATCGGTGAGGATTTCTCACTCTTCAATCTCTTTTTATAATTTTATATATGTGTTGAAAGTGGAAGTGAATTGCTATATATAAATACCTATATATATATATACGCCCCTCGTCCACAAACCATGGACGATATTTATTGGTTGAAATTGTTGTGAAAATTGATTGATAGCAAAGTGAAATAATATATATATGAAAAGTGAAATTTATATATATAGCAAAGTGAAAATATCGAATATATGAAAAGTGAAATTTATATATATAGCAAAGTGAAAATATCGAATATATGAAAAGTGAAATTTATATATATATAGCGAAGTGAAAATATTCGAATTGAAAACAATGTATATGAAATATTCGAATTGAAAACGATATATATATATATATATATATATGAAATGAAAACAATGTATATGAAATATTCGAATTGAAAACGATATATATATATATATATATATATGAAATGAAAACGATGCATATGAAATATTCGAATTGAATTGAATAGAAAACGAATTCGAATTGAATTGACTAGAAAACGAATTCGAATTGAATTGAATAGAAAACGAATTCGAATTGAATTGACTAGAAAACGAATTCGAATTGAATTGAATAGAAAACGAATTCGAATTGAATTGAATAGAAAACGAATTCGAATTGAATTGAATAGAAAACGAATTCGAATTGAATTGAATAGAAAACGAATTCGAATTGAATTGAATAGAAAACGAATTCGAAATGAATTGAATTGAAAACGAATTCAAATTGAATTGAAATTTGAATTGAATAGAAATGAATTTTAAAACGAATCTATAAAGAAGAATTCAATTGTGATTTGAATTGAAAAGGAAGTTGAAAATGTTTTTGAAACGAATTTAAAACTGTTTATAAACTTCGTTTTAAATAGAAATCGACGAAATATATATTATATATATTATATATATAATATAATGGTCTGAATAGAACGCGCCGCGCCGCGGCAGTTCGCGAATTTCGACCATTGACTTCGAACGGACATTACGGGAGATCCGACCGTCGGATTCTCCTGAAATCAGAACCGTTGGGTTCGCATCGAAAAGAGCTTTCTAACGAATGTTAGAAATTTGAAATCTAACGGTTGGATTTGGAATTATGTCCAAATCAAATTTGAAAAAGGTCGCTGTAAGTGCAGTTCGATGGCCATTGTTGGAAATCGACTGTACGGGCCTTGATAAAATTATTAAAAATAGTAATAATTTGTGTAAAATCATAAGAAATGATTTGTGAAGAATTGGGATGAAAAACTCCATATTTGAAAAGATAAAAATAGATTTTTATCGAAATGAACTAGTTATTAACTAGAAAAATAATCCAATGGTTATAAATAAATAAATTGGATTAGATTTGAATTGAAATTATCTATGGATATTTTCGATATTGGATTCCGTGATTACAGATATTGTGATGGGAATTTGGAAGATATCGATATCGTTATTCCCGATATGATATCTGTTGGTTTCAGGATTTGATGTTAAATATAAGTCAATACTCTCTCTATTTAAAACCTTATATTTAATGTCAAATTTGATTGATTGATGGTTTGGATTGTGCTCGACCAGTTTATGAGCAGAATATGCTTTTACATTTAGCATTGGGTTGGGTTGAAAATATCTGTGTGCTAACGCCTTGTGAAACACTTCACGATTTGACGATAAGGTGTTTAGCGATGTTGTGTTCATTTCAAATTTAACGAATGATTGTGAAATGATATTTTTCTTAAGTGAAAAGAAATGTATTCCCGATTTTGGACAGGGAATGTTTTATAAAAATGTTTTATAAAACAGAAAGGATTTCGAGGCCCAAAACCCGATGATTTCTAAAGTGATTTAGAAAATGTATTATATGTTACATTGTGGTTCATCGCATATTCGATTAGTTGCTATTGATGATGTATCTGTTTGGTGGCGGAGAATTTATTCTCTTGCTTAACACCCTTCTTTGAGACGTACGAGCTCAAAGGTTATGTGATTAATAGTGACTGATCATATGCGTGAATTACTGATGTGAAGTACTATATTTTGAAAGTACTTGTGATTATTACGTTGTGAAATGATTTTCCCTACTTCGGGATATGAAATGATTTAGTATGTGACTAAAGATTCGGGTAACCCTGAGACTAAAAGTATGGGTGAGA
Organism: Allium sativum; assembly: GCA_030737875.1. NCBI lineage: Eukaryota > Viridiplantae > Streptophyta > Magnoliopsida > Asparagales > Amaryllidaceae > Allium > Allium sativum. Next base: position 20,377,851 of record CM060921.1, on the reverse strand, counting down.
GGGCGGTGTATGCTCTCCTGAGTGGGAGGTGCATCGTCGGTGTAGCCTACTCCTATGTGGGGTAGGTGCACATATATATATCGAGTTGCGAGGTGCGTACCCTTTGCCTTGTCGATGGGGAGCACGATATTTGGTTGCATACTTGTTTGTATGCATTGTTATGTTTTGGAATTCACATTTCCAAATGATTTGATTTGAGATCCCGAAGTGAAATCTACTTTGATATAGAAAGTTAGATATGTATTTCAAATGATTTGAAATAAGAAATCGGGAATAAAATCCAAAGGAATAATTTCTGTAAATTGAATTGGATTTGGAAAATCTAAGTGTTGTGATTAATCTAAGTGGGTAGATTGGGATATTGCATGTTGTGTGATGCATAGTAGATCCATATATCTATATTGATTGTTGCTTATACACTGGCTTTCATGGGGGTAAACCCGTTCCGCGAAAGTGGCGTGGTCCCGTGATTTGCCTTATTTTTAAACAAGTTTAACAACTGTTTTTGAGTTCTCACACCAGTCCCATGACTGACCTGTAGTTTGCTTTTCCCTTGCGAACTCGGGTGCCCCTATTTTCCACACGGGCAGTCGAGTAGTTTTGTTTTGCAGATGTATTGAGCAGGATTCTGGATTGAAGCTTTAAGCTGTGTCCAGGCATTTACAGTCTTCCGCTGTGTAGTTTATATTTCCGCTGTGCACTGTTTTACATTTATGTAAATTTATCTTCCGCTGTGTATTATATTTCGATATACTCTGATATTCTGTACTCTGATGTAACATTATTATGATGTTTATTGAAGTCTTCTGTTATTTGTTCTGATGTGTTGTATACCCAAAGTTAGCGTATGCGGGATTCGAACGGTCTTGGTCGGTTTAACGATCGATTAGGTCCGGGCGAAATCCGTGTCGTTACAAACACACCACATCAGAGTAACACGAATCTCGCAGCGGAACGAATAAAATATAACATAACTTTGAAATAAAATATTGTACTTGAATATACATATCATTATCAAAGTACAACACTTACAACACAGCGGAAATAAACAATAGCTATATAAACGCTGCTGAAGCCTCCTGCTCCAGCTATCCAAGAATATCTATAAAATCCCGACTACTTGACTGCCCTTACAAAATCGGGCACCCAAGAGTTCAGGGAAAACAAAATAAAATAAACTCTGGGTCATTCATGGGATTGGTGTGAGTATAACAATTTAAAACAGTTTGAGCAATAAAACGATATCTCATAAGACCACGCCGTATAACGGAACGGGTTTTCCCTTATGAGAATCCAAAACATTTGATTTAACTTTCGAAATTCCTTTTGAAAGAAACGATAAACTTTATATCAAAACTCTTTTGATATTATAATAATGTCTATCAACCACAATATATAATAATCATCTAGCAGAACGCTTTCATCTCACGTTCCACATATATAGTATACAATCAAAACCGCGAGCACTTATTGGATAATGGATTACCAACTATGACATGTCATGGAACCACCTTCCGATAGTGTACCTCTAGAGAGGAATACACTGGGTTCAACAAGAACATCTTGCAACCCGACAACACATGAGCGACCACTCATTTCGCTTGAGTGTATCGAATGTATATCACCAAGGTTGGGATCAGCAACTGCTTCCCGAATGGGACAGCATCGATAATAGATTATAGAATGAAATGAATATCTCTAGATAGTTGATAATACACCCTAATTGGCAGCCAACCACTTAGCCATGTTGCCTGCCCAATTTTTGTCATTTCCCGGTTGTGAGGCTAGAGGCCACACTTATCTCTGACAGATCAAAATTGTTCACTTTGAATGTCACATCGTCTTACCCGCCAAATCACAAATTGATTTCCCTAAAAATACAACGGGTATACAACTAAGAGAAACGAATTCCTGCACCACCAAACGTACATACGTTTGAAGAGATCGACTTACGCGATCCATTAAATATACTCTGTCAAACATTCTTCTATACAGGTCGTCCTGGGACAGGACAAACCGAATGCACTATTCTGTAAACAGGACAGCCCTTGCATAACTCCGTCTTCAATTATCTTCATCATATTTTGATCGCAATGCTAATGCCCATACCGAGTGGTTTTCAGGTCATGAATCTGATCCCGGTCTCTCCGTATTGACGATGGAAATGGCCAAAAACTTCGATAGTCGGTGAGTTAATTATCAAAGAAAAATACGTGTGCAAACAACGATATTATTTCCATATGGAAATTTATCGATAAATCATCATTTATCTCTTAAATTAATTTATCATTAATTTATTCATTCTCCATTTCCTCTTTCCATATATTCGTAATCTCTTATTTTCTAAATTTAGAAAATATACGTTGTTAATAATTGGAAAACATTTCCATCTCTTTTCACGTATCACTATCATTCCAGTATTCTTTATCCTCACACATTTCATTTTCTAGGATAAGAAAATATCTCTGATTATATTTGGAAAATGTTTCCAAAACTCATTCATTGGATTTAAACAGATGTTTAAATAAAACATCGCTATGCCAACTCGAACCATTTAACACTCATTAATTAAATTCACTTAACCTACCTTTACTATCGAACCTTAACCATTCCTTAGTTAAAAAAGAAGCCAATCAAGTTGGGGTATGACTACCTCTCAGACCTTAACTGAACAACATTTCTAACTTCGAAAATAGACAAAGTTCACCTTCTAACTCTTTAACAAACTTCCTTACGAAACTCTCAGACTCAATTTACAAATCCACTTCTTTGTTTGAAAACATTGATTATAACTATAGCTTTATAATCCCTACTTCTGAAATATCTAACTTAAAAATATAACTTTTATTTATTACTTTGGATAAATAAACAAACAACAATTTATTAGTAAATAAATAAATCTTGATTAAAAATGGAAAATTGAATAGTACTTTCCCGAATTTGATATAGCTCTCTTTTGAGTAAATCTCTATTCAATTAACTCCTTCGAATAACTAATGTTCGATTAACTCCCTTCGAATAACTTATATTCGATTAACTCTCCTCGAATAACTAATATTCGATTATCTCTCTTCGAATAACTCATATTCGATTATCTCTCTTCGAATAACTCATATTCGATAATCTCTCTTTCGAATAAACTATATTCGATAATCTTCTTTCGAATAAACTATATTCGACTAACACCTTTCTTCGAATAAACTATATTCGATTAACTCCTTTCGAATAACTAATATTCGGTTAACTCACTTTGAATAACTAATATTCGATTAACTCACTTCGAATAAACTAAATTCGATAATTCCTTTCGAATAAAATATATTCGATTTACTCCTTTCGAATAACAAATATTCGATAACTCCCTTCGAATAACTAATATTTGATTAACTCCTTTCGAATAACTAATATTCAATTTACTCACTTCGAATAAACTAACATTCGATAATTTTCTTTCGAATAAATTATATTCGATTAACTTGTAACAACCCGAAAAATCTGGGCCAGTTTTTTTTTTTTTTTTTTTGGCAATTTTAGCGAATTTTGAATATTTAAAATGAATTATTTTAAATAATAACGACGAGAAATTTATTTTGAATAGAATTAGAACGTATATATTTATATAGATCGTCGTTAGAATATAATATTTATTTTAAATTATAAAAGGAATTGAAAATGGCGCGGTAGTTCGATAATTCGATTTCAAAATTCAAATGAATGTACAGGATTCAAAATAAACCGGATTTTAGCGAAACCAAAAATAATGGAATCTAATTGAGAATATCTTTCCAACGAATCCGAAAAATCAAAATTTCATAGCGGGAATCAAAAGATATGTCCAGTTGAAATTTCAGAATAGTCGCTATGGAATTTCGGCCCTTAAAAATAGCCATTTTGCAAACCACCTCGGATTTTGACGAAACCACTTTTGTTGGATCCGGGATGTCAAGTTATCGCTAGATTCCAATTTTCATAATTTTTCGAATCAGTATGTGAGCGTGGCAAAGGAAAATGCGTTTGACTAGTTTCAGTTGATTTTAATCGACTGGAAAATGGCCATTTTTCAAACGGTCTCAGAATTCGATGAAACTAGTTTTGTTAGGACCGTATCGTCAATACGAAGCTAGAAAATATTTTTCTGGAATTTTTTGAGTCCGTATGTGACCCCGGTAATTTGAAATGTACGTTTAAAATTCAGTATAATGATTTAAATGTAGATTCAATGGAAACTGATCGAAACGATCGAATCAGCTTACGATACATATCCCATTGTGTTCGGAGTGGGGGTAATTAGCTATGGATGACAGTCGGTGGGTTGGATTTCGAGTTCGAAATAAAAAGTTAATTTTAGTGGATTAAAATAAATTAAAATTTTATAATATAAACTCACTCCTCTATTCTCTCGCCTCCCTCAAGTAAAAATTAAAAATTATAAAAGAGAAAAAACCCTAACCCGTCGATCTCGTGCCTCCATCGCCAGCGGACCACCGCGTCACCCCCCCCCCCCCGACACCGGCCTCCCCCTCCGTTCATCTTCTCCACTTGCCGCGTATCCTCCTCCACCTCCTCTCCTTTCTCCTACCTGCGCGAAGACCCTCAGCCCCCCCTTTCACCCGAAACCAACCCTAGCTGAAACGCCCCCCCCCCCCTCGTGCTCCTCCCTCCCTTCCGATCTTCCCCCTCTTCTCCTTCTAAACTCGAACGCAACCCCTCCTCCTTTTTCTCGTCAGACGCAGACCCATCCCCCCTCTGCGCGCCCCTCCTCGGCCCCCACCTTCGATGGTGAACCCCTCCAGGCCAGCGAGCAGCAGTAAACCCTCCTTCCCCTTTTAACGGTGAGTATTTTAATTTATTTGCGTTTATTTTATTTTTCAGTATTAAATATATAATAGCGTATATAAAAATTTGATTTTTATTCATATGCAGACGAGTTAAAATTAGATTTTTGCATTAGAGAAAGGATTCTTAATTTAGAAAAGGTCGGATTTTTATTGTTGAAATGGCGAAATAAAAATATAATTTTTATATAATAGAAATATTAAAAATATAATTTTTATATAGTAGAAATGTTAAAAATATAATTTGTATATAGTAGAAATGTTAAAAATATAATTTTTATATAGTAGAAATATTAAAGATGTTATTTTTATAGAATAGAGATAGTAAAAATATGATTTTTATATTTTAGGAGGAATAAAAATTCGATTTTTAATTTATAGAAAATTTAAAAATATGATTTTTACATTATATAAGTGTTAAAGATTTGATCTTTATTTTGTAGAAGGAGCAAAGATGTGATTTTTATATAAGTGGCGATATAAAAATGTAATCTTTATTATATGAATACCGTTGTAAAAATAGAATTTTTATCTATATAGTAGCGATGTAAAAATAGAATTTTTATCTATATAGTAGCGATGTAAAAACAGAATTTTTATCTATATAGTAGCGGTGTAAAAATAGAATTTTTATCTATATAGTAGCGGTGTAAAAATAGAATTTTTGTCCATATGGAGTGATTATAAAAATATTATTTTTATATACCTAGCAATAATATAAAATTGTGATTTTTATATATGTAGTGGCTACGGGCAACAAAAATGACAAAAGGCGAGAACAGCGATGACTTCTACATAAGAAGAGTCGAGGCGTTTGGATTAGCTAGTCGGTGAGAACTTCTCACTTTAAAATTTTCTTTTCTAGTTATAAATATATACTAGGATGCAGACGGTGCTTAGCAGCACCCGACACCCGTCATCCACAGACCATGGATGGCTTGTATGTTTGATTGTTTGTTGTGGTGAAAATTGATTGTGTGAAGTGAAAGGAAATAAAATATTTATATAGTTAAAAATATTTTATCATTAAAAATATAATTTTTAACGGGTATGTGAATAAATAAAAATATGTGTTTGTTGATTCGAAACCCCACACGGGTATTGGGATGATATTTGGCATACACTAATTCCAATTATTTAATAGTATGTCGATCGATTGGTCGACAGACTGTGTAAGCGTTAATTATTTATATTTAATGCTTATGCAGTTGTGTAGTGCACTTTGGAAGATGGTTGTTTATTTATCGTTGCTGTTATATACATGTGTTGTATGGAATCCATATAATTAATATTATATAGTGATTGATTGGGCCTCATTCCAATTGGGAAATAATGAATATTATAAAAGAAAATTCATGTGTTGAATAGAATAAATAGTCATGTGTTGACGATGTTCAGGTGTTGAGAATTCATGTGTTGAAAGTGTATTCATGTGTTGAATAAAATATTTATACAATAAAATTTACCTTTTTATTGTAAGTAAGAAGAAATATAGATTCATGTGTTGAATGGAATAAATATTCATTTGTTGAATAGAACAACGAATTTATTGAAATATATAAAGCCGTGTTGATTAGAGACGCGCCATTTTGACGTGAGCGATATTTATATCGATTTTATTCATTTTTTTAATGAATATCGAAAAGTGATTTCAAAATCAAATAGAAATGAATATCGAAAAGTGATTACAAAATCAAATAGAAATGAATTCGAATTGAAATCAAATAGAAATGAATTCGAATTGAAATCAAATAGAAATGAATTCGAATTGAAATCGAATAGAAATGAATTCGAATTGAAATTGAATTAATTTGAAATTCAAATTGAATTGAAATTGAATTAAAAATCGATTTGAATTGAAATCAATTTGAAATGAATTTAAAACGATTTATATAATTCGTTTTAAAAGGAAATCGTCAAAATATATATAATATATATATTATATATATATAATGGCCTGAATAGAACGCGCCGCGCTGCGGCAGTTCGTGAATTTCGACAATTGACTTCGAATTGACGTTGTGGGAGATCCGACCGTCGGATTCTCCTAAAACCGGAACCGTTGGGTTCGTATCGAAAAGAGCTTCCCAATGAATATTAGAAATTTGAAATCTAACGGTTGGATTTGGAATTATGTCCAAATCAAATTTGGAAAAGGTCGCTGTAAGTGCAGTTCGATGGCCGTTGATGGAAATCGAATGTACGGGCCTTGATAAAATTATTAAAAATATCAATAATTTGTGTAAAATCATAAGAAATGATTTGGGAAAAAATGGGCTGAAAAACTCCATATTTGAAAAGATAAAAATAGATTTTTATCAAAATGAACTAGTTGAACTAGAATTAAAATCAATTTATTTTTGAAATAAATAAATTGAATTTGAAAGTGGTTTTAAAAAAAATCAGAATTTCCAATAATTGAAGTGGAAATGGATTTGAATCGAAATTGTCTTTGGAATATTTCGATGTTGGATTTCGTGATTATACAGATATTGTTATGGGAATTTGAAAGATATATTTATATCGTTATTTCCAATACAATATTTATTGGTTTCAGAATTTGATATTGAATATAAGCCGATATATTTTCTATTCAGAGCCTTGTATTTAATATCAAACGTGATTTGGGTTTGTCGTGAATGGTGTCTTCATTAACACCTGTTCTTTAACCCGATTAACAATAGAAGTGATTTTGGGTTTATCGTGAACCGTGTTTTAGATGACATTGATTCTTTAACCCAGTTAAAGACAGGATATTGATTTTTGAAAAGATTAAAACTAAGTGGAGTTTTAATGAATCTTTAATTAGATTGAAATGTGAATTGATAATTTAAACTATCAAATCTGAAAAGTGATCGAGAATGGAGTACCACCAGTTTTTCTCCAAAGTAATAGTTAAATCTTTAATTAGATTTGAACGTGAAATGGTAATTAATATTTACCGATAACTCCGTGGTGTTAGATATGGAGTATTACCAGTTTTCTCCATGGGATGAATAGGTTGGGATTGGGAAATAAAATAAATAATTACTTCGGTGTGGTTCGCTAATCCCGACTAGTTTGGAAAACCATAATATGGTTTGAAATGATATCCAAAGGAAGATTAAAGAATAAATTTAGAAGAATTTATCTTGGATAAAATTAATGGGAACCTTTCCCTAAGAATGTGATTTTGTGAATAAAAGAACATTCCGAATTGGAATGAGGCGATTGTTGTGTTTGTGTAACATTTGTGTAAAAACCCGTAACTTCCCCATAAAGGAAAGTGTCGGATAGTTCGAGAACAAGCCACATCAAAACGCATACAGAAGAACATTTCATTGTATATTACAACAATGCATCAGATTACAAGAATATACAGAGTATAAATGAATAAATATTACACAGAAATATCAGAGATTTAAATTACATAGCAGCGGAAAATAATACAACACACAACTAGAAGTAGATATACGGATACAAAGCTTTCCGGATATCGTTCCAGCTGTAAACCAGGATCCTGTGAATATAAATCTGCAAAACCAAAACTACTAGCTGCCCATGTCAAAATAGGGGCACCCAGAGTTTAGGTTAAAACAATAAACTCCAGGTCAGTCATGTGACTGGTGTGAGAACTAAAACAGTTATTAATCTTTATTTTAAATCATTAGGTAAATCAAGGGACCACGCCGTATAACACGGAACGGGTTTCCTCCCAAGAATACCAGTGCATAAAACAAACAGCGCAATGCTAAATAAAGAAAAATGAAGCTGTTATAAGACCCAGGTCCCATCACACAATGCAACGCAGCCGAGGGATAGGGTTTTCCCTTATAACAGCCAAGAATGCTTGATACGTTTAAAAACAAATCATTTGATACTACTATAAGTGCATAGTGTATAAAACAACTTCAAATCATAAGTATCAATCATAGGCGGCATGGGTACCATATATCATGTCGCCATATATAGGTTTACAAATAAAACCGCAAATGTCACGTATTTGGAAATTGGATTTCCATCTATGAACCGAGGCAAAAGATAGTCCTCAACCGATTCGAGACAATCTAGCCCATGTCTCAGGATCAGAACGCATCAACCCTTTAGATCGTCAGGGCCGGTCCACCGATGTGGATTATTATGCCTGAACAATACGTCTCTCCGCCCTTTGGGGCGTAAATGAGCCAACTAAATGACTCCATCGGTTCGAGAACGACCGATCAATCCGAGGCGCCTCGCAACAGCAACAACCACATAAGTCAAACTCGTCAGGGCGTGTAAAACCACTGACGCCACTTCTAGCTAGAAAGAAACGCAAGTCCTCCCTGATGTCCTCTCCCGTTTTTGGTTCATACCGGGTGTAAAACTCGCGAAGTAAACGTTACACAAAGCTACGCCACGAAGGCCGTGCTTCGATCATCAACCACAAGACTTTGCTTTTCAACAGAAGCCTTGATCATTTGCCACTTAGGCATTCCACACAGGCAATTCACTCCATGCGTTTGATATCCATCAATATATAACCCCTGAGCTCGTACATCTCAGAGAAGGGCGTTAAGCAAGAGAATAAATTCTCCGCCGCCAAACAGATATATATTTAATAGAGATCAATCACACGGACTAAAATCCAATGTCAGACACACAGTCCATTTACAAGTCCGTTCTGGGTCTGAACGAAACCGGAGGCACCTAGTACCCCGCATATCCATCGATCTCCAAGTACGTCTGGACAATCACCAACTGTTTCCATCTTCTTGGGTGTACAGCCCAATCAAGATCATCAGTAATCACCCAAACAACGTGAAGACTTCCGGTCTTCGACCATCGTCTTCATCTTCGACTTATCGTCGTATCAGTTATTCAGAATGGGATTAACCCGGTCTTTCCGAATAACTCGCGTATATTTTAAATAAGTGTTACACAAACACAACATACGCCTCATTCCAATTCATCAGTCACTAACCGTAAATTAATCAAGAGAATAATTTCCCAAATATTAACCCCGAAGGCCGAAACCAACATCAGATCAATATTCAGAAAACCATTCTGCTTAGCTAACCGACAGTTAGTTTCTAATTTTCACATTTATAGGGAAAGGTTCCCATTAATTTTATCCAAGATAAATTTCTTGAATTTATTCTTTATTCTATTTTTGAATCTCAATTCAAACTAGTCGGGATTAGCGAACCTTACCGAAGTAATCATTTATTTTAATTTCCCCATCCCAACCTATTCATCCCATGAAGTAAAAACTGGTAATACTTCATATCTAACACCACAGTGTTATCGGTAAATTCAATTACCATTTCACGTTCAAATCTAATTAAAGATTTAACTATCGCCTGGAGCAAAACTGGTGATACTCCATTTTCGATCATTTCAATCTAATTTAAGATTCATTAAAACTCCACTTAGTTTTAATCTTCGACTGGGTTAAAGAATCAGTGTCATTTAAAACACGGTTCACGATAAACCCAAAATCACATTCATTAATTATCGGGTTAAAGAACGAGTGTTATTTAAAACATTGTTCACGATAAACCCAAAAATCAATATCGATTCAATTCCAATTAAATATTATTTAATTGGTACACTTCATTAAATCTAAATAAAAAGATTTAATCTTTTCTCAACTGGGTTCAAGAACAGTGTTAGTGAAGACACCATTCACGAAAAACCCAAATCACATTTGATATTCAATACAAGGCTCTGAATAGAAAATATATCGGCTTATATTCAATATCAAATTCTACGATTAACAAATGTCGTATTGGAAATAACGATATAAATATCTACATCTTTCAAATTTTCATAACAACATCTGTATAATCCCGAATTCCAACATCGAAATATTCCGAAGACAATTTCGATTCAAATCCACTCCAATGCAATCATTGGAAATTCTGGTTATTTTCACAACCATTTCAAATTCAATTTATTTATTCAAAAATAAATAGAATTATATTTCTAGTTCAAAACTAGTTCATTTCGATAAAAATCTATTTTTACCTTTTCAAATATGGAGTTTTTCATCCCAATCCTTTCTAAATCATTTCTTATGATTTTACACAAATTATTACTATTTTTAATAATTTTATCAAGGCCCGTACAGTCGATTTCCATCAACGGTCATCGAACTGCACTTACAACGATCTTTTTCGAATTTGATTTGGACGTATCTCCAAATCCAACCGTTAGATTTCTAATTTCTAATATTCGTTAGAAAGCTCTTTTCGATACGAACCCAACGGTTCCGGTTTTAGGAGAATCCGACGGTCGGATCTCCCGTAATGTCCGTTTGAAATAAATGGTCGAAATTCACGAACTGCCGCGGCGCGGCGCGTTCTATTCAGGCCATTATATTATATAAATAATATATATAATATATATAATATATATTTCGTCGATCTCTATTTAAAATGAATTATATAAATAGTTTTAACATTCGTTTCAAAAGCAATTTCAACTTCCATTTCAATTCAAATCAAAATTGAATTCTTCTTTATAAATTCGTTTTAAAATTCATTCCTATTCAATTCAAATTTCAATTCAATTTGAATTCATTTCAATTCGCTTTCAATTCCCTTTGAATTCGTTTTCAATTCAATTCATTTCGAAATCGTTTTCAATTCAATTCATTTCGAAATCGTTTTCAATTCAATTCTTTTCGAAATCGTTTTCAATTCAATTCATTTCGAAATCGTTATATATCGATATAAATATCGTTCACGTCAAAATGGCGTCAAACTAATCAACACGGCTTCATAAATTTCTATTTTCAAATATTCTATTTCAAATATTTCTTTTTCGAAATAGTTGTTATTATCAAAATATTTCGTTCAACACATGACCAATCTCAATGGATGAGTACTGTCAACACATGAACCTTTACTTTATAATATTCTTTATTTTTCAAATTGGAATGAGGCCCAATCAATTACCATATAAAATTAATTATATGGATTTTCATACATCACACGCATATAATAGCATTGAAAAATAATCAACCATCAACCAAAGTGCACTACACTGCCTAAGCATCAAATATAGATATTCGACGCTTATAACAGCCTGTCAATCAATCGATCGACATATTTAATCAATCAGGATGAGTGAACTTCAAATTTCATCCCAACACCCGTGTGGGGTTTCAAACAATCAAACACAGATTTTTATTTGTGTAGTTGGGCGATGTGTAAAATTTATCGACCCAATCAATATCAGTCAAATCAGTGTATATAAACAAATCGGCCGATTTGTTTATAAATATTTTTTTATTTACTTTCACGTTAAAAATTATATTTTTAACGATAAAACATTTTATTCAACCTATGAATATTCTATTCGGTTCATTTATTCAATAAAATGATATTTTTATTTTTCTAACATATTTAGAAAATTTCGGCGGCATAACGGCACGATACTAGAAACGGGACAAGGCCTAGCCTTATCCCCGGTCTAGTGAAGGCCCATGCCATTCACACATCAATCAAATCAATTCATTTCACCACACAACTCAATTCAAACCAAACAACTAACCAACTACTCAACCAAACAATTTAACAAACAAGTCATCCATGGTCTGTGGATGACGGGTGTCGGGTGCTACTAAACACCGTCTGCATCCTAGCATATATATATAACTAGAAAAATTAAATTGAAAGGTGAGAAGTTCTCACATATAGCTATCCTAGCTCCACGGCACTTCATTTGCAGAAACCTTCGTCGTTCTCACCTTTTTATCACCTTCGTTGCCCGTATTCTCTACATATGTAAAAATCGCATTTTTATTTCGCTATTCAATATATAAAAATGGAATTTTTACTCTACATATGTAAAGATAATATTTTTATATTCTCTATTATATTTTCAAAGGCGAAGTCTTTATATTTTCAAAGTCGAAGTCTTTATATTTTCAAAGGCGAAGTCTTTATATTTTCAAAGGCGAAGTCTTTATATTTTCAAAGGCGAAGTCTTTATATTTTCAAAGGCGAAGTCTTTATATTTTCAAAGGCGAAGTCTTTATATTACTCTACATATGTAAAGATAATATTTTTCTACTTAATAAAGATTATATTTTTAACACTTTAAAAATATAAAAATCTTATTTTTACTTCGCATCATATATTTTTTTTACAACACTTCCTTTTATATAAAAATTATATTTTTATATTTCTACTTCTTATATAAAGAACGAATTTTTATTACATCTTTAATATTTCTATGGTATAAAAATTACATCTAAAAATTGAATCTTTTCATTGTTAAAAACACGGTCTTTCCTATAATAAAAATACGATCTTTTAACTTATAAAATCAAAGCCTTCCTCCCTTTGTAAACGAATAAAATCGTATATAAATCAATGAACACACCATAAAAATCTAATCTTATTATTAATTAATAAACTTAAGATAATTATCTAACTAAATTAAACTAAACTAATTACTTAAGTTAATTTATTACCTTCTTCCTCGTTTGTATACCAAGTTGTCGAGCGTCATAGGAGCTTCCAGGTTTTCCAGCGTGAGAGGGGGGGTGCTCGGAGGTGCGCGGCTACAGCTTGGAGGCGGCGGAGGATGGATGGCTCGATTTGGCTGAAAAGGGGGGGTGCTCGGAGGTGCGCTCGAGAGGATAGAAGAGGAAAGAGAACGGGGAGCAGGAGGCGGAGGGGATCGATGGCCGGAGGGGCGCGTTCTAGGGTGGAGCGGCGGTCGTCGAAGGGGGGGGAAGCGGGTTTGGGTGGTAATCGGGTTTTTTCTTCTTTTTTTTTTCTGTATTTTCTTTTCTGAATGAAGAGGAAAAGGGGGGTGTTAAGTATAAATATAATTTAATTATTTTATTATTTTAATTTCAAAAAGTTGACTTTTTATTTCGACCCCGAAACGAGGCCCACCGACTGTCGTCCATAGCGTATTACCCCCATTCCTAACACAATGGGATATGTTTCGTAGGCTGATTCGATCGTTTGAATCAGTTTCCGTTGAATTTACATTTAAATCACTATATTGAATTTTAAACGTACATTTCAAATTACCGGGGTCACATACGAACTTTAAAAATTCCTGAAAAATATTTTCTAGGTTCGTATTGATGATACGGTCCTAACAAAACTAGTTTCGTCGAATTCCGAGACCGTTTGAAAAATGGCCAATTTCCAGTCGATTAAAATCAACTGAAACTGGTCAAACGCGTTTTCCTTTGCCACGCTCACATATTGATTCGAAAAATTATGAAATTTGAAATCTAGCAATAATTCGACATCACGAACCCAACAAAACTGGTTTCGTCGAGATCCGAGGTCATTTGCAAAATGTCCATTTTTAAGGGCCTGAATTCCATAGCGACTATTCAGTATTTTCAACTGGACATATCTTTTGATTCCCGTTATGAAATTTCGATTCTTCGGATGCGTTGGAAAGATATCCTCAATTAGATCCTAATGTTATTGGTTTCACTAAAATCCGGATTGTTTTGCACCCGGTACATTCAATTGAAGTTTGAAATCGAATTATCGAACTACCGCGCCATTTTCAATTCTATTTATAATTATATATAATTATTTATATTCTAACGACGACGCGTATAATATATACGTTCGAAATATATTCAAAATAAATTTCTCGTCGATATTATTTAAAATAATCTATTTTAAATATTCAAAATTCGCTAAAATTGCCAAAACAAAAATTTTAAACTGGCCCAGATTTTCGGGTTATTACAATCTCCCCCACTTAAAACTTTTCATCCCCGAAAAGGAACAAAGTCGAAAGTGGTTTGATTATTCAGCTCTACGTTCGATCTGGCTTCCATTCTCCAACTTTTCAGTTTCTGAGAATTTCCAAAATTTCAAAAATTTGGCTAACACCCTAAATTTTCGAAAAATTTCGCCATAACCTCCCCTGCACCGGGAGCATCGGGGAATTTCAAATAGCTTCCCCGGTCCTTCTAATCTCAAAAAGAAAAAGAAAAAGCCAAGCGGCTCATAAAATCATCATCACCCAAACAAAACAGTAAATTATGTAGTAAACATGTACCTATTTGTCGGGCAAACAAATTTTATTCTCTGCTCTAGCCTCCATGCTATGACCTGTTCAATGTAAGTATATGTATATGCAAGCAAATGCGACTAATTTTCAATACAGTTCCATGTTTGATTCAATTAGGCATAATGGTTCAAAATTGTCAAACAAATAAACAAACAACACAAACATCAATCAGTTAGTGAATTATAGTTTCAAATTCATAATTTTGATATATATATAAAGAAAATCATGTTTTGATGCCAAATCACAACAATGTATTCTAACTATATAAGTTTTGGTTCTCACACCAGTCTAATGGAAATATATCGATATCACACCTTCGTTACTCGAACATGAATACTAATGACGACTTATCAATCATCAGAATCATCTTCGGGCCACTAGAGCGTGATTCTATATCTATCCAATATATTAAAACTTCGAATATACGTTCATGACGCGTATACGCGAAATCTATATATACTCGATTGTCCATATTCAAAATAAACAAATATTCAAATACGTATAAAACGATTTAAATTTTAAAACAAAATTGTTTCATTTGAAAAATATACTCTTCACACTCGTTCTAGGATACTACTGATCCTATCTCTAACGAGCCATTCTAATTGGATACTATTAATCCAATATCTGATGAATTCTTTCGTATGGTTCTAACGTGTCTTGTTCTCGAGCTCTGTAAACCAAAGCTCTGATACCAACTGTAAAAAACCCGTAACTTCCCCGTAAAGGAAAGTGTCGGATAGTTCGAGAACAAGCCACATCAAAACGCATACAGAAGAACATTTCATTGTATATTACAACAATGCATCAGATTACAAGAATATACAGAGTATAAATGAATAAATATTACACAGAAATATCAGAGATTTAAATTACATAGCAGCGGAAAATAATACAACACACAACTAGAAGTAGATATACGGATACAAAGCTTTCCGGATATCGTTCCAGCTGTAAACCAGGATCCTGTGAATATAAATCTGCAAAACCAAAACTACTAGCTGCCCGTGTCAAAATAGGGGCACCCAGAGTTTAGGTTAAAACAATAAACTCCAGGTCAGTCATGTGACTGGTGTGAGAACTAAAACAGTTATTAATCTTTATTTTAAATCATTAGGTAAATCAAGGGACCACGCCGTATAACACAGAACGGGTTTCCTCCCAAGAATACCAGTGCATAAAACAAACAGCGCAATGCTAAATAAAGAAAAATGAAGCTGTTATAAGACCCAGGTCCCATCACACAATGCAACGCAGCCGAGGGATAGGGTTTTCCCTTATAACAGCCAAGAATGCTTGATACGTTTAAAAACAAATCATTTGATACTACTATAAGTGCATAGTGTATAAAACAACTTCAAATCATAAGTATCAATCATAGGCGGCATGGGTACCATATATCATGTCGCCATATATAGGTTTACAAATAAAACCGCAAATGTCACGTATTTGGAAATTGGATTTCCATCTATGAACCGAGGCAAAAGATAGTCCTTAACCGATTCGAGACAATCTAGCCCATGTCTCAGGATCAGAACGCATCAACCCTTTAGATCGTCAGGGCCGGTCCACCGATGTGGATTATTATGCCTGAACAATACGTCTCTCCGCCCTTTGGGGCGTAAATGAGCCAACTAAATGACTCCATCGGTTCGAGAACGACCGATCAATCCGAGGCGCCTCGCAACAACAACAACCACATAAGTCAAACTCGTCAGGGCGTGTAAAACCACTGACGCCACTTCTAGCTAGAAAGAAACGCAAGTCCTCCCTGATGTCCTCTCCCGTTTTTGGTTCATACCGGGTGTGAAACTCGCGAAGTAAACGTTACACAAAGTTACGCCACGAAGGCCGTGCTTCGATCATCAACCACAAGACTTTGCTTTTCAACAGAAGCCTTGATCATTTGCCACTTAGGCATGCCACATAGGCAATTCACTCCATGCGTTTGATATCCATCAATATATAACCCCTGAGCTCGTACGTCTCAGAGAAGGGCGTTAAGCAAGAGAATAAATTCTCCGCCGCCAAACAGATATATATTTAATAGAGATCAATCACACGGACTAAAATCCAATGTCAGACACACAGTCCATTTACAAGTCCGTTCTGGGTCTGAACGAAACCGGAGGCACCTAGTACCCCGCATATCCATCGATCTCCAAGTACGTCTGGACAATCACCAACTGTTTCCATCTTCTTGGGTGTACAGCCCAATCAAGATCATCAGTAATCACCCAAACAACGTGAAGACTTCCGGTCTTCGACCATCGTCTTCATCTTCGACTTATCGTCGTATCAGTTATTCAGAATGGGATTAACCCGGTCTTTCCGAATAACTCGCGTATATTTTAAATAAGTGTTACACAAACACAACATACGCCTCATTCCAATTCATCAGTCACTAACCGTAAATTAATCAAGAGAATAATTTCCCAAATATTAACCCCGAAGGCCGAAACCAACATCAGATCAATATTCAGAAAACCATTCTGCTTAGCTAACCGACAGTTAGTTTCTAATTTTCACATTCATAGGGAAAGGTTCCCATTAATTTTATCCAAGATAAATTTCTTGAATTTATTCTTTATTCTATTTTTGAATCTCAATTCAAACTAGTCGGGATTAGCGAACCTTACCGAAGTAATCATTTATTTTAATTTCCCCATCCCAACCTATTCATCCCATGAAGTAAAAACTGGTAATACTTCATATCTAACACCACAGTGTTATCGGTAAATTCAATTACCATTTCACGTTCAAATCTAATTAAAGATTTAACTATCGCCTGGAGCAAAACTGGTGATACTCCATTTTCGATCATTTCAATCTAATTAAAGATTCATTAAAACTCCACTTAGTTTTAATCTTCGACTGGGTTAAAGAATCAGTGTCATTTAAAACACGGTTCACGATAAACCCAAAATCACATTCATTAATTATCGGGTTAAAGAACGAGTGTTATTTAAAACACTGTTCACGATAAACCCAAAAATCAATATCGATTCAATTCCAATTAAATATTATTTAATTGGTACACTTCATTAAATCTTAATAAAAAGATTTAATCTTTTCTCAACTGGGTTCAAGAACAGTGTTAGTGAAGACACCATTCACGACAAACCCAAATCACATTTGATATTCAATACAAGGCTCTGAATAGAAAATATATCGGCTTATATTCAATATCAAATTCTACGATTAACAAATGTCGTATTGGAAATAACGATATAAATATCTACATCTTTCAAATTTTCATAACAACATCTGTATAATCCCGAATTCCAACATCGAAATATTCCGAAGACAATTTCGATTCAAATCCACTCCAATGCAATCATTGGAAATTCTGGTTATTTTCAAAACCATTTCAAATTCAATTTATTTATTCAAAAATAAATAGAATTATATTTCTAGTTCAAAACTAGTTCATTTCGATAAAAATCTATTTTTATCTTTTCAAATATGGAGTTTTTCATCCCAATCCTTTCTAAATCATTTCTTATGATTTTACACAAATTATTACTATTTTTAGTAATTTTATCAAGGCCCGTACAGTCGATTTCCATCAACGGTCATCGAACTGCACTTACAGCGACCTTTTTCGAATTTGATTTGGACGTATCTCCAAATCCAACCGTTAGATTTCTAATTTCTAATATTCGTTAGAAAGCTCTTTTCGATACGAACCCAACGGTTCCGGTTTTAGGAGAATCCGACGATCGGATCTCCCGTAATGTCCGTTTGAAATAAATGGTCGAAATTCACGAACTGCCGCGGCGCGGCGCGTTCTATTCAGGCCATTATATTATATATATATAATATATATAATATATATTTCGTCGATCTCTATTTAAAATGAATTATATAAATAGTTTTAACATTCGTTTCAAAAGCAATTTCAACTTCCATTTCAATTCAAATCAAAATTGAATTCTTCTTTATAAATTCGTTTTAAAATTCATTCCTATTCAATTCAAATTTCAATTTAATTTGAATTCATTTCAATTCAATTTGAATTCATTTCAATTCGCTTTCAATTCCCTTTGAATTCGTTTTCAATTCATTTCGAAATCGTTTTCAATTCAATTCATTTCGAAATCGTTTTCAATTCAATTCATTTCGAAATCGTTATATATCGATATAAATATCGTTCACGTCAAAATGGCGTCAAACTAATCAACACGGCTTCATAAATTTCTATTTTCAAATATTTCTTTTTCGAAATAGTTGTTATTATCAAAATATTTCGTTCAACACATGACCAATCTCAATGGATGAGTACTGTCAACACATGAACCTTTACTTTATAATATTCTTTATTTTTCAAATTGGAATGAGGCCCAATCAATTACCATATAAAATTAATTATATGGATTTTCATACATCACACGCATATAATAGCATTGAAAAATAATCAACCATCAACCAAAGTGCACTACACTGCCTAAGCATCAAATATAGATATTTGACGCTTATAACAGCCTGTCAATCAATCGATCGACATATTTAATCAATCAGGATGAGTGAACTTCAAATTTCATCCCAACACCCGTGTGGGGTTTCAAACAATCAAACACAGATTTTTATTTGTGTAGTTGGGCGATGTGTAAAATTTATCGACCCAATCAATATCAGTCAAATCAGTGTATATAAACAAATCGGCCGATTTGTTTATAAATATTTATTTATTTACTTTCACGTTAAAAATTATATTTTTAACGATAAAACATTTTATTCAACCTATGAATATTCTATTCGGTTCATTTATTCAATAAAATGATATTTTTATTTTTCTAACATATTTAGAAAATTTCGGCGGCATAACGGCACGATACTAGAAACGGGACAAGGCCTAGCCTTATCCCCGGTCTAGTGAAGGCCCACGCCATTCACACATCAATCAAATCAATTCATTTCACCACACAATTCAATTCAAACCAAACAACTAACCAACTACTCAACCAAACAATTTAACAAACAAGTCATCCATGGTCTGTGGATGACGGGTGTCGGGTGCTACTAAACACCGTCTGCATCCTAGCATATATATATAACTAGAAAAATTAAATTGAAAGGTGAGAAGTTCTCACATATAGCTATCCTAGCTCCACGGCACTTCATTTGCAGAAACCTTCGTCGTTCTCGCCTTTTTATCACCTTCGTTGCCCGTATTCTCTACATATGTAAAAATCGCATTTTTATTTCGCTATTCAATATATAAAAATGGAATTTTTACTCTACATATGTAAAGATAATATTTTTATATTCTCTATTATATTTTCAAAGGCGAAGTCTTTATATTTTCAAAGGCGAAGTCTTTATATTTTCAAAGGCGAAGTCTTTATATTTTCAAAGGCGAAGTCTTTATATTACTCTACATATGTAAAGATAATATTTTTCTACTTAATAAAGATTATATTTTTAACACTTTAAAAATATAAAAATCATATTTTTACTTCGCATCATATTTTTTTTTTACAACACTTCCTTTTATATAAAAATTATATTTTTATATTTCTACTTCTTATATAAAGAACGAATTTTTATTACATCTTTAATATTTCTATGGTATAAAAATTACATCTAAAAATTGAATCTTTTCATTGTTAAAAACACGGTCTTTCCTATAATAAAAATACGATCTTTTAACTTATAAAATCAAAGCCTTCCTCCCTTTGTAAACGAATAAAATCGTATATAAATCAATGAACACACCATAAAAATCTAATCTTATTATTAATTAATAAACTTAAGATAATTATCTAACTAAATTAAACTAAACTAATTACTTAAGTTAATTTATTACCTTCTTCCTCGTTTGTATACCAAGTTGTCGAGCGTCATAGGAGCTTCCAGGTTTTCCAGCGTGAGAGGGGGGGTGCTCGGAGGTGCGCGGCTACAGCTTGGAGGCGGCGGAGGATGGATGGCTCGATTTGGCTGAAAAGGGGGGGTGCTCGGAGGTGCGCTCGAGAGGATAGAAGAGGAAAGAGAACGGGGAGCAGGAGGCGGAGGGGATCGATGGCCGGAGGGGCGCGTTCTAGGGTGGAGCGGCGGTCGTCGAAGGGGGGGGGAAGCGGGTTTGGGTGGTAATCGGGTTTTTTTTTTTCTGTATTTTCTTTTCTGAATGAAGAGGAAAAGGGGGGGTGTTAAGTATAAATATAATTTAATTATTTTATTATTTTAATTTCAAAAAGTTGACTTTTTATTTCGACCCCGAAACGAGGCCCACCGACTGTCGTCCATAGCGTATTACCCCCATTCCTAACACAATGGGATATGTTTCGTAGGCTGATTCGATCGTTTGAATCAGTTTCCATTGAATTTACATTTAAATCACTATATTGAATTTTAAACGTACATTTCAAATTACCGGGGTCACATACGAACTTTAAAAATTCCTGAAAAATATTTTCTAGGTTCGTATTGACGATACGGTCCTAACAAAACTAGTTTCGTCGAATTCCGAGACCGTTTGAAATATAGCCAATTTCCAGTCGATTAAAATCAACTGAAACTGGTCAAACGCGTTTTCCTTTGCCACGCTCACATATTGATTCGAAAAATTATGAAATTTGGAATCTAGCAATAATTCGACATCACGGACCCAACAAAACTGGTTTCGTCGAGATCCGAGGTCATTTGCAAAATGTCCATTTTTAAGGGCCTGAATTCCATAGCGACTATTCAGTATTTTCAACTGGACATATCTTTTGATTCCCGTTATGAAATTTCGATTCTTCGGATGCGTTGGAAAGATATCCTCAAT
The DNA here is from genome assembly GCA_030737875.1 of Allium sativum. Taxonomy (NCBI): domain Eukaryota; kingdom Viridiplantae; phylum Streptophyta; class Magnoliopsida; order Asparagales; family Amaryllidaceae; genus Allium; species Allium sativum. The sequence continues at coordinate 20,356,221 of CM060921.1, read as the reverse complement.
TAGATCCTAATGTTTTTGGTTTCACTAAAATCCGGATTGTTTTGCACCCGGTACATTCAATTGAAGTTTGAAATCGAATTATCGAACTACCGCGCCATTTTCAATTCTATTTATAATTATATATAATTATTTATATTCTAACGACGACGCGTATAATATATACGTTCGAAATATATTCAAAATAAATTTCTCGTCGATATTATTTAAAATAATCTATTTTAAATATTCAAAATTCGCTAAAATTGCCAAAACAAAAATTTTAAACTGGCCCAGATTTTCGGGTTATTACAATTTGTTTATTATATACGTGGGTTATTCAGAAAGGCCGGGTTTCTACCCATTCTGAATAACCGATTCGGCGATAAGTCGAAGATGAGGACGGTGGTTGAAGACCGGAAGTCTTTACATCGTTTGGGTGATTACTGATGATCTTGATTGGGTTGTGCACCCAAGATGAGGGAATCAGTTGGTGATCGTCCAGACGTACTTGGAGATCGATGGATATGCGAGGAAAGTGCCTCCGGTTTCATTCAGACCCAGAACGAACTTGTAAATGGATTGTGTGTCTGACATTGGATTTTATTCTGTGTTGATTGATCTCTATTAAATATACATCTGTTTGGCGGCGGAGAATTTATTCTCTTGCTTAACGCCCTTCTCTGAGACGTACGAGCTCAGAGGTTGTATATCGATGGACATCAATCGCATGGAGTGAATTGCCAGTGTGGCACGCGTAAGTAGCAATTGATCAAGGCTTCTGTTGAAAAGCAAAGTCTTGTGGTTGATGATCAAAACACGGCCTGTGTGGCGTAGCTTTGTGTATAGCGTGAATTCACGAGCCTTACACCTCGGTATGAGTCAAAAACGGGATAAGGACCCAAGGAGTGCACGACGTTTCTTTCTAGCTAGTGGTGGTGTCAGTGCTTAAACTAGCTGACATTTATATACTTTTCACCTGTGTGGTTGTTGGATGCGAGGCGCCTCGGTTATAGGTCTGTAAGGACCGGGAAACGTGTGTTCAGGAATTGCCAATCCTCAAAAGTAAGAGAGGATCGGCCTTGGAGGATCTAAGGGATCGCTGTGTGTGGTCCTAAGGCATTTGCTAGAGTGTCTCGAATCGGGGAGGAGCTTGCCCCTTGCCTCGACTCATGACGGAAATCCAATTTCCAATATGTGATATTGCGGTTTTATTTGTAGAACTTAGTATGGCGACATAGTGATATGGGTCATTCATGCCGCCTATGATTGATATTTATGATTGAAATTGTTTTGACACTATACACTTATAGTAATATCAAAATAATGTGTTTTAAATGTATCAAGCATGCTTTGGTTATTATAAGGTAAAAACCCTATCCTCCGGCTTGCGTTGCATTGTGTGATGGGACCTGGGTCTTATAATAGCTTCATTTTTCTTTATTTAGCATTGCGCTTTTGTTTTATGCACTGGTGTTCTTGGGAGGAAACCCATTCCGTGTTATACGGCATGGTCCCTTGATTTACCGAACTTTAAAATAAAGATTAATAACTGTTTTAGTTCTCACACCAGTCACATGACTGACCTGGAGTTTATTGTTTTAACCTAAACTCTGGGTGCCCCTATTTTCCACACGGGCAGCTAGTAGTTTTGGTTTTGCAGATTTATATTCACAGGATCCTGGTTTACAGCTGGAATGATATCCGGAAAGCTCTGTATCCGTATATCTCTTCTAGTTGTGTATTGTATTATTTTCCGCTGCTATGTAATTTATTGTAATCTCTGATATTTTTCTGTTGTATTTTATTCATTCATACTCTGTATATTCTTATATTCTGATGGAATTGTTGTAATATACAATGAAATGTTCTTCTGTTTGTGTTCTGATTCGTCTTGTACTCAATTCTATCCGGGCTTTCCCTCACGGGTAAGTTTGGGTCGTCTCATAACTCCTCTCTGATTTACTCTAATTCGATTAACTCTAACTCGATTAATTTATTCGAATAACTATATTCGATTAACTCCATTAAGTTTGACTTCGTATTTCAAAATAGTATCCTATTTCCAAATTCTATTTATACTACTATTTATAGAATTATTCATACGAAATCTCCTTTTTCTAACACCTAAATCTCATTTAAAATTCCCTTTTATAACTCTATTTATTTCATAAATAAATATTTCCTTTTATAGCTCTATTTATTTCATAAATAAATATTTCCTTTTATAACTTTATTTATTTCATAAATAAATATTTCCTTTTATAACTTTCTATTTATTTCATAAATAAATATTTCCTTTTATAACTCTATTTATTTCATAAATAAATATTTCCTTTTATAACTCTGTTTATTTCATAAATAAATATTTCCTTTTTATATAAAATCCATTGATTTTGTAAGTAATTCCTTTTATAATCTAACTATTTCCTTTTCTATTTGTTTTCACAAATATTTCCTTTTTCTATTATATTTATTTTTCAAATAAATATTCCTTTTCAATTCTATCTGTAAATGGTTTACAAATATCTCCTTTTCAATTCTATTTGTAAATGGTTTACAAATATTCCCTTTTTCAATTTGTTTTCACAAATATTTCCTTTTCTATTTATATATACAATCCTTTGATTTTATATAAATAATTTATTTTCAAAATACTCTTTGAAAATCCCCTTTTCTACATCCCATTATTTCTTACGGTATTTAAAATACCAAATAACAATGATCGAGATTATTCAACGCACATAATCAACAACAGATTATATATCACATCATATATCACAATATATGAAACAAAACAGTAAAATAAATGTTGAGGAATCCAGTTGGATTCCTCCGACCTATTTCCCTGCATCCACAGATGCTAAACAATATAATTAACATCAATTTCATTTCAATATGAAATATTCTGATCAATAGAATCAACATTTGATTAACGATATATATAAATATATATATATATATATATTGATATTCTCAACCAATCAATTAGCAGTTAAATCAAACAATCAACACACAGAAATTAGTCATCGTTTATCAGTTCTAAATATACGTTATAAAAATATGAACTAGTAGAGTTGGTGAGTTTTAATCACATTGGACGATCATCGTTAATAACGATAACCATCGCTTGATTCAGACGGACAATTTATTTTGCCATAGATTGTACTGGGCTCTTATTCACTCCCAGTCAGTCCCATGTTGTAGCCCTCGTCCCTACGATCCTGTCGAATCTTGTTTCGCTGAATTTGGATAACGTATGAGGAACTTATACATTTTACAAGTTTAATATACATTTTAGTTAAATAAAACTTAAAATATTAATTCCATTGGGCTTAACCTTTAATCTGGGCCCATCTCCATTCCTTCTCATCCCACACCTGCAATATACCTTCTTCCTCCAAAACAGATCCGCACTCCAGTTCCTCACAACAACAATGTTGACCTCCTCCTCCTCATATCTCCCTCACCGATCCACTAATCCACAAACTGATTTCACGAAATCCCTTCTCATTGAAATCCCTCACACCCCAAATCAAAAACCTCCAACTCGGATTCGTTTTGCTCGTCGCGGCTTCCGAAAGTTCCTCACGCACACAGCTTTGGATCGACACTAATTCAGTCCGAATCCAAAAAAAATTTGAACCAAGGTGCGAAATCTCCTCCTTAATCCCAAAACAACCTCACATTCGTGAATTAATACTTGTATTTCTGGATTAATCGAACCCTTGATTCGCTGGACAAAAATCGTAGCGTACAGAATGGATTCGAACTGGGAAAATCAAACATAGAAATGAAGCTCCTTCATTGCTGGATCCATATATACAACTCGTTTGATTTTAGGAATTTTGCACGATTTTATTTGGATTTTCTTTTCTTTGAATCTCACTGTATTTGTTTTGTGGAAACAAAAAGAACGACGTCTGCTTCATTTGACCAGATATAATATCCAATTAGGTTTAGGGTGTTAGTGTATTTATAGAAAAGTGGATTGAGATATTTTGGTAAATATTTGTGTTGAGATATTTTAGTTTTATATTCGTTCTTGCCTTCTAAAAATTCGTGTGATCACACACGATATCAAAAAATCATGGAAATTGGCATGTAGCTACAGTTTGACATTACGAACCCAACGAAACTTGTGTCGTCGAATTCTGACTCCGTTTGCTAACACAACATATTTTTAAAGGTCAAAATATCGACTGTTTTTCACATTAAAAATCTGTACGACCACATACTGACTCAAAAATCACGGAAATTGAAATCTAGCAATAATTTAATATTACGGATCCAACAAAATTAGTTTCATCGAAAACGGAGTTCGTTTGCAAAACTGGCTATTTTTAAAGCTCTAAATAACCTATTTAAATATATAAATATATTTAAAAACAATTAAATTAAATATAAATAAATATTATCATATATATTCACACAGAATACCATACAGCTCCAGAATAAATATATATGGATTTACAACTTGATATTCAAATCTCGGTTGAATCGATATTCAATTTATATTGAAATTCCTTCTATATATCGTTATAAATCACAAAGGAAGTCCATAGCGACTTTTCGAAAATTTGATTTGGACATAAATCAAAATCTACACAATAAAATCCCAATTTTTCTCTTCCACTAGAAAAATATACTTCCCTAGCTCTGAACCTTTCTTGTTTCACAGAAATCCGATTTAAAACGGACCCTATATATTCATTTAAAGTTCGAATCGCCAAATAGCGAACAGCCGCGCCATTTCGAGCTCGATTATAATTATATTATAATTATATATTCAACTGTCGTTTATATAATATATTCGTTTCTCGAATTCAATTCCAAACTGAATTATATATATTTTGAATTGTCCAGTTCACATTATATTATCAATTCACTATTTCCGACTATTTCGGAATAACAAATATATTATTCTATTATTTAAATTAATTAAATATTCACTATTATTTAATTCTACGGCCATTCAAATCTCTAAATCACCATTTATATAATTAAATAAATTAATTATTATATCGCTAAAATACGGGTCTTTACACCTTCAAGTTAGTTTTCTAACACAAAGTTGGTTCGAAGTGGTTTTAGCTCCAATTCCTAGGCCGAACTCTTTGAACTAACATGTCAAATGTCAAAGGGAAATATTCATTTGATGCTCGGTTGTTTAACTATCGAAACAACAATACAGTTAAGTATATTGGCAGCTCTGACCCTTTTTATTAAAACCATTCATCAAAACTTTTTCATCGATTCTTCTAATCGATTCCATACACATATCTCAAAAAACCTCTCCCGTTTTCATTCCTTTGAAAACATTAACCTAACTTATCTCTATAGAATATAATGAATTCGCCAAGACCCTTCTTTATATTTCTTTGTTTCAAAAATACCCCTATAATTTCGCAAACCCATTTCTGTTTCCTTTACTTAGGAATATCGCTATATATTCACAAAATCCCTTTCTATTCCTTTTTCTTTGGAAATATTAAGGTATATATTCAACCCAATGGTATAAATCCAATTACCAATCTTAAATGGACAAAACAATGTTATACGACATATTGCTTATTATATAAACCTAAATAGTTTTAATTTAACTTCAAACTTTATAATCTGAAGTTTAAAAAGTTTACTTATGGGAATTCAGTTTCCAATATCTTCTTCCATTTCAAACCTGTGTAAGCTCTTGTTTTCATTTCTTTAAAAAAAACCAAATCAGTTTACTTGGTATGTTCACAGAAATTATACTATTTTCATTACTCGTAAAATAGTGCTTTATACTTAACTAAACGGTATAAGTATAGATCACAATTCATGTGGCGATCCAGACTTCCCGATCCCCGAAGAGACGGAGGAGCCCGGATTGCTTGGAGAACAAGACGCATCAGAACTCAAACAATAGAACATTTCATTGCTATTACAATAATTACATCAGAGTACAAGAATATAACAGATTATGAATAAATATTATGCAGTAGAAAAATAAATATCAGATATTTTAATTACATAATAGCGTAAAATATATACATATATATAATGTGCAGCGGAACAATCATCAACTAACACAACTGAAAGAAATACACAGATACAAAGCTTTCCGAATATGGCTCCAGCTGTAATCCAGGATCCTGGGAAAAGAAATATCTCCGATAACCAAAACTACTAGCTATCCATGTGGAAAATATGGGCATCCAGAGTTTAGGCGAAAATAATAAACTCCGAGTCAGTCATGGGACTTGTGTGAGAACTAAAACAGTAATTAAATCTTTACTTTAAAAATTGGGAAATCATGGGACCACGCCATATAACACGGAGCGGGTTTACTCCACATGAATCTCAGTTTAATATAAAATAACTCAACGCTTTTTGAAAAATGAAGCTATTATAAGACTCAGGTCCCATCACACAATGCAACGCAAGCCGAAGGATATAGTTTTCCTTTATAATAGCCAAACATGCTTGGTACGTTTTAAAACAAATCATTTTGATATTTCTATAAGTGCATAGTGTCAAAATCATCTTCAAATATAAATGTATCAGTCATAGATGACATAGGTACCGTATATTATGCCGCCATACATAGGTTTACAACTAAAACCGAAAAGTTGCGTATTGGAAATTGGATTCCATCTATGAGTCGAGGAAAGGGATGGCTCCTTATTAATTCGAGTTACCTCTAGCAAGCCGACCCAGGATTCACACTCTCGTGAGCCCTTGGATCTTCAGGGCCAGTCCACACTTACTTTAGTGGATTGGTTATTCCTGAACACACGTTTCCCAGTCCTATCGGACCTCTAAACAGGTCAGTACGTCGACACTATGAGCATATAGCCCTCTATCTGAGGCGCCTTACAATCCATCATCCACATAAGTAAAAATATCTAGGGTCCATACCATGACACCACTTCTAGCTAGAAAGATACGCATGCACTCCCGGCAGCCTTTTTGACTCATACCAGGTGTGAGGCTCGCGAATTAATGCTATACACAAAGCTATGCTAATTAAAGTCATGCTTTGATCATCAACCACAAGACTCTGCTTTTCAACAAAAGCCTTGATCATTTGCATCTTAGCATGCCACATTTTCAATCCATACCGTACCACTGATTCCTACAAATATATAACCTCTATGCTCGTACGTCTCACATAATGGTGTTAAGCAAGAGAATAAATTCCCCGCCACCAAATGGATATATATTTAGCAGAGATCAACGAATACAGTATAAAGGAATACAATGTCAGACATACCATCCATTGCAAGTCCGTTCTAGGTATGAATGAAACCGGAGGCACCTTATTCCTCATCCCATATGTCCAATACAGGAGAGAGGTCTTCGGATATCCAGTCGATCTCCAAGTACATCTGGACGATCACCACTTATTACCTTGTCTTGGGTGTACAGCCCAATCAAGACATCAACAATTATCCAAACGATGTGAAGATCTCCGGTCTTCAACCACCATCTTCTCCATCAACTTTTAGTCGCCGTATCAGTTATTCATAATGGGATAAACCCAGTCTTTCCGAATAACTCGCGTATTATATAATCAATAATCAAGTGCTATAAAAACACATCATACAACTCATTCCAATTCAGAATAATCGTTTATTCAAATATTCACATTTTTAGGGAAAGGTTCCCATTAATTTTATCAAAGATAAATTCTTTCAAATTCTCTATGTAATCTTCCTTTGGATATCAATTTCAAAAGATTTTATTAACTAATCGGGATTATCGATCCTTACCGAAGTAATCATTTAATATTTTTCCAATCCCAACCTGTTCATCCCATTGAGCAAAATCCGTAGTACTCCATAGCTAACACCCACGATGTTATCTGTAAATTTAATTACCATTTCAAGTTCAAATCTAATTAAAGATTTAATTATCACCTAGAGTGAAACTGGCGGTACTCCATTCTCGATCATTTCTCGAATTCGGTAAATTTAATTACCTCATTCTCTTCCCAAACTAATTAAAGATTCATTAAAACTCCATCTTGGTTTTAATCTTCAAAAATCATTACTTAATGATTATTCAATCTTTAAGAAATTAATCTTGCCTTTTACTGGGTCAAAGAACCAATGTCATTTAAACACAGTTCACGAGAAACCCTAAAATCATATTCCATCAAAATGGAATCTTCACGGAAAATAGATCAGTATATATAATTGATATAAATTCCCGTATCAGACTAATAATATAAATGGAATAACTGCAAAGCCTATTTAATTCCATATATAGTAACGGTCTTCCTTTACAGAAACTCTTCTCGATTATTACCAAATCGAATTCCAAATTAATATATTAAATTGGAAAACTTTACTTTGGAAAATTTCCATCAAATATTAATAAAAATATTTATAAATTCCAAATCATCTCTTCACTTATAATTGGGTTAAATAAAAAAATGTTATTTAAAACACCGTTCACGATAAACCCAAAATCCAATTTCAATTCAATTCCAATTAAATATTAATTAATTGGTAAACTTCTCTAAATCTTATTTAAAAGATTTATTCTTTTCTCAACTAGGTTTAAGAACAGCGATATTAAAGACACCATTCACGACAAACCCAAAATCCAATTTGATATTAAATACAAGACTCTGAATAGAAATTATATCGGCTTATAATCAATATCAAATTCTGAAACCAACGGATATCGTATTGGGAATAACGATATCTGTATCTTCCAAATTCCTCAAAAATATCCGTATAATCACGGAATCCAATATCAAAATATTATGAAGAATATTTCCATTCAAATCCATTTTAATTCATACGTTGGAAAATTCTGGTTATATCCAAACCCTTTTCAACCCAATTTGTTTATTCAAAACATTGGATTATTATTATTATTCTAGTTAATAACTAGTTCATTCAGATAAAAATATCTTTTTTTTTTAATATGGAATTTTTCACACAAATCTTTCCAAATCATTTATTATGATTTTACACAACTTTTCCATATTTTTAATAATTTTATTAAGGCCTTTACATTCGGTTTCCAATAACGGCCATCGAACTGCATCCATAGCAATCTTTTATCAAATTGATTTAGACATATTTTAAAATTCGACTGCTCAAATTTAAATCTCTTATATTCATTGGAAATCTCTTTTCAACCCAACGGTTCTGATTTTAGGAGAATCCGACGGTCGGATCTCCCGTTACATCAATTTGAGGTTAATGGTTGAAATTCGCGAACGGTTGCTGCGCGGCGCATTCTATTCAAGCCATTATATATATATATATATATATATATCGTCGATTTCTGTTGAAAACTTATTTTATAAAATATTTATAAATTCTTTTTAAAAGGATTTTAACTTCCTTTTCAATTTTAAATCAAAATTGAATATTCCATATCATTATAAAATTAAAATGATAATATTTTCAAAATATTAGATTTTGAAATCAATTCTTTTTTATATTATTTTAGAATGAATAAAATCGATCGATAAACCCGTTCGGGTTAAAATGGCGTTTCTATACTTAACCCGTCTTCATATTTTTATATATTTTCGTGTCCATCCAAAATCGACATCAAAATCACATTTTGATTCTTCACTAAATACTATTTTAAAATATTCGTTATTTTAAAATATTTGTTATTTCTGAATCGGAATGCGACTCAATCAATTACCATATAATTTCAGTTATATGGATTTCATACATCGCATGTATTCAACAATAATGATAAATAATCATCAACCATTCAAACATCATCCAGAGTGCAATTTACCACTGTGTAAGCATTAAAATATTCGTTATTTCATCAGATGAACTTCTTTGTTTTAGCACATGGTAAATTATTTTACTCAAAATCATATGAAAATATGTGGGAAAAGTATTAATGGTTTAAAAAGATAAATGTATTTATCTTTTTGTCTACTTTATTAACATAAAGTAATGTTCAATATTAGAAAACAAATGATCACCTGAGCTTCTTAAAATGATAAATTTTGTTACTCAGAATTATATGATATTATAAAAAATTAATATTTATAAACATACCACTTATTTAAAAAGATTAATGTATTTATCTTTTTAAAATAATAAACATGTTAAAATCATATGATCAGCTGAACTTCTTTGTTTTAGCATATGGTAAATTCTCTTACTCAAAATCATATGAAAAGATGTAGGAAAAATATTAATTGTTTAAAAAGATATATGTATTTATCATTTTGTCTACTTCATTAACATAAAGTAATGCTCAACATTAGAAAACAAATGATCACCTGAGCTTCTTAAAATGATAAATTTTGCTACTCACGATTGTATGAAATTAAATGATATTATAAAAAATTAATATTTATAAACATACAACTTGTTTAAAAAGATAAATGTATTTATCTTTTAAAAATAATAAACATGTTAAAATCATATAATCAGCTGAACTTCTTTGTTTAAGAATATGACAAATTTCTTCCTCAAAATCATATGAAAAGATGTGGGGAAAATATCAAATGTTTAAAAAGATAAATGTATTTATCTTTTTGTCTACTTTATTAACATAAAGTAATGTTCAATATTAGAAAACAAATGATTACCTGAGCTTCTTAAAATGATAAATTTTGCTACTCACAATCATATGATATTATAAAAAATTAATATTTATAAACATACGACTTGTTTAAAAAGATAAATGTAATTATCTTTTTAAAATAATAAACATGTTAGAATCATATGATCAGCTGAACTTCTTTGTTTTAGCATATGGTAAATTCTCTTACTCAAAATCATATGAAAAGATGTGGGAAAATATTAATTGTTTGAAAAAGGTAAATGTATTTGTCTTTTTGTCTACTTTATTAACATAAAGTAATGTTCAATATTACAAAACAAATGCTCACCTGAGCTTCTTGAAATGATAAATTTTGTTACTCACAATTATATGAGATCATATGATGTTATAAAAAAATAACATTTATAAACATACAACATGTTTAAAAAGATGAATGTATTTATCTTTTTAAAATAATAAACATGTTAAAATCATATGATCAGCTGAACTTCTTTGTTTTAGCATATGGTAAATTCTCTTACTCAAAATCATATGAAAAGATATATGGGGAAAATATCAATTGTTTAAAAAGATAAATGTATTTATCTTTTTGTCTACTTTATTAACATAAAGTAATGTTCAATATTAGAAAACAAATGATCACCTGAGCTACTTAAAATGATAAATTTTGTTAGTCACAATTATATGATGTTATAAAAAATTAATATTCATAAACATACAACATGTTTAAAAAGATAAATGTATTTATCTTTTTAAAATAATAAACATGTTAAAATCATATGATCAGCTGGACTTCTTTGTTTTAGCATATGATAAATTCTCTTACTCAAAATCATATGAAAAGATGTGGGAAAAATATTAACTGTTTAAAAAGATTTATCTTTTTTTCTACTTTATTAACATAAAGTAATGTTCAATATTAGAAGACAAATGATCACCTGAGCTTCTTAAAATGATATATTTGGTTACTCACAATTATATGAAATCATATAATATTATAAAACATTAACATTTATAAACATACAACTTGTTTAAAAAGATAAATGTATTTATCTTTTTAAAATAATAAACAGTTAAAATAATATGATCAGCTAAACTTTTTTGTTTTAGCATATGGTAAATTCTCTTACTCAAAATCAAATGAAAAGATATGTGGGAAAATATTAATTTTTTAAAAAGATAAATGTATTTATCTTTTTGTCTAATTTATCAACATAAAGTAATGTTCAATATTAGAAAACAAATGATCATCTGAGCTTCTTAAACGATAAATTTTGTTACTCACAATGATATGAAATCATATGATATTATAAAAAAATTATATTTATAAAACATACAACTTGTTTAAAAAGATAAATGTATTTATCTTATTAAAATAATAATAAAGATGTTAAAATCATATGATCAGCTGAATTTTTTTGTTTTAGCATACGGTAAATTCTCTTACTCAAAATCATATGAAAAGATATATGGGGACATTATCAGTTATTTAAAAAGATAAATATATTTATCTTTTTGTCTACTTTATTAACATAAAGTAATGTTCAATATTAGAAAATAAATGATCACCTGAGCTTCTTAAAATGATAAATTTTGTTACTCATAATTATATGATATTATAAAAAATTAATATTCATAAACATACAACTTGTTTAAAAAGATAAATGTATTTATCTTTTTAAAATAATAAACATGTTAAAATCATATGATCAGCTGAACTTCTTTTTTTTAGCATATGGTAAATTCTCTTACTCAAAATCATATGAAAAGATGTGGGAAAAATATTAATTGTTTAAAAAGATTTATCTTTTTGTCTACTTTATTAACATAAAGTAATGTTCAATATTAGAAGACAAATGATCACCCGAGCTTCTTAAAATGATATATTTTGTTACTCACAATTATATGAAATCATATGATATTATAAAAAATTAACATTTATAAACATACAACTTGTTTAAAAAGATAAATGTATTTATCTTTTTAAAATAATAAACATGTTAAAATCATATGGTCAGCTGAACTTCTTTGTTTTAGCATATGGTAAATTATCTTACTCAAAATCATATGAAAAGATATGTGGGAAAAATATTAATTGTTTAAAAAGATAAATGTATTTATCTTTTTGTCTACTTTATTAACATAAAGCAATGATCAATATTAGAAAACAAATGATCACCTGAGCTTCTTAAAATGATAAATTTTGTAACTAACAGTCATATGAAATCATATGATATTATAAAAAAAATTATATTTATAAAACATACAACTTGTTTAAAAAGATAAATGTATTTATCTTATTAAAATAATAATAAAGATGTTAAAATCATATGGTCAGCTGAATTTTTTATTTTAGCATATTGTAATTTCTCCTATCAAAATCAAATGAAAAGATATGATATGATAAAAAATTATTATGCATATTATATTTTATGAAAATATAACTTGTCTAAAAAGATAAATGTGTTTATCTTTTAGAAATAATAAATATATTAAGATCATATGATCACTTAGCTTCTTTGTTTCAACATATGGTAAATTTAAATGATGTCAATGAGATGAACAATAAGTGATGTTTGTGAGATGAATTATTAATGTTGTTAGTAGTGGAACAAACCAAGTACGCATCAGTAATCACAATCACTAACACATGTGTGCACACATATATGTATAAGCTCACACAAGTATGTACATACTCATCACTGTCATAACTTCAATAATAATAAATACTTACCTGGCCAAAAATAAAATCATCGAAAATAATGTCTTCAAGCATATCCCTATGTATGACAATCAAGTTTCCATCATGTGAATTGAAAGCCTCTTCGCTAGAAAGAAAACAAAGTTATAATTTAAGAATATGGTTTTTATTAATTTTATGGACAAACAATTTTTTAATTAAAATCTTTTTGACTGACAAAAAAATATAATTAACACGTATATAAGTGGTGTGCTTGACTAATGTTAAGAATATATACCGTTACTCCTAATATTATAAACCAAGTGCAAGGATATCTTATTCCAACAACCAATTCGTTTCTTGGTCATAGATTATACTATGTAGTGACAACTATCGCAGTATAGGGAATATATTAGAAATATACTATGTATATGCAAACTGTATCTTTTCAAAACTTTTTAAATAAATAGCATTATACTTGATTATAGGAGAGCAAGCTCAATTTAATTTGAAAATATGTGTGGTTGAAATCATGCGAAAAAACATAGATATAATTTAACAAGAATATAAGCTTACTTTATGCCACTAACTATTTTGAAGAAGTCCATTATGGTCTTTACTTCTTCATCAGGCAATAACTTTAAAAGTTGACAATTTTCTATTTTGCTTTTGCTTTTGCTTTTTCCAATATTTTATGGTGTGCTGAGAGTATCCACATCTATTGGTTCTAGGCTTGCGCACTTTTGATTTTCTCTTTTTCTCTTTTCTGTTTTTCTTCTTCATATACATAATTTGGATCCTTTGTTTGCTTGCGCACTTTCGCTTTAATCCTCTTTTGCATTGAACCTGGCTTAACAAACTTTCTTTTTCTCGTTTTCTTCAATTTCTTCTAGTTCATGTTGTTTCGAATCTATTTCTTTTTCTTATTTTTCTTCTTTTTCTTCACCATCCATTTGTTCAGTTGTATAATTATTCATGTTCAATCGTAGTGCTTGAATGTCTTGAGAGTTAAATAGTTAAAAAATGGGAAATCTTTAGAGCTATTTATACGACTAAACATGATTTCTTTTTCGTGGTCATCTTTTAATCTAATTTCTAATTCCATTCTCAGTTTCTTTTTAGCTTGTAATTATGTTTCCAACTGTTCAACTTTTTGTTTCAAGTTTGCAATTTCTTCATCTTTGTCTTCAACTTGACTTCGAACACAACTTTCTTCATTCTCTTTCTTTTTTTCCTCTTCCATAGTTTCTTTCACTTTGTAGCAGACTTTTTTCATCTTTCACATTTTTCTTGAATCTTTTGACAAACTGAAAACATATAACAAGAGAAAGCATGCTGTAATATTTGAACATGTCCTTGTATATTTAAACATGGTTTTAACATATGTTTAAAAAGAAGGTAATACACAATGTTGTTTATAAAACTTAAGAGTAATCAAATGTGAAACATAATTAATAGAAACATGGTTTTTACAAAGCTGATTACATAGATTCTCTAGTCATTAAATTTCTTTATGTTTAAAAAGACGATTACATGGAAACATGGGTTTTATATACATTATGGAGTAGCAGTACGAAGATGGTAGCAAATATTTCAGGTCAGGTCTAACAACATGACTATGGAAAATGACGAAGAACATTAAGTGCAAAGCAACATGATCACAATGAGGTTTCATGTTCAGGGTTCACTGCTATTTCCAATTGTAAACCATAGTTCTTAGCTAAAAACTTTAATTTAATCAACATAATTAAATACACATTTTTTTTGTGGTTTGCAAATTTTGTTACAATACCATGCTAGAAACCTAGATTATATTAAATG
Organism: Allium sativum; assembly: GCA_030737875.1. Classification (NCBI taxonomy): domain Eukaryota; kingdom Viridiplantae; phylum Streptophyta; class Magnoliopsida; order Asparagales; family Amaryllidaceae; genus Allium; species Allium sativum. Next base: position 20,341,202 of record CM060921.1, on the reverse strand, counting down.
ACAAACACATATACATATGTTATTCAAACTTCATGCATATTTGCTTTTAAGGAACCCAAGGCGTACCATGTTTATTTATACTCATGCATTTAAATACACCATAAAATGCTAATGCAACAGACCACACATATGCACCAAAATGAATCACACATCCTGCACAAACAATTCACACACATTGGCACTCAATGGATAAATAAAAAGATAAAAAAATTACCTTTTCGGCTCAATAGATTTAATAGATACGCTTTTCAACAATGATAAATTCCATTTTACTATTCTTGGGTTTGCATTTTCATATCCTTTTTTGGCCGCTAAGATTTGTGTTTTTTCACAAATCCAGTACTGCAAATTAGAAAAAATAATAATCAATTACTTGATAAATCAATTAAATCATTCAAAAGTGAATAAGTAATAACCCGTACCAATAAGATCATTGAGCATCCAGCCATGCTTCTTGGATCTTGAGCAAATTTGTCAACATTTTTTGAGACATGGCCAGGAATAGTTTTTACCCATGAAATTGAATTGATATTTTTCAAATTAAGCAGTTTTTGAATAAATCCCCATTGTAGATAAGATTGATTGTTGGGGAAAAGAAACGTAATAACCAATAGCAAAAGGAGTAACTTGATCAAGTCTTCATCTTTGATTTTCTTATCAATCATTATTTTGATCCTTTTGCTTGAAGTTTTTTTATTTATTCTTTCGTCTCTTTCGAAATGCCTATTCAGAAATACTGAATACTCTTCGTCCAAATTAATTCTACTTATAATTCCAACTGGAAATAAATATTTTCCCGCCAAAGGAATTCGAAGAATCAAACTTATATCTTCTTTGGTCAATTTTAGCAAATTACCCCTATTCTAAATGCTTTTTCAGTCTTGACAAATGATGTTATCAAATACACCCCTTTTTATCATTTCTTCACATGTACCCACAGTTGCATTCAAGTAATGCCCTTTGATTTCACCTGTTTTAGCTTGTGCTTTATAAATAGCTTCAGCAGAAAATAAGAAACGATCTCTCCAATGCATAAAAGGCTGGGAGTTCACATTTTCATCATCCTTAGTAAAATCAAGCCCACCATGTAGACATTCTTAAACTGCTGGGTAAAAAGACCTTTTCCCTACGGTTGCTCATCATAGAGGACATCATACATGGGCACCCGAGTGCAAGAGAATGAATGGCAAGGCTCCAGTAGAAACCTATAGAAAACATGCACCACCCCATATATTATGGCTAAGAGAGGGACCCCTTAAGAATGAATTACTAACAAGGCAGGGAGCCAAGTATATCAATTGCGACCCCGATCAAGGTGACCTTGGCAGCCAGGCGAGCGAAGTGAGGAGACCTTTAGTATGAGGACGCAAAGCAGAGGATGATGGCCACCAATAGTTCAGTATACCACTACGCAAATGTGGAAGAATCGGATCAAAGAAAGTAGTTGCAGATTCGGATGCAGATGTGATACGCAAACGAATAGTTGAAGATAACGAGGGTTATATGAAAATAGCACTGGTCAACACGAAAGCAACAAGCTCTGTAAAGTAGCATAGGGAAAGATACGAGGTGCGTCCTTACGTCCTGATTCTCGTACCGAAGCAATTCCTGAAGAGGATTTCCCTGTGTCAGTGTTGTTCAAAATTTCCCTTTCTTTCCCTTCAGTCTAAGTAAGGAGTTGTTCAACTCTATTCCTTCAATGGATAAAAGCTGTAGGTACAAAAGCAAGTTCTACTGATCTAAGCTTCTCGCACTTTTTCTAAAATCTTTTCTTTCTATTTTATCATCCAAAAATATGTGAAAGAAATTCTTGAAGAGGGTTTTGTTTAGATAAGACAATCCAGTGGAAGACAAAATGTTTTTCTTTTTTATCTTGGTCATGACCTTGAAGATAACATCTAAGTTACATCTATATGTACCACTATATTTTATGTTATCTCTATGTGTCACTTGAAATTGATCTGCATTATCCTTAGACTCCGACTCTGTATCTATGTTCTTATCTAAGTCCGTTGGTAATACATTTTTGGCGAAGAATGAGAAGATTCTTTAAGTTACGTAACTTCTGTCTGTGAATTTAGAAATTTCTACTCTGCTTCGGTGAATTTTGAAGTTGAAACCTGTTATAAAAATGAGTGAAATATTTAACAAAGAAATCAAATATGCTGTAATACAGCTGCTAATAAATAAAAACTATTTTTTTGGCTACAAAATAGTAACTTCATAATCCAGTTCAAGGGACATTCTAAACAAGTACCAGTAGTGAGATATCATAGGTATGCTAGTTGGTGGAAATATAAGTTATTGAGATATCATAGGTATTCCTAAGAACTAGAGTCTAAAAAGATAATATACTACAATACAAAATACAAGAACCTAAGGATCATGTCCAAAAAAAGGAGTTCATAGAAGATGAATAATATAACTAAGCGCAGAGAGAAAGACCAAAAACAACACAGAAAAAAACAAGAGACATAAAGTAGATAGAAAAATACTATTACAAACAATCATAGATAAAAGCAGAAAAAACTATACTATAAATCATAAATAGCAGCAGATAAAATTATTAGGCATGAGATATAATAACAAGGTAGATAGAAATAACCAGTAATCACTAATTGAAATTAACAGATGAATAAGAAATATTTTACGTGTTCTCTATGATTAGACAACAAAAACATAAGCATGCCATCATTTGAACTGCTATGAGTTTTCCACCTACAATTGTTTCTTATTCAAAAAACTACAACATATTTGTAATGATAAAAGTATTAAAATATGTAATTATAATATTCTAGAATATTTTTAATTATAGAAGTAGCATTTTTGTATTAAAATACATTAGTTATATAAAAAGATAAAATTATTTATCATTTTCACTATTAGATTTAATATTAAACATTTACAATGATTGTTTTATTAAACTAGGTCAGTTTTTATATAAAAATCATTAAAACATAAATAACTCAATAATATTTACGTCTGATTTTTTTTATAAACATACATTGCTGATCTAAAAAGATAATCGTGTTTATCTTTTTTCACTTTATTTTTTAATTAGAGAAAAGTATTAATTTTGCTTATATATATATATATATATTAAATCATCCAATGCATACTAATTATAGAATAAATGTTAATAAAAAGCTAATTTGCAAATCTTCTAGCAATAAAAAATATCATTGTTTAAAAAGATATATGCATTTATCTTTTTTAGAAAAAAAAAATATCAATGATAACATATTAAAAAGATTGTTACATAATACTTTAAACAATATTTTAAGTAAAAGTCTAAAATTTGTATTTTTTATATAAAAACAATACTTCTTTAAAAAGATAAACTTGTTTATATTTTTTAACAACTCTGATTCTAGATTGAAAATTATTAGCAATGCAAAAAATATAATTGTGTTAAAACAATTCTAACTTATTTATATTTAAGAATACTTTTATATTCTAGATTAAAAACTTGTTAATATTTAAGAATACTTTTATATATAAAGCTAACCTGGATGTATGGTTTTTTGTAAAGGCATTACTTAATTGAAAAGATAATTCTTATTATCTTTTTGTCAATTGTTTTTGGTACTTATTTTAAAACATAAATGAGTTAAAACATCTAATGCATAAAAACATATTTATATTTTTGGTAAAAAAAATACATCAACTTTTTAAAATGATAAATCTAATTATCTTTTTGGTGTACTGTGTTTAAAATAGGCATTCAAAAAAATCATGTATACCTAGAACCAAATTTCCATTTTAAAAAAAATGTATAACTTCATACGTTAACAAGTCAAGCAATACATATTATATGAATAAGTAAAAATGTCAATTGTTTAAAAAGATAAATTTATTTATCTTTTATGGTATGGCAATTTACTGACTGTTTAAAATTATAAACATATTATATGTATAGCACTTAACACTATTATTAAGTTAAATATTAGTAGTTACATATGTTTTTATGAAAAAACATAATGCATGTATCTTCTAATATAATATTAAGTTAAATATTACTAGTTTCTAATAAAGATAAACGTATTTATCGTTTTTAGCACCAAAGCAATTTACACGCACAAACTACATTATATATGAAATAAGTAGCTAATAAGATAACAATAGTTTATTTTTATAAGTAAACTTTTGCATAAAAGTTTAATACACGAATCAATTTACAACGGTAAGTCTGTTACAAATTAAGTATAAACCAGGTTAAATCAAAAAATATTTCAGTAGGGATGTTGAAACAACTCGAATTCCAACAGACTGATTTTTTTTCAAAATTCTAATCTATCAAAACTCGTATTGGTTTGCTCTAGTATCCTACAGAAAAGACAGAGACATAAAATATGTCAGAGCTCAGAAAATTTCTCACTGCGGAATGGATAAAATATAATATAATCAAAGTACAGCCTTACCGTATTAATCATACTCCCTAACCAGTATCCAAAGCTATTATATCTCTGCAAAAAATCTAACCTGCGAGTATGTTATGAGGAGGGGGTTAGAACACAAGTTCTGGTGACAGGATTTAAACTATACACTCTGGATAATTCTATATATACCGTTCAATCACATTTTCTTATTTATTAGGTTACTTGGGTTTACAGCACTCATGGCTTACACACACATCATACCCATTTACTTCCCAGTGGATTAGCCTAATACAGTACATATATAGCTACCCCAATATTAAGGTACATCCCATGGTACCCCACTCGCACGGTCTCCACAGTAATACCACCAAAATATACGCAGCCCCTCATCCTATGCCGGAGTGACATACGGATCTCTATATAACAATGTTACGTTCCGCATATATCTGTCAATTCTATGCCATGTAAGCGTACGGACTGCCACCTTCGATCAAATCAGATTCCATACAAGAGTAATTCCCTTAAGTCTACGATACACCACCCAGAGCAGACATGCATGTATCTAGACTTTCCCATGTACGTATTGTCAATTGTAGCTCGATGTCTTAACCGCACGCCCTCTAATATGCACCGAGTTCTGTGGCTGGGCGATACAAGAAACACTTAACTCGGTTGGGAGCTTTTCCATTTCAGTACAGGCCCGCCTTTAAGAGCCTCAAAATACAGATATTTCTAGGGTATGTTTCTCATGGTGGCTATGGCCCCACCTCGGCCCCTCCCTCAACTAGTAAAGACAACAAGAGCTAAGCGACATGCCCCTAACAACAAACAATCTAAACATCCAGTTGGCATCTCCCCTCAACCACCGTACCTCGATAGTAAAAGGTGAATGGTCTATTAGGTTTAACCCTAGTCTTTTCGCATCCCACTAGCTGCCGATGACGGGTACCCGACGATCTACTATCCTTGTTGGTCCTGACCTCGCCTTCCATTGAGGCGATCGCAGAATCACCCTGGTGTCACCTCGTAATAGTATTCTGACTACAAAGCTACTCTTGCAGTCAAGGCCCACCCACCTGGTAGTTACGCGCAGACCCAACCTCTGAGAGCACAGCCTAAATATCTGCCACCACACAGAGGACTACCAGGAGCACCTTACGTACCTCAGGAAGCCATGTGCTTCCCTTTCCTGTCCTTCAGAGTCAGCGGAATAATAAGATGAATGTGCGCTCCCTTCGTGCCTCATGACACCACGATGATCTACCCCATTGGGTTATTCACCCTCAAACGTACGGACTTGTCCAAGTGCCTCATTTTAGTGTGTCATTAGACCCTATGTCTAAACATTCTTCTACGCGATGTCTTTACCTCACCAGGTTTCCATTTAACTTGGTTATCCCCGTTCACGTTGACTTCTTATTCAAGTACCAAGTTTCTCTTGCTTATTAATTTAAATCATACAACATAACCAATTTAAGTTTATTAATAGGCCGACAACATGTTATTCTGTAGATTGCGATCCAAGGTCTGTAATCCACAATCCCTTTACATTCTTGTTTGATTTCATTGTTACAATAACATGTTCTACTTAATTTGTAATTAAGTATATCTTAATTCACACGTTTTCTTTTTAACATGTCAGTCATTATTTATGATTAAGTATAACTTATTTCATTTCATAAGTTTTTCTCATTCTTTCTCATTTAATCATAATTCCTTTTTACACTGTCACTACAACTTATCGTTGTTTACTTATTAACTTAGTTCTCTTAACTAAGATCCACTAACAGGTTTATCTTCCCATAAATATAACTTATGTTGTCCTCATCCGTAGATTTCAGATTCTTGTTCTTGTAAATAACTTAATTTACAATTAAGTACAACTTATCCCCTTACATAAGTTATTCTGTTCCCTTTATCGTTTATTATAACCTAAGTTATAATTTTCACTTATCCCTAGGACAAGCCTAAACATGCTATCCTAATCAGTTGATTTCATACTTCCAAGTTTACAGATTACTTAATTTATAATTAAGTACAATTTCTTACATTTCATAAACTTTCCCCCTTTTCTCTACTTATTACAAACAACTAGTTTCAGTTTTCCCCATTTACTGATTACTTAATTTAAAATTAAGTGCCACTTATCTCATTTCACCAATTATCTCATATCCTTACTAGTTTATTATAACCTAAGTTATAATATTCACTTGTCCCTAGGACAAGTCTACCTATTATACAACATTCTTATTAATGTAATTTGCTTATAATAGGTTATTATCATTCCCCGTTCATTCCATTCCTTTTTACTGTTGTAACTTTCTTTCAATTCCATTTATTTCCATTAATTATAATTAATGTTTTTTATCAGTCTTGCTATTTACATATATTTTCATATATATATATATATATATATATATATATATATATATATATATATATATATACACTAGACCTCTCACATTAAGCCTACACTTGTGGATGCTAGATTTGCTGGGCGGTTCCGGGCAGACTTCTTCCACAAGTTGACTTAACCTCGTGTCTTATTACCATTACATGTTTAATTTATGCATTTAGACTCCTCACATTAGATTTACCACTTGTGAATGTTGAATATGTTGGGCGGTTCCGGGCAGACTTCTATCACAAGTGTAATCTAACCTCGTGTATAAGCGCGTTACAGTGTCAAATTACTGTGAATCTAGGCATGTTCGTTACATAACAATTATTCCTATTTCATTATAGGTTTTCATGCCCTTTTCCCAAGTCATATTTATCATGTACCATATGCACAAATAAAGATCTTTAATCATAATTTGATTTATGCCCCAAACCCATATTCGTGTATTCAATTTTATGCTAGCATGAAACAATTTAATCATATAACTATTTCAATTCATACAAGTAAGGATTCATGTATATAAATGTGACAAGTTAACATGTCATTTTCTAAATTCTACATTTAATAATTCAAATACATAGTATGCACAAGTGAATCATGTAATCATAATAATAGTAGTCACTACCCATATTCTAACAAGTTTGTTTTCCATCATGTAAATATTTCAATAGTTTAACTGATTCAACATATGAATTTTCCAAAACATTCATATTAATATCTTAACTTGTTATAACATTAATTCTAATTATTCTGGCAAATTCACGTATAATAACGGGGAATGTTAAACGATAATATATCATTATCTAAAATGATATAACTTTAATCCACTCACCTCATATGCTTTCCAAATCCCTGATCTGGTCAAGATCTATCATTACATGGTTTGTCCCCTAATTGAATTAAGAACCTAACAATCATGGATTCATAATTTTTACTAAAAGAAAGAAAGAAAAGAAGAAAGAGAAGAGAATTGAAAATATACTAGATCTAGGAATTACCTCACTTCGATAAGAGATCTGAACACCCATTTACAAACATACATTCGCTTCCTTCAGATCTGGATTCGGAATTTTTCCTAAACTAATAATCTTAATTTTTTGAATAGAATTGAGGAGGAAGAGGAATAGCAAAGCTTATGCGTTGTCTCAGAAATACGAGATTTAGGGTTGGCTCTAGAGGCTTATTTATAGGTGTATCAAAGAAACCGGGTCTTTTATATTTGATTTGCAAGTAATCAGAACCGTCCACGTCAAAAACATATTTCAGATCTGTGGTAGGGTCGACCCCCCTTCAGGTGGGTCGACCCCCAATGGGTAAAACTCCTGCTCTGTTTTCCCGCTTCGTGTTTTGATTTTCTAGATAAATTTATTTATTATATAGTTCCTTATACCAACGCCTATAACTTCTTCATATGTTATCCGTTTCATGCAAACCAAGTGTCTATCTTGACCAGAATTCCGAGACGGACACAAAGGCATAGTCCATTTTACTTAATTCTGAATATTTAATTAAGTTATTCTTATTTTATTATCTTGAGTTAAAAATGCGGGGTGTTACAGATGTCAAAAAAAGACCAGTCGTAGTATATATTAGGTATAAAAGAAGACAATTTACCAATCATATATTTAAGAGTTCTTTTGTCTAGCGAGTATGTTCACCCATCACATTGCACCCTCTTTATTAAACAAAATGTATACAAAGTTCGATGGATGGGATAGTGAAATATTATCAGTAGTTGGCAGTGCTAAATTATTTAGAGTACTATAATGCCAATTGTTGTCTACTAGTTACTTATTTACCATCACTTTAGTTTTGTATTGCACAAAATGTATGCACCATTTTTGGGGCACCAAAACCATAAAATTGCATGGGAATTGAAATATTATATAGAACAAAATCAAAAGGTGGACCACTTGGCCTAAGAATGTTTCTAGACTTAAGATATATAAGTTAAACAATACAGAGGAATTTTTTTATTGAGAAATGATTGTAACTACTTGATACAAGGGTTTGAAATAATCGACATTAATATATAAAGATGTATGTAATGACTATTACATAGAATTACCTAAAATAAAATAATGGGCTTGGGCCTAATGTAAATTCCCCATGCAAAGAACAGATATGAAAGCGATTTGTAACTTATGTAAATCGAATGGTTGAAATGCAATTCACACATTTGCTTTATTATCCCCCCCCCCTCTCAAATCAAGCTAGGGTTTTCCATTCGTGTCTCCATTTACGACTCCATTTAATACTCTGAGTTCCTACCTCAATCGTATGAAATTTTTGGTAGATAAGGCCTTCGTGAGGACGTCGACCCTTTGGTAGTAGGCAGGGACATGACATACTGCTAGTCTTCCCGCTTTTGCCTTTTCTCTGACAAAATGAAGGTCGATTTCAAGTTGTTTCCTCCTTGTATGTTGGATCAGATTAAGAGATAGAGAAACAGTACTCTTATTGTCACACCAGATGACTGGCTTCCGCCTTAGGGCAAAACCAAGTTCTTCCATCGACGACTCTATCCACATGACTTCTACAGTTGTGCTTGCTAGAGCACAGTACTCGGCCTCCGTGCTGGATCTGGAAGTAGTTTGCTGCTTCTTAGTACACCAGGACACGATGTTGGTGCCATGGTAGACACAGTAACCTAAGATTGATTTTCGATCGTCTACATCGTTTGCCCAGTCTGCATCACTAAAACACTATAAGTTGAGCTCGTTTTCTAATTTTATGTAACGACCCGGATTTTCAGCCGTTGAATTCTGAATATTTAAATTTATTATTTGAATTATATATATAGGAATTTATAAGAAATTATTTAATAAAATGATATTCAAACAATATAATTTAAAACGAGCTTAAAATGGTCGCGATAGTTCGTAATTTACGATTTAAACTTCAACTGAATATACAAGATCCAAAATAAGTCGGATTTTTGTGAAACAAGAAAAGTGTGAATCTATTAAATTGTAGCTTTCTAATGGAAGAGAAAAATCAAGTTTTCATATTGTAGATTTTGTTTTATATCCAAATCAAATATTTAAATAGTCGCTGTAAAATTGTTTATAGACCATAACAGTTTAGTTTATAACTAGAGATTTGTTACGAATTTGGACAAGATTCTTTTGAGGCATAGTTATAATTTAATTTTTAGAATTTTACTGTAATTTTTAATTAATTAAATATGCAACTTTTTATTTGGAGTATTTTGCACCCTATATCAATATTTTGGGGTTTCATAATATAAGTTAAACTACCGATATTATTATATTTTTGGGATCGTAGCACATGCCTCGACACGATCGTATTTTTGTTTCTTTCCACAACAGTCTGTACATGAACGGGGTTTTAGGTAGCGAGGTATGAAAACATTACAACTCAAAACATACATCTATATATTCCCCTCTCACATATGTATATAAAACAGTAGTACTCAAGACCAACATATTTAAACACGCTCATGCTTATAAGAAAGTAACACTGAAAATTCTTGCGTATGCCTAGAATCCCTGCTACGCTATCGACTAACAAGGGGGTATTAATGCACATGATACGCTGGGCAAATGGAAAACAATCCACATGCACCTTGACTATTCAAAATAAATGCGCAGACACATGATAAGTCTTGATCACATTTATTATATCACATGCTATGTTTGAAAAACTTCCACTCTAGTTTGGTACGAATGAAAACGACCTTTTCCCCTTTCTTCTATTTATTTTCTTGTTTATCCATTCCTTCTGTTGTACGAACGAAATACTTACAATATAAAATGTATATTAAACCTTGTTGTGAAAGCTTCAGAAGCGTGCTCATCAAACTTTTAGTCCCTTGTATGCCAAGCAGTTCAAAACCGTGCATAGCACACTTCCAATACCGTGAGTAGCACGCTACCCTTCTTCATAAAAGGGACCAAGCTGACCCCTCTTCTCTTTCTTCCCTTCAGCATATCACAAAATCTCCTCTCAAAAACAAAACAAAGCCGGCCTTAATTCCTTTTCCAGAAAACAATTCTTATAAATAAATAGAGAAAATCAAAGTAAAATTCCACATATCCTAAATTTAAATTCTGAGGATCTATGTGGCCACAAGTTCACAGGTTACCACCAGAATTGGATGCGATTTGTTTTCTACGAGAGATGAAGTAGCTGATTCGAGTGGGAACCTGTGGGGTAATCAACGAAGGTGGGAGGGTGCGTGTTTCGATAGCATCTGATCAGGGTCAGGTTGTTTGAGTCGATGGAGCGATGGGAGGTTTTTGGGTTCGCCAGTGGTTACGGTGTCGAGATCCGAAGCGAGGGTTGAGGCGCATGTTGGGCGATGCATTGATGAGTGGAGTACTGGGCATTTGAGGGCCAGAACGGCTTCAAGTGAGGCGGAATTGGGATGTTGGTCATAGGGATCATTTTGGAAACTGAAGGAGAATGTCTGGTATGGGTAAAGCAGGTGGATTGTGCAGTGCATAGTTGAGGTTAGGGATTTTAACGTTAACAAGTTCATTGGTGAATTTTGGTTCGGGTTTCTGTAGAAAGTCGAAGGGGGTGAAACGTGATAAGGTGTTCAGTGATTAACAAGGAGAATACGACATGGTTGAAGGAATACTGTGTGCGATCTGTTTACTGGAGAAGATGAGTTGGCCGGCTAAAAAAAAGTTATTAAGGTAACAAACATTAATTAAATAATAATTTATAGTTAAGGATTTTAATATTGAATCAATTTGTAATAACGATATCTAATGGATTTTTTGACATAATACAGTGAAACAAGTGGCGATAGAACCGTATCGGAAAACACTACACCGTCGAGCTGGTTCGTAATAATGCGGAGACAACTAAGATTTTATATAGATTCAAACACTTATCTAAAACTATATGAAACATCGCAGAAACCATCACTCAAATCACAAGGTGAGTAAACTCACAAACTCTTTCTCGTTTATATTTTCATATAAACGAGTTTTAAATTTATTTATAGTAATTTTATACTGTGCAATGGTTGATTGGTTGAATAGTTGATGAAATTGGTTGAAATGGTTGATATGATTACATCGTTGATTGATTTTTAGATCTGATATTTCATATTGATGTGAAATAATATTATCGATGTTGATTAACATCTGTGGATGCAGGGAAACAGGTTGGAGGGATCCAACTAGATCCCTCAATATTTATATTACTGTTTTTCATTTGATTTTAATATGCGATGTGATATATAATCAGTGATTGATTATATTCTATTGAATTACCCTACCCTGAGAATTTGGGATTTAAAAAAACTGTAAAACCATTTTCGAATACAAAAAAAGAAATTTGGAATGTAATAAAAAGAATTTAATTTTCAAAATAGAAATTAAGTTCCAAATATACTTGACATAAAATATGGTTTAAATAGATAATACAAGAAATGATTATAAACGATGTTATAAATTCAATGAAGTATTTCATTTGGGGTAAATTGGAATAAAATTCAAGTTGAAATTATATAGAAAAGTGGAAATCAGGTTTGAAGTTGATAATTGTAACTGGATTTGGACTTAGCAGCTATAAAGAAATTTTTTTAATCAGATTTAAAATACTTGAAGGAAAAAGTGATTTTTTGTATGGATAATTATAAATAAATAAAGGAAATATAAAGAGAAATTAGAGAATTTAGATTTGAGATATTATCAACCGATTTGATTTTATAAGGAAACACTATTCATGTTTAAAGTGAAGAATGATAAAGTATTTTGCAAATGGGTATTTTTAAGGAAAATCTGAGGTTTGGAAATATGTTTTCAAAATGGGAATTTGAATAAAACAAAATAGTGAATTCTTATGGATTCAAAAGTATAAATGGATTAGTGATAAAGCGAGAGAAGAATTTGTGGAATTTCAGTTATATAAGGAAATAATATTTTTACTAATAAACTTGTTGGCTATTAAAGAGCCTTAGAAGTGGGAAATCCTGTCGAGATTTTTAAATCGAAATAAAATTAACAAATGAAATTTTATAAGAGAAATCTTATAAATTAGAATATAAAAGGATAGAGGTTTCAAAATGGATGAAGTGAAATGTGAAGTAAATTTATAAAGTGACTCGATAAATAAGAATTTAACTTGTAATGATATTTAGAAATGAAAATCGAGTGGATCGATAAAACGAGTTAAGATGTCTTATTAAGGAATGATATTCATTTTTGAAAATGAATAACGATTTGGAAGCCAATGTTGTGCAAATGGGTACAGTCGTAAGGCAAATTTGAATTAACCTGAAATGGTAGATAAATTCCGAAGTTTGGAATATAATCGAATATAGATTATTCGAGAGAGAATTATTTATTGGAATTCGATTGTAACAAATTTAGGGAAGTAATTATTTTTACTTTCCGTTTGAATCAAATCTAATTATTTATTTACTTATTAATTGAATTAATAAGTACAAGTTATATTTTTATATACTCATTATTTGGAAATAACGATTATAATGCTACTGTTATAAATCTAAACAGCGATTATAATGCTACTGTTATCATAAATGTTTTGTAAATCAAAACAGCGATTTTAGCACTGTTGTTATAATAAATGTTTTGTAAATCAAAACAACAATTTTAGCGTTGTCGTTATAATCAATGTTTTGTAAATCTAAACAGCGATTTTTAACGCTGCCATTATGATAAATGTCTTATAAATCAAATACTTGGAACAACAATTATAACGCTACCGTTATAATCAATGTTTTTTCATAAAGGAAGTGGATTCTTATATTGAATCTGAGGGTTGCTGTAACACCCCGTGTATTCTATAACAGTGAGATTCACAAATTAAAGTATAATTAATTTCAAATCAAAGAATTTAGGGAAACGGGTTACGCCATTGCATTCGCCTCGAAATTCTGCTTAAGATAGAGTCCGAGTTTACGCAAAACGGATAACGTGTGAAGAAGATATCTTTAATTTAAATATCGCAGCAAAACATGAAAAAAAAAAAGAATGGGAAACGAATAATGTTTAGCATTGTTCTAGGGTTTGTAAGCAAAAGACTTAGCAGCTCACTTGGTTGGAACACATGACTTGCATATAAGAGTTACAGAGTTCGATCCCCGCCAGCGCCCTATTTTTGTTTTAGGGGAATGGCTTAAAATAGCCTAGTGTGAACGCAGTTCAAAAAGTGGTTTAGTGTGAAAATGGGTAATTGGGAAGATAGAGAAAAAAATGAATATATATATAATATATATATACATATACGCATATATATATATATATATATATATATATATGACGTGTACGCATCATGTAGCGTACGTTGCGCATTTTTGGTTGTCAAGGATGTTTTTTTTTTCTTGGCCTTCTCCAATTTTTAATTATGACAAATTAAAGGTAAGAAAATATTTATTCATATATAAATAAATATTTATATATGGGTAATTAATATGGTAAAGGGGAAAATGTATCTATTAAATACGTATTTACGTTTGAATTGGTGAACATTTAATACGCTGAGTCATTTCTGACTCATCGCTGAGTCAATGCTGAGTCATTTCTGACTCATGGCTGAGTCAATAGGATAACTCTATCCTGACTGAACGGCTATTGTTGAATCAAGCTCCATCGACGGTCTAAAACAACTCACAAACATTATAAAAAGGACCTAAGACCTAGCCTAAATCATACTATTTCATTTTAACCTCAGGCCGCCGCCATTAAACCTAGAGCTCTGAATTAAAAATATAAAGAATAAAATTATAGAAGATGGAGGACGATTCTTGAAGGCTACAACTAGAAGCTACAACAACTACGACGCTTTAGACAACGAATTCGAGACTAATTGATTTGGGATTTTTAATTGCTTCATATTGTAAGTTCTATGTTACTTTTTAGGCAAAAACGCTAAAACAATATGGACATGCGATGAATTGAAACCGAATTTATGAACTATTGCTAATCCATTGTTTATATTATTTATCGTTGAATTATAATTTGGGGATATTGCTATGGCAACGTTGCAAGTTAAACTTGTCATGATTTTGATGTTGTTATGAATCACTTGGGCTTAATTGTTTGGCAAGTTGGACTAATACATGTCCATGAAATCGCTATGTTTATTGAAATATTTATGTTGATTAAACCATGCCTATGATGCTAATTAGACCATGGCTATGAATATTGATGGAATTATGCCTGTGGTGTTATTATACCCATCATGATTTATGAAAAATAGGGTATTGCTAGGCTATGATGAAAAGTTGAAATTGTTATAATGTTAGATATGTTAAAAACGCTAAGTTGGAATCATTATGTCTATCATGTTAATTATGTTAAAAACGCTAAATTAGAATCATTATGTCTATCATGTTAATTATGTTAAAAACGCTAAATTGGGATCATTATGTCTATCATGTTAGTTGAGAATCATTATGTTAATAATGCTAAGTTGGAACCATTATGTTTATAATATTAGATGAGAATCATTATGATAAATTGGAATTATTATGTCTATGAGAATCATTATGTTAAAAATGCTAAATTGGAATCCACTATGCCCATTAGGATTACTATGCCTTTAATGTTTCATGTTTATAATAAAATTTTTATGATGCCGCAATGATTATTATGCCTATGATGCAAAGTTGAAAACATCATGTTAAATTAAGTTGGAATCATCACTATGCCAAGTTATCACCATACTAGTATTGCAACTATGTGATATGTTATAGCCTGTTTATTATGCAAGTAATGTTATAACTGTCACATATGCCTATCACATGTTTGGTATTATTCCCCTTTATCTCTTGAACTGTTTATACTTGTGAACGAAGTACGTTTATATACGTTGGGGATACGATTGGGTAGAATAGGCAAAACTTGAATTAATTATAAGCATAAACTATGAAATTTGGCATAAGTAGAACATGAAATATGGCACGAAAAACTTGACTTGAACATGCCATAACTTGACTTTAAACATGCCTTAGTTGGGCACGAAGTTGACATATGAACATGATATCAAAATTCTGATAAGAACATGGGCATGACTTTAGAAAACAAGAAAGTGGCCAACTCGAGGTTGGGTTGAGTTTGTAGTGTAAATCTGCCCGGAACCGCCCGACAAATCCAGTTGCTACAAACAATAGGATCCAATGTGAGTAGTTGGTCACATCGCGCTTGAAACCCGAGGTTGGGTTGAGTTCGTAGTGTAAATCTGCCCGGAACCGCCCGGCAAATCCAGTGGCTACGAACAATAGGATCCAATGTGAGTGGTTCGGTGCATTAACGAATCAATTAATGCCAAGTAGGGTTAAGTCATGAACATGAAAAGACAACTTAACCAACTTGAACACGATTTGAAGGGCTAAGTCATGAACTTGAAAACGACGACACTTAGCCAACTTGACATGACACGTAGGCGGGTTAAGTCGCGAACTGAAATGACATGCTTAACCATCTTGACATGACTAGACTAGAAAAGGATTGAGTCACGAATTACATGACTTAATCTGTTAGGCGGGTTGGGTCACGAATTACATGACCTAATCTATTAGACGAAACCCTAGACACGACCCCTTTCAGCAGTAACACTCTTGATGTATCAAGGTACCCTGGGGCTAGGCCGGGTGGGGGCACGATTACTGGGCTGATTGTAAGAGGTGAACGGCGGCAGTGGGGTACGCCAGTGTAGGTTCGGCGGACTACGATCGTGCACGTATCCGGGGCAGACACTGGGTATCCGTAGATTTATCTGTGCATCTTGAATCGTGTCAGGGGTTGACACCTTAGGGCTGATACACCCGAAGGTGGACCCAGCACAGGTGACTACATTCGTGATTAGCTGTATGACACGGACACTTGACGAGCTAGAACTTGTAGGGAGCCGATCGACTAGATAATCGCTCCGTAGGACCCCGTACTTGGGTCAGACCCCGTTTCAGGGTCATTTCATGATATTGGGCCGTGGGATTTATTTCGTGATTAACTTGTGACACGGGCTTAGTATACTAGTGAAGTCGATGCAACGGATCTCGAACATGTGATGCTTTACTTGTCTTGACTTATCCTGATCACCTTAGTCTATCTTGTTCACCTTGACACTATTCTTAAGTCTAGTTCCAGTTCATACATGACAGGTTGTTTTAACCGTTTTTACACTGAAAGTCACTAGAACTTACTCAGTCTTTATGACTGACCCTTTTCCTTTCGCCTCTTTTTCTTTCGTTCCCCCCCAGGTTCTCAGGGAGGAATAACTAGCTCTTAGCTTGGATATCACTTGCTTTGGCTCAGCATGTACGGTTTGCTATGGCTGCTTCTTTCGACTGCACTTGGGGAATAAGCTGTTTTACTGTTTTTAAATTACTGCTTCTTTGGCTATTATTACAAGACAGTTGTAATGAGGTTACTTGAAATGTTTGTAAAAGACATGGTTTAATTTGGAATGAAATGAAGTTCTGTTTTGCTCAGAAATTCTTCCGCTGTTTACTTAATTATTTATTTATGTTCTGTCTTGTGATAATTCTGTGATGTTATCTCGATAATACCTCTCCAAAACTAGGGCATTCCCTTTGTGAGTGACCCTAGCGGAGGTGGGGTGTTACACTTGGTATCAGAGCAGAAGGTTACCAAGACTGGGCAAAAGTTTTGAAAACCTTTTGAATTTTTTTTCAAAACCATTTACAAAGAAGCATTTTCCAAGAAAAAGTTTTTAAAGGCTATTCCCCAAAAGCCATTAGCACTATCCTTTGTTTCCTTGTTTGAATCTCTTTCCCTTTCTTTTCTCCATCTGTAGTCACTGTAGCTTTACCTGCGGCTAATCTTCTTTCTAGCTTCGTAGAGAGTTTTCCCGTATGATGGAGATAGTTTTCGTGAGGCTTGTTAACATGTTATATAGGATAGGTATGAGTGATAAGGATAAAGATAAGGCGGATGAGTCTTCCGGAGTGATTGAGCCAAGCATCCTTGACGGCGTAAAAGTGGAAACATTGAGGCGAGTTCTGATTCGTGTCTTAGGAACGGAGATCTAGGAGCTAAGGAATCAAGAAGTCAAGCTAGTTAAAATACAGTGGGGTGAAGCCCTAGAAGACGCAACTTGGGAAATTTAAGAAAAGCTAAGCGCGCTATACCCATTTCTTTTTAGAGTACATTCTAGATCTATTTTTCCTATAGGTTTACATACATTTCTCTTGCTATCTATGTTTGTTTTGTTATCTCTTTGATCCTATCTTGAGAACCATAGGTAGAATCTTTTTGGATGTAAACATGTAATTGAAACATGTTATGATTGCGAAATGGTTGCAAGTGGTCGCAAGTGGTTGCTCGTGGATGCATGAATACACATTAGGCACTAGATCGGCTCAGGCACATTTACATATTGCATATGCATGAGTGTTTATTTTGGAAACTTGGTTGTGCTATCATTTGGTTGTTGCATATGATTGAATGTTTGAGCACTCATGTAGAAATTGTGAATTATAGTAGGAAAAATTTGCATACATATTGGATTCATTTCACTAAACATATTTTGCATTTAGAAGATCAATCAGGCCTGATCATTAGCATTAGCTAAGGAACATATACAAACACTTCGCATATGATCATAAAGCATTAGAAGTCTTTTAAGGACAATGGATGCTCGTGTTTGATGGATGAGTAGATGGATGTTTGGATGTTAGGATATACATTCCTCCTAACTTGAAGATTTCGGGGACGAAATCCTTTTAAGTGGGGGAGAATGTAACACCCCGTGTATTCTATAACAGTGAGATTCACAAATTAAAGTATAATTAATTTCAAATCAAAGAATTTAGGGAAACTGGTTACGCCATTGCATTCGCCTCGAAATTCTGCTTAAGATAGAGTCCGAGTTTACGCAAAACGGATAACGTGTGAAGAAGATATCTTTAATTTAAATATCGCAGCAAAACATGAAAAAAAAAAAGAAGAATGGGAAACGAATAATGTTTAGCATTGTTCTAGGGTTTGTAAGCAAAAGACTTAGTAGCTCATTTGGTTGGAACACATGACTTGCATACAAGAGGTACAGAGTTCGATCCCCGCCAGCGCCCTATTTTTGTTTTAGGGGAATGGCTTAAAATAGCCTAATGTGAACGCAGTTCAAAAAGTGGTTTAGTGTGAAAATGGGTAATTGGGAAGATAGAGAAAAAAAATGAATATATATATAATATATATATACATATACGCATATATATATATATATATGTATATATATATGACGTGTACGCATCATGTAGCGTACGTTGCGCATTTTTGGTTGTCAAGGATGTTTTTTTTTTCTTGGCCTTCTCCAATTTTTAATTATGACAAATTAAAGGTAAGAAAATATTTATTCATATATAAATAAATATTTATATATGGGTAATTAATACGGTAAAGGGGAAAATGTATCTATTAAATACGTATTTACGTTTGAATTGGTGAACATTTAATACGCTGAGTCATTTCTGACTCATCGCTGAGTCAATGCTGAGTCATTTCTGACCCATGGCTGAGTCAATAGGATAACTCTATCCTGACTGAACGGCTATTGTTGAATCAAGCTCCATCGACGGTCTAAAACAACTCATAAACATTATAAAAAGGACCTAAGACCTAGCCTAAATCATACTATTTCATTTTAACCTCAGGCCGCCGCCATTAAACCTAGAGCTCTGAATTAAAAATATAAAGAATAAAATTATAGAAGATGGAGGACGATTCTTGAAGGCTACAACTAGAAGCTACAACAACTACGACGCTTTAGACAACGAATTCGAGACTAATTGATTTGGGATTTTTAATTGCTTCATATTGTAAGTTCTATGTTACTTTTTAGGCAAAAACGCTAAAACAATATGGACATGCGATGAATTGAAACCGAATTTATGAACTATTGCTAATCCATTGTTATATTATTTATCGTTGAATTATAATTTGGGGATATTGCTATGGCAACGTTGCAAGTTAAACTTGTCATGATTTTGATGTTGTTATGAATCACTTGGGCTTAATTGTTTGGCAAGTTGGACTAATACATGTCCATGAAATCGCTATGTTTATTGAAATATTTATGTTGATTAAACCATGCCTATGATGCTAATTAGACCATGGCTATGAATATTGATGGAATTATGCCTGTGGTGTTATTATACCCATCATGATTTATGAAAAATAGGGTATTGCTAGGCTATGATGAAAAGTTGAAATTGTTATAATGTTAGATATGTTAAAAACGCTAAGTTGGAATCATTATGTCTATCATGTTAATTATGTTAAAAACGCTAAATTGGAATCATTATGTCTATCATGTTAATTATGTTAAAAACGCTAAATTGGGATCATTATGTCTATCATGTTAGTTGAGAATCATTATGTTAATAATGCTAAGTTGGAACCATTATGTTTATAATATTAGATGAGAATCATTATGATAAATTGGAATTATTATGTCTACGAGAATCATTATGTTAAAAATGCTAAATTGGAATCCACTATGCCCATTAGGATTACTATGCCTTTAATGTTTCATGTTTATAATAAAAATTTTATGATGCCGCAATGATTATTATGCCTATGATGCAAAGTTGAAAACATCATGTTAAATTAAGTTGGAATCATCACTATGCCAAGTTATCACCATACTAGTATTGCAACTATGTGATATGTTATAGCCTGTTTATTATGCAAGTAATGTTATAACTGTCACATATGCCTATCACATGTTTGGTATTATTCCCCTTTATCTCTTGAACTGTTTATACTTGTGAACGAAGTACGTTTATATACGTTGGGGATACGATTGGGTAGAATAGGCAAAACTTGAATTAATTATAAGCATAAACTATGAAATTTGGCATAAGTAGAACATGAAATATGGCACGAAAAACTTGACTTTAACATGCCATAACTTGACTTTAAACATGCCTTAGTTGGGCACGAAGTTGACATATGAACATGATATCAAAATTCTGATAAGAACATGGGCATGACTTTAGAAAACAAGAAAGTGGCCAACTCGAGGTTGGGTTGAGTTTGTAGTGTAAATCTGCCCGGAACCGCCCGACAAATCCAGTTGCTACAAACAATAGGATCCAATGTGAGTAGTTGGTCACATCGCGCTTGAAACCCGAGGTTGGGTTGAGTTCGTAGTGTAAATCTGCCCGGAACCGCCCGGCAAATCCAGTGGCTACGAACAACAGGATCCAATGTGAGTGGTTCGGTGCATTAACGAATCAATTAATGCCAAGTAGGGTTAAGTCATGAACATGAAAAGACAACTTAACCAACTTGAACACGATTTGAAGGGCTAAGTCATGAACTTGAAAACGACGACACTTAGCCAACTTGACATGACACGTAGGCGGGTTAAGTCGCGAACTGAAATGACATGCTTAACCATCTTGACATGACTAGACTAGAAAAGGATTGAGTCACGAATTACATGACTTAATCTGTTAGGCGGGTTGGGTCACGAATTACATGACCTAATCTATTAGACGAAACCCTAGACACGACCCCTTTCAGCAGTAACCCTCTAGATGTATCAAGGTACCCTGGGGCTAGGCCGGGTGGGGGCACGATTACTGGGCTGATTGTAAGAGGTGAACGGCGGCAGTGGGGTACGCCAGTGTAGGTTCGGCGGACTACGATCGTGCACGTATCCGGGGCAGACACTGGGTATCCGTAGATTTATCTGTGCATCTTGAATCGTGTCAGGGGTTGACACCTTAGGGCTGATACACCCGAAGGTGGACCCAGCACAGGTGACTACATTCGTGATTAGCCGTATGACACGGACACTTGACGAGCTAGAACTTGTAGGGAGCCGATCGACTAGATAATCGCTCCGTAGGACCCCGTACTTGGGTCAGACCCCGTTTCAGGGTCATTTCATGATATTGGGCCGTGGGATTTATTTCGTGATTAACTTGTGACACGGGCTTAGTATACTAGTGAAGTCGATGCAACGGATCTCGAACATGTGATGCTTTACTTGACTTGTCTTGACTTATCCTGATCACCTTAGTCTATCTTGTTCACCTTGACACTATTCTTAAGTCTAGTTCCAGTTCATACATGACAGGTTGTTTTAACCGTTTTTACACTGAAAGTCACTAGAACTTACTCAGTCTTTATGACTGACCCTTTTCCTTTCGCCTCTTTTTCTTTCGTTCCTCCCCAGGTTCTCAGGGAGGAATAACTAGCTCTTAGCTTGGATATCACTTGCTTTGGCTCAGCATGTACGGTTTGCTATGGCTGCTTCTTTCGACTGCACTTGGGGAATAAGCTGTTTTACTGTTTTTAAATTACTGCTTCTTTGGCTATTATTACAAGACAGTTGTAATGAGGTTACTTGAAATGTTTGTAAAAGACATGGTTTAATTTGGAATGAAATGAAGTTCTGTTTTGCTCAGAAATTCTTCCGCTGTTTACTTAATTATTTATTTATGTTCTGTCTTGTGATAATTCTGTGATGTTATCTCGATAATACCTCTCCAAAACTAGGGCATTCCCTTTGTGAGTGACCCTAGCGGAGGTGGGGTGTTACAGTTGCATAAGCGATGTTTTGCTTGAAGTTGTGAGCTTTGACTGTTTCAAAGTTGAGAATGTTGTTCAGTTAAGATCTAAGAGGTAAATATACTCCAACTTGATTGACTTCATGATTGATGGAGAAATGGTTAAGGTTCGATAGTGAAGATTGGTTAACATTCTGGTTAGTTAATAATTGGTTAATGTTTTGCATTATAATAACGATGTTTTATAACATCGCGTTAATTTAAAAGAATTAGAAATGTTTTTCCCAATAAAATAAGAGATATTTTCTATATATAGAAAATGAAATGAATTGGTCAACGAGGAATTAAGAAAGGGAATTTGGAAATATTTTCTAATATTTTCCAATATTAATGCGGTATATTTTCTGAATATAGAAAATTAGGATTCGTTAATATATATAGAAATGTTTTCTAATTGGAATAAGAGATATTTTCTCGAATAAAGAAATTACTTATTGGAAAAAAAAATCAAAGAATCGAGAGGGGAAATCGAGCTGCAAAAGGATACGAAAGATAGGGAAACAGGAATTGGAAATAATAATATAATCAGGAATTGGTTTAAAGGGCCCCAGTGTTGTTTGATGCTTGATCGATACAATTTCCATTTGGAAATAGGACCATTGATTGTATGGATGTTTCTTTGATAGTTAAATCACCGACTATCAAAGTTTTGATTTATTTTATACCTCTGTTGTCAATATGGAGAGACCGGGATCAGATTTAATGTCTGAAAACCACTCCTTATTGGTATAAGCGTTATGAATCAACTTATGCTGAAGATAATTGAAGACGGAGTAAAGTGCAAGGGTTGTTCTGTTAACCCTACGTAGAAATTGCCCAAGATGGATTAATAGAACGGTGCCTTCGGTTTGTCCAGACCCAGGACAACTTGTAAGGACGAGTGTCTGATAGAGTATTTTCAAAGGGATTACGTACGTTGATTCCTTCAAATGTACGAAGTTGGAGGCAAAGAAGGGAAACTTCTTTAGCCTAACAATCTGAGTATTTTTATGGGAATCAATTCGTGATTTCCGATGGATCTGACGATGTGGCATTCAAAGTGAATAGTGGCCGGATGTTTTGGAAGATAATTCAAACCTCAAGCCTCACAATCGGGAATTGAAAAAAATCGGGCAGGCAGCATGGCTATGTGGGTCGCTCCCATTAGGATGTATAATCACCTGCCTAGAGAAATTACATTTGCTTCTTTAATCTATCGATGTTGTCCCTTTCGAGAAACGGTTGTTGATCCCAACCGTGGGTGATATACATTCGATACACTCAAGCGAAATGAGTGGTCGGTCATGTATGGGCCGGGTTGCAAGACGTTCTTGTTGAACCCCAGTGTATCCCTTCTAGAGTACACTGATCGGAAGGTGGTTCCATACCTTGTCATGTTGGAAATCCAATCTCCAATAAGCGCCCTGCGGTTTTCGATTTTATATTATATATGGAGTGTGAGATGCAAGCGTTCCGCTAGATTCTATTTATTTGATGTATACATTATTATAATATCACTGGATTTGATATCAAAAATATTTTTGGTTATCGTAAGGTAAAAACCATCCGTGTTTATGTGTGGATCGATCTTACGATTATCATTTCTTTCGAAAGGATTTTGGAAGTTAAACAAATGGTTGGAGTTTACTCACACCAGTCCCATGACTGACCCAGAGTTTATTTTGTTTGTTTTCCCTAAACTCTTGGGTGCCCAAATTTGTACGGGCAGTCAAGTATTCGGGAATTTTCAGATTCACTTGGTGGAGCTCAAAGCAAGAGGCTTCATCAAGTTAGCTATAGACTATCATATTTTCCGCTGTGTATTATGTTCGTATCTGGAAACAGGTGTTTATAACTGTTCCAGAGATAACTAATGTGCTCTGATGATGGTACGTATATATTCGGTTACTGATTTGTATTTCAAAGTTTATGTTATCTAATATATTTTATTCGTTCCGCTGTAAGTTTGTGATCTTCGTTTTTTCTCTATTCTAATATTTCTTTCTTTCTATTTCTCATCCTCTAACTTCTTCCTAATAATGATTCGTATTTCTGTGCAATTTGGGTCGGACGTATGTTGTAATTAGTCAACTCAAAGGGTATGGAAATTCGGGTTATTGCAGTTGGTATCAGAGCTGAAGGTTGAGTAGTAAACTTGTCTCTATGGCGTGATTCAATAGAGATGGGATTAGTAATACCCTAGATTGAATTTGAGTGTATATGTGTGAGAGCGTATTTGTAGATTTGATATAAAATTGTTTTATATTGTGTTGACTGGTTTGTTGGGTGGTTTATGAATTCTGGTCGATACAGGAAGTACAACTGTATCGATAGGTGTTTCTAAACTCTCGAACAAAGCAATTCGATACAGTATTGTTTTAAAATGGGTAAATGAAATAATTTTGCCAAAAATTATTTTGATATAAAAGGAATAATTTCTGAATTATTACATATGAATGTGTTGATTTTTATTACAATCAAATGAAGTAGATTTGGTGACTTATAATTGAATATGATTTGTATGTGGATAATATATACAAATGAGAAAAATTGAAATTGAATCCAAAGCAGAATATGGAATTTGAATCCCGGAAGTTAAAGAATATTTCTGAAGTGTTTTGAAATTAATCAAGAAATATTTTGAAAGGATTTGAATAAAAAAAATTAAATGGATTTTGAAAATTTTAAAGCACTATAATCACTGCGGTTGCTAGAAAATAATTCAGATGATGATGGCCACATCATTTGTATCTATTTTCGAGTTTCTAAGTGATGAATTGCTACCATAGGATTTTTTTTTAACGATATTGGATTGAGAAACGAATTACTTTGAGAATTCAAAAGTTTTGAATTATTATGGTTGCATATATGTATAAATATGTATGATTTCAAACAAATTTGAAATAAAACCTGAGAATTTGAATTCTGAAATAAAATTTAACTCGTATAAGTTGAATAGATTGAAATTGTAAAAATGTATCAAATGGATTGAAGTTTAATTTAAGTTAAAAGGAAATTAGATTGGATAGAGATAATCTCAAATGAAATTAAATAAAGAAGAATGTTGAGATTCGAATTATAAATATGGATTCGACTTATGAATAAACGAGTTGACTATATATTATATATTGTTGTTTGGAATTGAATGGTGAAGGAAATTTGAAACTCAAACTGAGTAAGTGGATTGATTGCTGAACAGAAATCAAATTTGAATTGATAGAATGGAAGTGAACTAATCAGAGGTTGATTGGAGTGTTAAAAACTGGAAGTTGGACTGACTTGAAACCAACTGGAAATGGATATATGTATGCAGAGCAGATATTGAAGGGAAGCAAATGCAAGAGATAGAATTATGCCCAATAAAAAGGTACATGTTTACAATATTACTTGGGTTTGATGATTTTATGAGCCTATGGGGCAAGCCACTTGGCTTTTTGATTTTGTTTTGGATTGAAGAAGGCCTAGAAAGGCGAGTTGTGATTATACCGATAGAGCCATGTAAAGGAGATGCTGGCGAATTTTTTTTTGAAAATTTAAAGAGTTAGAAAATTTTCAAGAAATTTTTGATAATTTAAAATCGAATGTTAATTGTAATTGAAATAAGAAAACCAGAACTGATTTATAAAATTTCAAGTGGAATAATGAAATTGATAAATGGATTTAAAATCAATTGGAATGAGTTTGAATAGGCAGAGGAGCATATGGATTAAAGCCAAGAAAGTGATGATGGATTGTCCCAAAATGGTGGATAGATTATTTGGAAAGAATTATGATGGGTCGAGTATGGATATGAGAATTCGAAGTTCAGATAAGAACTGAGTTATGAAGGTATGGAATATAAACTAAGTAGGTTGTGAGGAGTAAGAGTTATAACACCTTTGCTACTTAGCAATTTCGAGGACGAAATTATTTTAAGTGGGAAGGAATGTAACGACCCGGATTTTCAGCCGTTGAATTCTAAATATTTAAATTTGTTATTTGAATTATATATATAGGAATTTATAAGAAATTATTTAATAAAACAATATTCAAAAAATATAATTTAAAAATGAGCTTGAAATGGTCGCGGTAGTTCGTAATTTACGATTTAAACTTCAACTGAATATACAAGATCTAAAATAAGTCGGATTTCTGTGAAACAAGAAACGTGTGAATCTATTAAACTGTAGCTTTCTAATGGAAGAGAAAAATTGAGTTTTCATATTGTAGATTTTGTTTTATATCCAAATCAAATATTTAAATAGTCGCTGTAGAATTATTTATAGACCATAACAGTTTAGTTAATATAACTAGAGATTTATTATGAATTTGGACAAGATTCTTTTGAGGCATAGTTATAATTTAATTTTTAGAATTTTACTGTAATTTTTAATTAATTAAATATGCAACTTTTTATTCGGAGTATTTTGTACCCTATATCAATATTTTAGGGTTTCATAATATAAGTTAAACTATCGATATTATTGTATTTTTGGGATCGTAGCACATGCCTCGACGCGATCGTATTTTTGTTTCTGTCCACAACAGTCCGTACATGAACGGGGTTTTAGGTAGCGAGGTATGAAAACATTACAACTCAAAACATACATCTATATATTCCCTCTCACATATGTATATAAAACAGTAGTACTCAAGACCAACATATTTAAACACGCTCATGTCTACAAGAAAGTAACACTGAAAAACCTTTCGTATGCCTAGAATCCCTGCTACGCTATCGACTAACAAGGGGGTATTAATGCACATGATACGCTGGGCAAATGGAAAACAATCCACATGCGCCTTGACTGTTCAAAATAAATGCGCAGACACATGATTAGTCTTGATCACATTTATTATATCACGGGCTATGTTTGAAAAACTTCCACTCTAGTTTGGTACAAATGAAAATGACCTTGTCAAAGTCTAGTGGTCCAGTGGTTTACGAACACCATGAGTTGCTGCATGTATTTGCAGTGGCACAGGTTCGATCCCCCGCGGCCACAATACGGAGACATAGTGCACATCCACTTTAAAACTGGCATTAACCAAAGGGCATGGTAGACATAGTCTTCGTGCCCCCAAAGTTTACGTCAAAGTCTAGTGGTCCAGTGGTTTACGAACACTATGAGTTGCTGCATGCATTTGCAGTGGCACAGGTTCGATCCCCCGCGACCACAATACGGAGACATAGTGCACAGCCACTTTAAAACTGGAATTAACCAAAGGGCATGGCAGACATAGTCTTCGTGTCCCCAAAGTTTTATCAAGCATAAAACCTTTTTTAATGGCAGCTGAGCCGAACATCCCTCCCGCCCAATCCCATCAACCCCATACCTCTTCTCTCTACTCTGACAAAGCGCTGCCCAACGTCAATCTAACCCAACCCCCTCCTAAACGTCCTCCAGACCTTGACCCAAACACCCGTACAAGCTCCGCTAACCCGCTGCCTCTCCCAATACCGACCAACCATCCCATCCTCCCAAAACCCTTAGTTTCTGCTGTTAACCCAACAGATACAACCACTGAACAAGCTTGGACTGGCAAACGCCTTTTTCAGCACCTACCTCGCAACGCGGGCCAGTACAAGCCTGTTCAGTATGAAATCCACTACCAAGATGGAAAGATGGTGCCTTCTTCTGAAATTGTTAAAGCGGGAACAGAAGTATGGAAGAATTATGTCATTGGGTTTTTCCTAGATCAACCTTTGTCATATACTTTAGTAATTGAGACGCTGAAATGAAGATGGAATCTGAAGGGAAACTTTAAAGTCAAACCAGATGGGTCAGTTTTTCTTTTTGAATTTGCTAATGACGATGACAAAGAAAAGGTGATAAGGGGAGATCCGATAATAATGAGAAATAAGATATTCATAACAATGCAATGGAATCCATCGATAAGCAATGTAAGTGGCTCAATAAAAGCAGTGCCAGTATGGGTTAAATTTACAAATATCCCAATTTATTTATGGTCACATCTGGGGATCAACTGGATTGCAAATAGAATTGGGAAGCTAATATGTCTTGACGGCGCAACTGAATCACTAGCAAGGATAAATGATGCAAAATGCCTGATTGAAATTACGCCGCAGATTGAATTGGATAGGTCCTTTGAAGTCCTGAACCCGGATGGAACGACGCAGTTAATATATGCTGAG
Source organism: Allium sativum (assembly GCA_030737875.1). Classification (NCBI taxonomy): domain Eukaryota; kingdom Viridiplantae; phylum Streptophyta; class Magnoliopsida; order Asparagales; family Amaryllidaceae; genus Allium; species Allium sativum. Next base: position 20,312,763 of record CM060921.1, on the reverse strand, counting down.
TACTTATGGCAACCCGACATATGTACGTACTGCAAAGTTTTTGGCCACAAGACAACAGTGTGTAAGAAAGCTAAAGAGGAAGAATTAAAAAGCAAAGGAAGCCCAATTGATGAAACAAAAGTAACAAAAGGGAAGGAAGCTGAGGTGGTTGTTCAGAAACAACAGAAGGAAGTTCAACAAACAAATGCATGGCAAAGGGTGGAAATAAATAGAAAGAGAGGTAACATCAAACGACAAAGCGAAAGGGAGCAAGTTTATAAAAAGAGATTGGCGCAAGAGGCAGTTAAAACAAATGTAAATGCAATGAAAAGGATTAATGGGAACACAAGTGAGAGTGTGCTACACAATAGTTAAAATGTATTAAGCACTCCTGAAGACCATGACAATGGTGACGACACAAACAATGAACAACGAAGTGGCCAAAGAGACAGAGAGGAAGAAATGGAATTTCTTAGTGCAAATGTAGCAGGGGAAGTTGAAGGAAATGAAAAAACAGAGGAAGATGGAAGAATTGAAACTGGAAATAGAGGAGCAAAGAATAGAATATCGGTGACAAGCACAAAAAAAGATGAAGGCAGTACAAATAAACATTTGGAGAAGGGAAGACAACTAGGAAAGCAAGAAAACAAGGAAAAAAAGATAATAAAAGGAAATATAGAAGAGAATGGGAAAGAAGTTGCATGCAAATCTGTTGATTTGCATGGCAAAATGAAGGCTAATAAATGTAGTGCAACTACTACTGATACCAAATGTAACACCCCACGTCCGTTAGTGTCACTCACAAAGGGAATGCACTAAGTTCTATGGAGCATTTTGGGTAAAAGATGCAGACAAATTACAAGACAGACAGAAATTAAACAGCGGAAAATAAAACTTTGCTTTATTGATAAAATAGTTTGTACAATGGTTTCTTTACAGTATCAGAGTATCATTTGTCTTACAAAATAAAGAAGCATAAAAACAACATTTATATTCCCCGATTTTAGCAAGAGCCAGCCATAGCATCTGAAAAGAGAATCCAAGCAAACTTCGACAAATCTTCAAGCTGGGAGAGAGCGGCAGTCCAACTTAACCTGAGCTAAACTATTCCCTCCTTTACTACCTGGGGGAGGGAACGGAAGAAAAGAAGACGAAAGAAAAACAGAGTCAGACATAAAGCCTGAGTAAGTTCAGTAACTTCTAGCATGTGAACATGGAAAAACAAAACGACATGAATTAACTGAATACAAGATTACACCATGACGATAGGGTCAACAAGATTAGACAAGGTAGTCACAAGATATGCTAAGATAAGATAAACTGGATACGCTCTAATACTTTCGCCGCTTCGCTATTTCCTTATTATACTGGTTTCTATATCTCTGCACCGCCTAACTAGTGTCCCAACTAGTAACGATAACGTGATCCCAATCCCTGTATTTTCCATTGCCTTCGGGCATCCATTTATTATTTATTACCTAGATCTTAATCTAGGTTTTTCTTATCAAGTGCTTTCTAGATTTAACTAGAGTTTACGTTGTCTGCTGAATGCTTCTCGGATTCAGGATTTATGCCACCTAGTTCAACTAGGAATTATGCTACCTGTCGAACGATGCCCCCAAGTCTAGGACACACTACCTAGAGTGGTATATGTTCCTATACTTCCCCACGCATGTATCGCGAATCATTGTCGCTTGTCTAGATGCACATGTCCCGTAATGTGCGACCCGAGTCCTGTGTCAGGGCAAATCAAGGAATACAGAACTCAGTCGAGAGCTTTTTAGATATCTGCCGATGCAGATGCTAAGGTCTGTTTTTATTTCAGTGGCTATGGTCCCACTTGACCCCTCCCTCGACTAATGAAAGGCACACCTTGTAAAATGAGAACTATACGCTGGCCCCCAGTGCCCCACTATCCTATGGCCATCCTCACCCATAACTAGATAGCAAGTATATGGTCTTTTGGAGTTCTCTGCCTTTCCGCTTCACGTATCTCGATTGACTGAAGATGGATGGTAGATGACGAGTCGCTATCACAGGGCTACCGTTTGCTCGCCGAATCACGCCGGTCCATCCTAGTCTTTAGGTTGCCATGTATTGCAACCAAGGCATATCCCTGGTTCTTCTACGCAGACCTTAACCTCTGTGGGCCCAGGCGGATCATCTGCAGCCTCATAGAGGGATACCAAGAGTACCCTCACGTCCCCTCGAAGCCTCGGGCTTCATAACCCCATTCGTTGGAGCCTTCTTTCTAATCAGACGGACATTCGCTCCTTCCCGTGTTATACTAAGAATTACTACTTAGTTTTACTAACTAAGATTTACCACTTAGTTTCCAGAATCGTTGTTTTCTTAACTAAGGTTTACTACTTAGTTCCCTTCCCCGTCAAATTTGGATTGGTTAAGTGTCATTAGTCAATTCAAGCCAACTTAACCCTCTTCATTCATCTTGTTATACTGGTTAAGTGTTATCAGTAATTCATGTTGACTTAACCCTACCACAAACCAAGTTATATTTGTTAAGTATTTCTTATTACTTAACCCTACCCGTTCATCCTTTATTGGTTAAGTGTTCCTTTTTAACTTAACCCTGCCCGTCTGTTTTAACTAACATGTTATTAATGGTTAAGTATTATCCCTTCATGTTTTAGACTTAACCCCATTCCTTTATCACAACCTGATGGTTAAGTGTTCAGGTTTGCTTAACCCTACGGTATAGCCCAGCTAACATATCAAATTGGCTAAGTGTATTAGATTTTACTTAACCCCAACCTCTAGTCTAGTTAACATATTAATTTGGCTAAGTGTATTAACTTTACTTAACCCCTACAAGTCTCATTTTGCTACCTTGAGTTTGGTTAAGTGTCTCTATGGACTTAGCCCTCCCATTCTAGCTTAACTATGTTTAAATTGGTTAAGTGTTCCTATGGACTTAACCCTCCCATTCTAGCTTAACTGTATGGCCCTAACCCCACCCACCAGTCTGGTTATCATGTTGAATTGGTTAAGTGTCTTAGTGAACTTAACCCTACCATTCTTGTTCTAGCTTTAATTAAATGAATTAAAGCAGCTACCACTCACATTAGACAGGTATTGTTGCGACTACTGGATGTGCCGGTTGGTTCCGGGCAGGTTTACATTGCAACTCAGTCTAACCTCGGGTTAGGCATATTCGTGTTTTCTAAGTTCAAAAGGGGTTTTGATTAGTTTTCAAATCAGGTTTTGAAAGTAACCATCCCGTCCGTCGGATCAGTTAGGGATAGCCAGGGAAAGCATGAAACTTGTATTTTCCAAACTCAAGCCTAGACACTATCCTCTCTGTCACCCTAGAACTTTCTGGCTTATTATTAAAGGAGATGTCGTTAATAACCCTTTAATTTGTCTAAATTCACATTTTCTCATTTAGGCCAGATTCTATAGGTAAATAATTCCTAATTTACTTATTTCCCGGTTTCTCTTTTAATGTACATTGTCTACATTTATTTCTATGGCCCATTTCCCTTCCTAAATCATATTTATGCTTTTTGGTATGTAAACTATACCAAATTAAGTGTCACTAACAATGATTTTTCTAAACCTGACAGTTATTCTCAATTATGGCCAATTTCACATTTATGCCAATATACTTACCGTGCCAAATTAGCTAATCCAATTCCGATTCAACATTCTAATTCACGTCAAACTAGACTTATTACTCTAGTTCACTATTCATGTAAATGCTAGATTTACATGTCAATACTAGATTCAAATTACACATCTTATAATTCATGTCAAATTTATCCAATTTGCATTTCTATGAACATGCCATAATACATGTTCCCAATTTATGCCAATTTCCAAGTTAAACTACGTTTTTAGTAAATTTCATATTCTTCCCAAACCGCATTCCCACCGTTCGTATAATCGTGATTCAGTCTAGATTATAAATAAAGCTAGGTTCGTAGAAAATAGGGAGTGAACCAAAGATGCTATGCAAAAGATAGACATACTAACTGGCATAAAAAGGGTTGAATAACGACGTCGGTTCAAGAACATGGGTAGACCTAACTTAATACGTAAATTCCCAAGGTCTAAAACCAAGAATAGACAGAATAAAGGCGTAGGTTCAAGAACATGGGTAGACCTAACTCAATAGGTAAATTCCCAAGGTCTAAAACCAAAGAAAACAAAGAACAAACAGGATAGATAATCGGGTTCACAGTCACAAAACTTAAACACTTTACTAGTCATGAACCATAGGTGCTTAATCACAGTTGTCCCATTTATGTCATAGACAATAGTTTTGCTTCCTAATCAAAGGTATAGGCTTGTGTTCATAGTCATGGAAATAATTCTCATAGTCACAGTCATAGGCAATGTTCATAGTCTTAGGCAATGTTCATAGTCATAGGCAATGTTCATAGTCAAAGAGGCATATGGTTCTGAGGTCCATAGTTTCATAGTCACAGTCTTATTTGTCCTCGAATCATAATAGTTCTTAATTTGGTCCAAGAAATAGGCACTGATTCAATAGAAAGAATTGGCATACTCTTTTATTCCTTTAATTTCATGTCACGAAAAGTGAAACATTCAAATCTAGAAATAACTAACTTACAGAGATTAGATTAGAATAGAAAGATGGCGTTGCTATGATTCGTAGAAAAACAGTCGTTGCAGTCGTTCGAATCTTCACTTGAATTCTAGCTTGACTTGAACCTCTTCTTGAGCAGCATTTCCTCGTCTTGATTTATTTTATATATTACTTATTCTATTATTTAATTAAGAGGAGGAGAAGAAGCCATGTTTGCCAATAATCTTTGCAGCATAAGGGTAGAAAAGAATTGTGAATAGAGAAGAAGACTAGGGCTGTTTATATAGTGTTAGGTGGACGAACCTGGTCAGAAAACGCGACCAAATACATCAGAACGAACAAGGTGCAGAAAGCTGGAAAAACAGGGGGAGTCGACCCCCAGGTCGACTACCCAGTCGACCTAGGTGTCTTGGGCGGGAAAATTCCCGCCCTGGCCAATCCGGCCCGATTTTGAAATTTGAATTTGTTTTTTGTCTGTTCGAATTTTATTTCTGAAACTTCCGGAGGCCATATCTCCCTCATACGGACTCCGATTTACGCAAATTCGGACTTGTTTTCATGCAGAATTCTGAGACGAATGCAATGGCGCAGCCCGTTTCCCTTGATTTTGAGTTTAACTTTTAATTCTGCCTTGATTTGTGAATCTTAGCGTTACAGAATCACGAGGTGTTACACCAAACATAACCCAATTCCTGGCATAAACCCCGCTGTCCCACTCATCTCCTACCCATCGACAGGCTTACAATCCTCTTCAACCTATCTAACCGAATCCTCATATACAATCCCATTGCCCTCATTGATAAGTACCAAGCCAAACTACAATACAGATGTCCAGCCCAAACCTACTGCCATGTCTGATATTTCCACCTCATCCAAAACCGCTTCCAAACCCTCCAAATCCAGCAATCCCAAGGATAGTGTTCCAACTGCTCTTTCCAGAGACAAATATTTAAAGTCAAATATAGCGATCGAACCTGGTCTCATGCCAGTTAAAAATACAAAAAGGGCAAAAAGAAAAGAAGCAAGTGCATCCCGGAACCTCTTAACTTGTCTCCCCTTGGCTCGGACTGGGAGACGGATGCAACAAACTCAACTATCCCCGGGATATCTCCACCATCTTCTCCAAGAAGAACTAGAAGTTACTCTAATATTCCGTTGTTCAACGATGCAGAGTAACATCGCAGCATGGAACATAAGGGGAGCGCACAAACCAATGAAGCAAGACCAAATAAAAATCTAATTCATGACCATAACCTTTCCCTCTTATCCATTTCTGAAACCAAATTAAACCCCCTTCTCTCTTCTAAAGCCTCTTCGTATATTAACCCTTCCTGGTTCTTTGTAACCAACCATGACCCTGCTCCTTATGGTCGTCTGATGGTAATATATGATCCTTTAGTATTTATCCTCAACCCAATAATAATTCACCGCCAATTTATCCATGCTAAAGTTCACCATATCCCTTCGAAAATGTCCTTGTACATGACATTTGTTTATGCTAGCAATATGTCTAATGAGCGGCAAAGTTTACTAGATTACCTACCTCACTTCAGACAAAATACCCATCCATGGCTAGTGATTGGAGATTTCAACTGCTGCTACAAGTCTGATCATAGACATGGTGGCATTCCGCTAACTGTAGCTGATTTTTCTCCTCTACATAATGCCATGCTTAATGCTGAATTGATTGAAGTTCCCTCTATTGGAAGTGAATTCACATGGTCAAACAAAAGTCTTGATGGCCCTAGAACATTAACTAAAATTGACCATGCTTTAATGAACCTTATTACTCTAAACTTATGGCCAACCATCAAAGTTAACATCACCATGCCCCTCTTATCTGACCATTGCCCCTTGATCCTCACAGTCGGCTCAGCATCTATTAAAAAACAGGTGAATTTCAAATTTTTTGATGTTTGGACAACAAATTCTGCTTTTATACAGGTTGTTCGGGAAGCATGGTCAATTCATACATATGGAAATCCGATGCTCAACTTGCAAAGGAAACTAAAAAATACAAAAGAAGCGCTTAAAAAGTGGTCTGCAGAGATATACGGAAATGGAAACAAAATCTTGGACTCTCTTACAAATGACCTGAAGCTGATACAGATGCGGACTTTACAACCAAACGCTGATCCTGAAGACTATCAGAAGGAGAAAGACAAAACTCAACAACTTGAAGAAGCCCTCAAATCCGAAGCTTGCATGGCCTCTCAGAAAAACAAACAGAAATGGGCTACTGAGGGAGACAGAAATACAAAGGAATTTCATGCTTTGTTGAAGATAAAGCAAGCAAAAGACATCCATCAAGTAAAGGACACAAGTGGCATTACACAAACTGAACCCTCTTCCATTGATAATGCTTTTTTGGAATTCTATTCTGAATTACTTGGAAAGGATCCACCTGATTCAGACACGTCCTTCCTTGAAAATGTTGTATTACCTTCCCTCTCGCATGACCAGCAAGATGTAATATTGAGGCAAGTTACTGATGATGACATCAAAAACTCAATATTTACGATGAGGAAGGCTGCTTCGCCAGGTCCGGATGGGTCCACTGTGATGTTTTTCATACAATGTTGGCCGATCATCTCTCCTATGGTGCTTCGTGTTGTTCACAGTTTCTTCTTGTCTAGCAAAATACTCAGCTCAATAAACTCAACAAACCTAGCCTTAGTTCCTAAAATCAGCAAGCCGGAAGAAGTAACTCAATACAGGCCTATAGCATGTTGCAACGTTATATACAAAGCGATCTCAAGAATATTGGCTAGAAGACAAAAAGAAGTATTGCCATCTATAATCTCTCCGAACCAGGTGGCTTTCTTACCGAATAGATGTATACTTGATAATGTAATGCTAACGCATGAACTATTGAATGGTTACCATACTAAGAACATATCGCCCCGAGCGATGCTTAATGTGGATATAATGAAAGCTTTCGATTCCGTTAGATGGTCTGCTCTGATCAACGTTATGAAGAAAATGAATTTTCTGGAATTAGTTATCAATTGGATCTTCTTATGTATATCCACTGTTCGGTACACTTTAGTCTATAATGCTCACTCTGTTGGGTACTTTAAAGCGTGCAATGGGCTACGGCAAGGGGATCCTATCTCCGCCTATTTATTCATCATAGTCATGGAAGCGCTATCTGCGGAGTTGACTAGACAAGTCCACCTAAAGAATTATCACCTACACCCGAAATGCAATTCTCCATTGATAACCTCCCTTGCGTTCGCTGATGACTTGCTCATATTCACCAAACCTTCCCACAAATCCTTACTGACCATAATTTCAACCCTGTCCTCTTTCCATAATTTCTCTGGCCTTAAAATGAACTGCTCCAAATCGAAAATTCTATTGGCAGGTCTTTCTCCTCATCACTCCTCTGTTTGCCTCTCCATAACTGGGTTGTCTTCCATTGATAATGATATGACATACTTAGGAATTCCTTTATCGACAAAAAGAACTACAAAAGCGCAATGCATGCCTCTCTATGACAAGATAACCTCTGTCTTTGCGCGTTGGGAAAATAGATATCTAACACAGTCAGAAAGGCTAGTGATTCTTAAATCGGTTATATTCTCCATGACGGTATATTGGTCTAGAACACTACTACTGCCGAACAAACTCCTATCAATGATCAAGACAGCGATGATAAACTTTTTATGGTTTGGTACAATACACTCATCAAAGCTTACTCCGATAGCGCACAAAAAAATAGAAAGACCAAAAATGAAGGGTGGGTTGGGATTAAAAGACATCAAACTATGGAATGTGGCGGCGTTATCAAAGCATTATGATAACCTGGTAACTCAAAAGCAATCAATATGGGTTGAATGGTGTATGACACACAATTTGAAAGATGACAACATCTGGACTATAAAGCCAAAAGCACATCATAGTTGGGTATGGAAAATGATAATAAAGGTTAGAGAAAAAACAAAGGCTATGTTAAAAATCAATATATCAGAAGGGAGCAATGCAAGCTTTTGGAAGAGCCCATGGATAGACAAAGGACTGATACTCTCTGATGTAATTAGTTACAATGACAGAATGAGTACTGGTATTCCAATAAATGCGAAGGCAAGAAACTACATCACAAATGGGTGGATAAGGCTTGAGAGCACGCATAGTGTTCATGTAAATGAGATATGGGGGAAATACAACAATAAGGAATACAGGTATGCGACTGAAGATGAATACGTGTGGAATGAGAATTAAGGAAAGCATAATATTGCGTTTGTGTACTCGGCGCTAATTGAAGAAGGGACGATGAGCAGATGTCTGTGGTATAAAAGGATATGGAATGAGAGAAATACGGAAAAGCTGAACTTTCTAATGTGGAAAGTATGCTATAACGGCCTAAACACTATGAAAAAACTGAAGCTAAGGGGAATAAATGTCTCTGACAGGTGCATTTTGTGTACAATGGGAGAAGAGGAAGGTATTCATCTATGTTTTAACTGTCCTTTCTCCAACTATGTTTGGAGGAAAATAAAAAGCAAAGGAGGCTTTGCTGCGCCTAGTTTAAACAGCAAAGAGGAGTGGCATAACATCTATAAAGCAACAAGATGGAAAAATAATACCTCCTATGAGCTGCTAATCATGCTTAAAGTGGTCATAAGTGAAGTATGGAATGAGAGAAATGCTTGGGTTTTCAACCGAAATAAAAGAAGCAGGATGGAAGTCTATTATGCAGCAATGAGAAGAATTGGCAATGAAATCAACATGTCTTCCTTTGATTTTGATACTTCTATCAAAAACAAGTGGAAATGATCTGCCCCCCCCCCTCCCTTTTTTTCCTTATTATTCTAATATTATGTAATGCTTTATGTTGTACGACCTTCTTATGATATAAATATATGGTAGGGGCCATTAATCCCAGCTGGCTTTGCCAAAAAAAAAGACCTTTTCCCCTTTCTTCTATTTATATTCTTGTTTATCCATTCCTTCTGGTGTCCAAACAAAATACTTATAATATAAAATGAATATTAAACCTTGTCATGAAAGCTTCAGAAGCGTGCTCATCAAACTTTTAGTCCCTTGTAAGCCAAGAAGTTCAAAATCGTGCATAGCACGCTTCCAATACCGTGAGTAGCACGCTACCCTTCTCCATAAAAGGGACCAAGCTGACCCCTCTTCTCTTTCTTCCCTTCAGCATATCACAAAATCTCCTCTCAAAAACAAAATAAAGCCGGCCTTAATTCCTTTTCCAGAAAACAATTCTTATAAATAAATAGAGAAAATCAAAGAAAAATTCCACATATCCTAAATTTAAATTCTGGGGACCTATGTGGCCACAAGTTCACACGGTTACCACCAGAATTGGGTGCGATTTGTGTTCTGCGAGAGATGAAGTAGTTGATTCGAAAAGGAACCTGTGGGGGAATCAACGAAGGTGGGAGGGTGCGTGTTTCGATGGCATCTGATTAGGGTTAGGCTGTTTGAATCGATGGAGCGATGGGAGGTTTTTGGGTTCGCTAGTGGTTACGGTGTCAAGATCCGAAGTGAGGGTTGAGGTGCATGTTGGGCGACGCATTAATGAGTGGAGTACTGGGCATTTGAGGGCCAGAACGAGTTTAAGTGAGGTGGAAGTTGGGATGTTGGTCATGGGGATCATTTTGGAAACTGAAGGAGAATGTCTGGTATGGGTAAAGCACGGTGGATTGTGCAGTGCGTAGTTGAAGTTAGGGAATTTAACGTTAACAAGTTCATTGGTGAATTTTGGTTCGGGTTTCTGTAGAAAGTCAAAGGGGTGAAACGTGATAAGGTGTTCAGTGATTAACAAGGAGAATACGTCATGGTTGAAGGAATACTGTGCGCGATCTATTTACTGGAGAAGATGAGTTGGCCAGCTAAAAAAAAGTGTTATTAAGGTAACGAACATTAATTAAATAATAATTTATAGTTAAGGATTTTAATATTGAATCAATTTGTAATAACGATATTTAATGGATTCATTGACATAATTCAGTGAAACAAGTGGCGATGGAACCGTATCGGAAAACACTACACCGTCGAGCTAGTTCGTAATCATGCGGAGACAACTGAGATTTTATATAGATTCAAACGCTTATCTGAAACTATATAAAACATCGTAGAAATCATCACTCAATTCACAAGGTGAGTAAACTAACTAACTGTACCTCGTTTAAATTTTCATATAAACGAATTTTAAATTTATTTATAGTAATTTTATACTATGCAATGGTTGATTGGTTGAATAGTTGATGAAATTGGTTGAAATGGTTGATATGATTACATCATTGATTGATTTTTAGATCTGATATTTCATATTGACGTGAAATAATATTATCTATGTTGATTAACATCTGTGGATGCAAGGAAACGGTTGAAGGGATCCAACTGGATCCCTCAATATTTATATTACTGTTTTTCGTTTGATTTTAATATGCGATGTGATATATAATCGGTGATTGATTATATTATGTTGGATTACCCTACCCTGAGAATTTGGGATTTAAAAAAAACTGTAAAAACATTTTCGAATACAAAAAAAGAAATTTGGAATGTAATAAAAAGAATTTACAAAATAGAAATTAAATTCTAAATATACTTGACATAAAATATGGGATAATACAAGAAGTGATTATAAATGATGTTATAAATTCCATGAAGTATTTATTTTGGGGTAAATTGGAATAAAATTCAAGTTGAAATTATATAGAAAAGTGGAAATCAGGTTTGAAGTCGATAATTGTAACTGGATTTGGAGTTAGCAGTTATAAAGAATTTTTTTAACCAGATTTAAAATACTAGAAGGAAAAAGAGATTTTTTGTATGGATAATTATAAATAAATAAAGGAAATATAAAGAGAAATTAGAGAATTTAGATTTGAGATATTATCAACCGATTTGATTTTATAAGGAAACGCTATTCATGTTTAAAGTGAAGAATGATAAAGTATTTTGCGAATGGGTATTTTTAAGGAATATCTTAGTTTGGAAATATGTTTTCAAAATTGGAATTTGAATAAAACGAAATAGTGAATTCTTATGGATTCAAAAGTATAAACGGATTAGTGATAAATCGAGAGAAGAATTTGTGGAATTTCAGTTATATAAGGAAATAATATTTTTACTAATAAACTTATTGGCTATTAAAGAGCCTTAGAAGTGGGAAATCCTCTCGATATTTTTAAATCAAAATAAAATTAACAAATGAAATTTTATAAGAGAAATCTTATAAATTAGAATATAAAAGGATAGAGATTTCAAAATGGATGAAGTGAAAGGTGAAGTAAATTTATAAAGTGACTCGATAAATAAGAATTTAACTTGTAATGATATTTAGAAATGAAAATCGAGTGGATCGATAAAACGAGTTCAGATGTTTTATTAAGGAATGATATTCATTTTTGAAAATGAATAACGATTTGGAAGAAAATGTTGTGCAAATGGGTACAGTCGTAAGGCAAATTTGAATTAACCTGAAATGGTTGATAAATTCCGAAGTTTGGAATATAATCGAATATAGATTATTCGAGAGAGAGAGTTATTTATTGGAATTCGATTGTAACAAATTTAGGGAAGTAATTATTTTTACTTTCCGTTTGAATCAAATCTAATTATTTATTTACTTATTAATTGAATTAATAAGTACAAGTTATATTTTTATATACTCATTATTTGGAAATAACGATTATAACGCTACTGTTATGAATCTAAACAGCAATTATAATGCTACTGTTATCATAAATGTTTTGTAAATCAAAACAGCGATTTTAGCGCTGTTGTTATAATAAATGTTTTGTAAATCAAAACAGCGATTTTAGCGTTGTCGTTATAATCAATGTTTTGAAAATCTAAACAGCAATTTTTAATGCTGTCGTTATGATAAATGTCTTATAAAACAAATACTTGGAACAACGATTATAACGCTACCGTTATAATCAATGTTTTTCCATAAAGGGAGTGGATTCTTAGATTGAATCCGAGGGTTGCGTAAGCGATGTTTTGTTTGAAGTTGTGAGCTTTGACTGTTTCAAAGTTGAGAATGTTGTTCAGTTAAGGTCTGAGAGGTAAATATACCCGAACTTGATTGACTTCATGATTGATGGAGAAATGGTTAAGGTTCGATAGTGAAGATTGGTTAACATTCTGGTTAGTTAATAATTGGTTAATGTTTTGCATTATAATAACGATGTTTTATAACATCGCGTTAATTTAAAAGAATTAGAAATGTTTTACCCAATAAAATGAGAGATATTTTCTACGTATAGAAAATGAAATGAATTGGTCAACGAGGAATTAAGAAAGGGAATATGGAAATATTTTCTAATATTAATGCGGAATATTTTCTGAATATAGAAAATAAGGATTCGTTAATATATATAGAAATGTTTTCTAATTGGAATAAGAGATATTTTCTCGAATAAAGAAATTACTTATTGGAAATGTTTTTCAAAGAATCGAGAGGGCAAATCAAGCTGCAAAAGGATATGAAAGATAGGGAAACAGGAATTGGAAATAATAATATAATCAGGAATTGGTTTAAAGGGCCCCAGTGTTGTTTGATGCTTGATCGATAGAATTTCCATTTGGAAATAGGACCGTTGATTGTATGGATGTTTCTTTGATAGTTAAATCACCGACTATCAAAGTTTTGATTTATTTTATATGTAACGACCCAGATTTTTTAGCCATTGTAATTTGAATAGTTAATTTTGTTTAAATATTTTTATTTAGAACATTTATGGATTTTTAATATTTAATTCATTTATTAAAAATCGAAGTTTAAACGTTATAATTTATGTTTATTATAAACAAGCCCGTAATGGCGCAGCAGTTCGTAATATTTAGTTTTCAACTTCAACTGAATATACAGGATCCGATATAAGTCGGAATTTCATGAAACGAGAAATGTTTGAATCTGTTTGACTATAACTTTCTCATGGAAGAGAAAAATCAGGATTTCAGTTTATTGATTGTTAGTTCTATACCATTCTAATTCCTTGAATAAAACCAAAATCTAACTGAAATGTCATCAAAAATAAATTCTAAATTCCTATCTAAAGTTTGCATATCGTTAGTGGACAATTTATTTTAAAACTCAAAAGCTATATGTACTTCCCAAAAGAAAAATCGATACTTGGGTTAGAACTACCAAAAGCTTTGGTATCCACTGTACTAATCTATGCTAAACTAAACTAGATCGGACCTTGCTGTACTCAAAAAACTCAGTTCAATGACTTAACACAAGCCAAGTACCCAAGAATTAATACAAAAATAAGCCTCTATCCTATTTTAATTTTATACAGACCCTAGGAAAGGATAGCCGACCTGAATACACTTGCTACACAATCCCATCATTAGTCAAAACAGCTACAGCTAAGGGGAGGAGGAACAAAGCTACTCTACAAGCAAACGTGGGCACCAAACTTCCTCACTGTGCTGGCCAAGACATTAATGCCGTGAGCGCCAACCCTCGTTCCTTGCTTGCTAAGGTTCTGCATCTATTTATACGAGAGGAGCTTCTTCTTTCTGAATAGAAAATGCAGTTAGGCAAATAAATGCACAAATCTTCTTTGTTTTTTTTAAATCAAATATACCACTAAAAATCACAAGACAAGCCACCATAGCCTCTAAAAAGAAACCTCTACATTTCCATTGATTCCAATTTTCGAATTTCGACAGTACATATAAAACATCGAAATATATGCCTAAGTTTATCTTGAAATACAAGGGTTGTTGCGGAGATTCGAGGGAGGTACAACGATCAGCAAGGGGTGGCGCTCGGATGCGTATCATTTTGCGGATTTTGGTGTCAAAACTTGTCGATCCTGGGGGTGTGTTGTGCACTGACGGACGGTGAAGGAGGACGTCAGAGGGGTAGATCATAGTGGCGGCGTACCTGACGCGAGCGGAGAAGAAAGATGGTTAGGTTTAATTAAGGTTTTGTGAAGAGCTTGTGAGTATCGGTGTTTAATTTGTATGTGATATACACGATAAGCAGCTACAGGCGAATCACATTGGAGAAGAAGAGGTAGCGAACGGTTTGGGTTTGGATTTTATAAGTGGACCGTGGACTGCTGAATATTGTATGGCGTTGGACTTTTAGTTTGGGCCTTCCATAAATAAAGAGAAAAACAAACAAAAAAGGAAAACCGTGAGTTCCTGGTTCGAATGGATGCAGGTAAGAAGTAGTTAAACGTGCTTTAATCCCTTTAATATGAAAACATATTTAAATGGAATAGCCTAATATATTTGTACAGTCCGAATATATGCGGTAAGCAACTGATTTCAACGTGCCTAACTTATAAGCATACCTAACCTTATAATAACATGCCCACATGATTTACCTTTAAGTCTTAGGACGCCCAATTTATTTGTTGTAACGTGACTTAAGTGGGAGACAACGAAACTGTATGTTATCACTTGATGTACGTGAATAAAGGGTTAAAGTTGCACAAGCTTATGTATAACGTGGACATTAAATGTAAAAAGTTTACAAAAAAGCAAAAAAATGAATGAATTAAATAATTTATTTAGGATTTTATTAAGAATTAATTATTTAAATTAAAACCATTACGTATAAAATGTGTAATGTGTTCCTGTGTTATCAGAATGCGTTCAGATCGGAAGCGCTGAAGCATATTGATAGGCGTACCATTTTGGAGCTGGTTTGGATGGAGTTGGACACAGCTGAAAGATTTAGTTAAATTAAACGCCAGTTAATTTAATTAAACAAAATCGTTTTAAAGTCAGATGGAAATTCAAGGTGAGTTAATCTCACTTAGTTTCCCACTTATAATGATTATAAGTCGGGTTTATCATTTGTTTTGCTATGGCTGCTAACTATTGGTTGTTTGATGCTTAATTGGATGCGTGTTAAATATTTTTGTCAATCATTTAAATTAAACGGTTGTTTAATTTAAATGGAATAACATCGTTATTTTTAACAATGATTTCCAAATTGATAATTTACCCTGTTGGATACGTTTATAATAAAATAAACAAGTTGAATTTAAACTGGATGATTGAATTGTCGGTATTAATTGACCGTGATTAGTTAAATTAATTTATCAAGTTTATATTGTCATATTGAACGATCTATTGTAGTTGAGATAACCCATTGGATGTAGGGAATGACAGGTTGGAGGAATCCAACAGGATTCATCAAATTTATTGTTATATGATTATTTATGAACTGTTGAACACATATGATTGGATTAGTGAATTGTTTATTGATTGTTAAACCCGAACTCGACATTTGTTTGGTTAATTAACCAATGGAGATATTGGTTGAGAAATTTATAGCAGATGGCCAAAATACAAACTGTTTTGATTTGCCATTAGTAATGAAATGATGGAATTTAATTATAACTGAATATAGATTTTTAAAATATATTATTTTAAAAGAAGTTTGTAAAAAGAAACTAAACCAACTATATATCGCTTGTTTTAACCGCTATTTGTGTACCAAAATCTACCATGTGCGAAGCACGTGTTTCACCGTAATTACTGAATAATTTGATAAAGGGGATTCTTATATTCATAAGATTGATGGGCAGGTAGGCGGGAATTAACTTGATGATTAATAACTAGGATTTATTGTTTTTAAGAAATAATTAAAGTGAGATGATTTAGAAATAGATTACTGTTATTTAAAAATAATCAAGGCGAATGAGGTTATTTGGATTAATAAATGTTATTTATTAATTCAAAATGAAAGCGAGTTAGAGTTGATTAATGGGTTTATCATGTTTAAGATTTACCAAAACCACTGTTTTGATCAGTAATTGATTATTTAATTTAATTAGATTGGGCTGATTAATCTAATGAAACAAATTAGTGAATAATTGTTTAACCTAATGAGATTTTAAATAGAGAATTAATTCCAGTTAATGATAAAGTCAATTATAATTTAATTTAAGAAACTATTTCTTAAACAAAGTTTATTTAAGTAAATAATGGAGGTTAGAATAGAAATATAATTAAATTTTGAAAGGAAGTTTGTAAACAGGTTTATATTAAACCAAATTTGATAAATGAAGTTATAAAGTGATTTTAAGCGAACATTGTAAGCTTAAATAAATGTTTGATTAACTAAAGGAAATCGAGAAAGAAAAGTGCTTTATATTGAACCAAAGATGTGTAAACAGGTTATGAATAATGAAATGCGGAGTTAAAGCGTTAAATTGTTAATTAACAATACATAATAATGGCATTAGGGTAATGAAAGGGAATGAAGTAAGATTTTCCAAAGGAAATGATTTAGATAATGAAGAAAAAGGATTTCTATAAATGAGTTTGGTAATATGACTTGAAATAGAAACCCAGATAATGGAACAAAGAGTTTTAAAGGAGTTAAAGTTAAAAGGTTAATGTGTATTAATCATGTACTAAATCAATGAATATAGAAAGGATATTTCAAAAGCAAGAAGGATTGTAAAACCATATTTTAATACAATAGTGAAGTGGTATAAAATGAATATGGGTTCATGGGATTACAAGTCATATTTATCTTATGATAAGAATGTGGTTGATCAAGGTCTGAGAGGTAAATAAAATACCCCAACTTGAACAACTTCAGGATTATCGAAGGATGATATGAGTTGTAAGGGTGGAGATGTTAGAAGTGGTTTATATTGAGGGAATAATAACTTGAAGAATTTGGAATATATATTATGGGATTCCTAATAAAAGGAAATAAAAATGGTTTGAGAATATGAAAGGATAATTCCATAGTAAAGAAGGAAATTTGTGAATATATAATGATTTTCTAAAGTAATGAGATGAAATATAAAATGGGTTTATTCAAAAAGGTAAGAGATGATTACTTTGTTTTATATAACAAAACAAAAGGGGGGATTTCGTAACGATTAATTTACGAGTGATAAGTTGAACCGATTTCCCAATTATGGATACTACGAAATGTTATAGCAAATATTTTGAAATGATAATTAACTGGAAATTGAATATGATTCTAATATATTTGTAAGTATTTCAAACAAAATGATTTAAGAATATATATATACATATATAAACTAATATATTAACTTTGGTATTATAACTGATATATTATTTTAGTGGCTAAGTGATGCTGTGAAATAAACCAATAGATTTATTTTATTTTTTAATGATTGTTTATTTTGATAGTTCAATAACCGACTATCAAAATCATGGCCAATGCGTTGTTGGTACGGAAAGACCGGGATCGAATTTAAATTCGAAAACCATTCCAACCAGCAAATACGTAAACGTTGAAGATGTTCAGAAGCTGATCGAGATGGAGCAATTGAAGATTGGGAATCTTCATAAGCGGAAGGATTACTTGTCGAATATTCTCTGACGTTGCAACCAGAGGTATTCTGACGTGATTCGGTCGTAAGTGGGATTTTACGGGTCTCCAAGGACTACTCGCTACTGATATTTTAGATGCAGTAGGAGGGTGCCTTTGGTTCATTTCGTTCCTGGATGACTTGTACGGACGAGGTAAACAGTGGCCAAATGTTCCAAAAGTCGATTATAACCTCAAGCCTCATCAACCGGGAAATGACAAAAATCGGGTAGGCAGCATGGCTATGTGGGTCGCACCCATTAGGGTGTATAATCACCTATCTAGAGAAATTCCTTTTGCTTCTTTAATCTATCGATGCCGTCCCTTTTCGGGAAACGGTGGGTAGCTCCCAACCGTTGGTAATATACATTCGATACACTCAAGTGAAATGAGTGGTCGGTCATGTGTGGGCCGGGTTGCAAGACGTTCTTGTTGAACCCAGTGTATTCGCCTCTAGAGATACACTATCAGCAGGTGGTTCCATACCTTGTCATAGTCGGAATCCACTCTTCATTAAAAGTCCGCGGTTTTGTTTGTATACTATATATGTGTAGCATGAGATGCAAGTGTTCTGCTAGATTCTATTTATTTGTATTTAGACACTATTATAATATCAGACAAGATATGATTTCAAAACGGTTTTGGGTTATAGTAAGGTAAAAACCGTTTGTGTTTATGTATGTGCTGGTTTTACTATTATCCTTTTCTCTCAAAAGGATTTTTGCACTTTAAAATCAAGATGGATGTTATATAAACTTTACGAGATTTTCTCACTCTGGTTCACCAGACTGACCCAGTATTTGTAATGCTCGGGTTAGACCGAGGTGTACAGGTTCAGGTTATCAGATGCGGTGAAGAGACGAGCTAGCAGAATTCAGATGTTTGAAGTTATATTATTCCGGTGTGTGTTGTATATGACGACAGATTATTATAACTGTCCATATGTGTGATTTACTCTAATGATTGTAAGTATATTTTCAAGCTCTCAATAAAGATTATTTCTATATTATGTTTTGTTCCGCTGCGATGTGAGCCTCTGTGTCATGTTGGATCTTCTTCTTCTATTCTAATATTTCTTTCTTTCTCATCTCACCCTCTAAATTCTTTCTAATAACTATCTGGTGGTTTTAGATACTTGAGTTTGGCAGGTAATACATGGTTATGTATTAATGTCGAAATTCGGGCGTCGAATCCCTACTGGGTCGTTACAGTGGTATCAGAGCTATTGGTTTAGTAATAACCTTGGCTCTGTGGCGTGACTCGGTAGAGATGGGGTTAGTAATACCCTAGGTCGAGTTGTGTGTTTATATATGAGAGCGTATTTGTAGATTGTATATAAAAATGTTTTGTATTGTGTTGTTGATCGGTTCAAGTGTTGAAAAGCATTGGACTGGTAATGTACACAATATTGTTTTATAAATAGGGTAAATGAAATAATTTTACCCAAATTATATTTTTATAGAAAAGAAATAATTTTATTAAATTTTTGGGATATTGTGGTTTGGGTGATTTATCTAGATGGAATTCAAATGGAAATTTGAACTGAATGGTTAATATAACCAAAATTTCACATATATAATTGTGAATGAGAATTTTAGTATGAAGCTGAAAATCAGAATATAAGATAAGTTAAAACGGAATAAATTAAAGTGATGGTGTTTGAAATAGAATCAAAATTGGTATTAAAAAAAGAAATGTTTGAAAATCAATTAAGTAATTAGGTATGAAATAAGACTTTAATTGGTGAATTAAATATTAATGTTGGGTATTAGTCGGATTTAATGTAAATTGAATGATTGGTATAACTGATTTTGTATTGGCTGTTATTTGGATATAAGATTGATTGAAACTAATTCAAAAATAGCCCAATGAAAAAGTTGGATGGATTTAAAACTAATTCCAGTATAATAAAATTTGAATGGAACTGCTTATGAAAAAACTGGGTGATTTAAACATGTATTTGTATATACCTGTCTGAAAGATACCTTAGGAATTGGTGAAATTATACTGGTTGACTGATGGAGTATTATTTAAAAATTTCATGTAATGATCACTTACATGATGAATTGAGTTAAGTACAGGTGTCAGGAGGTAGTGAGGATTGATATTGGTTAAGTAAATAGCAATAAGTTGCGCAGATTTACTCGATAGCGCTCGCATAAGGTACGCCTACGCGAAAATATATTTTTTGGGTTTTGAATTTTGTTTTCCAACCATGTGAGTCGATGTACATATTATTTGTTCCTGCGATGGCGCAGATGTCATTCCGTACAGGGGGAACTCTGCCAAATTTTTCGGGAATTTAAAATTTTAGAAATTTTCTGATATTTTTGGAAATTATTATTTACAATATTGGATTAGTTTTTGATTTGAAATAAATTGAATTTAGAAAAAATAATAGGCTGTGACGTTTTTCTTACCTTAGCAATTTCGGGGATGAAACTATTTTAAGGGTGGAAGAATGTAACGACCCATATTTTTTAGCCATTGTAATTTGAATATTTAATTTTGTTTAAATATTTTTATTTAGAATATTTATGGATTTTTAATATTTAATTCATTTATTAAAAATCGAAGTTTAAACGTTATAATTTATGTTTATTATAAACAAGCCCGTAATGGCGCAGCAGTTCGTAATATTCAGTTTTCAACTTCAACTGAATATACAGGATCTGATATAAGTCGGAATTTCGTAAAACGAGAAATGTTTGAATCTGTTTGACTATAATTTTCTCATGGAAGAGAAAAATCAGGATTTCAGTTTATAGATTGTTAGTTCTGTACCATTCTAATTCCTTAAATAAAATCAAAATCTAACTGAAATGACATCAAAAATAAATTCTAAATTCCTAGCTAAAGTTTGCATATCGTTAGTGGACAATTTATTTTAAAACTCAAAAGCTATATGTACTTCCCGAAAGAATAATCGATACTTGGGTTAGAACTACCAAAAGCTTTGGTATCCACTGTACTAATCTATGCTAAACTAAACTAGAGCAGACCTTGTTGTACTCAACAAACTCAGTTCAATGACTTAACACAAACCAAGTACCCAAGAATTAATACAAAAATAAGCCTCTATCCTATTTTAATTTCATAAAGACCCTAGGAAAGGATAGCCGGACTGAATACACATGCTACTCAATCCCATCATTAGTCAAAACAGCTACAGCTAAGGGGAGGAGGAACAAAGCTACTCTACAAGCAAACGTGGGTACCAAACTTCCTCACCGTGTTGGCCAAGACATTAATGCCGTGAGCGCCAATCCTCGTTCCTTGCTTGCCAAGGTTCTGCATCTATTTATATGAGAGGAGCTTCTTCTTTCTGAATAGAAAATGCAGTAAGGAAAATAAATGCACAGATCTTCTTTGTTTTTTAAAAATCAAATATACCACTAAAAATCACAAGACAAGTCACCATAGCCTCTAAAAAGCAACCTCTACATTTCCATTGATTCCAATTTTCGAATTTCGACAGTACATATAAAACATCGAAATATATGCCTAAGTTTATCTCGAAATACAAGGGTTGTTGCGGAGATTCGAGGGCGGTACAAAGATCAGCAAGGGGTGGCGCTCGGATGCGTATCATTTTGCAGATTTTGGTGTCAAAACTTGTCTATCCTGGGGGTGTGTTGTGCACTGACAGACGGTGAAGGAAGACGTCAGAGGGGTAGATCATAGTGGCAGCGTACCTGACGCGAGCGGAGAAGAAGGATGGTTAGGTTTAATTAAGGTTTCGTGAAGAGCTTGGGAGTATCAGTGTTTAATGTGTACGTGATGTACACGATGAGCAGCTACAGGCGAATCACATTGGAGAAGAAGAGGTAGCGAACGGTTTGGGTTTGGATTTTATAAGTGGATCATGGACTGCTGAATATTGTATGGCGTTGGACTGTTAGTTTGCGCCTTCCATAAATAAAGAGAAAAACAAACAAAAAAGGAAAACCGTGAGTTCCTATTTTGAATGGATGCAGGTAAGAAGTAGTTAAACGTGCTTTAATCCCATTAATATGAAATCATATTTAAGTGGAATAGCCTAATATATATGTACAGTCCGAATATATGCGGTAAGCAACTGATTTCAACATGCCCAACTTATAAGCATACCTAACCTTATAATAACATGCCCACGTGATTTACCTTTAAGTCTTAGGACGCCCAATTTATTTGTTGTAACGTGACTTAAGTGGGAGACAACGAAACTGTATGTTATCACTTGATGTACGTGAATAAAGGGTTAAAGTTGCATAAGCTTATGTATAACGTAAACTTTAAATGTAAAACGTTTAGAAAAAAGAAAAAAACGAATTAATTAAATAATTTATTTAGGATTTTATTAAGAATTAATTATTTAAATTAAAACCATTATGTATAAAATGTGTAATGTGTTCCTGTGTTATCAGAATGCGATCAGATCGGAAGCGCTAGGACCATATTGATAGGCGTACCATTTTGGAGCTGGTTTGGACGGAGTTGGACACAGTTGAAAGATTTAGTTAAATTAAACGCCAGTTTAATTTAATTAAACAAAATCGTTTTAAAGTCAGATGGAAATTCAAGGTGAGTTAATCTCACTCAGTTTTTGAAACACCCCACCTCCGTTAGGGTCACTCTCAAAGGGAATTCCCTAATTTTGGTGGAGGTTTATAAGTATAAGTCACTGATATACAAGACAGATATAAATACACATGTTTTTGAACAGCGGAAAACAACAGCAATTTTTATTTCAACAAAATACGTGTTACACAAACCATGTCATAATTTGTCTTACAATACTTCCAAAAACATAATATCTTCATAACTGTCTTGATTACATTATTTAAAGAAGCATAAAAACATAAGTAAACTGCATAAGTCCCATAATTGCTATCCAAAGCCATAGTCCAAAACGAAAAAGATCCAAGCAATACATTCTTTCTCTTCAAGCTGGATGTGAAAACTGGTCAAGCTGCGGTATTCTCTCCCTATGGACCTGGGGGGAAACGAAAGAAAAGAAGACGAAAGTAAAGTAGAGTCAGACATAAAGCCTGAGTAAGTCTAGGACTATTCAGTCTATGAATAAAGAACTGGGTATGATAAGTATAAACTGGAAATGGGAAAGCACCATAAACTAAGTTAAGTTGTCTAGAGTCGAATATACTATCGTACCCCATATTAATCTCTGCATCCATATAAACTAGTTCCCAACAGGCACCCCATAATCAGGGTGAAGTTATTCGTTTCCAATGATCGGCTCCTACTCGCATAGTTACATGTGTCTTACGGCCCCCGATGTTGTAGTTACATATGCTGGTCCCACCATGGGTGTATCAAGTCTTATGGTGGCGGCCCAACACAATTCTAGAATGCACAGGTATACTACTGGTGCCCAGTGCCTTATTTTTCTGCGCCGGAGTGTGTGCACGCCCGCACCCCGTTAGAACCTACACTGCTGCACCACCGCCGTCGATTGGACCTCTTACAGTCAGCCCAGTAATCGTGCCCCACCCTGCCTAGTTCAGGGTATCCTGATACACCTTGTAGGGTTACTGCTGAAAAGGGTCCCCCGCTACTAGGTTTTCTATTTCTAGCCAACATGCTAAGTTGGTTAAGTGTTTTGTAAACCTAACCCCCAATCAGTCTGTATAGTTTAGCATGTTCCATTTTGATTAAGTATTAATTCAATTTACTTAATCCTATCAATCCTGACTCAGCCTTAATTGTCATATTAAAGCCTCGACCTCTCACATTAGACAGGTATTGTTGTGGCTGCCTGTTGCCGGTTGGGTCCGGGCAGTCTTACGCCACAACTCAGTCTAACCTCGGGTCCTTATTGGGCTCCGTGTTTAACCACCCACATTGGATAGGTATTGTTGTGACTACTGGACAGCCGGGCGGTTCCGAGCAGGTTTACATCACAACTCAATCCAACCTCGGGTTAAACACATCGTATTTTCTAAATTTACATATTTTGTCTCTTTTCTTTTATATGTAAATATTTGCGGCCCATTATTCAAATTCATCTTTATTGGGTAAAATTAATTTATACCACTTAATTGTTTTTCAAGGTTGTTGGCATGCGTCAAACATGCCAACACATATGTTCTATATTTTAACCCAATCGTCATTACCCCCGTTTTATACGTTCGCTACAATATAACATATGTTAGGTTTAACATTTAAACCCAACTTAGCCACATGAAAAAGGGGAGGCTTATAACATGGTGTTTATATATTCTAAGTAACATAAAAAGGGGAGTGTGAACGCATGAACTTGCAACATAGCGAACTAATTAACATGAGTTTGGCACTTGTGAACTTGCATTGTAATAGCATATAATTATGGCATAAACATACCTAAACATGAATCATGGTTTTTAATCTATTCATGTAAACTACACTAAAAGTGATTATAATATATATTATGTTGGCATAATAGTGAATCATATACTTGCATGAATCTCAAATAAACTACCACAAACATGTAGCTGTTAACTTCCAACATGAATCACATACTTGCAAATATCCAATCGTGATACCACAACATCCCAAATCGTTTAGAATCAAAGCAAGATACAAATATGGATTATTATCACCACAAATCAAATACAATTCTATTTCTCATTTTACACAAATCAAACACAATTATTTATTAACATCGGAATAGCACTCTACTTACAACGTATGAAGAATCTTCAATTCAGGAATCTGAATTCTGAATTTGGAGATGCTATCCTTTGTTGTAGGCGTTGTTTTGATTTAATTGACGTTGCTTTAAGCTTTCGAATTGTCTCCTAATTGTCTCTCAATTTTGACGGCTATTCCTAATCTTTCCTCAGCAGCATGACGGTCTCATATTCATTTTTGTTTGTGTGAATTAGGTGGAGTCTTAGGTCCTTTTTATAGAGTTTGTGAGTTGATTAGGACCGTCGATGGAGCTTCGATGAATATTAGCCGTTCGTTTGAAGGAGAGACCAATCAGGAGCTGACACCTAGCCCTAGTGGCAAGGCAAGACTCAGAAATTCGGCCAAGCACAGACCAGGCCAGCCAGGAGGGGCTGGGTTCGACCTGGCTCAGGGGCTAGGTCGACTACCCAGTCGACCCCTAGGTCGACTATGTAGTCGACCTGGGTGCCCCAAGTCGACTACCCAGTCGACCTGGGTAGCCCAGGTCGACTACCCAGTCGACCTGGGTGCCTTGGGCGGGAAAATTCCCGCCCTGGCCAATCCGGCCCGATTTTTTGAAATTTGAATTTGTTTTCTGAGCCGTTTTTGTCTGTTTGAATTTTAAACTGAATTCTGAAACTTCCGGAGGCCATATCTTCTTCATACGGAGTCCGTTTTACGCAAACTCGGACTCTATCCCAAGTAGAATTCCGAGACGAACGCAATGGCGTATTCAATTTCCCTTAATTCTTTGATTTGAAATTAATTATACTTTAATTTGTGAATTTCACTGTTATAGAATACACGGGGTGTTACATTCTCCCCCACTTAAAAGGATTTCGTCCCCGAAATCTTCAAGTTCAAGAAGAATGTACGTCCTAACATCCAAACATCCATCTACTCATCCATCAAACACGAGCATCCATTGTCCTTAAAAGACTTCTAATGCTTCATGATCATATGCGAAGTGTGTGTACATGTACTTATCTAATGCAAAATCAGTCGGTCTACTGATTCAGTTGACCTCCTTAATGCGAATTATGTAAGTGCCATGAATCCATTATGTATGCAAATTTTCCTATTCATGATTCTACATGAGTGCACAATCATTCATATATAAATGCAACATCCATATGGCAACACATTAAACTCCAACCATATACGAATATAA
Organism: Allium sativum; assembly: GCA_030737875.1. Lineage (NCBI taxonomy): Eukaryota > Viridiplantae > Streptophyta > Magnoliopsida > Asparagales > Amaryllidaceae > Allium > Allium sativum. The sequence continues at coordinate 20,287,089 of CM060921.1, read as the reverse complement.
ATACATTTATGCATATGCAATATGAAGTGACTAAGCCGATCTAAAACTTAGATTGTGTGTATATGCAACCACGAGCAACCACTAGCAATCACTTGCAACCATTTGCAACCATCATCCATAACATGTTTCAATTACATGTTTTCATCCAAAGAGTTTCTACCTAAAAGATAAGGTCGAGGAGATATACCTAAAAAGATAGATAAAAGCGCAACTTAAGGAAAAAGAAAGATCAAAGATGTACCCTCGAAAAGAAAAGGGTAGGCTGCGCGTATTCTAGCTTCAGTTTCCCAAGTTGCATCTCCCTCGGCATCGCTCCACTGAACTTTGACGAGCTTGACTTCGCGGTTGCGTAGCTTCTTCACTTCCGTTCCTAATATGCGGGTTGGAACTTTCCTCACGGTTGCTTCGCGTTCCACTTTAGCTTCTTCTAGGAAATTCGGCTCTACCACTTCAGCAGATTCATGTAGACATTTTCGGAGGTGCGAAACATGGAAAACGTTGTGAACTCCGGCCAGCTTTTCGGGTAGCTCTAATCTATAGGCCATTTTCCCAATTTTCTCGATGATAGGAAACGGTCCTACGAACCTTGGTGCTAGCTTTCCTGTGGTTCCAAAACGAACAACGTTCCTTAGCGGAGATACCATAAGAAAAACTCTATCCCCAACCTCAAATTCAAGGTCGGTCCTCCTCTTGTCGGCGTAGGATTTTTGTCTGTCTTGGGCTGTCTTCATTCTTCTCCGTATTAAGTCTACTTTTTCCGAAGTCTCTCGGATCATATCCGGTCCAAGTATGAGCTTGTCAGTAGACTCCCACCAACAAGTGGGCGATCGGCACGGTCTTCCATATAAAGCTTCGAAGGGCGCCATTCCTATGGTTTCTTGGTAGCTGTCGTTGTAGGAAAATTCCACCAAAGGAAGATGGTCTTCCCATGTCCCTCCGAAGTCAAGGACGCACATTCTTAAAAGGTCTTCCAAAACTCTGTTCACTCTTTCTGTCTGGCCGTCGGTTTGGGGGTGATAGGCTGTACTCAAGCATAATTGTGTGCCTACCGCTTCTTGCAGACTCCGCCAAAACTCACTTATGAAGATAGGGTCTCGGTCACTAACAATGCTGGAGGGTATTCCATGGAGTCGAACAATTTCCTTGAGGTAAAGAGATGCTAGGGATGAGGCAGTTCTTTTACTCTTGACAGGTAAGAAGCGGGCGCTTTTAGTAAGCCTATCCACTATTACCCAAATGCTAGTGTTGCCTCTTCTAGACCTAGGCAGCCCATCAATGAAGTCCATTGAGATGCTATCCCACTTTCACTGCGGGACCTCTAGAGGATGGAGGAGACCGCCAGGCTTTTTCTGTTCCACCTTAACCTGTTGGCACACCATACACTTAGAAACGAAATCTGCCACGTCCTTCTTCATACCGTTCCAAAAGAAAGTTCTCTTTATCTCCTTGTACATTTTATCACCGCCTGGGTGTATCGTCATCTTGGAGTGATGTGCTTCCTCGAGAACCTTCTTTACTAAATCCCTTGTTTGTGGGATGCATAGTCTTCCGTCTCGCCTTAGCCAACCCTTGTCGTCGATGGAGTATCTGCTGAGGTGACTTGAAGTCTCACCCCTAATGAGCCTATCAATCGTCTCCACAAGCTGAGGGTCTTCGCGTTGTGTTGTCCCTATTGCGTCCACTAAAGTCGGGCGTACTTCGAGAGATGCTAGCAAGCCCGGTACAAAATCAGAGGAGGGCCTAAAGTCAAAGCTGGCTATAAACCCTAGGCTTTGTCTTTCAACAAACAGCGGGCTTAGGGTTAGTTTCTTTCGGCTCAACGCGTCTACCACTACGTTACATTTGCCCGGAGTGTAGGAGATCTCGAAATCGTACGAGGCAAGAAACTCCATCCATTTATGTTGCCTCAAGTTAAGATCTTTCTGCGAGAAAAGAAATTTCAACGATTTATGGTCAGTGTAAAGTTCGAACTTCTCACCTAGGAGATAGTGTCGCCAAGACTTGAGTGCAAAGACGATGGCAGCTAACTCAAGATCGTGGGTCGGGTAGTTCTTTTCATGCACTTTCAACTGCCTTCCACCATAAGCTACTACCCTCCCTTCTTGCATCATGACAGCGCCTAGCCCTGTCCTACATGCATTTGTATAAACTGTGAACATCTTGCTTCCATCTGGCAACGTCAAAACTGGGGCTGTTGTAAGAGCCCTTTTTAGTCGTTGGAAAGAAAACTTGCAATCCAAGTCCCAATTGAACACTAGATTCTTCTTGGTCAGCTTTGTGAGCGGAGCTGATATCTTTGCAAAGTCTCTGATGAATTTCCGATAGAAGCCTGCTAGCCCGAGAAAGCTTCGGACTTCTGTTGCGTTCTTTGGTGTCTTCCAGTCCTGCACCGCTACTACCTTAGCCAGGTCTACAGCTAACCCTTCTTTGGATACTATGTGCCCAAGGAACCTCACTTCTTCTCTCCAAAAGTGGCATTTGGAGAATTTAGCTTTTAGCTGATGGACTCGCAAAGTTTCCATGATTGCCCTTAGGTGCTGAGCATGCTCTTCTTCATTCTTTGAGAAGATCAAGATATCGTCTACGAAGACCCCTACGAACTTATTGAGGAAATCTCTGAACACCCTACTCATTAGGTCCACGAAGTAAGCGGGTGCGTTTGTCAAGCCGAAAGGCATGACAAGCCATTCAAAGAAGCCGTCTGGGGTTCTGAATGTTGTCTTATCGATACTATCTTCAGCCACCCTTATCTGATGAAATCCGGTCGCTAAATCGAGTTGGGAGAAAACAGACGCTTCTACAAGCTGATCAAACAGATCGTCAATTCTGGGGAGAGGGTGCCTATTCTTTTTCGTTAGCTTGTTGAGCTCCCTATAGTCAACACATAGACGGAGTGAACCATCCGCCTTTGTAGCGAACACCACTGGAGCGCCCCATTCTGAAATGCTCCTTCTAATGAACCCCTTCTCTAGAAGCTCTTTAATTTGTTTACTGAGCTCCTTTCTTTCCCGTGGAGCCATGTGTCTAATGGGCAACGCAACGGGATTTGCATTATCTACAAGATATATGCGGAAGTCTATCTCCCGCTTCGGAGGCAAGCCCTTCACCTCTTCGAAGACATCCGGATATTCCCGGACCACTCTAACCGATTGCAAACTTTCAACAGAGGCATCTAGCGATTCAAGATAACTAAGCATAACTGCATACGAGGGATTACAAGTAATTTCCAGAGTGTTACCGAGTTGGGTCAGAAGCCTAACCACCCTTTTCTCACAATCCAGGATGGCACCATTACTGGATAGCCAATCCATGCCCAAAATCAAACCATATCCCGAAAATCCCAAAACAAAGGCACTACATTTAAATTCTACGCTTAGAATAGAAATTTTCAATCCCACACAGATCATAGATAAATAAGCTGAGCCCCCAATTGGATTTGAAACAATTAAGGGGTCCTCTACCATTCTAGTTTCTAGGTGCAGAGATTCTACTAAAGCAGATGAGATAAAGGAGTGTGATGCACCAGAATCAAATAAAGTGCGAACTGGGTGATCATAAAGATAAACTACACTTTCTACAGAAGTATTTATACCTCGCTGCTGTAGAGGTGGTGCTTCTAGCGCATGAACTTGTGCCCCTGAGGTGGATCCAGCCCTCTGCCCCTGCCCTCGCTTCTTTGGGCAATCCTTAGCCAGGTGGCCTATCTCACCGCAAGAAAAGCACCCACCATTCATCTTGGCCTTCTTTTTCCGGCAATATTTCACTAAGTGCCCCCACTTTGCCACAGAAATTACACTTCCTCTTCTCTTTGTTGTCTTTCCCTCCCTTCTTAAAGTCTGTCTTCTTAGGCTGCAAACCCTCTTTCTTCCCTTGAGAGCTTTCTGCCTTTGTCTCCTTCTTGCCCTTATCCTCTTCGTTCAGCAATGCCATTTGCACCAACCTTTCATACGTAGCTCCCATGGGTATATGGGTCATGGCTAAACTGTGTAATGGCTCATTCAACCCCTTGACAAAGCGAAGAGCCTTCTTGTGCGGGGTGTTGACTAGGTCCAGTCCGAACCTAGCCAGCTGATCGAACTGGTTAACATACTCTTTGACTGTCATATTCCCTTGCTTAAGAAATAAGAATTTTTCCAACTGAAGACTCCTTTCGGCTTCTGAGAGAAATTTAGCCTCAAACCTTGCCCAAAAGTCCTCACATGTTTCCACTGGTCTTTCTGCATTAGTGACTTCCCACCAGTAGGAAGCCTCGCCTTTAAGTAGCCATACTGCCAGTTGTACCTTCTGCCTATCTTCTACCTCAAAGATGACGAATAAGTCCTCGGTTTCTTTCAGCCAATTCCTGGCTACCACGAAGGACTCGGTTCCATGAAAGTCCTTTCCTCCCATAGCTTTAAAATCTTTACATATCTTAGTAAAAGTATTTACCCGCGGAGGGGGTGGAGGAAGAGGTGTTGCTACAGCTGGATGATTTCCTGCAGCTGGGGGAGGAGGAACGGTAGGACCTGGCTGAGTGGCCCTTGCTTCTAAGAATCGTCTAAACCAACCAGGTATTGGTATACCCTCTGGCAAGTTAAGTTCTTCGGACATGCTGAAACAAAAAGGATAGATTCAAAACGAAGGATAAAAGATAGTACCTATGGCTTTGGGGGGGGGGACTATGCCTTTTTAAAATAAAATAATATTTTATCTTTAAAAATGCTTCTTTAAATTTTCTTTTGAAAATAAATTTTCAAAACTTTTTTTATCTTATCTGGTAAACCTATGCTCTGATACCAAGTGAAACACCCCACCTCCGTTAGGGTCACTCTCAAAGGGAATGCCCTAATTTTGGTGGAGGTTTATAAGTATAAGTCACAGATATACAAGACAGATATAAATACACATGTTTTTGAACAGCGGAAAACAACAGCAATTTTTATTTCAACAAAATACGTGTTACACAAACCATGTCATAATTTGTCTTACAATACTTCCAAAAACATAACATCTTCATAATTGTCTTGATTACATTATTTAAAGAAGCAAAAAAACATAAGTAAACTGCATAAGTCACATAATTGTTGTCCAAAGCCATAGTCCAAAACGAAAAAGATCCAAGCAATACATTCTTTCTCTTCAAGCTGGATGTGAAAACTGGTCAAGCTGCGGTATTCCCTCCCTGTGGACCTGGGGGGGAACGAAAGAAAAGAAGACGAAAGAAAAGTAGAGTCATACATAAAGCCTGAGTAAGTCTAGGACTATTCAGTCTATGAATAAAGAACTGGGTATGATAAGTATAAACTGGAAATGAGAAAGCACCATAAACTAAGTTAAGTTGTCTAGAGTCGAATATACTATCGTACCCCATATTAATCTCTGCATCCATATAAACTAGTTCCCAATAGGCGCCCCATAATCAGGGTGAAGTGATTCGTTTCCAATGATCGGCTCCTACTCGCATAGTTACATGTGTCTTACGGCCCCCGATGTTGTAGTTACCTATGCTGGTCCCACCATAGGGTGTATCAAGTCCCATGGTGGCGGCCTGACACAATTCTAGAATGCACAGGTATACTACTGGTGCCCAGTGCCTTGTTTTTCTGCGCCGGAGTGTGTGCACGCCCGCACCCCGTTAGAACCTACACTGCTGCACAACCGCCGTCAATTTGACCTCTTACAGTCAGCCCAGTAATCGTGCCCCACCCTGCCTAGTTCAGGGTATCCTGATACACCTTGTAGGGTTACTGCTGAAAAGGGTCCCCCGCTACTAGGTTTTCTATTTCTAGCCAACATGCTAAGTTGGTTAAGTGTTTTGTAAACCTAACCCCCAATCAGTCTGTATAGTTTAGCATGTTCCATTTTGATTAAGTATTAATTCAATTTACTTAATCCTATCAATCCTGACTCAGCCTTAATTGTCTTATTAAAGCCTCGACCTCTCACAATAGACAGGTATTGTTGTGGCTGCCTGTTGCCGGTTGGGTCCGGGCAGTCTTACGCCACAACTCAGTCTAACCTCGGGTCCTTATTGGGCTCCGTGTTTAACCACCCACATTGGATAGGTATTGTTGTGACTACTGGACAGCCGGGCGGTTCCGGGCAGGTTTACATCACAACTCAATCCAACCTCGGGTTAAACACATCGTATTTTCTAAATTTACATATTTTGTCTCTTTTCTTTTTATATGTAAATATTTGCGGCCCATTATTCAATTTCATCTTTATTGGGTAAAATTAATTTATACCACTTAATTGTTTTTCAAGGTTGTTGACATGCGTCAAACATGCCAACACATATGTTCTATATTTTAACCCAATCGTCATTACCCCCGTTTTATACGTTCGCTACAATATAACATATGTTGGGTTTAACATTTAAACCCAACTTAGCCACATGAAAAAGGGGAGGCTTATAACATGGTGTTTATATATTCTAAGTAACATAAAAAGGGGAGTGTGAACGCATGAACTTGCAACATAGCGAACTAATTAACATGAGTTTGGCACTTGTGAACTTGCACTGTAACAACATATAATTATGGCATAAACATACCTAAACATGAATCATGGTTTTTAATCTATTCATGTAAACTTGCAATTGGAATGTAAATCTAACTTAATTATGTGTCACATATATCATCATATGATTTTGATAACAACATAGGCCTAAAACATGTTTTCAACTAGGCATAACACCAAACATAGTTTAGTCATGTTCATAAAGGTGCTTACTTTTGTCTCTAATACAAAAGTATGGCTTTACACTTGAATCACGATGCCAATTCCAACATAAATTCATATAAGTCATAATACCCAAATGGATCCAACTACACTAAAAGTGATTATAATATATATTATGTTGGCATAATTGGGAATCATATACTTTCATGAATCTCAATTAAACTACCACAAACATGTAGTTGTTAACTTCCAACATGAATCACATACTTGCAAATATCCAATCGTGATACCACAACATCCCAAATTGTTTAGAATCAAAGCAACATACAAATATGGATTATTATCACCACAAATCAAATACAATTCTATTTCTCATTTTACACAAATCAAACACAATTATTTATTCACATCGGAATAGCACTCTACTTACAACGTATGAAGAATCTTCAATTCAGGAATCTGAATTCTGAATTTGGAGATGCTATCCTTTGTTGTAGGCGTTGTTTTGATTTAATTGACGTTGCTTTAAGCTTTCGAATTGTCTCCTAATTGTCTCTCAATTTTGACGGCTATTCCTAATCTTTCCTCAGCAGCATGACGGTCTCATATTCATTTTTGTTTGTGTGAATTAGGTGGAGTCTTAGGTCCTTTTTATAGAGTTTGTGAGTTTATTAGGAACGTCGATGGAGCTTGAATGAATATTAGCCGTTCGTTTGAAGGAGAGACCAATCAGGAGCTGACACCTAGCCCTAGTGACAAGGCAAGACTCGGAAATTCGGCCAAGCACAGACTAGGCCAGCCAGGAGGGGCTGGGTTCGACCTGGCTCAGGGGCCAGGTCGACTATCCAGTCGACCCCCAGGTCGACTATGTAGTCGACCTGGGTGCCCCAGGTCGACTACCCAGTCGACCTGGGTGCCCCAGGTCGACTACCCAGTCCACCTGGGTGCCTTGGGCGGGAAAATTTCCGCCCTGGCCAATCCGGCCCGATTTTTTGAAATTTGAATTTTTTTTCTGAGCCGTTTTTGTTTGTTTGAATTTTAAACTGAATTCTGAAACTTCCGGAGGCTATATCTTCTTCATACGGAGTCCGTTTTATGCCAAGTAGAATTCCGAGACGAACGCAATGGCTTATCCCGTTTCCCTTAATTCTTTGATTTGAATTTAATTATACTTTAATTTGTGAGTTTCACTGTTATAGAATACACGGGGTGTTATAGTTTCCCACTTATAATGATTATAAATCGGGTTTATCATTTGTTTTGCTATGGCTGCTAACTATTGGTTGTTTGATGCTTAATTGGATGCGTGTTAAATATTTTTGTCAATCATTTAAATTAAACGGTTGTTTAATTTAAATGGAATAACATCGTTATTTTTAACAATGATTTCCAAATTGATAATTTACCCTGTTGGGTACGTTTGTAATAAAATAAACAAATTGAATTTAAACTGGATGATTGAATTGTCGTTATTAATTGACCGTGATTAGTTAAATTAATTTATCAAGTTTATATTGTCATATTGAATGATCTATTGTAGTTGAGATAACCCATTGGACGTAGGGAAGGACAGGTTGGAGGAATCCAACAGGATTCCTGTAACATCCCATAGTTTTTACCAAGTTGATTTGGATTTTTAATATATGAATTTGGATTTTATTATATAATGTTGGATTTTCTGAATATATATTTGTTTTATAAGGTTTGAATATATGAATTTTTAATTTTGAATAAAGTATCTTGTTTTATTTTATAAATTATGATTTTGTATAAGGAAAATTTATTTTAAAAGTTTTTATTTAATTTATAAGATTTCAGGTTTAAGTAATAATATTTTCAAATTTTGATGATACTGATTTGTAAAGGATAATTTATTTTATGAAAGATTACTATACCTTATCTTGTTAAATTATAATAGCATTTATAAAAATTTATAAGGATTGATAGGCATTATTCTAAACCATTTGTTAGCATAAACTTTGGTAAATTATTTGATAAATAATATAGATAAATAATTTTGATAATAAATTTTTAAAATATTAGTCAGTATAAATATCTTGTTAAAAACCTTATGAAATAAAGAGTGAAAATTGTTACAAATATAAGTGTTATAATGTTGTGACTAAAATTCCAATTTATAAATAAATAAATAAATAAAGTTATTTTATCTCAACATGCATTGGTTGGAGTCTATGTGTCCCATTAGGTGGCTTAATGCATGTATTTGAGTTTGTAAGAAGGTAACAAGTGCCCTTGCTTAATAATTAAATTACTTTTTTTTATTTCATATATATAAACATAATTTTTGCTCCTGGTCAAACACTGAAGCCATATTTTTCTCACGACCTTTATCTTCTTCTTCCTCTGTTGATTTACAGTAAATGAACAAACCATGTTTCTATCCCTTTAAAAATCCACACCACTCAATCCATTCACTTTTAGCCAAGATGATTAGCTCGAATATTGTCCGTATCATCATCACCGATTTTTAAAAATTGTCGGATCTGAATTCCGTTAACAAACAAAAGAGGAATTTCAGTTTTACTGGAAAAATCAAAATTTCAAAGGAAACTTTGAAAAATAAAATCTCCCAACCAGTGAAGAATTGATCGATGGTGTCAGCACCATTGCGATCAGCAGAGAACCTAGCATTTTTGGTGCGAGTTTGGAGCGATTCTCTTTCGACGATCGGAGAAGCTGAAAACTAGGTTTAGACTTTGACGGAGATGGAAGCAACGAGAGGAGAATCAGAGGATGGTGTTGTGTCGAGGTTGGAGAGAGATTTCTGGTGACAAAAATTGGTGAATATCGGTGTAATTTTGGGGGGTGCGACATGTAGGGTTCACGCGTCGAAAGGAGCAGGTCACGGCTTCGGGTGGACGACGGATTTTGATGCGGGGCTCTGGAGTTGTGGCGTTGGTGTGCAGATTGACGAGGAAGTAGAGAGAAACTTGCTGGTGATCTTTGTTGTTGGTTCGGTGAACATTTGGGGTGGTGCATGTGCACATGGTGTAACGTGCAAATGGGTTTCCAACGTGAAAATGAATGGGAGGAAGAAGAAGAAGGGGGAGCACGCAGGTTGGGCTTGGAGCAAATGGTTTGGGCCTTGGGCCAAAAGTGTGTAGGTATAATTCTTTTTATTTATTTTAATTTAAATACAAATGTAAAACTTTGAAAGCTTATAACTCACTCGTTTTAAATCAGAATTTCGCACGGTTAAGTCCGTTAGACTCGTATTAGAAAATAGAATTTGTTAATATACAAGTTCAGTAATTTTAGTTAAGTATAAGTTACGTGAAAATAAAGTGAACGTCCATATATGTATATGGCTATATATAATAAGCGATGTTATTAATTCGATTCCAACATATATATTAGCAGAATAATCACTGGCGGTAAATCGAAATGGATTGGAGGCAGTACGAGTAACAATGGCGGTGTTCGCTGACTTGTTTGTCCTGGCAGTAAAGAGTTTGGAGCTATTTCGGTGAGAACTTCTAATTTAAACTATTTATTTAAATTAGTAACTATAATTAGCTTAGGTTAATTATAATTTGTCGATGATGATTGTGTGATGGATGTTGATGTTTGAAGGTTTGCTCATGTAATTAGAGAATACACTGAACACGAGTAAGCATTATTGACTATAACGCTTGTGCACGATTAAAATATTTGTTGTGATAATGAATTCATATCCATCTGATCGTATGGTTCATTTGGATAGATATAATTGCATTATATGTATCACACACACACACCGTGGTTGTGGAATATATGGGTGATCAATTTAGAATCTCCTTTCAAATATACGATATTTATTTAATTATTAAATAATATTTAAATTTTTTGGTTTTAAATTAAAAATCAACTTTTTAAATAGTGAATTAGGATTTGGAAAATGATTTGAATTATGTATTGATTTTTGTATAACGATCTTTATATCTATTTTGAAACTGGTTTTGGTAAAAATATTTTTCAATTTAAATTCGAAATGAGATTTTAAAATTTGAATATGGTTTTATATATCAACGATGTCTCTTTGTATTAGTAATATAATATACACCAGAACGTTCTAGGATGACAAAGAGGATGGTGTCTAGGCTTGGGTTTGAAAATCAGTTTCCTGCTCTCCCTGGCTATCCCTAACTGGTCCGACAACGGGATGGTAAATTCGAAATATAATTTGAAATATATTGAAACTGTTCAAACGATTTGTAAATGTAAATTAAATTTGAAAAGGATTTGAATAATTTATATTTAAATCATTATATTGTTTTGAATAAAACGCACTATGATTCAACAATTCGGAAATATTGATTTCAAGTTTTGAATTGATTATTTGAATAAATTTGACTTGAAATAAAGAACGATGAATTGTAAATGATGACAGTTTTGAAAAGCATTGGGATATTTGGATTTTGAATAATTAAAAATCTATTTGATTTAAATGGCTACTTCAATAACAGTACTTTTGGGTAACATTCCAAATATTGTGTTGGTTTGAAATTCATAAGCGTGAACTATTATTTGACTATAATAATGATTATAAAATGGTTCGAAGATTTTTAAGGTATTGAAATATTTATATGGTATGGAAATGGGTTTTCCAAATTTAAAATTTGGATATGGTTGGAGATAAATCTTCGGATGTTCGATATTTATTCGGTAGATGAAAACTCTTATTATATGAGGAATTTAAGAGGTAATTCACCGTTATTCCACTTATAGTATTCGTTGATTATGAGAATTTATATCGAATATAAGTGGACAAAAATTTCTGTGTAATTTATGATTCAATATCGATTGATTTGGGTTTTATCGTGAATCGTATCTTTAATAATATCATTCTTGAAACCGGATGAGATTGAATGGTGGAAATTCATATCGTGATTGGGATTTAATCAATTCTTCAATTCGAGGGAATTAAAGGTAAGAAATTAAAGCGAAAGTATAATCTTTGATTTCAGGGAAGAGTTTAAGATGATAACGAGATATATGGATTCAAAGTAATTCAAATCTTGGGTCATAAATGAATTGGTAACTATATGGAAGGAGATTTGAATTGAAAAGCCGGTGTGAACCATAGCTACTGTTTAAAGTACGCTTATTGCTTGGAAAGACCGGGATCGAGCATATGTTCGAAAAACCATTCCAAGTAATAATACGACGTTATGAAGCAATTCAAGACTCGGTAAACGACGAATGAAGACCGGGAATATTTAAATTTGTTTAGATTGATTGTTGATTAATGTCTCGGTTAGGTAGGTCACCGATACGAGGTATGAGATACATGAGACCTGAACATATTTAAGTATTTTAGGGTTGTTGTTCCGTTCAGACCTAGAACGGATTTGTATGGATGGTGTGTCTGACGTTGAAATTGACCGCATAACACTGATTTCAGTTAATGTATATCGGATTTGTGGCAATATATTATCCTCGTCTCTAAGTCATATGAACTTAGAGAGTATGCATTGATTGAAATCAGTGATATGTCGTGAATTGTCAATGTGGCATACCCGAGTTATGAAACGAGCTAGTGATGATCAAAGAATGGCTTATCGAAGCATCACTTTGCGTATGACGTAACATCAACAAACCTCACACCCCGGATTGATGAGAAACTGGCGGTTAGGTTTTATACTTATATATGAATTGATGATGAAGCTGTGCAGCAGTGGGAGCCACTTATGAACCTGGGGAAGTTAGGTATGTTCGGGGGGGCGTGTCTGGTCGAAAACCGTTGATCTGCCCTGACGATGTGTAGTTGGTGTCCGCGTATGGATGAAAAAGCCATTGAGGCACTTCGTTTTGTATCCCTGATTGATCTTTCGTGCCAGGAATCATCAAGTTGGAAATCCAATCTCCAATACGAGCCATACAGTTTTGGTTTGTATATATATGGCGAGATAATATTAATGGTATTATGTCGTCTAGAATTAATGCATTTATTTGCGTAATTGCTTTTCACATTATATGATGGTATTAAAAGAGGATTTTGACGTATGAAAGCACGTTTGGTTATCATAAGATAAAACTCGCCCATCTGGTGTGCGCTTGCATTGTGTGATGTGGGATGAGCTTATGATAGCTTCATTTTCAAAAGTCATAGCGAATTTCTATGCACGGGAATTCATATGGAGTTAACCCGTTCCGCGTTAGCGGCGTGGTCCGTTGAATTACCCAACTTTAAAAATGAATCCTAAATAACAACTGTTTTGAGTTCTCACACCAGTCCCACGACTGACCGGAGTTTATTGTTCCTTCCTAAACTTTGGTTGCCCATTAATTTCCACACGGGCAGCCAGTAGTTTAGTTTTGCAGTTATAGATCGTTGGAGCAGGATCCATAGCGCTTCCAGAGTTGGAGTCCACGATAGAGTTGAAGCTTCCGCTGTGTTTGTTCTTCCGCTGAGAGCATGGTTATATGTTTTCTTCCGCTGTGTAAATATCGATATACTCTGATGTATTCCTGGTAACTCTGGTGTAATATTTTATAATGAAATAAAAAGTTCTGTTGTTTTGTTCAATATACGTATGTACCCATAACAATTCGTCTTTCTGAACGGTTTAAGTCGGTTTAATTACCGCCGAAAAATCGGGCAAAAAGGTGGGTCGTTACAGTTGGTACCAGAGCTTTGGTTATACAAAGCTATCGTGTACAACATATTTTGAACAATTGGTAGGACTCATCAGAGCTATAGTATCTCATTAGAGATAGGGTTAGAAATACCCTAGAATGAGATTTTGGAATATTATAACGAGAGAGCGTATTTTTGAAATCAATATAAGGTATTTTTGAACAAATAAATCATTCTGAAAACGATGATTATTTGAAATATAATTTGAAATAAGGATTTCGAGTGTTTTATTCGACGTCACAATTGGACTATCGAGTATGTAAGGATTTTAATATACGTCTGATCAACGTGTATACGAAGTCCAATATATACTAGGTAGATGTAGGGTCACACTCTAGTCGCTCGAGGATGATTTTACTGATGTCCATGGCACCATCGGTAATTATTTTCGAGTTTCGAAAGTGGGATGACCGCATGGTTTCAATTAACACGTCGAGGAATACTTGAACCATTTCGATATGTTAGAAATATAATGTAAGCCAATATGTTATAGATGCAAAAGCAATTATTTTGACAATAACAAAAGGGGATATTGTAGAAGTAAACTATACTTAAGAATTTGAAAGGACACGTAAGTGTGAAAATTCATTAAGAAATTATATCAAAAATAGCACCCATACTTCAAGTTAAACAAGTCATAACAAATGTTAGAATATGATCTAATAAGTTGTAATCAGAAAAGGATATTATATTTCTCTAAAGAATGTTAATATGTTAATGTAAGCAACAGATTTGGATAAATCCTTAACATGAATTGTAAATGAGAATATCCAAGAATATCTTAGCTATCAGAACCCCTTAAGAAATCCGTAGATGATTTAGACTTAAGTTAAGAATTTGTTTAAAGTGATGAGTTTGACTTAAGTTAGAAATGAGTTTAAAAGGTTAATTTAAATCGTAACAAACATCGAAGTAGAAAATTTTGGATCTTTGAGGTATTAAGTTGAACGATGTGAGTTCTGAAATGTTAAGATCAATATTTGGGAACAACCCTAGCTTGAACATGTGTACGCATAATCAGAGTGCGCAGAGGAAGCATGATGGTATTTTAAATAAAACTATTTAAGAGATTTTCCGGCTAATTGATTAAGAAAATTTTCTAATTAAACAAGAATGAAAAGAGTTAGATATATTTTGAATTTTAAAGTGGATTTAGAAAGGTGTTTTTGATTAGGTGTATATGACAACTAAAATATGAATATTAAATGAGTGCAAATTTAACTTATAAATGGGTTAATATGAGATTATAAACGATTAGAATAAAAATTTGAAATAGAATGAGTGTTTCGGAAATAATATTCTATCTCTTACCTTGTCGCTGGGTTTTGCTCGACCCATTGTCATCTTTGAGTATCACCCGAATAGTCGTGCTTGGAATTTAACTGTCCAACTCTATTTCTGAATTCTTCATTTTGCCCTGCCCTGATAAAGTCATGGACAAGTGAATTAACTTGGATTGAAAACCAGTATTTTGAATTATCTCTAAATTGAACTTGATTTGTATTGAGAGCAATAGAATTTCTAATACTGAATCTAGCCAAGATGTTATTTGAATGATTAGAGAAAAATTTATTTGAGAATTTAGATTTGCATTCTAATTTAAGCACCTGGTCCTAGAATCGGTAAGGAAATCATGGGTTCCGAAAAATAAGGTAGAAAGATAATTTCCAAAATATAAGATTTTCTTAGGGTCGTAAATCTCTAAGTACTAGACAGTATCGATCCTAGCTCTCCTTAGTGGTAGGATAACAGCTCTGAGTTTAACACAGAGAATTCAATTTTTGAACAAGACCGGTGACGACCCTAGTAATCACAAGATTTTTGAAGTTCCTTAGACTCTACCTTTAAGTGAGAATTAGATAGAGTACTCTGAGAATGATATGAGCCTTGGTTCTGACCATTACATTCCGATATGTTAAGAGAGAAATGGGAATTTAAAATTGGTTAAGGAGTTTAAATTTACTCGACTTCCTTTTCGAGGACGAAAAGTTTCTAAGGGGGGGTGAATGTAACATCCCATAGTTTTTACCAAGTTGATTTGGATTTTTAATATATGAATTTGGATTTTATTATATAATGTTGGATTTTCTGAATATATATTTGTTTTATAAGGTTTGAATATATGAATTTTTAATTTTGAATAAAGTATCTTGTTTTATTTTATAAATTATGATTTTGTATAAGGAAAATTTATTTTAAAAGTTTTTATTTAATTTATAAGATTTCAGGTTTAAGTAATAATATTTTCAAATTTTGATGATACTGATTTGTAAATATTTTTGTAAAGGATAATTTATTTTATGAAAGATTACTATACCTTATTTTGTTAAATTATAATTGCATTTATAAAATTTTATAAGGATTGATAGGCATTATTCTAAACCATTTGTTAGCATAAACTTTGGTAAATTATTTGATAAATAACATAGATAAATAATTTTGATAATAAATTTTTAAAATATTAGTCAGTATAAATATCTTGTTAAAAACCTTATGAAATAAAGAGTGAAAATTGTTACAAATATAAGTGTTATAATGTTGTGACTAAAATTCCAATTTATAAATAAATAAATAAATAAAGTTATTTTATCTCAACATGCATTGGTTGGAGTCTATGTGTCCCATTAGGTGGCTTAATGCATGTATTTGAGTTTGTAAGAAGATAACAAGTGCCCTTGCTTAATAATTAAATTACTTTTTTTTATTTCATATATATAAACATAATTTTTGCTCCTGGTCAAACACTGAAGCCATATTTTTCTCACGACCTTTATCTTCTTCTTCCTCTGTTGATTTACAGTAAATGAACAAACCATGTTTCTATCCCTTTAAAAATCCACACCACTCAATCCATTCACTTTTAGCCAAGATGATTAGCTCGAATATTGTCCGTATCATCATCACCGATTTTTAAAAATTGTCGGATCCGAATTCCGTTAACAAACAAAAGAGGAATTTCAGTTTTACTGGAAAAATCAAAATTTCAAAGGAAACTTTGAAAAATAAAATCTCCCAACCAGTGAAGAATTGATCGATGGCGTCAGCACCATTGCGATCAGCAGAGAACCTAGCATTTTTGGTGCGAGTTTGGAGCGATTCTCTTTCGACGATCGGAGAAGCTGAAAACTAGGTTTAGACTTTGACGGAGATGGAAGCAACGAGAGGAGAATCAGAGGATGGTGTTGTGTCGAGGTTGGAGAGAGATTTCTGGTGACAAAAATTGGTGAATATCGGTGTAATTTTGGGGGGTGCGACATGTAGGGTTCACGCGTCGAAAGGAGCAGGTCACGGCTTCGGGTGGACGACGGATTTTGATGCGGGGCTCTGGAGTTGTGGCGTTGGTGTGCAGATTGACGAGGAAGTAGAGAGAAACTTGCTGGTGATCTTTGTTGTTGGTTCGGTGAACATTTGGGGTGGTGCATGTGCACATGGTGTAACGTGCAAATGGGTTTCCAACGTGAAAATGAATGGGAGGAAGAAGAAGAAGGGGGAGCACGCAGGTTGGGCTTGGAGCAAATGGTTTGGGCCTTGGGCCAAAAGTGTGTAGGTATAATTCTTTTTATTTATTTTAATTTAAATACAAATGTAAAACTTTGAAAGCTTATAACTCACTCGTTTTAAATCAGAATTTCGCACGGTTAAGTCCGTTAGACTCGTATTAGAAAATAGAATTTGCTAATATACAAGTTCAGTAATTTTAGTTAAGTATAAGTTATGGGAAAATAAAGTGAACGTCCATATATGTATATGGCTATATATAATAAGCGATGTTATTAATTCGATTCCAACATATATATTAGCAGAATAATCACTGGCGGTAAATCGAAATGGATTGGAGGCAGTACGAGTAACAATGGCGGTGTTCGCTGACTTGTTTGTCCTGGCAGTAAAGAGTTTGGAGCTATTTCGGTGAGAACTTCTAATTTAAACTATTTATTTAAATTAGTAACTATAATTAGCTTAGGTTAATTATAATTTGTCGATGATGATTGTGTGATGGATGTTGATGTTTGAAGGTTTGCTCATGTAATTAGAGAATACACTGAACACGAGTAAGCATTATTGACTATAACGCTTGTGCACGATTAAAATATTTGTTGTGATAATGAATTCATATCCATCTGATCGTATGGTTCATTTGGATAGATATAATTGCATTATATGTATCACACACACACACCGTGGTTGTGGAATATATGGGTGATCAATTTAGAATCTCCTTTCAAATATACGATATTTATTTAATTATTAAATAATATTTAAATTTTTTGGTTTTAAATTAAAAATCAACTTTTTAAATAGTGAATTAGGATTTGGAAAATGATTTGAATTATGTATTGATTTTTGTATAACGATCTTTATATCTATTTTGAAACTGGTTTTGGTAAAATATTTTTCAATTTAAATTCGAAATGAGATTTTAAAATTTGAATATGGTTTTATATATCAACGATGTCTCTTTGTATTAGTAATATAATATACACCAGAACGTTCTAGGATGACAAAGAGGATGGTGTCTAGGCTTGGGTTTGAAAATCAGTTTCCTGCTCTCCCTGGCTATCCCTAACTGGTCCGACAACGGGATGGTAAATTCGAAATATAATTTGAAATATATTGAAACTGTTCAAACGATTTGTAAATGTAAATTAAATTTGAAAAGGATTTGAATAATTTATATTTAAATCATTATATTGTTTGGAATAAAACGCACTATGATTCAACAATTCGGAAATATTGATTTCAAGTTTTGAATTGATTATTTGAATAAATTTGACTTGAAATAAAGAACGATGAATTGTAAATGATGACAGTTTTGAAAAGCATTGGGATATTTGGATTTTGAATAATTAAAAATCTATTTGATTTAAATGGCTACTTCAATAACAGTACTTTTGGGTAACATTCCAAATATTGTGTTGGTTTGAAATTCATAAGCGTGAACTATTATTTGACTATAATAATGATTATAAAATGGTTCGAAGATTTTTAAGGTATTGAAATATTTATATGGTATGGAAATGGGTTTTCCAAATTTAAAATTTGGATATGGTTGGAGATAAATCTTCGGATGTTCGATATTTATTCGGTAGATGAAAACTCTTATTATATGAGGAATTTAAGAGGTAATTCACCGTTATTCCACTTATAGTATTCGTTGATTATGAGAATTTATATCGAATATAAGTGGACAAAAATTTCTGTGTAATTTATGATTCAATATCGATTGATTTGGGTTTTATCGTGAATCGTATCTTTAATAATATCATTCTTGAAACCGGATGAGATTGAATGGTGGAAATTCATATCGTGATTGGGATTTAATCAATTCTTCAATTCGAGGGAATTAAAGGTAAGAAATTAAAGCGAAAGTATAATCTTTGATTTCAGGGAAGAGTTTAAGATGATAACGAGATATATGGATTCAAAGTAATTCAAATCTTGGGTCATAAATGAATTGGTAACTATATGGAAGGAGATTTGAATTGAAAAGCCGGTGTGAACCATAGCTACTGTTTAAAGTACGCTTATTGCTTGGAAAGACCGGGATCGAGCATATGTTCGAAAAACCATTCCAAGTAATAATACGACGTTATGAAGCAATTCAAGACTCGGTAAACGACGAATGAAGACCGGGAATATTTAAATTTGTTTAGATTGATTGTTGATTAATGTCTCGGTTAGGTAGGTCACCGATACGAGGTATGAGATACATGAGACCTGAACATATTTAAGTATTTTAGGGTTGTTGTTCCGTTCAGACCTAGAACGGATTTGTATGGATGGTGTGTCTGACGTTGAAATTGACCGCATAACACTGATTTCAGTTAATGTATATCGGATTTGTGGCAATATATTATCCTCGTCTCTAAGTCATATGAACTTAGAGAGTATGCATTGATTGAAATCAGTGATATGTCGTGAATTGTCAATGTGGCATACCCGAGTTATGAAACGAGCTAGTGATGATCAAAGAATGGCTTATCGAAGCATCACTTTGCGTATGACGTAACATCAACAAACCTCACACCCCGGATTGATGAGAAACTGGCGGTTAGGTTTTATACTTATATATGAATTGATGATGAAGCTGTGCAGCAGTGGGAGCCACTTATGAACCTGGGGAAGTTAGGTATGTTCGGGGGGGCGTGTCTGGTCGAAAACCGTTGATCTGCCCTGACGATGTGTAGTTGGTGTCCGCGTATGGATGAAAAAGCCATTGAGGCACTTCGTTTTGTATCCCTGATTGATCTTTCGTGCCAGGAATCATCAAGTTGGAAATCCAATCTCCAATACGAGCCATACAGTTTTGGTTTGTATATATATGGTGAGATAATATTAATGGTATTATGTCGTCTAGAATTAATGCATTTATTTGCGAAATTGCTTTTCACATTATATGATGGTATTAAAAGAGGATTTTCACGTATGAAAGCACGTTTGGTTATCATAAGATAAAACTCGCCCATCTGGTGTGCGCTTGCATTGTGTGATGTGGGACGAGCTTATGATAGCTTCATTTTCAAAAGTCATAGCGAATTTCTATGCACGAGAATTCATATGGAGTTAACCCGTTCCGCGTTAGCGGCGTGGTCTGTTGAATTACCCAACTTTAAAAATGAATCCTAAATAACAATTGTTTTGAGTTCTCACACCAGTCCCACGACTGACCCGGAGTTTATTGTTCCTTCCTAAACTCAAGGTGCCCATTAATTTCCACACGGGCAGCCAGTAGTTTAGTTTTGCAGTTATAGATCGTTGGAGCAGGATCCATAGCGCTTCCAGAGTTGGAGTCCACGATAGAGTTGAAGCTTCCGCTGTGTTTGTTCTTCCGCTGAGAGTATGGTTATATGTTTTCTTCCGCTGTGTAAATATCAATATACTCTGATGTATTCCTGGTAACTCTGATGTAATATTTTGTAATGAAATAAAAAGTTCTGTTGTTTTGTTCAATATACGTATGTACCCATAACAATTCGTCTTTCTGAACGGTTTAAGTCAGTTTAATTACCGCCGAAAAATCGGGCAAAAAGGTGGGTCGTTATAATTCCTCAAATTTATTGTTATATGATCATTTATGAACTGTTGAACACATATGATTGGATTGGTGAATTGTTTATTGATTATTAAACCCGAACTCGACATTTGTTTGGTTAATTAACCAATGGAGATATTGGTTGAGAAATTTATAGCAGATGGCCAAAATACAAACTGTTTTGATTTACCGATAGTAATGAAATGGTGGAATTTATTTATAACTGAATATAGATTTTTAAAATATATTATTTTAAAAGAAGTTTGTAAAAATAAAATAAACCAACTATATATATCGCTTGTTTTAACCGCTATTTGTGTACCAAAATCTACCGTGTGCGAAGCACGTGTTTCACCGTAATTACTGAATAATTTGATAAAGGGGATTCTTATATTAATAAGATTGATGGGAAGGTAGGCGGGAATTAACTTGATGACTAATAACTAGGATTTATTGTTTTTAAGAAATAACTAAAGTGAGATGATTTAAAAATAGATTATTGTTATTTAAAAATAATCGAGGCGAATGAGGTTATTTGGATTAATAAATGTTATTTATTAATTCAAAATGAAAGCGAGTTAGAGTTGATTAATGGGTTAATCATGTTTAAGATTTACCAAAACCACTGTTTTGATCAGTAATTGATTATTTAATTTAATTAGATTGGGCCGATTAATCTAATGAAACAAATTAGTGAATAATTGTTTAACCTAATGAAATTTTAAATAAGGAATTTAATTCCAGTTAATGATAAAGTAATTTATAATTTAATTTAAGAAACTATTTCTTAACGAAAGTTTATTTAAGTAAATAATTGAGGTTAGAATAGAAATATAATTAAATTTCAAAGGAAGTTTGTGAACAGGCTTATATTTAAACCAAATTTGATAAATGAAGTTATAAAGTGATTTTAAGCGAACACTGTAAGCTTAAATAAATGTTTGATTAAGTAAAGGAAATCGAGAAAGAAAAGTGCTTTATATTGAACCAAAGATGTGTAAACAGGTTATGAATAATGAAATGGGGAGTTAAAGCGTTAAATTGTTAATTAACGATACCTAATAATGGCATTAGGGTAATGAAAGGGATTGAAGTAAGATTTTCCAAAGGAAATGATTTAGAGAATGAAGAAAAAAGATTTCTATAAATGAGTTTGGTAATATGATTTGAAATAGAAACCCAGATAATGGAACAAAGAGTTTTAAAGGAGTTAAAGTTAAAAGGTTAATGTGTATTAATCATGTACTAAATCAATGAATATAGAAAGGAGATTTCAAAAGTAAGAAGGATTGTAAAACCATATTTTAATACAATAGTGAAGTGGTATAAAATGAATATGGGTTCATGGGATTACAAGTCATATTTATCTTATGATAAGAATGTGGTTGATCAAGGTCTGGGAGGTAAATAAAATACCCAACTTGAACAACTTCATGATTATCGAATGATGATATGAGTTGTAAGGGTGGAGATGTTAGAAGTGGTTTATATTGAGGGAATAATAATTTGAAGAATTTGGAATATATATTATGGGATTCCTAAAAAAAGGAAATAAAAATGGTTTGAGAATATGAAAGGATAATTCCATAGTAAAGAAGGAAATTTGTTAATATATAATGATTTTCTAAAGTAATGAGATGAAATATAAAATGGGTTTATTCAAAAAGGTAAGAGGTGATTACTTTGTTTTATATAACAAAACAAAAAGGGGGATTTCGTAACGATTAATTTACGAGTGATAAGTTGAACCGATTTCCCAATTATGGATACTATGAAATGTTATAGCAAATATTTTGAAATGATAGTTAACTGGAAATTGAATATGATTCTAATATATTTGTAAGTATTTTAAACAAAATGATTTGAGAATATATATATACATATATAAACTAATATATTAACTTTGGTATTATAACTGATATATTATTTTAGTGGCCAAGTGATGCTGTGAAATAAACCAATAGATTTATTTTATTTTTTAATGATTGTTTATTTTGATAGTTAAATAACCGACTATCAAAATCATGGCCAATGCGTTGTTGGTACGGAAAGACCGGGATCGAATTTAAATTCGAAAACCATTCCAACCAACAAATACGTAAACGTTGAAGATGTTCAGAAGCTGATCGAGACGGAACAATTGAAGATCGGGAATCTTCATAAGCGGAAGGATTACTTGTCGAATATTCTCTGACGTTGCAACCAGAGGTATTCTGACGTGATTCGGTCGTAAGTGGGATTTTACGGGTTTGCAAAGACTACTCGCTACTGATCTTTTAGATGCAGTAGGAGGGTGCCTTCGGTTCATCCTATTCCTGGATGACTTGTACGGACGAGGTAAACAGTGGCCAAATTTTCCAAAAGTCGATTATAATCTCAAGCCTCATCAACCGGGAAATGACAAAAATCGGGCAGGCAGCATGGCTATGTGGGTCGCACCCATTAGGGTGTATAATCACCTATATAGAGAAATTCCTTTTTCTTCTTTAATCTATCGATGTTGTCCCTTTTTGGGAAACAGTGGGTAGCTCCCAACCGTTGGGGATATACATTCGATACACTCAGGCGAAATGAGTGGTCGGTCATGTGTGGGCCGGGTTGCAAGACGTTCTTGTTGAACCCAGTGTATTCGCCTCTAGAGATACACTATCGGCAGGTGGTTCCATACCTTGTCATAGTCGGAATCCAATCTACAACAAAAGTCCGCGGTTTTGTTTGTATACTATATATGTGGAGCATGAGATGCAAGCGTTCTCCTAGATTCTATTTATTTGTATTTAGACACTATTATAATATCAGACAATATATGATTTCAAAACGGTTTTGGGTTATAGTAAGATAAAAACTGTTTGTGTTTATGTATGTGCTGGTCTTACTATTATCCTTTTCTCTCAAAAGAATTTTTGAATTTAAAATCAAGATGGATGTTATATAAAATTTGTGAGATTTTCTAACTCTGGTTCACCAAACTGACCCGGTATTTGTAATGCTCGGGTTAGACCAAGGTTTACAGGTTCAGGTTATCAGATGCGGTGAAGAGACGAGCTAGCAGAATTCAGATGTTTGAAGTTATATTATTCCAGTGTGTGTTGTATATAAGGACAGATTATTATAACTGTCCAGATGTGTGATGTGCTCTGATGATTGTAAGTATATTTTCAAGCTCTCAATAAAGATTATTTCTATATTATGTTTTGTTCTGCTGCGATGTGAGCCTTTGCGTCGTGTTGGATCTTCTTCTTCTATTCTAATATTTCTTTCTTTCTTATCTCACCCTCTAAATTCTTTCTAATAACTATCTGGTGGTTTTCGATACTTGAGTTTGGCAGGTAATACATGGTTATGTATCAATGTCAAAATTCGGGCGTTGAATCCCTACCGGGTTGTTACATTATACCTCTGTTGTCAATATGGAGAGACCGAGATCAGATTTAAAGTCTGAAAACCACTCCGTATTGGTATAAGCGTTATGAATCAACTTATGCTGAAGATAATTGAAGACGTAGTAAAGTGCAAGGGCTGTTCTGTTAACCCTAGGTATAAATTGCCCAAGATGGATTAATAGAACGGTGCCTTCGGTTTGTCTAGACCCAAGACAACTTGTAAGGACGAGTGTCTAGCAGAGTATTTTCAAAGGGATTACGTACGTTGATTCCTTCAAACATACAAAGTTGGAGGAAAAGAAGGGAAACTTCTTTAGCCTAACAATCTGAGTATTTTTGTGGGAATCAATTAGTGATTTCCGATGGATCTGACGATGTGGCATTCAAAGTGAATAGTGGCCGGATGTTCTGGAAGATAATTCAAACCTTAAGCCTCACAACCGGGAATTGAAAAAAATCGGGCAGACAACATGGCTATGTGGGTCGCTCCCATTAGGATGTATAATCACCTGTCTAGAGAAATTCCATTTGCTTCTTTAACCTATCGATTTTGTCCCTTTCGGGAAACGGTTGTTGATCCCAACAGTTGGTGATATACATTTGATACACTCAAGCAAAATGAGTGGTCGGTCATGTGTGGGCCGGGTTGCAAGACGTTCTTGTTGAACCCCAGTGTATCCCCTCTAGAGTACACTGATCGGAAGGTGGTTCCGTACCTTGTCATGTTGGAAATCCAGTCTCCAATAAGCACCCTGCAGTTTTCGATTTTATATTATATATGGAGCGTGAGATGCAAGCGTTCCGCTAGATTCTATTTATTTGATGTAGACATTATTATAATATCACTGGATTTGATATCAAAAATATTTTTGGTTATCGTAAGGTAAAAACCATCCGTGTTTATGTGTGGATCGGTCTTACGATTATCATTTCTTTCGAAAGGATTTTGGAAGTTAAACAAATGGTTGGAGTTTACTCACACCAATCCCATGACTGACCCAGAGTTTATTTTGTTTGTTTTCCCTAAACTCTTGGGTGCCCAAATTTGTACGAGCAGTCAAGTAGTCGGGATTTTTCAGATTCACTTGGAGGAGCTCGAAGCAGGAGGCTTCATCAAGTTAGCTATAGACTATCATATTTTCCGCTCTGTATTATGTTCGTATTTGGAAACAGGTGTTTATAACTGTTCTAGAGATAACTGATGCGCTCTGGTGATGGTACGTATATATTCAGTTATTGATTTGTATTTCAAAGTTTATGTTATCTAATATATTTTATTCGTTCCGCTATGAGTTGATGATCTTCGTTTTTCTTCTATTCTAATATTTCTTTCTTTCTATTTCTCATCCTCTAACTTCTTCCTAATAATGATTCGTATTTCTGTGCAATTTGTGTCGGACGTATGGTGTAATTAGTCAACTCAAAGGGTATGGAAATTCGGTCCATTACATTTTAAGATTATGCCATAGTGTTTTGTGCCTTGTAAGTATCGTAGTACCCATTTTAGTGTTATCCAGTGTTCAGATAATGGGTTCTGCATGTATTAGCTGAGTTTATTCACACTATAGCATATGTCCGGGCGTGTAGTTGTCGCATACTGTATTGCACATATTATGCTTCTGTATTGTTTCGAATTGTCAATGGCTTCCCATTTGTTCTTAGATAGTCTTAGATTGCTAATCATAGGTGTTGGTAAATTGATTTGCCTTATGCATATTTGCTCTTTGAAGAATTTTCGAGATATAATTTTGCTGAGATAAAATCGATTCCCCATTACTTTTCTTAATGACCTGTATTCTAAGAAAAAATTTCAGTTCCCCCAAGTCCTCAATAGCAAAGTTTTGATCCAGCTTGTGTATTATCCTGTTTATTTCTTCATTGTTGTCACCTGTGATCAACATATCGTCAACATATACCAAGATAAACATAGTTCCATGTGTACTTTTCTTCATGTATAGGGAGTTATCTAATTTAGCTTACAAGAAACCCATGTTAAATAGAGTCAATTTGAGTGTTTCATACCAAGCTCTTGAAGCTTGTTTTAAACCATATATCGCCTTGTGTAGTCTGCATACTTTGTCCCCATTGTTGTAGCCTTCTGGCTGCTGCATGTATACCTCTTCAGTCAGCTTCCCATTTAGGAATGAATTATTAACGTCCAGTTGCCTTATATTCCATCCTTTGTTTAATGCGGTAGTCAATAAAATTCTGATGGTTGTGGGTTTTATGACTGGAGAGAAGGTTTCGTTGAAATCAAACCCAAATTGTTAAGTGCAACCTTTAGCGACCAGTCTAGCCTTGTATTTGTCAATAGATCCATCTTCTTTCCTTTTTATTTTGAATGTCCATCTACACCTGATAATATTCTTGTGTTTTGGCCGTGTTACCAAACTCCAAGTATTATTTCTTATGAGCACTCGTATTCAGTGTCCATCGCCTCCTTCCATTTGATTGATCTTATTGCTTGAGTGAAATTCAATGGTTCAGTCTCAATGGCCGAAACATTGTATACTTTGGGCTTGAAGATTCTGCTCTTTGACCTCGTGGTCATGTGATGTCTAACTGATTGTGGTTGTGTCTGTTGTAGTGCTGCATTGTGATAGGTTGAGTTCTCCTGGTTGTTACTCTATGTACCTTCATTATCCTTTTTATTTTGAGTTGTTTGGTGTGTGTCTGAATTTCTTGAATCATTGCCTGTAACGACCCGTGTTTTTCGACCATTTGAATATGAATATTTAAATTAGTTTTAAATATTTTATTGGAATATTAATGGAATTAAATATTGAATTCGTTATTTAAACGAAGTTCGAACGTTATATATTTATATAAATAAAATTCGAGCTTGAAAATGGCGTGCAGTTCGCAATATAGAGTTTTGAACTTCAACCGAGAATACAGAATTCGATATAAGTCGGATTTCTGTGAAACAAGACACGTTGGGACCGTATTGATGATAATTTTCATATGAAAGAGGAAAATTCAGATTTCATATTATAAATAGTAAGTTATGGCCAAATCAAATTTTGAAATAGTCGCTATGGAAAACCGTTATTTAATTATAGGCCTTTAAAATAGCCGTTTTGCAAACGGACTCAGATTTTGACAAAACCAGTTTCATTAGAACCGTATCGCTAAATTATTGTACGGTGGTGAATTGCGTGAAAAACCGATGTCGTATGTGACCACGGTAGCTATAAACGCTCGTTCAATTTCTATAGCGCGTATTTAAATAAATAAAGAGATATTCGAATGTAACTTGAGCAAACGATTGAATTAGGCCACGAAACCAGTTCCGTTGAGTTCGTATCGTCGATTAGAGTCAGGATAGATATATAGTTTGTTGTTTTTAGAGATCGTGAAATTTGGTGTTAAAAAGGGTAAGGCGGTTCGGGGTAAAAACAGCCTACCGGGGCAACAGTCTCAGAATGCGACGAAACTAGTACCGTTGGGTTCGTATCGGAAAGTTATTGTCAGTGTTCGCAGTTTCGAGTTGATTTGATTTATCTGGTGATCGTGGAAAAATTAAACGCGTGTTCATTTCCGGTTTCATAAAGGAAATTTTTTCATGCGACCTCGGATTGCGACGAAACTTGTTCCATTGGATCCGGAATATCGTTTTACATCAAGAACAGCCTTTTTATCAGAAGGCAGAAATCAATTGTAGGGTTTTTATCAACTACTTCACGCCGAAGTTTCGTAGTATAGAAAATTAACATCACACAGTAAAATGTAAAAGCCATCAGCACATGTTTTTTCCTCCTGCAAGCCGACCAAATAGTACGCTGTATCAAATGAAATGAAAACACACATAAAAGAAATCACGCTGCAAGCCTATTCAATGTATTTTCCAATCGTACATCTTTTCTTCATCTTTTGCACATGCTGGTTCTGTAACATCCTACCCTAAACAACCATCAAAACAGGCTATGACTATGAAAGAAGAGAAAATATCTCTGCTCCTCCTCGCTTTCAAATGCACAGCTACCCTTATAGCTGAATTGAAACCATGCGAAAATATCGGTCACAGCTTGAAGGAAGAGACAACATAGAACCTACCCTATGCTTTAAAATCCCATCAGTTAAATACACCACGTTGTTTCTACAAAATCCCACATGCAGCTGTGATGAAAACTCAGCCTACCACTACAGATCCTACTCCTCTAAACCGTGCATGCCAAGGTACTCTCCACATATAAATAGGCATCCATCTTCATCTTTCTTCACACCAACATCTCTTCTATATTTCAGTTCAAATCAAATTATACACGTGTTAAAAAAAATAACAGAGAGAAGTATGGGCTGATGATGCTTGAACAGGAATTAACGGCGGATGGGAACCTTTTACATCATCCCGGGTAGTGGCTGTAAGGAGTTGCGGTTGTATTTGGGAGGTATGGTTTTTGAAACGTGGAGCAGCAGAGGAAGGCCAACGTTTAACAGAAGATGGGAAAATGGACAAACTGTTGGTACTTGGGGTAGTGAAAGTTTTGGTTGGTCGGAGAACCGCTTGCATGGGTTTTGGACGCATGGAGTTGTGATCTGATGGAAATGGGTAAGCCAGTTAGTGTAGCCGTATGTTTAAGCAACTGATACTGTTATATTAAGTAATAACTATGAAAATTAACGTCATTAGTATTTGGTTAAAGTAAATTAGTAGTTTATTAGTAGGAGTAGTAGCGGAAAACAAAGAAGAATTTGAAACAAAGGAAACGTGAGCATTGGGTTCTTTTGAGATTGCCTGTAACCTTATTAAACATAGTAAATCATTCAATTAAGTTGCTTATTAAGGCTAAGACTGATTAAGGTAAATAATTTAAAAGTTGACTTGGTTGCAAGAAATTGTTTGGAAAGTGGACGAAGTTGCAGTTGGGTAGAATTGCTGAACAAATGGGGAACAAATCATTTCAATCCAGATACTGAAAAGAGATATGCAGTATGAAGCATGGGACAGTGAGCACTCAATGCAGGAAGAAACAATTGATCGACCTGATTCTATCTTACAAACTATCGAGCGTTTCAAGTTGCGTTACAGCATTCTTGGCGAGATATCTTTTCTGAAGCCAGTCTGGACAGATCGCAAATCAACTGTAATCGTACCGTCTCAGAATAAATCAAATCAAGGTGAGTTAAACTCACTCAGTTACCCTTTTTATATTTTATATAAATTGGGTGTTTTTATTTTGTGTGCTCTGCTTGCCAATGATTGACTGTTTGCTAGTTATACCCTTGTTTGTTGATTTAACCGATGAAATTAAACTGTGTTTAATTTCAGTGAAATACCAAATCGTTATTTTTAACGATTGGTTCCAATAAAGGTAACTCACCTTGGTTGGTCACGTTTATCTATAAACGTGTTTTAAGTTGTTGAACTGTTTGAATTGCTTATGGTTGGTGTTAAATGGTCGTTATTTAATCTATCAGTTAAACAAAACTGAACCGTCTGATTTGAGATAACCATTTGAATACAGGGAAGAACAGGTTGGAGGAATCCAACCGGATTCCTCAAATGTATTATTTATTTTCATATTCTCATATATGAACCGATCTGTTTGTGTGATTGATTTGATGGTTGATTATTGAATATTCAACATCTGTTAGTTTAGAACCAATGAGGTGATATTGGTTGGGTAGTTGGCAGCGTATGGCCTATAAAATCAATCGTGTTATAAGTATTGATTCACCGTCAGGTAAATCAATAAAGATGAAGTTATAAAATTTGCTTTATAACTGGAGTTGGATTTTAATATATTATTTTGAATAAAGGTTTATAAAACAAAAGTAAATAAATAAATATTTTATTTATTTAAGACTTCGATTTGTTCTGATGTTAATCAGATCTACTATTTTGAGCATAAGAAATGGGATGAATGGTTAAACCTTAATAAGTGTTTTGTAAACAACAGCGATTTAGCGCTATAGTTATAATATATGTTTGGTAAATCTAATATAGCGATTGTAGAGCTTTTGCTATAGTAAATGGGTAGTCAACCTAAACAGCGATTATAGCGCTGTTGTTTTGTAAATCTAAATAGTAATTATAATGCTATTGTTATAACATATGTGTTATAAATTTCTTTGTTAAAACTAATGGGTTTCCGAATTTAAAGATGATTTGAAAGAAGATTTAAGTGTGTATTGAATATAGTTATTCGAGCTAAAGTTAGTCAAACATGGTATTCAAGGTAAGTTGCCATTGCGTACGACTGCTAGCGTAATTCGCAGGGCTGCAGATAGCCTACGGCGGTCGGATGGTTCCTGAGGGAATCAGGCGTAACCATTGTGATCGCTGTGATCTAGAGTCAAACGAGTGGTTTTAAGTCGAGTATTAGTTAATCAATTAGAGTTAATCGACTAGAGTTAAACCGAATTAGAGTTATTCAAATATCGTATTTTTGAATATTAAAAGAATTTGAAGTTTCAAATTTAACAAAAAGTAAATCAGTTTGTTAAAGGCCAAGTGATGCTGAATGCTGAACCAGTGAACTCATGGAAGTGTCATGATTGAAACACTGAATATTTTGATAGTTAAAACACCGACTATCAAATCTGACCAATACGATTGTTGGTATGGAAAGACCGGGATCGAATTTATATTCGAAAACCATTCCGACCAACAAATACGTGAAGATATCTGAAGTTGATTGTGATGGTGCTGTCAAGACCGTGGATTTTCACAAATGGAAGAACCACTAATATTCTCTGCCTGGCAAGCAGAGATAAGCTGTGATTCTGTCATGGCTGGAATCTACGGGTTGCAAGGACTTCTCGCTACTGATCCATGGGGTGATTCCTATATGGATGCAGTAGGAGAGTGCCTTCGGTTCATCCTGTTCCTGGATGACGTATATGGACGAATGTCTGACAGAGTATTTCCGAAGGATCACGTACGTTGATTTCTTCAAACGTACGATAGTTGTTGGCGGAGATTTGCCGCTCTCTTAGCTTAACTGCTAGAGTATTTTTGTGGACGTCAATTAGTGATATCTGGCGGATCTGACGATGTGGCATTCAAAGTGAATGGCGACCAGATGTTCAAGAGTTAATTCTGGCCTCAAGCCTCATCAACCAGGAGATGACAAAAATCGGGCAGGCAGCATGGCTATGTGGGTCGCTCCCATTAGGGTGTATGATCACCTATCTAGAGGAAGTCCTATTTGTCTCTTAAATCTATGCTTCGATGCTGTCCCTTTTCGGGAGACGGTTGCTGATCCCAACCGTCGGTGATATACATTCGATACACTCAAGCGAAATGAGTGGTCGGTCATGTGAGGGCCGGGTTGCAAGAAGTTCTTGTTGAACCCAGTGTATTCGTCTCTAGAGATACACGATCGGAAGGTGGACCCATACCTTGTCAAGTTGGAATCCAATCTCCAATAAGCGCCCGCGGTTTTGATTGTATACTATATACGTAGAGCGTGAGATGCAAGCGTTCTACTAGATTGCTATTTACTTGTATTTAGACATTATTATAATATCAGACAAGATATTGTTTTCAAAGATGGTTTGGGTTATCGTAAGGTAAAAACCGTCCGTATTTATGTGTGGATTTGGTCTTACGATTATCCTTTTCTTTTGAAAGATTTTGAACTCTAAAATCAAGTTGGATGGTTCACCCTTATTACTGTGCGAGTTTATCTCACTCTGGTTCACCAGACTGACCCGGTGTTTTGTAAATGCTCGGGTTAGACCGGGTTGTACAGGTACAGGTTATCGACTGCTATGAAGAGACAAGCTGGAAGAGTCCAGACGTATGATATTATTTTTCCGCTGTGTGTTATATGAGGACAGATTAGTATCACTGTCCAGACGTGTACTCTGATATTGTAAGTATTTCAAAAGCTTTCAATAAAGGTTATTTCTGTATTATATTTTGTTCCGCTGCGATGTGAGACTCTGTGTGGTGTTTCTTCTTCTCCTATTCTAATATTTCTTTCTTTCTTATCTCACCCTCTAACTTCTTTCTATTAATGATCTGGAATATTCGATGTCTGAATGGTCAACATGGTAGTTTGATGTTGATTTTCGGAGTCGAAAATCCCGGTTCGTTACAGTGGTATCAGAGCTGAAGGTTAAGTGATTACCTTGGCTCTGTGGCGTGACTCAGTAGAGATGGGGTTAGTAATACCCTAGATTGAGTTTGAGTGTATATATATGAGCGCGTATTTGTAAATTGTTATAAAAAACTGTCTTATATTGTGTTGATTGGTTTGTCGAGTAGTTTATGAATTCTGGTCGATACAGTAATGCAAACTGTGTCGATAAGTGTTTCTAAACTCTTGAACAGAATAATTCGACACAGTATGTTTTGAAAGAGGGTAAATGAAATAACTTTTACCCAAATTATATTTTGATATAAAAAGAATGATTAATATTTAGAATATTATAGTATATTGGATGTGTTGGTTGATTATAAAATGTGAAATGGTTATATATAACCAATCAAAATTCATATAAGTGAAATATATGAAAGCAGATGAATTAAATCTGGAATTAAAATCAGAATTGGAATTAAAATTCCCAAAAGTGGGAAAGGTGACTGCAAATGAACTTGGATTGGATATATGAGGAATTTAAGATCCTGGGAGATTTTAAATTTGTTTTACAAACTTTGAGGTGGGTATTTTGAAAGGATTTCAAAATGAAAGTGTTTAAATATGATTTTGAAAAGTTATATAGTATTGAACTCACTTCAATAGCTGGGGAATAGCTCTGACGATGCTGGCCACATCGTCAGTGTTCATTTCCGAGTTCTAAGTGACGGATTACTACCAGAAATCTTGTTTTGAATCGCTTTGAGAAAGACAAGTTGTTTGAATCCTGAAAAAGATTATTTGATTTTTGAAAGAGCTGAACTGTTTAAAAACTCCCAGGAAATCATTTGAACAAGAACAAAATTAAATAAAATTTGGGAAGTAAATATGAATTGAATTGAAACCGATTAACTGGGAATTGAATCGGGATATAGTATATACAAGTAGAATCAGATTTTGAAATTTGGAGACAGGAATATGAAATGGTGTTGGACTGGTAAGTAAGAGGTTGAATTGATGGAAATTGAGTTAAGAATGGAATTTGGCTTGGACGCGTGAAGGATTTAGTTTTTGAGAATAAAGTTGGAATTTTGTTGGAAATGCAATTGTATATGGAGACAGAGCAGAAGATGGAAAGGATATAATGATATGCCCGACAAAAAGGTACACGTTTATTTTATATGGATTTGGTGATTTATGAGCCTATTTGGCAAGCCACTTGGCTGTTTGTTTTCTTTTGAAGTGGAGAAGGCCTAGAAAGGCGAGTTGGGGTGTACCGATTGAGCCGTACAGAGGAGGTGCTGGCGAAATCTTTCAGAAATTTAATGTGTTAGAAAATTTTCAATATTTTTGAAAATATATATGGATTGTATTGAATTGGTTTCTAATTTAATTGGATTTGAAATTAATGAGTTTATAACGTTCTTTCTTACCTTAGCAATTTCGAGGACGAAATTATTTTAAGGGGGGAAGAATGTAACGACCCGTGTTTTTCGACCATTTGAATATGAATATTTAAATTAGTTTTAAATATTTTATTGGAATATTAATGGAATTAAATATTGAATTCGTTATTTAAACGAAGTTCGAACGTTATATATTTATATAAATAAAATTCGAGCTTGAAAATGGCGTGCAGTTCGCAATATAGAGTTTTGAACTTCAACCGAGAATACAGAATTCGATATAAGTCGGATTTCTGTGAAACAAGACACGTTGGGACCGTATTGATGATAATTTTCATATGAAAGAGGAAAATTCAGATTTCATATTATAAATAGTAAGTTATGGCCAAATCAAATTTTGAAATAGTCGCTATGGAAAACCGTTATTTAATTATAGGCCTTTAAAATAGCCGTTTTGCAAACGGACTCAGATTTTGACAAAACCAGTTTCATTAGAACCGTATCGCTAAATTATTGTACGGTGGTGAATTGCGTGAAAAACCGATGTCGTATGTGACCACGGTAGCTATAAACGCTCGTTCAATTTCTATAGCGCGTATTTAAATAAATAAAGAGATATTCGAATGTAACTTGAGCAAACGATTGAATTAGGCCACGAAACCAGTTCCGTTGAGTTCGTATCGTCGATTAGAGTCAGGATAGATATATAGTTTGTTGTTTTTAGAGATCGTGAAATTTGGTGTTAAAAAGGGTAAGGCGGTTCGGGGTAAAAACAGCCTACCGGGGCAACAGTCTCAGAATGCGACGAAACTAGTACCGTTGGGTTCGTATCGGAAAGTTATTGTCAGTGTTCGCAGTTTCGAGTTGATTTGATTTATCTGGTGATCGTGGAAAAATTAAACGCGTGTTCATTTCCGGTTTCATAAAGGAAATTTTTTCATGCGACCTCGGATTGCGACGAAACTTGTTCCATTGGATCCGGAATATCGTTTTACATCAAGAACAGCCTTTTTATCAGAAGGCAGAAATCAATTGTAGGGTTTTTATCAACTACTTCACGCCGAAGTTTCGTAGTATAGAAAATTAACATCACACAGTAAAATGTAAAAGCCATCAGCACATGTTTTTTCCTCCTGCAAGCCGACCAAATAGTACGCTGTATCAAATGAAATGAAAACACACATAAAAGAAATCACGCTGCAGGCCTATTCAATGTATTTTCCAATCGTACATCTTTTCTTCATCTTTTGCACATGCTGGTTCTGTAACATCCTACCCTAAACAACCATCAAAACAGGCTATGACTATGAAAGAAGAGAAAATATCTCTGCTCCTCCTCGCTTTCAAATGCACAGCTACCCTTATAGCTGAATTGAAACCATGCGAAAATATCGGTCACAGCTTGAAGGAAGAGACAACATAGAACCTACCCTATGCTTTAAAATCCCATCAGTTAAATACACCACGTTGTTTCTACAAAATCCCACATGCAGCTGTGATGAAAACTCAGCCTACCACTACAGATCCTACTCCTCTAAACCGTGCATGCCAAGGTACTCTCCACATATAAATAGGCATCCATCTTCATCTTTCTTCACACCAACATCTCTTCTATATTTCAGTTCAAATCAAATTATACACGTGTTAAAAAAAATAACAGAGAGAAGTATGGGCTGATGATGCTTGAACAGGAATTAACGGCGGATGGGAACCTTTTACATCATCCCGGGTAGTGGCTGTAAGGAGTTGCGGTTGTATTTGGGAGGTATGGTTTTTGAAACGTGGAGCAGCAGAGGAAGGCCAACGTTTAACAGAAGATGGGAAAATGGACAAACTGTTGGTACTTGGGGTAGTGAAAGTTTTGGTTGGTCGGAGAACCGCTTGCATGGGTTTTGGACGCATGGAGTTGTGATCTGATGGAAATGGGTAAGCCAGTTAGTGTAGCCGTATGTTTAAGCAACTGATACTGTTATATTAAGTAATAACTATGAAAATTAACGTCATTAGTATTTGGTTAAAGTAAATTAGTAGTTTATTAGTAGGAGTAGTAGCGGAAAACAAAGAAGAATTTGAAACAAAGGAAACGTGAGCATTGGGTTCTTTTGAGATTGCCTGTAACCTTATTAAACATAGTAAATCATTCAATTAAGTTGCTTATTAAGGCTAAGACTGATTAAGGTAAATAATTTAAAAGTTGACTTGGTTGCAAGAAATTGTTTGGAAAGTGGACGAAGTTGCAGTTGGGTAGAATTGCTGAACAAATGGGGAACAAATCATTTCAATCCAGATACTGAAAAGAGATATGCAGTATGAAGCATGGGACAGTGAGCACTCAATGCAGGAAGAAACAATTGATCGACCTGATTCTATCTTACAAACTATCGAGCGTTTCAAGTTGCGTTACAGCATTCTTGGCGAGATATCTTTTCTGAAGCCAGTCTGGACAGATCGCAAATCAACTGTAATCGTACCGTCTCAGAATAAATCAAATCAAGGTGAGTTAAACTCACTCAGTTACCCTTTTTATATTTTATATAAATTGGGTGTTTTTATTTTGTGTGCTCTGCTTGCCAATGATTGACTGTTTGCTAGTTATACCCTTGTTTGTTGATTTAACCGATGAAATTAAACTGTGTTTAATTTCAGTGAAATACCAAATCGTTATTTTTAACGATTGGTTCCAATAAAGGTAACTCACCTTGGTTGGTCACGTTTATCTATAAACGTGTTTTAAGTTGTTGAACTGTTTGAATTGCTTATGGTTGGTGTTAAATGGTCGTTATTTAATCTATCAGTTAAACAAAACTGAACCGTCTGATTTGAGATAACCATTTGAATACAGGGAAGAACAGGTTGGAGGAATCCAACCGGATTCCTCAAATGTATTATTTATTTTCATATTCTCATATATGAACCGATCTGTTTGTGTGATTGATTTGATGGTTGATTATTGAATATTCAACATCTGTTAGTTTAGAACCAATGAGGTGATATTGGTTGGGTAGTTGGCAGCGTATGGCCTATAAAATCAATCGTGTTATAAGTATTGATTCACCGTCAGGTAAATCAATAAAGATGAAGTTATAAAATTTGCTTTATAACTGGAGTTGGATTTTAATATATTATTTTGAATAAAGGTTTATAAAACAAAAGTAAATAAATAAATATTTTATTTATTTAAGACTTCGATTTGTTCTGATGTTAATCAGATCTACTATTTTGAGCATAAGAAATGGGATGAATGGTTAAACCTTAATAAGTGTTTTGTAAACAACAGCGATTTAGCGCTATAGTTATAATATATGTTTGGTAAATCTAATATAGCGATTGTAGAGCTTTTGCTATAGTAAATGGGTAGTCAACCTAAACAGCGATTATAGCGCTGTTGTTTTGTAAATCTAAATAGTAATTATAATGCTATTGTTATAACATATGTGTTATAAATTTCTTTGTTAAAACTAATGGGTTTCCGAATTTAAAGATGATTTGAAAGAAGATTTAAGTGTGTATTGAATATAGTTATTCGAGCTAAAGTTAGTCAAACATGGTATTCAAGGTAAGTTGCCATTGCGTACGACTGCTAGCGTAATTCGCAGGGCTGCAGATAGCCTACGGCGGTCGGATGGTTCCTGAGGGAATCAGGCGTAACCATTGTGATCGCTGTGATCTAGAGTCAAACGAGTGGTTTTAAGTCGAGTATTAGTTAATCAATTAGAGTTAATCGACTAGAGTTAAACCGAATTAGAGTTATTCAAATATCGTATTTTTGAATATTAAAAGAATTTGAAGTTTCAAATTTAACAAAAAGTAAATCAGTTTGTTAAAGGCCAAGTGATGCTGAATGCTGAACCAGTGAACTCATGGAAGTGTCATGATTGAAACACTGAATATTTTGATAGTTAAAACACCGACTATCAAATCTGACCAATACGATTGTTGGTATGGAAAGACCGGGATCGAATTTATATTCGAAAACCATTCCGACCAACAAATACGTGAAGATATCTGAAGTTGATTGTGATGGTGCTGTCAAGACCGTGGATTTTCACAAATGGAAGAACCACTAATATTCTCTGCCTGGCAAGCAGAGATAAGCTGTGATTCTGTCATGGCTGGAATCTACGGGTTGCAAGGACTTCTCGCTACTGATCCATGGGGTGATTCCTATATGGATGCAGTAGGAGAGTGCCTTCGGTTCATCCTGTTCCTGGATGACGTATATGGACGAATGTCTGACAGAGTATTTCCGAAGGATCACGTACGTTGATTTCTTCAAACGTACGATAGTTGTTGGCGGAGATTTGCCGCTCTCTTAGCTTAACTGCTAGAGTATTTTTGTGGACGTCAATTAGTGATATCTGGCGGATCTGACGATGTGGCATTCAAAGTGAATGGCGACCAGATGTTCAAGAGTTAATTCTGGCCTCAAGCCTCATCAACCAGGAGATGACAAAAATCGGGCAGGCAGCATGGCTATGTGGGTCGCTCCCATTAGGGTGTATGATCACCTATCTAGAGGAAGTCCTATTTGTCTCTTAAATCTATGCTTCGATGCTGTCCCTTTTCGGGAGACGGTTGCTGATCCCAACCGTCGGTGATATACATTCGATACACTCAAGCGAAATGAGTGGTCGGTCATGTGAGGGCCGGGTTGCAAGAAGTTCTTGTTGAACCCAGTGTATTCGTCTCTAGAGATACACGATCGGAAGGTGGACCCATACCTTGTCAAGTTGGAATCCAATCTCCAATAAGCGCCCGCGGTTTTGATTGTATACTATATACGTAGAGCGTGAGATGCAAGCGTTCTACTAGATTGCTATTTACTTGTATTTAGACATTATTATAATATCAGACAAGATATTGTTTTCAAAGATGGTTTGGGTTATCGTAAGGTAAAAACCGTCCGTATTTATGTGTGGATTTGGTCTTACGATTATCCTTTTCTTTTGAAAGATTTTGAACTCTAAAATCAAGTTGGATGGTTCACCCTTATTACTGTGCGAGTTTATCTCACTCTGGTTCACCAGACTGACCCGGTGTTTTGTAAA
Organism: Allium sativum; assembly: GCA_030737875.1. Lineage (NCBI taxonomy): Eukaryota > Viridiplantae > Streptophyta > Magnoliopsida > Asparagales > Amaryllidaceae > Allium > Allium sativum. The sequence goes on along the minus strand of CM060921.1, from coordinate 20,248,886 downwards.
TGCTCGGGTTAGACCGGGTTGTACAGGTACAGGTTATCGACTGCTATGAAGAGACAAGCTGGAAGAGTCCAGACGTATGATATTATTTTTCCGCTGTGTGTTATATGAGGACAGATTAGTATCACTGTCCAGACGTGTACTCTGATATTGTAAGTATTTCAAAAGCTTTCAATAAAGGTTATTTCTGTATTATATTTTGTTCCGCTGCGATGTGAGACTCTGTGTGGTGTTTCTTCTTCTCCTATTCTAATATTTCTTTCTTTCTTATCTCACCCTCTAACTTCTTTCTATTAATGATCTGGAATATTCGATGTCTGAATGGTCAACATGGTAGTTTGATGTTGATTTTCGGAGTCGAAAATCCCGGTTCGTTACATTGCCTGTCTCACTTGTTTGCTCATTTGTTCCTCCCATTGTTTCATCTTGTGGTTTTGAGTTGCATGTGTGCTGTTGTCCTTCATTTATAACATCTGGGGGTGACTCAATGAAATATAGTTTCAGTTGTATATTTCTGCTTAAGCTTTCCTCACATTCTTTTTGACAGTTTGTTTTTCGGCAAAAGGAAACTTGTTTTCATCAAATATAGCATGTCTAGAAACATAATTTTTCCCGTTTTTGTCCATGCACTTGTAACCTTTTTGATTTTGAGCATACCCAATGAATGTGCATGGACTTGATCTCATGCTTAACTTATGATGGTTATAGTCCCTTAAACATGGAAAACACAAGCACCCATATGTTTTTAGGAATTGGTAATCTGGTCTTACATTGTAAATCATCTCATGGGGAGTTTTGTTGTTCAGAACCTTAGTTGGTAGTTTGTTAATAAGAAAAACAGATGTATAAAATGCTTCGTTCCAGTATTTCATAGGCAATGAGCTTCATGATAACAATGTTAGACCTGTATCTACTATGTGCCTTTGTTTCCTCTCGACTAAACCATTTTGTTCTGATGTATGGGGGTAGGTTAGTATAGGGCCGTCAATTTCTAGCACGATCCAAAACATGACTCGTAACCTGCACGAAAAAAACCCGACCCAACCCATTTATAAACGGGTCAATTTCGGGTCAACCCGCTCTGACCCGTTTAATAAACGGGTTGACCCGACTCGACCCGTGAACCCGTTTCTGACCCATCATGACCTATTTAATATAAACATATTTTTATCTACAAAACATAGGCACGGCCCAGTCCACTACCCATTGCCGCTTTACCCTAATTTACCAATTACCAAGCCACCACTCATTCAGTCATTCTAATTTCTGCGGTTCTACCTCTTCACCGATTCACTCCTTCACATTTTCATGTTTATTCCCATTTAACAACTTTTTACATTTTTATTCTCATCTTAGCTTGCAACAAGTGAATGACGACAATACCCTTCTTTAATGTTTTCATATTTTTTTACAAATATTTTTCTTAACGAGTTACATGAATCAAACCCGAAACCCACACAATTATAAATGGGTTAACCCGAAACTGACCCGTTTAATAAACGGGTTGAGCTGACCCAACCCGAACTCAACCCGAACACGACTTGACCTTACCCATGGACATCCCTATGTTAATCTATGTTAGATGCCTTTTTTGAGAAAATAGTTAGCTAATGGTTTGAATTTGGCTCCTCCATCTGTCTGTATGATCTTAACACTGTAATTAGTTTGCTTTTCGACGTGTGTTATGAATTGTATAACAGTGTTGCAAGCTTCTGATTTAGTTTTCAGCATGTATATCCAAGTATATCTAGAATAAGCGTCAACAAATGAAAGATAGTACCTATGCCCTTGATATAAATTTAGTGGTGTTGGTTCGCGTAAGTCAACAGCTACAAGCTCCAATGACTTACTATAGCAGGTTTTAGAATTACTGAAGGGAAGTTTATGGCTTTTGCAAAGTTGGCAGTGTGTGCATGTGTTCTTAACAGGTATATTATTATTAAAAGAAATATTATTACTACTCATAACGTACTTTACAGTTTCAAAATTTGGATGTCCCGATTTAATATGCCATGATTCGGTAACAATACAATTACTACTACTACCAGTATTATCACTACTAGCATTACATCTATTACTGTCACAACTATTACTACTAGCATCTACGTTATTGCACCAGTATTCTCCACTTGAATTTCCAGTCTTCAAGTTGTTGAATTTGTATAGACCTTCATGTACATTACCCTATAGTAATATTTCATGATTTAGACAGTCTTTAACTAAATAGAACCTAGGGTGAAATTCAAAGTAAACAATATTATCGTTTGCAAACTTTGATTCACTTAACAAAATTTTATTAATTAAGGGTACTATAAGAAGGTTGTTTAATTTGAGGTGTCTATCCCCAAAGATTATGCTTTTTCCAATGTGTGTGATATTAGCGGTGTCGCCATTACCCATATTTAAATATCTCATACCTGAGTAATTTTTGCTCATAATGTTTAAGTTTTGAAGGTTGTTAGTTTGTGATGAGTTGCGCCTAAGTCTGAATACCATTCTTCAAAGCTGTTATCCTCGTTACTCCCTCCATCATCACTTGTAGTGCTTTGATTTCTATCTATACTGTTACTGTTTCTGCCTGAGTTTCCCATTATGGCAGTATTGGCTTGTGCTCCTCTTTGTGAAGGGTTATTTTGATTAGCTTGTTGTCCACCGTTATCTGGATTATACCCGAAATAGCATTTTTTTGTCGTATGACCGAATTTTTGGCAAATTTGACACTTTACTTGGTTGGTATTGTTCCATTGGCCTCTTCCACATCCTCTTTGGTGCTGATAACCTCCTCTTTGAGGTTGATATCCACGTTGATACTGGTTCTCTTATCTGCCTGTATTGTCGTTGTAATTTCCTTGTGTCTGCTTACTTTAAGTTGTTGCATAATTGACAGAGAATTCACTTTGTGTTGTTTTTCTTTGGTCAATTCTACCTTCATGAGCGAGCAGTGTGGGTCGAACAAACTGCTAATCAGGTAAGGTTTGTTGTGTGACTAAAACAGTTACAAGAGATTCATACTCTTTGTCTAATCCACCAGTAATAAATAGAATTTGTTCGCTGTCACTGATTTTATGTCCGACAACATTTAATTTATCACACATGCCTTTAATTTTTCCTAGATATTCCTTCATACTTGCACCCTTTTTTCTAGAGTTTTGTAATTCTCGCATGTACTGCATGATCCTTGTCGCTGATTGAGAACTTAAAATCTGTTGAACTGTTGACCATATTTCATGAGATGTGTTGCACCTTACTATCTGTGATAATAGGTTTGTGCTTATCGATGATAGCAGCCATGATGATAAAAGGCTGTCCTGTATCTGAAATATGATGTGACCTGGATTTGGTGAGAGGTTTGCCTTCTTGGTCTGCTATCATCACCGGTGACATAGTTATGGTTCCATTGATGTATTCTTGTAGGCCGTACCCTTTTAAAGATATTTCGGTTTGGTATTTCCATAATATATAATTGTCTTCATCCAACGATGTGGTGATAATCTGACTTTTTGGCTTTATCAGGTTTTGATGGCCTGGTGGTGCACCATTGTTCGTACTGGTTGATACTGCTGACGTGGAATCATTATCATTGGCCATTGATACCAGGAATATGGTGAGGCAGTAAGATAATTACTGTAGCCTGTTCTTGAAAGAAAAGGATCGACGAGTAGGGAAAAGAAAGACAGAGGCTATAGAAGTTGTATATGCATGACACATCAGTATTGATTTCGTAGCCGCCTTTGCGCTTGGCACGACGAAATCAATGTTGCAGCTGCTATCAACTTCACCGAGAGCATGGTGAGTTTGGATATTGAGCAGCCAGTTGACCCAGCGCAGCTAGGCGTGGCTAGTATCCAGATGATGATCCAAAAGCAATTCAGAGAGATGTTGGATTGTCCCTTTGATGGATCTCCAAAGATGAAGATAAAATTTGAGGAGAAAACCCTAAAACAAAATCCAACTCTTTGATTGTAAATAAGCCTTTTGGCGTTTAGTGCTATGATACCAAGTTAAACAATAGGGAGGATTTTTTTTTATTGAGAAATGATTATAATTACTTGATACAAGGGTTTGAAATAATCGACATCAATATATAGAGATGTATGTAACAGCTATTACATAGATTTGACTAAAATAATATAATAGGCTTGGGCCTAATGTAAATGCTCCATGTAAATAACAGATATGAAAGTGGTTTGTATCTTATGTAAATCGAATGGTTGAAATGCAGTCCGCACATTTGCTTTATTAATATAGCGATGGGGAAATTATTGTGGGCATTCTTAATTGAAGACTGGACATAGTGTGTGGATATTTAAGAGGTACCTTCAACAGTTCAACATTGACATTTTTTTGTTATGGTAGTTAATAACAATTTTTCATGTACTATGAAATATATCATTTAGTAAAATATAAACATTTTGGAAAATGTTCGAGGCTTTGAATAAAAAAATGAGAAATATGTTTAAGGCTATGCAGGTGATGTTCAGTTGGAGGGTTGGAGGACTAAACAGTTTTAATGAATTAAGAATTTGGAATCATTTATAAGATGATAAAACTGTTTATCATTTATCATTAAGTGATAAAACTATTTATCATTTGTGATATAATTACTGTAAAAAGATATATGTTTTTATCTTTTCTAACTATGACATTAAATAAGTTGTATATCATAAAGTTTATCTTTTAAGAAAATTATAATTCTATATCTTTTTGTATCAGAAAAACATAAGTTATTGAGAAATATAAAATTATTTATCCTTTGCTCTACTTGTTTTTATATGGAAAAAAATTAGTTATTTGAAAAGATAAATATATTTATCGTTTTTTCTACTTCATTTAAAACACATCTACTTAAAATAATAAGCATATTTCATGAATTAATAATAACATTACAAGAAAACATAAGTTTTTTAAAAAGATAAATGTATTTATCTTTTCAAATAACAAAATTTTACTAATGCAAACATGACTACTTAAATTTGATGTTTTTCTACTTCATTTAAAACACGACTGCTTAAAATAATAAATATTGAATATTAACCAACAAAGTAGCAATTACTACTGCAAAAATTGAATATTGAATATAATGTAAACACTGATTATAACTTACAACAGGTGTTTGTTGAGAGGTTGGTGGTGTTTTTTCAGAGATTTGTGGAGAGGTTGGTGGTGTTTGTTCATAGGTTGGTGGTGCTTGGGTTGGTTGGCTATGAACATCACAAAAAGCATTATTTTGATGTCGTATATTGAAACATTGTCGTCCATTAAAGTTGATAAATATGCATTGCACTCTTTGATCAATCTTGGCTGAACTTTTCATTCTCATGTTATCCTGCATATAAATAGCATTTTTATGAATAATAATGTCATAAAGTATAAAAATTAATAAACAAGAACATGATCATAATGAACTTAAATACCACTGACTTTAATTCTACTCTAAATGATTAGGAAACAAAATGGTTTGACTAGGAAATATAATTCTAGGATTGATTAAAACAAGAGAGGGATGCAATGAAACAGGAAACATTTATCTAGATGGTTACAGAAACAACTTATTTGCATTGCTTCTAAAATCAAATCACGAATATGAAGATGATAAGAAGATCAGTGTCGATGATATAATCAATAAATGCAAAACATTCTATTTAGCAGGACACTTTTGTATAAAACATTCCTTCCTTAGTAATTATAAGGACACTTTTGTATAAAACAATTACAGTTAACAAGATTGTAAATCTCATTATACATTTAACAATATTTATATCCGTTATACAGAAAAAACATCAATTGTTTAAAATGATAATTCTATTTATCTTTTTTGTGTATTGTGTTTTAAATAGTCATTTTAAAGAAACGTGTAGCATTATATACAAGAAGGTCTATGATGCGATGCAAAACATACTAAATAGTAATAATAAGTGCATTAATATAGTTTAACAACAAAGCAAAAAGCCGATTTACTTTGGTTGTGGTTCAATGGTAATGCAAAATCCAGCTAAAGTAACATAAATGCATGCAAATAGAGTACCAATTAACTTGACCTAAGTTTTTTGTAACTTTCATTAGCTTAAAAGTTGAACAAAAAATTCATCAATACAACTTCTAACAAACATTTCGGTAATTCATCCTTTATCCAATCTTACAAACTTTCATATTGATACACTGATTTCACCCTGCAGGTATTATGATTAGGAAGAGAGAGCAAAATGTGTTATGGACGAGAATATGAATGTAGATCGTCTCCAGTAAGTAGTTTTTGGTGTATATAACCAATGTAAAAAATGCATGTACCTTCTAATATAGAAAAAAAAAACTTGTTTCTTCTAAAGAAAAGGAATTTATCTTTTTTAGTACCAAAACATTTTATTAGCATAAATTACATTATATACAAAATTAATCATTAATAAACAACAACAGTGTATTTTTATACACATATTTTTTCCTTGAAAGTCTTATACACGAATCAGTAGTCCGTAATCGCTAATTGGTATTGAAATAGTGCAACTAAATTATGCATTACAAATCAAAAATCGGTAATATACTGATTTACAGTTCTATTACGGTTTACTGAGTAGAAACAACAGTTATGTTCATGAAATAACAGTTTTATTCATGAAGTAATCCGTAATATATACTGATTTACTGAGTAGAAACCTTTATTTGCTTTAAATATCAAACATCAATAGTAAAAATTGTTTCAATTAGGGTTTTTACCTATGATTTGTGCTGGTTTGCTGCAGATGGAGTTTGAAGATGATAAACGCCTACGATTACCTATGATTTATGGCGATTTGGTCTGAGCACCTGTGATTAGTGCTGATTTTTGTTGACTAAGGTTTAGATATTGAATCGAAATTTGAAGAAGAATCAGATCTGAGTGAAGAAATTTGAATGTCGAACCGAAGAAATTCGTAGGGTTTTGGGAAAGTTTAGTTGACTGGTTTGAAAATAAAAATAAAAAATAACACGCTGAAATAACCGGTATAGAAAATTAGTGGCTATTGTCCTTAAAACTTAAATTTCTTTTTACGTGGTCTCGAAACTTATTAGTTATGGTACTTTGTCGCTAAAACACAATTTCCCCTTTTCTCTAACTATACACCAAATTACAAGGAATTCAGACCAATTCAATCGAACACGGACCGCACGTGATTTTTTCTCACACCAATTTTGTTGTCCTAACTCGTTTCCTTAATGAGAATCGGACGGACTCAGACAAACGTATTTCGGTCACGGACACGAACGTACGTTCATACAAAATTTACAGCCCTTGCACAACAGCAGGTGCCAGATTTGAGTCTCACCTCTATCACATTTTACGAATTCCGCCTTTTTATCTTTCCACCTTCATTTGTGTTTGTTTTTGTACTACTGTGTCCTCATGTTCTCCTTTTTTCATTTTTACTTTTGCTTTCCTGCGTGTTGTCAACTAATGCAGCCTACTAACGAATTCCACCATAAGATATATGTGCTTGAATGACTACATAGTTGTTCTTCATATCGATGATAACAATGGTTTTGGTATTGTTCATTTTTATTGTTTGAATAATTTGTGCCATCCATCGAATAGTAAAACCGTTCATATCCTACTATAGTTGTTATTATCAAAACATCAAAATTGTGTTTTTAACAATTGCTACGAACATAGTGCAAGTCTTGTAAACAAATTCGTAAGTGTGTGAAATTTTTACTTTTAGGTTTTTATTTAAATTTTCTTATTTATTTTTGAAAAATTACCGAGTGTAACAATTGGGCAGATGTATTTCTTCGTTTTGTGCTGTACTTCCAATTTTAGGTTAAAATCAAATGCCCACTTCATCATGTAACCTTTTTGTTCTCGATTACCACCCTTTCTACTTGCTTTTTGAACCATAAATAAAGCACCCGTTTATCTTTTTTATAAAACTAGATCAATAGCTCCCAAATCTAGTGGACGTGGGTCCAGCTTGAAGGGAACAATGATCAAATCAAATTGAATTTCCATTTCCGTCAACAACAAACTGCAAAACCAAATAAGTATATTCTCTTTCTCAAAATCACCCTTTTCAGCATCAAGATCAATGAATCCAATCACCGCCTCTATGTTATTGCTGCTACATGCAATTGCTGTGACCGGATCTTCCCTGTTCATCTTACCTCTAAAACTCACCTCCACAAATTCCTCCCGTCATTCGGTCGAAGTCAACCGTATCCAGGGGCGTCGTCTTATTCATGATTCTCAAGCTCGGATGAGCCTCTACGACGATCTGCTCACGAATGGGTAACCTCACTGAACTTTTTAACCACTGTTCAGGAATTGGTGATTAAGAAATTGAGGGCATTCGTGATTGAGTGTTTGTTTTTGGGTTTGTAGGTACTATACCACGAGGTTATTAATTGGAACGCCGCCTCAAGAATTTGCGCTGATTGTGGATTCTGGGAGTACAGTGACGTATGTTCCTTGTTCTTCATGCGAACAATGTGGGAATCACCAGGTTTCAATTCATATTTTTTTTTTTTTTTTTTTTTTTTTGAAGTCCTCTTTTTTTTCCTGTGTTGTTTACGTGATTTAAAGATGAAGCAACCTGCTAACAGAATGTGAATATGTGCACATTATGTAATTAGCGAATGTTAAGAAACTTGCGCATTCGGTTATTTGAGTAGGTTGCATTTGTTTGCAACTAGAAGTCTGCTAGTTGGAAGTTGAAACCAAATCAAAATCTTAGTTAGTTAATCATTAGAGCTTATATCTCTTTCCTGTTTTTAGACTATAATAAACCTTACAAACTTAGGCATAAAATTCCTTTAATTTCCGTGGTTATAATTTATAAATCATTGCAAAACAGTTGATACTATATATAAATGTTTAATGTTTATATGGAGCAAATTTTTAAAGGCAAAGGGGCATTTTTGTGCTTCCAAGATGAGATGTAAGTCTCGAGGCATTGAAAGATAAGTTTTTCGAGTAAACATTACACACATACCATCAAATATTCAAATATACAATAATATGCGTCGGTCATCAAATTAAAAATCAGTAAACACTCAAATGCCATCAGCTACATGAAATGCATCTTGTCTAAGAACTATAGAACTTATACTTTATCATTAGAATATGCTTAAACACAACATAGATTTACTTAAGAAAAAGGTAAACATAGTTCTATGCAGTCATTACAAAGAATTACAAACATTAGCAAAATCCCCATCTAATTTCAAGCTGAAACATAAACCATTACATGTAGCATACAAATTAACACATTCAAAAAGGAAAGCCTAAATGCACCATTACAAGCAGCAGAAAAACATGTAAGTTATTTTTTTATATGTTTCCTCTTCCTTGATTCTCTCGTGCTTTTAAAGAAAGCTCAACTGGAAACACAACCTGATTTCAACTTAGAAATCAATTATGAAGCCGATTTTGAAATCGGTTGCGAAATTCAATTCACAAACAAACATTTCTCGATGTTATTCACATAGTCGTGTTCCTTTTTTTTAGGGCATTGGTTTGAGTCGATTAGGGTTTTGTAATTTTTATAAAATATATTTTTATTGTAGATGTAGGCAGAAAAAAGTTACCTTAGGGCGCACGTCTCAACTGCTTGAAATGTGTAAGACTTGCCTTTTGTACTCCTACGTTCTAGGTTGTCTAGGCGTAAGCCTTCGAGGTATAAAAAGCTTTTTTGAGCAAACATCTAGACATGTCGACTCCGCCTCTCAATGGTTGTTGAAATGAACTTAAGGCGAACCTTTTGAAACACTGATATTATTTATTGAGCACTATGCACATCTCTAAGCTTGACCAGACCAATCCTTGACTTTAAGTGGTTATTTTGTTTACTAATTATCCAGGTGAGCCCGCTTCATTACTAATTTACCAATTTATTACATTTATTCAACAATTTCCTTTAGGTTAATATTCAATGGTAGGGGATACTAGGTTGGCATCATGTTTCAATCTTTAGTTTGCAATTGGTTCTTGAAAAGGTCAACTAATTAACCAAATTGTAGACAAAAAAGAAAGAAAGAAGGCTAACATATTTCTTTAAGTTAATTAACATATACAATAGGTAAGTCACTGAACTTATAAATCAGAATTGTTATACATATTCAATTCTAGCAATAAAGTGAGTATAAGCTTAAAATACAAATCTCTTCTTTATTTGGTTTTTGATTCTCTTGCAGAAATATACAGAGGAAAATCGTTCATGTTATTTGTTGGAAAGCTTAGTATGTTTGAGATAAAATTAAGAGAAAGGAATATATGATATCTCTTCCACTAATAACAACTCATACGAGCATACAATACGATCTTTGTTAAAAAATGGTAAGGATTTACAACTAATAAGCCAATCTTTAAGTTACATTAGTCACATCACCATAAATTTAATTTTATTGACTTAAGATTTTTGTTTGATTTCTCATTTTCAAATAGGATATACTAGTGTTAATTATGTCTGAAATGGGAGAAGACATAAGAGTGGACAAAGTAAAGCACGCAAGATAAAAAAGGTGGCAGGTCTCAAAAAACAAAGTACTTGAGAAATGCACAAGTATTATAAAGTAATTTAGAGATACCTGACTTTTAAATCTGCTTTGGTTTAAGGAATGGTATACTTTTTACATGGCTATAAACAACGTTGGATCATTGATTGAAACATAAATTAAGCAAATAATGTAATATTCTCAATTTAATCAAAAGGAAGATAGTTGATGGTAGGAGCACTAAGACCCCATACTTTGATGTTTCATAGAGAAGCAGAAGAAGTTTGATCAATTGGTATGTCCTAAAATAATTAGCATTTTCAAATACACGAAATAAACAAATAATGATACAAGCATGTTAAAGAGAAACACACAATACCATAAAATGAGATAAACGTAAATTTTTTATGGACTGATATCATCGTGGATAAAAGTGTCTTCTATGCATGGTAATCCGAACTTCAATATTAACAATGCTACACCATACGATAACATAACTTGCATTACTTCTTTAACCTTATCATGCATTTCATAACAATTTGTACATTTACGTGTAAAGCAAAGCAATTTATATCAAGCAATATTGTTTTTTTCACAAGGCATCAAGCAATATTGTTGATATGTTAATATATCATATACTTTAAATTAACCTTTTTTGTTGAAATATTGCTTGAAGTATCGATAAAGATATTTCACTCTAATATTTGGTGTAAATACCCAATAGGTCATTTGTAAACCTCAATACCCTTTTAATGCTGAACTCAAAAGAAAGCGACAACAAATATTCTTAACTTTCTCAAAGATAGACCATTGTAGAAATTCAAATGCACTCTTTCTTCTGTTTAACCATAAATCTTCATCTTTTTCTTCTTCATTATATCTTATAATAAAGGAAATCTAATTCTCTTATATGATTTCATATATATGATTTTGTGTGAATTATTTACGCATGGAAAAAAACATCATGCAACATTTACTTTTGTCTTTATATTTAATATTTACCATGAGTGTTATGACATGCGCTTCACAGGTGAACTATTTTTCTACAAATTATATATATTCAACATTCAAGAAAAATTATTTGCATAAATATTTAACCATATTTTTGCGTTAATATATTATATAGATAGTATGAAGTACTTTATTTCTTAGTTGCAATACCTAATTGTTTTGTTAATTAATTATTTTAATTTCTATTCTTAATTAATAAAGAACAAATATGTATAGTAAGTTGTTAAGTTCTATTTTTAAGCGATATTAAAATTTGATAATATTTGTAGATCAACGTCTTTGGTAGTTCATGCCAGTACAAAAAAGATGTGACATCAAAAGTATTACAATCATTGTTAAATATATGTAATTACATTTTAAGGCATAAATAAAATATCATATTTTGTTTTTGTTTTTTTAACTAATCATGCATCAAAGAAGTAGAAGTTGAAATTAGATATCTTATGCATTCAATGTATGGATCATGAACCAAGTACTATAAATAACTTAAATTGCCAAATCATCACCTCTCATTTAAAAAGTTAAATGAAGTTGAAAATGATATAGTTTATGCATATAAAAGAAATAGCAGAAATTAAAGGCGATTCAAAGGTTTGAAGAAATGAAAATGGTGATGATAAAAATGAGTAAAATAGCAAAGACATAGATGAATTATAGCATTTACCAAGGTGCAATATTCAGGGGAAATGATGAAATTTCAGTCATCTCGGAACGGTTTCGATGATGGCTGATCCAAGATTTGAGGAAAAATTCGGTCTTGGCAAAAATGAAGAAATAAATTGCCTTTTTGGGGAAATAAAAATGAATACAAGAGAAGATGAAGAATTGTGTGAATACTTTAAGAAAATAAACAGAGCCACCTTGTGGTTTTGTAGCTTCCATTGATATTAAGGCAACAACGTTTTAAAGCTAACGGTGAGAGAGAAAAATGAAAGCATGGAGACAAAAATAATACTCAAGCATTAACTAAAGTACCACACTGTGTTCAATGAAGAGGACTTTGTATAATTTTTGCTTTACAACAAGAAGAAAGATAAGTTACTTGTATTATTCACTTTAGCTATGCTTTCCTCACAAAAATATACTGTTGATTGTATTGTGTTAACAAATGAGCAATGTAATAAATTATTTTATTAAAATTCACGCTTTCTTGTTTTAAAAGACTAGAATTAAACGCTTCATTTAATGAAATAACATCAAGGGTCAAAATCTAAAATCAACATCGGAACTTACAAAACTAACGAATATAATTGATACTTGTATTAAAAAAAGGAGTAATATCAGTTCTCAAAACCTTGGTATATGTTATAGTATAAACTAGAATTTCAAAGGACCAACATATTAATGATTTTCCTGCATAGGCTAGTCATACTTGTAACATTTTACACCAACTTTGATATTTTATCCAATAGTAGTCTAGAATGTTTAAATATCACATATTAATACTTAATCGATATGTAAGTGGTCGGTATTGATCAAGGTTATCACGACGCCAAGTCGAGCCACTACCGTCTAGAAGACTAGTCGACAAATCGCCCGATTAGTTGTGACTAGTCGACAAGTCTTTTATATACATATATTTATTAGACTTAAAGTATATAATATAAGTAGATATAATTATAAATTTATAATAAGTTCAAATTCAACAAAGGTAACATAATAATAGGTTCGAATTCAACAATTATCCATAATAGATCCTAGTCACAACATAATAATATCCGTAATATCCATAATAGATCATAAAATGAGTATGAACTCAAGCAAAATCAGTTAATTAAAAACAAATCAATTAATTATTAATTAAAAACAAATCAGTTAATTAAAAACAAATCAGTTAATTATTAATTAAAAACAAATCGTGACTAGCCATCTCATGCCAAGTATTTTATATGTTACTCTTCATTTCAACTACTGCATATATAATTAAAAACAAATCAGTTAATTATTAATTAGCTTATAATATAATTAACATTATACTATATATAAGTTTTAAATATACATACCTGGGGCTGGCAACGACGAGGTGCGCAGAGGAGCAGCGGCGAAGAGCAGCGACGAGGTGGAGGAGAAGCAATTAGTTTTTTTTTAATCGATTTGCGATTTAGGGTTTTTAATTTTTAGCGATCTGGTCTGTTATGCGACAAGGAGCAATTTAGTTGTATCGATGTCGATTTAAGGTTTTTTGGCATGATCAATGTCAATTTAGGGTTTTTTTGAGCCGGTTAAGCCCAGCATCGTCGAATTGGATAAGTCGAGCATCGTCGAATCTGCTCGGCCGACTTGCCGACTTGTCGCCGACTAGTCGAAGTCGTCGACGTGATAACACATTAACTGTTTTTTTTAAAGAACAAGATTGATAATGTATTCAAATAGATCACTCATTTTGATACTGATATTAGTTACTTAAATAGAAAGATAATTCAAATTGTATTTTTTGATCTAGAATCGGTTTAGATTAGGACAAATGATTTTAGTAAAATAAAATGATGAACAATGAAAACATGTAGAAATAAATTTGTATAAACAAAAGCAATCAAATGCTTAGTAAAGACAATTGTACATTTAATAGTCGATTGAAGATGAATCTCATGCTTATTTGCACAAAATACTGGACTACATTGTGATATATTTCATTACTGTTCTTATAACATATAATCGATTGTTGTATACAAAAAAAAGAAGATCAGAAAATTAACTAGCAGATTAACTTACATCATCAACTGAGATTAATTTCAATAAAAGTTACTTGAGAAAAAATAGGTTTCAATAAAAAGAAAATCAAGAAAACTCTATCCACATTATTCTGACATGCTAATTAGGTACAATTTAATTAGTGTGGGGCAAGCTTAACCATTCAGAGTGGCAATACATAGATTGAAAAAGTAGCATTCCTACCACAGACATTCATACAATTGGAGGTTGATTGAAGATAACGTTCAAGTTTGATTAAACAGAATAATGGCTTAGTTGACCATATAATCCTTAATTGTGTTATACATGGACACGCACGTGCATGTATGAGTATATATACGTGGAAAAATCAGTGCATTGCATGGATCTGTAGGATAATGGATGTTGTAGTGGGAAGCTATTAATTAGTTGTTGAATTAAGTATGTTGATCATGTTAACTTTACTTTAAATTGATTCCATGTGTTGAAATTAATTAATCTTTGTTAAATTACTTAGATAGCAAATGTCTTTCTATTATTTCATGATGCATAACATATATAAGATTCAAAAACCATTTATACATAAACAAAGAATATTGTTTAAGTACTACGTTGCTATAGTTGGTCATTTCTTTTAATTTCCTTTTGTTAATTACATTATACCCGGTTTGTATTCAAATATTAGTTAATACATGTATTTAGTAATTACACTATTTGGATATTGATGTTCTAATGTGCATTTATGAATGTTTGTACCCTGTATTAGTGATAGGTTGTAACCACCACTATTTCTATTATAACTCTTCTTAGCTATAAGTATGAAGCTTCATATATTCCACCTTCCAACTTTATTTTACATATATCTTATGCATTATATGACATTCTAACACATTCTTCCTTATCGTAGTCTTATTTCTAACCTATCTAGTTGAAAGTCCAATTCAAATGTGGTGCGGTATCGAAAGTTGGATTGTTAGATGAATGATGCCTGCAAATTTATCATTAGAAGGAAACATGACACTTGAATGCTCAGAAATTCACACATGCAAACAATATTTATATAAGTTACATTTAAGTATATAATTCAGAGGCATATTTAATGACTAAACAAAAGGACTGTTATCAGTCTATTTTTACTCTTTTACCTTGGAGCCAACTTTGACACAAAAAGCCAATAATCTAACTTATTAGCGAGCGGCAACATACTAATTCTGTAAAATAATGGTTATTTATATTATAGCCAATTATTCTTATACACAAAATATATATGAATATTGGTTCTTTTGTGCAGCAAGAAGTTATATGCTAAGTTGGCCTAAGGTAAAAACAGTATAAAGTTAGATTGTTAATAGTACTTTTAGTTTAATCATGGAATAAGTTTGTGAATTATATATTTTAAATGTCATTGCTACATGTGTAAATTTCCAAGTATTACAACTGTTACATTTTCTTTTAATGGTAAATTTGCAAGCATAATTCATTTAACAATTCAATTTTCAATAACGCGCCACATTTGAATTGGACTTTCAACAAGATATGTTCCACAGGAATATAGTGATGAGGAATGTGCTAGAATGTCATTTAATGCAAAAAATATATTTGACGTTGGAATATATAAGACTTCATATTCGGTGTTAAAGAGTCATATTAGCGACAGTAGCGGTTACACGCTACAACCTATCATTAACATAGAGCACAAACATTCATAAATGCACATTAACATATCCAAATAATATAAATAAGTATTAGAGCAAGTATATGTATCAGCTAGTATTTGAATATAGCAGATACCAGGTGCAACCATCAACTAATATAATTTAAATTAGAAGAAGTTACCGAGTTAACAATTGTGCACTCAAATAATATTCTTGTTTGTATGTACAAGTGACTGTTGAATCTTATACATGTTATGTATAATCTCCACTAATAATAAAGAGAATTCAATTAACATGGTTTCCACAGTGTATTTTTGAAATTTCGAAAATACCTCATTCATCCATGAATTTTCACCGTGAATCTGCGACTTTCACTACCATCTCCTTTTCGACTACCTGTCAACATAATTTGATTGATACCACCAGCAAACAACTTAAATAAAATTGTTGTGGCTACCAAAACATTTACGTCATATATCCACTCATTTTTTACTAAATAAGAAGTAAATATCCCTAGGCATTAGATGCACATACATGCGTCTTATACTAGTGACTAATAGAAAGACAGTGTAGCTAATTAAAACGGTTATCTAACATTGAAGAACTGCATACTTGGAGTAACTTAATAGGGTTTGAATTAAATTCAACACATGTAACCAATTTGAAGTAAAATTAGTATGATTGCAATACTTGATTCAACAACCAATTGGTAACTGCCCACTACAATGTACCATACCTTATAGGCCCATGCAACACTCAGGTTTTACGCTTGTTTGAATATTAATTTAATGACAATGCAGCATCTTGTAGGTAAAAAGAGGTATTCTCTTTTTGAATTTACCATATCAATAACATATGTTCTTTATTAAAGATAAAGTGTAGACATTTGGTTATAAACTGCACCGAACATACCAATTAACATGATTTTGTCTATATCAGGAGCAATAATAATATTACACAAGGATCCAAGAAATTTCTTGGTTCATCATGCAATTGATCTAGGTTCGCGTACAGCTACATCGAATATAGTAAAAAGTGTTGTAGATGGCATGTGGCTCTGAAGGTGTTTACAAAAAATTGAGACATCTCAATGTTGTCCTGTAATAACACCACACATGCCTTAGTGCTTAGTTGAAAGAATGAAAACTCTCTTAAAGCATGTATATAGTATAAGGCGAATTAATGGTCACACAAAGATTTTAAAATTTGATAATTTCATATAATAGAGTTTTTATAAAATGTAAAACACCATGAATTAATGATTTATGTTCGAAGAAAGAACTGGTATACAAAGTTCACTAAATAAAAAATAATGAAACACGTAATGATTGAAAACATGAAACTACATACCAATTTTCTCCTTTCTTCTTGCTCAAGCGCTCTTATAAAGTAGCACATTCTATATAATTTGCAAATGACCATAAATAAGCTAGGCGTTACATGTTCAACCTGTACTTCTATATCTGTCTAATCTTGTGCAGTTAAAGTGTTTAGCGGATTCGATGCGGTGGAGGTTCAAAAAGTCATAGCGGGAATAAATCGAGGATACAGTGAATGATTCTAAAATAGTACATAATTCGTTCTTAATGTTTTTATGAATATATAAACGATAATTAAATGAAAAATTAACACTCAATTTAACTATAATTAGTACATTTTAAATTTTAAATAAAAACATGTGCAAATCTCTATAAATAAACTGCTATTAACTTAAGTAAATTTAATAGAATATTAGAGTATTTTTGTTTTTAAAAATATTTATTAAAAAATTCATTTAAAAAAACTAATCCCATAATTTTTGTAATGTATAAATATCATTTTTCAGTTTATATCTTTCATGAAAAATATAGCGAGAATAACATAATAAGCGGAAATAATGAAATATATATGAAATAACGAAATATAGAGGGGCTTGAAAAGGAAAGGCAAAATTAGAACTATTTTGGAAGAGCGTAGCGGTAGTATTCCGTTACGAGATATAGCGGGTTAATAGCGATGCATTAATTGCATAGGTCTAATCTTTAAGTTCTAAAACAATTCTTCTGTAAGCAACAAGGGTTGAAGTCCTAATGTTAATATATTGAATATTAGAACATCATACTAACGACTTTATTGAATGTATCTAACAGTAACACAATTTATTTGCAGATAGAATTCGGTAAAAGGAGAAACTCAAGCGATAGTTAAGTTTGAACAAAAATTAAGAACAAAACATATTTAAATCAACAGTTAAATATTGAAATCCATATAGCATAATAGATAAAAATATTCTGTGGATACCAATTTCAACATGATACCAATACCGAAATAATAAAAATTTCCAAAAAAATCGATGCTAAGGTAATATTCTAACCCTAGAACTTTGAAAAATGAAAAATAGGGAAGTAGGTAATGTTATAAAATGGATGAGAAGCATCAGAAGTGTAGCAGTAAACTAATAAGTAGTTGGATGAATTCAAAAATTGAAGCTACTAATCTCAATTGGGACAACGTGAAAGTAGTTGAGCTTACCGACCTCAATGTGGAATTATGCAAAAGTAGTGTTGATTTTGAAGGTTCTTTACTCTAACGACCATTGCTAATTACCAGTAGTGGAGATTAGGTAAAAGTAATAGATGAGGAGACATGGGAAATTCTCCTATGAGGCAATAAGTTCCATCTTTAATCTTTTTGATTTATAATGTTTTATGTCTCTTTAATTTTGTCATAGTCAGCACAAATATATTTTGTTGTATGTATATTGTTTGCACCAAAAATAACGCAGATACCCGAGAAGAAGATAACAAAGGCTAAAAAATAAAAAATAAAAATGAAAACATAGGGAAAAAAAATCTTACATAGACTTTATAGTGGCTCGACAATCATGATCTATGTCCACTTAAAGGATTTTTTTATTGATTTTGCATTAGATTTGTGATTACAAGAGTGTGAAATTGATATGGATCCATGAATACAAGACACTTAGAGTGTAATGGCAGCCAAATGATTCCTAAATGAAGGATGACCTATATATTATATTTATAGGGGTAAACACACGAATATCTAGCTAATATTTCTTAGGCGAAATCTCATCGCCAAGACCAAATGTTTTAGGAAAGTGGACCCCATAGGAGGGTTGAGGATTGGTATCGACTCATCAAGAGGAATAGGTACCGATCCCC
This sequence comes from Allium sativum, assembly GCA_030737875.1. NCBI lineage: Eukaryota > Viridiplantae > Streptophyta > Magnoliopsida > Asparagales > Amaryllidaceae > Allium > Allium sativum. The sequence goes on along the minus strand of CM060921.1, from coordinate 20,229,931 downwards.
GACTATACATGCAGGGACTTCATTTTCTCCATGTCCTAGTTCGTCTTGTTGTGGGCTTTGTGATCCCAAGATGGTTTTGCATACCTATCAGTACGTGTCTGGGTCAAAGGACTTGATATGTGGAAAGTTAAATTGCTTGTTTTGACTGTCGATGGAGATTGACAGTGTGACAGGTAGGAACTATGGAATAACACTTGGATCTGACTCTATGTAACTAGAAAAATATGTCATAGGAGTAGGGTCACATTACATGCACCCTTGAGAATTGGTACCTATCCCTATATAGGATGACACCAATCCAATGAACTCCAAGATGCTACTCTCTTGAGTTCGTTCAATCGGTATTTCGTGGTTTTGATTGTTCTTGGTTCTTGGGTTCTAGAATCGTCTCTTCAGGCTGCTTGTCCCGATAATCTTCGAGTTTAACTTGTTCAGTCAGTCGGAGTATAGCTTTGTTTGTTGGGGGGGGGGGAGGGGGGAGGTGTGTATATATATATATACATATATGGGAAAAGTTTATTTAGACAAAAAAATTTAACACAATTGATTTCCACCATTGGATTCCTCCTTGAATTCCACCCCTCCACATAAAGACAAAAAATCCAATGGTTTAGGCTTTGTGTCTCTAAGTTTGTGTCTAAATTTGTGTCCAAATAGCCACCCCCTATATATATATATATATATATATATACCAATCAATGGAATCCTATCCAACGAGTTTCCTGAATCTATCGCATTAAAACATGCACTATTACAAAAATGAACAAGTAAATAAGAACTACTAAACTAGTTATAAGAAAAGTGAAGAATGAATGTAAAAAACAATTTACAATAAAGAAGTCTTGTGACTTGTTTTTTTTTTTTTTTTTTTTTTTTTGGGAGAAAGATCGTATATTTGAAGCAACAATTTCTCACTTTAAGTTTGTTTAGATTAGGTTCTGTGCTCTTTGTTGAAGTTTTTCTTCCATTGTCAAAAATTATTATTTACCTGCATAAATTGGTTGGTCGTTATTAGAATAAAGAACTGCAATAACAACAAAAAATATATTTCTGGGTGAGCATACATATTAAAATGATTTTGAGCAGGTGGAAAAAAGCACCGAGAGAGTCATACATCAAATTCTAAGAAGTGTTATTATATTCTTGTCATTTATTGTATACGGTCACAATTTAATAGACACTTCAGGATAATTTCTTTTCATCCAGCATTTTTTTACACCATTAGTTATGTAAAGTAATTGAGATGTAAATGCATGCAAATTTTATATTTTCCAATAAATTCTCTCACCTTCCTTCCCACATCAGCCAAAAAGTTAATGGTGTACTAGCATCTTCATTCTTTATACTATGCTATACAAATTGAATCTATAGATAGTTATCCTCTATATTTGCAAGGTTTAAAATATTAATTTCGGTGTGAATGTTGTGTACTAGAGTTCAGGATTCAAATATAACCAACAAGTTTCATACAAATTTTGGAGATTGAAAATTTGAACTCCAGTTATGTTGCAAATTCAAATTGTTATTCATAACCAAATTTTTTTCAATATATAATACTTTAAAATAAAAAATAATCAATTTAAAAATTAAGATTGAAATATGTGATTCAAATTCAATTATATTTTTGAAGCACAAATTTTGTTTGGAGCCTAAAATAATCCAATATAAATGACTCATGTCAAGGTGGTGCCTGGCGCAAACGGTAAGGTTACCCGGCTGGTAATCTGGAGCGCACAGGTTAGAGTCCCGGCCTCTTCACATAATGTGAGGGAAAGGCTGCGCACGCTAATCGACCACTCCCAGAGCCCGGAAAGCCGTGAGAATAGTACCAGATGAGAGACTGTCTAGGAAGTTCTCATGCTTGAGTACGGGAGCCTTTGGCACTGGGTATCTACCTTTATAAATGACTCATGTCAAAGCAAGGATGGAGAAACATAATGTAATTTTGATGAATTGATGTTGAGTCGATAAATTTGATTATTTAATTAATATATTTAAATTAAGGATTTTAGATTCAAAAATTAAGGTTTGAATGTTAGGAGAAAGAGGGAACAGAGAAATGACTAAATGTGGTCATGTGAAAGAAATGGAGATACAAAAGATAACGGTTTGCAGAAAGATTGTGATGTTTAAAGGAATGTCTTTGCTGCTATCAGAGTATACCTATAGGGAAATAAGCACAGGGACAATTTTTTTTTTTTTTTGGTTAAGGTTGAATGATGATGTGGTTTTTTTTTAAGGCTGAAGGACAATGCTAGTTACAATTAGCATTTTATATAGTGTTAAGTTGAATATAATGTTAGTTATATTAGAATTTTGAACAATACAAAAGTTGAATATAATCCTAAATATAACTAGTATTTGACATTCAACTTGAAAATAAAACTTGATGTCTTTCAGTCTAATTTTTCTTTCTTTCAAAATCTGTCATTTCTCTAATTCCGCCATTATTAACATGTTATTGAAGAATTTTACATTTTGTGTTCGTAACTATTTTTCCATTAATGAAACTAGCATTACTGCACATACGTGTTGGCGGATGTGTGTTGTCTGTGCAAAAATTATTTGGTAATCACAATATTTTATTTCAAATTGTTTTGTTGATGGCGTTATATATATATATATATATATATATATATATATATATATATATATATGCATGTGTGTATGTATGTGTGTGTGTGTGTGTGTGTGTGTGTAATGAGCTTAATTTCTCATTTCTTTATTATAAACCAGGCAAGAAGATGGGTCTTCTCTCAAATAGCTATTTACAATTTCCCTCACCCCCCTCCTTTTTTTTTGAAACTGCACCCCCTCCTTTCTCTCTCGGCATACTTATTAGATTTTAATTTCTTATACTTCGACATGTAGGACCCAAAGTTTCAACCTGATAAGTCAGAATCCTATGTACCGGTGAAATGCAATGCTGATTGTACTTGTGATGCTGATAAGAATCAATGTACTTATGAGAGACAATATGCAGAAATGAGCTCAAGTAGTGGTTTGCTTGGTGAAGACATAATGTCATTTGGCAAGGAAAGCTCTTTGAAGCCTCAGCGTGCCATATTTGGGTGTGAGAATGTTGAGACTGGCGATCTGTTCACACAACATGCTGATGGTATAATGGGTCTAGGGAGGGGGCCACTAAGTATAATGGATCAGCTTGTTGCAAAAGGTGCTATTAGTGACTCATTTTCTCTATGTTATGGTGGCATGGATGTTGGTGGAGGTGCAATGGTTCTTGGCGGGATTCCTCATCCTTCTAATATGGTTTTTTCACATTCAGACCCCTTACGCAGGTTAGGATGGAACCACACTATTGATAACGCTTTATCTTTAGGATTAACCCGCTAATTGCATACAACTGCTTAAGTGTCCCCCCACACTTAGGCCCTCTAATCAAATATTAGCCTAGAAAGTAAGCCACTGCAAAATTAATATAAGCTAATAAGACAAATTTTCTGTCATGTTACCACAATAGGGAGGAAAGGGGGGGGGGGGGGGGGGTTTATAATTGCTATTTAGAGAACCTTATGATGTTATGAGCATATTACCTTACTATGTGTGATATTCCCGTGCAAATTCATTCAGTAATCTCCCATATTCACCCTAGTCTCGGAATGACAACAGTCCCTACTACAATATTGAGCTGAAGGAGCTGCATGTTGCTGGAAAGTCATTGCGATTAGATCCGGGTCTTTTTGATAGAAGACATGGAACTGTCTTGGATAGTGGCACAACTTATGCATATCTGCCAGAACAAGCTTTTGCCGCCTTCAAAAAAGCTGTTAGTGTTTTCCTATCTGTTTAGTGATAACATGTTTTGATCTTAAGTTTGTTGCACTTCTGATGATAAGGACGTGAAATCATTAACCTGTGTGTATCTGTTCATCTGTGTTATCCACTTAATATTGTAGGAAAATTTACCAATTTAGAACACTTTAACAAACCAATTACACAATCTACTTAACAATTTTTTTACAGAAACAGATTTGTTTCAACCTACATGGGCACAAAACAACAATTTTTTTTTTTTTTTTTTTTTTTTTTTTTTTTACATTTCCACTTGCCAGCAAATTTTTTTTAGAAAGAAAGAATAAAATATAAAAACATGCTGTGCTATTTGAAATTGAGTCAGCATGATTTTCGGAAGAAAATTACACTGATGCAGTTTGAATGTGAGACAGTACAAAATGTTGTTTTATGCCATGTAGCCATGTTTTTGTACATAGTTTTCGAAGTGGCTTAAATGTGTAATCTATTTTGTAAAGTGGTCTCAATTTGCAAATTTTCCTATTTAGTAGAATAGGATATGGCTGTCCTTTATATAAAGATTGGATATTTTAATATGTCTACAGACTCTTTTACTGTATGTTTAACAATATGGATTTTTTTTCCTTTGGAATATGCTAGTTGGTTTACGTTCAAAACAGGAAATAAAAATAAAAATCATTCAGATCAACAGATATTATTATCTTTTCATCTAGTATAAGTGAGCCTAATCATGTTCTTTCATTACAGAAGGTCACTATATGTTATCCACCTTGTACGCAGTTCCGTTAGTGCTTCTGGAACAGAAGCAATGTGATGTTAGAAAAAAAAAAAAAAAAAAAAAAAAAAAAGAATGAAGCCGATCTTCCATTATCTCAGCTCTCATTCCATAAGAAATAGTTGCAAGATGTAAAATATATCCTCGTAAATTTGTACATTATGTACCCTCTAAATAAAAAGAGCATTTTTTTTAATGATGATAGAAGTATTACTTTATTCAAGCAAATAACTCAGTTTGTTCTCGAGATTTGAATCCATGACCTCTAGGATCTCAGTTTTCAACATCTTACCACTGCCAGTTGAGCCAGTTGACCTTGACAAGAGAACAGTTATTTTACTTTTGTGTTTTGAGTGCTCTTTTTTTTTTAAAAAAAAAAATATATTCTTACGTCGCATTAATGCTTTTTTTTGTGTTTCGGTGTAACGACTTCTGGTTCTTACTATTTCTACTTGCTTTTGATTTCTTTACTTTCTTTCTCATATAGTGATTGGCGTAAATGTTTCTGTTACTGAACAACAAAGAACTTATTTTTACATTTATGCAGATAATATATTCTAAGCATAAAATGTTGCAGGCAGCTGATCATAAAGAATTTGATGTTCACACTGTTCATTCTTCTATAGTTCCTACTTTAGTATATTTTAGAATCTGCCATGTTTGGTGTATATATTCCCAGAGCTTACCAACAAAGCTTGGTTCTATGGATTTTAAAAAACATATCGTTTTCCATTTGACTCACGATATGTTTGTTCGTGTTTGGTATTGGTATTTCCTTTTTTCCCCTGATTTGTTTATAGTTTATACCCTTCTGAATATGGTTACAATTTCAGCCCACTATATATGTCTATCATGACAGTATGGTTGTACAAATGGATTATACCCCTTTCATTTATTCAGTTTTACTATCTGTATCTGGTTTAATACGTTATTGCTTGTATAACTTAAATGCGTTTTACTCTTCCTCATTATTGTTTAATGATTTTTCTTTTCTTTCCAATTTTTCTATGTCATAATACATATAAAGACAAAACTTGAAAGGGAATATCGTTATCTAATCTATCTTGGATGAATTTACTCACAGTTCTGTGTCCGTAAAAACCCCTCAATCGAAGGTAAATCACATGAATAATGTAGCCAATGCCGACTGAACAATCGATTTCGCTTGTAGAAGCCGACATGCACGACCAACTGCACTACCTATCAGGGACATCTGTAGACAATCAGCACGAAGGAACCTTAATGATTTTAACACACACGAACAGCACTTTGTAATGGTTGAAAGATCAATGAATTTCAATATCATTAATAACATTTTCTGTTATTTCCATAGCTTATGAACCACGTACATCTCAAACAAGTCGGTGGTCCAGATCCAAACTTCAAAGACATCTGTTTTCTTGGTGAAGGAAGGTATGCCGACTTATTGAAAATAACTTGGTAGTATGTAAATGAAAATTCTGTGCTTCTGATGTTAGGTTAAAAATCAATATTTTATGTTACCAGCGATATATCCAATTTAAGTGATACTTTTCCAGAGGTGGACATGATATTTGGGGAAGGACAGAAACTTTCTCTTTCACCGGAAAACTACTTGTTTAAGGTATATCTCCAAATTACCATTTTAATGAAATTATTTTGTACTCTCACAGCCGCTGTTTATATGAACCGAGTTTCTCAAAAAACCAATATATTGTAAACTTTGTAATTTTAAAGTCAGTTAATACTTTTAATTCAAAAGACAGCTTTTTTAAGCAATGAATTAACATTAAATCCATATAAGAACAATTTTTTCTTAATTTTATCTTCAGCTACAGCCAAATTGTTATTATTTGTTTGAAACACAGTTGTAGTTATTCAATGTCCATGTGTTTTTGTGAGAAGTTATGACTTTGCAAAATCCAAATTGTTATTTAGTTATCTGACTTATTTGTAATACAATTGCTAATGTAGTTTCTTTCTTTTTTTGTTATCTCATCATTTAAAGCATGCAAAGGTTCATGGTGCATATTGTCTAGGAATCTTCCCAAATGGAAGAGATCCAACTACACTTTTGGGCGGTATGATTATTTGTTCTCTTGATAATGTATGCTTGTTACAATTTTATTTTAAACCACACATCACCAGAAGGCATTCATCCAAATATTATGCTATCAGAGTATGTGGTAACGTTATATATCAGCATTCATCCAAAATTCCAAATGATATGTTATAGGAGTTTCAGGTTAAGTTATATATGAGTGCTATTTGGAATGTATTTAAATATTCAAGTTAAATAATATAGAAGCATGGCATTTACATATTGAAATGTTGATTTAAATATAGTGCTGAACTATGTCGCCAATAAGTTCTTTGTCCTTGGGTTTTGGAATGAAATTGCTTGTTTGTCTGTCACTCTGAAATTTGTTGTTCAAATTATCATGCACTGTTCAATTTTTGTGTAATAGGACATTCTACACATTTTAAATAAATAAATAAATAATGATAATAATTTTTTCTGGCTTCCAACCTGAAGATGATTACAGCTTCCATTATTACATGATAACAGGAATTGTAGTTCGCAATACATTGGTTACTTATGATCGCCAGAATGAAAGAATTGGATTTTGGAAAACCAACTGTTCTGAATTATGGAAGAACTTAAATTTTGATGTCAACCGATCAACAGAACCAACTTCCTCTGATGAAAGTTTGGAGGGAGTGTCACCAGCGTTGTCTCCTACTGGAGATGATGAACATTTTGTTACAGGTATGCTTTACCGGGAGCAAAACTTAACAACAATGATATCCTGACCAAGTTATGTGTTGCCAAAGATCACCACTTGGTTAACTCTTTGTAGTATTAGTCGCTATTTGTACTTTCAGGAGTACAGGGGGTCCTGTGGCAACACACGGTTAAGACATTTGAAAGTGTAGCAACTAAGTGTTTTTAGTGCAGTTAACTGTACTGCTTTAACATTCATGGAGCATGAATATTATCATAAAGGCATGGTGCATAACTATTCATCTCTACCAATAATAAAAAAAAGTTTAATAAGACCTGCATGCTAAAAATTCTGAAAAACCGTTTTTTTTTTAATAATAAAAAAGCACCCCTTTAGCACCCCACGCGTTCGTGAGCTACACCAATCTAAATCCATCAATAATTTGTAGATGTTCAATCCACATATATATTACCGTCTATTCAAAATTTGAGATCGTTCTGACATTTGTAACATTTCCAAAATCTTAGCTTAATTATTCACCGTTTAGACATTTATTCGAACCGTTGAATTTAAACATCAAATACATTATTCCACGAAAGTCGGAACGAACTCAAATTTGGATAGATGATAATATGTATGTGGATTGAATGTCTACAAATTCTTGTTTTTGTTGCAAATAGCAGACCAATAAGTGGATAGCCATTTAAGAGCGTTAAGTTGTAAAGGCTATCGGTTGAAACCAAGGGCTTTAGCATCACTTTTGCAGGGCTTTAACGTCATAGTTAGAGTGCAAGCAATGTTTTTACTAACCTAGGAGATATATTGTGTTTTTGTTATATTTATATTTATTATCATATTAAATGGATTTGTTTCTGTTATACGAAATATGAATTTTTGTTTGATGGTCATGCATTCAAATGCTTGTGATAAGAGGAAAACTTGAGTTAATACAGTTACCACTAAACGTATAATTTTTTGCACATGCTGTTGATCAATATCTGATACACTGTTGTTTTCTCCATTGTAAGTTCTTCTGAAAAATGATGTCATTTCATTATGAATACATTTATGCTTGGTATACTGCTTGTATACTCTGTAAATCCAATGATACTGGGGGATTATACAAACTTCCATTAGGTAAACATCATACATGATTCCATTGATTTTTGTTTTACAGCCAGTGATCAACCTCACCTCTGTTTCATCATGTAAAACGTTGTAACATTACCCTATGACATATGCCTTACATCAACGTGTGGTTAGTGGGGACAATTTAAGAACGTCGCTATAAAGAAAATGTAACTATAAAATAACAAAATAGTTAGCTCTACGATCCCAAAATGACCATTATTGATTACATAAGAATAAAGAAATCATCCTGTTATGCATATAGATTTAAGAATTGTGTGCCCAGGGCACATGTTACCATATCCAATAGTATGTGATGCTGTAATAATTTTGAGTAGAATCACAATGTTTGCTTTGTATTGAGCCACGAAAAGATCCTTAGGTAATCATTACCAATCTTCATCATCGTGGTATATTAAATGCGGCTAATATTCCGAGGGTGCATTCCTGCTGTAGTGCTGTGGATGCATATGTTAACTTTTGCCTACAAATGCACCTTGAACGTTTAGTTGAACCGTTTCATATCTTTATATAGAATAGTTCCAGTGCAGCAATATCAGTTGAAACCACAAAGTTCAGGAATACAGTTCACAAACATCTAATCCCTGGAGTTGTATGTAGCACATCTATTTTGAAAAGAATGATTATACATGGAAGGACAATTTTAAAAATGTATTTGCTTGGGTATTCAACTCCAGTAAAACTGTAAAAGTAGCACTATCGGAAAATTGTTAATAATCTTTTAAATTTATTGACTGTGATTCAATCTTGCATCTAAACCGTTGTTTTGACTTTGTTCTTATTATTTATAGACAACCTTTGTTAGAAGGAGAATCACTTTTACCCCATGGTTATTTTCTTACGCTTTTCGCTGATTTATTATTACCATGGTTTGAAATTTGAGCCAGTTGGCCGGAATTCCGGTCATTCCGTCTGTGTTTCGACATTGACCGGACTGGAATTTGCTCCATTTCCCATTCCGGGTTAAACAGCTAAAATAATGTTTTTTCCCCCTTTTTGTGTGAAGGAAAGGTAAAAGTACACTTGAATGAAGAAAATATGTAATAAGCTCCTGATTCAAACAAGCAAGGAAAACTAAAAAGTTTGCGTGGCTTCGGATTGGGAATTTTTAGTAGGTATATTCAGGGACGTTGGATCTACAAATAGCGAAGAGCGAAAAGCTTATTTTTTGTGTAGTTAAAACAGCCAGTAACTGCTGGATCTACAAATAGCGAAAAGCTTATTATCCTTTTTCATTGGTGAAATTGTTGGGGTTTTGTTTGAAGGCGGCTGTACAATCAGAATGAATGGGGAAGATGATATTTGATATGTTGGCTATGTTGATTATGGATCATTTTATGGGTTTTATGTTTTACTTTTTGGTTTTTTTTAAGGCTAAACTGTACATTTGTATACTAAAATATTTTTCCCTGGTAATTAACATGCTCCATGCTCACCTATCTGTAAGGAGAATATTTCGTTTAGGGCTAGAAGGAATGTAATTTTATTAAATATATATTGAAAAGAAAAGAAAACAGGAATTGCAACGGAATTTTCAAAACGGAACCAAAATTTAGGAATATTCAAATGACCGGAATGGAATCGAAAATGGGAATTCTAACCTTGCTACTTCTTGTTTTCATCATGTACAATGTCATGTGATATTTGTGGTTCTCCCCCCCCCCCCCCCCCCCCTCTTAGTATTGGATGCCATGTGATTATTAGTTTTGGTTATAAATTTCCAATATGCAAAGGCATACTATCTTTTGCATCTGGAAGGCTACTTTAATATGCACCAACTGTTTTCTTGGAGGTACTTATGCTCAACGTAACAAATGATTCTCAGGTCAAATCCAAGTTGGGCTTGTAACTTTTGACATGTCCTTGAATGTGCCATATTCAGACATAATGCCTCATGTTTCAGAACTTACAGAGCTGATTGCACATGACTTGGAAGTTGACATCAATCAGGTGAATGCTGTTAAATTGATTTCATCAATGATTTTTCATTGATATGGAAAGAAAAATGGTTAATACAACTTAGTGATGTTGTCCGAACAATTATCAACACAACAAACCATGTAGCACATTGATTTAGTGTGTGAGAAAATCATCCATTTAGAGCCTTCCTTTGCCACCCTATCTTATTTTACTTTTAAGTAACACCATTCCAAATGCTATATAATTTTGTAGAGGTTTGATCTTCATCATGAATATTATCTCCACAACTATGAGATCATTTCAAAATTTCTAACCTCATCGAAATTATGAATATTTTATTTCAACCATTAATTTCGAACACCAAATTCATTGTGTTAGGCAGATTGAAATGAACCGAACTTTTAGAAAGTTGATTTTGGCTATGATATGAACATACTACAATTTTTGTAGTATGTATAGTTGCTTTGCTGCTCAAAATATGACAGAATTGCTAAATGGGAGGGGTGCCATTGAACCTTCCTGTACACATACATACATACATACATACATAATATACACCATGCATTATATACATATACACACATGCATGCAAACACACACACACACACACACACGTGCATGGCACACACACGTGCCCACACACACACAAAAGGCCATTCATCCTTGGACACGCGTGCATGGCACACACACGTGCGCACATATACCTCATCATCTCCTTATAGGAAGGGAATATCGTTTGGACATGGGATTCCTTTTGAACATATGTTGGTTGAAAGATTCCAACCTTTTACTGATAGTTATGTTAGTTCACATTTATTGCTTGTACTTCTAATAGAAAAACAAAAACAATGATGTTTTCAGGGCCTAATCCGGTCTGGCCTGGAGCATTGCTGAATGGCCATTGCCAAATACGCAATCAAAAGCATCACAAATGTCCATTGTATTTGTACATGCTGCACATGTGTTCATGTGCCGACCTTTGTGGTGCTTAGGCAATTTTTTCTCTTTTCTAAATTTTTAACCTTTTTATAAGATCCAAAGAACCAAAACGCTCGTAAATTTTGAAGAAGTATGACAATGGCACATACTCCAGTAAATTATGGGGTCATATATATACATATGTACACACACACACACACACACACACACACACACACACACACACACATATATATATATATATGTGTGTGCGTGTGTCTTATCAGAACTCAAACTCAAGACTTTCGATCTCTCAAAACACCACGCACCAGCTTGGAAACATGTAGGGCTGATACTTTCTATATATACAAATGTGTTTTATTCTCCTGATCCAAGACAATCAAATAATGCAATATATGTTGTGAGGCAAACATATCATTCATAATTCATATGACCTTGGATTTGGTCATATGGATGTACCATCCTAAGCAGCGGGCTACGAGAAGGTCGTAAAATCCAATATATTAGGAGTGTGGGACCTTTCAAAATTTTTGCTTCAACACACACACATATGTATGTATGTGTGTGTGTATATATGTATGTATGTATGTATGTGTGTGTGTGTGTGTGTGTGTGTGTGTGTGTGTGTGTGTATATATATATATAGGCACACATATATATACGAATACGTACTACATACATATACATGTGTGTGTTGGGGGGGGGGGGGGGGGGAATCAGATTTGGGCCTTTTCTTTGTTTGCAGCTATTTTTAGTGGGTTCTGGATTAGAGAGCAAAGCAATACTATTTTCATCCATACTGCATTTTTTTCATCACAATGCAAAATGAGTAGTTTCGAAATTAAAAAATAGAATGCAAATAACCTCTGTTATAACATAACCTATCAAAATTGTAATAATTAATTATTTCAAGAAAAGGTAGATTTTCTGAAAAGCTTTCAACAATGTTTCGATGTTGATACCCTCTTATGTGAATTATCAGCCGAGGAGAGATACATGTAAAATTGCATGCTTTTTTTTGCCGGTGTATGTGTCTTTGTTTTTCTTGGTGTGTGCGTCTTTTTTATTTTTATTTTTTTGGGTGGGGGGGGGGGGGGGGGGAGGGGGGTGTTTGTTTTGTTAAGTACGAGCAAAATATACCAAGGTATAAATGGAAAAATAATGCAAGC